>CAMTZB010000016.1:5715000-6965000 GCA_947086495.1 Morpho achilles
TGTGATATTAGATCGGAAAATATTCTTTAGAATCCTTTACTAAGGATTTTATGGTGTTATATCACATCTAGACATCCAAGATGACTTACTATTCTACTGAAACTCCGAGCCCATGAGTTTTAAATACTAGTTGCTCCGTTCATCGCCACTTTGGCTCTGGGATTCGTTGATATTGTTTTGTTCATTTATAAATAAAAATGTACCATCACGATGCTCAGCAGTGAGCGCACGACTGAAGGAGGAGGAGGAGGAGGAGGAAATAAAAATGTAAATATCACAAAAAAACTAAAATATTTTCTTACAGTTATAAAATGGTTAGTAACGTTTAACAGTGATCAGTGATAAGTGCTGATCTCAAATCTCAGTTTTTTTATTTTTTTACAGGTTGTATTAATTTTCTTTTTTTATTAATTCTTTCTTTTTTTTAATTTTACGATTATATAAAATTACTATAGTTAAATTATATCTCTCAGTTGTCGTAACTTAGTTTGAAAATTGTTACCTTTAATTAAAATATTACTTATTTTAAGTTGTTCAATGTATTAGAGTAATGTGAAGTGTGTATTTTATTGGTGATCTATAAATAAATAAATAAATAAATAAACTTTAGCCCTGATTATGTTACTTAATATTTCTAAGAACAAAAGAAATGAAAATATTATTTGCTAGATAATCCGTGATAAAAGAAATTATATGTATTCCTAAATGTAGAGCTTAGATCCGTTCTCATACCTTATATATGCAGAATTCGTAACAACTCACGCATTACCCGCCACCAATAATACAATACACAAGTACTGCACACATTCACCACCGCAATCTCGTTGTTCTTGTTGTTGGAGTTGTTACAAATTCTGCATGAATCAGGAATGAGAACGGCTATTATTCTCTACATTTAGCATTACATATATTTTTTTATCGCAGATTATAGCAAAATAATATTTTCTTTACTTTTGTATAATAGACTTCCGCAAAATAACTGTTAACTACACCAGAATATAATATATAAACCAGATATATTATATTCTGTAAACTATAATATATCTGGTTTGAGATTAGGTGACAATTTTGAGTTCTAGCTTTATCAATTGTACTAGTGACCCAAAAACTAAATTAGAAAGATGTTCTATTTCGATCTCGCCAAAAAATCGTTACAATTTTAAACATAGGCTGTATAAAACGTAAAAACTGTTTGCTCCTTTTAAAATGTATCTATCGGCATCCACAAAAAGAAGAGACAGATGTCCAAATCGTATCACTTCTAAGTCGCACAGATAAAAAGTTTAAAGCGTATATTCATTGCGAACAACACCTACGCAAGCCGTATTGTATTATAATAGACAAAAGCGGGATAAATGTGACGTGAAATCTCTTCAGTAAGCAAAGAAATAATCCACTTAGAGGCATGTCGTCGCTTTTTGTCAAAATACAGGGGCACGGTTCATTGAATTTTAAAAAAATAACGCTGCGGGATACCTTATGTGTGCAAACAAATTCATGAGGGGCTCTTTTGCTGTGCATATAAATTTCTTGTTTTATCACAACGCCAACAGATGGCAGTATAAGTCGCTTTGTTTTATATCCTTGGTTTTTTTACCTACTATATTTACTATTATATTTATACTTGGTGTTTATAAAGGACTCGTGTTTAAAAGTAAATGACTTAGTGGCCATTGAGCTTAAGTATCTAATATGTTGGATGGTAATTGAATTATTTCTTTGATTTTTTCATAGGTTAAGAATACCTTGAATACTGATTTGTTAATTTCGTACATTGCTATGTGATTTATAAACTGTGTAGGATGAATTGGGAGGCATGTAAATCTGTTAAGATTTATTTCTTAATTGATTTTAAGAAACATAACAAACATTTAAACTTTGAATTTAATGGTGCATGATAATAACATATTTTAGCTGCAATCAGCTACGCGCCTTTTTAAACATTTTCCTTTCTTATTAAGAGTTTCCGTCGAGTTTCTTGGTGGTTCTTCAAAGCTGTGGTAGCTTCTTTAAAAAAACAAATGATGATTAAAAAGTATAAATACTTGAATAAATCACCATCTTCCTGACCTTATCCCACTTTAAGTGGGGTCGGCACAATATTTTATGAACATGCTGTCATGATTTGGCTTCGTATTTTACGACCGGCCGTCTGCCCGACGGCCCGGTGGTCTATTCTACCCAGCCGGATACCACACGGTGAGACAACTTACCTTAATCGCCTTTTACGACACCTCGATAAGGAATGAGGTTGGTCTATTCTATTAAGCCGGATAACACACGGCGGGTCGACTTACCTTATTCGCCTCTTAAGACATCGTTAAGAAATGAGGGTAGTCTATTCTATTTAGCCGGATACCACATAAATACTTGAATAAATAATATTTTAAAAATGAATTTATAATACTCATCATTTAGAATACAAATATTTTTATAAATAAAATTGGTGTACATTTGGTTATAAGGCTGTTATACAAATAAAGGCTTATGATTGGAATCACTCGCTAATTCCCATGGCTCAATATAAGGTTGAATAGAATGCCATAGAATGGTAAAGGCCATTTGACCACATCTCGGAATTCATTCACACCCCCAACAATGGGGGTTTTGTCATCGCTTACGAGCTGGACGTTAATATCTTGTTCAATACTGATTTATGTGTCGAAATCCTATAAATTGTTATCCGATTCAAAGCAAAAATGTTGATTAAAAAAAATTTTATATTTAGAAGTATAAGAGCTACTTATTTAATACTTTTTAGGGTTCCTTCGAAGTGAAGTAACTTTTTTTTATAATTTTTTTTCACTGAGTGATATAGGCTATATATTTTATACCCGTGCGAAGCCGGAGCGGGCCACTAGTAATGATATATTTTTATTTAAATTTACAATAATAGTTTAAAGCAAAAATTATCTTTATAACAACTTTTCCCCGGGGTTTATACGTAGTTGGCATTTCAGCATCCTTCTACTGCCTACTAATTTCGGATAATTCTCAGTATTTTATCTAGTTATTTGATTTAAAACTACATTGTGAATTTCTTATGGAATAAAAAAATAAATATGACATTTAAATAAATGTAACATTTATTTTTTATTCCTCAATCGCATATTATTTAATAGTAATAATATTAAAATAAATGTGAAATAAAGATTCAAATAAAAGTTATTTTGATTTATAATTTGTTGAACTATTACAACTACATAATTATGATATTAATAAAAAAAAAGAATATTTAAAATCATTTAAAAAATATTTAAAAAGTAATTACGGAACCCTTTACAAATTAATTCGATTGCTACCTACAAATTTTATATCTTTATACACAATAAAGTGATACTAACTTACAATATCTAAAAACACAAGCAAAAATTCTCTTTATCTCAATGTAATAAAGACTATAGTCGTAATTGAAAAAAGTATTATTTCTTTGTAGGATTGTATAGTGGTTGATTCAATGGAACGCTCTGACCAGCATGCGAACTATTTTTAAAAGTTTTGAGTGGAGATTTCACGGACTATTACAATAAATTTGTGGCCATTTATCGTCAGTATCGACATGGATGATTAATATTACAAATGTATTATATTACTAACGTATACATCATCCTCCTGCCCTTATCCCACTCTAAGTGGGGTCAGCACAACATGTTACAAACATGTTGACATATGATTTGGCTACGTATTTTACGACCGGCCGCCTGCCTGACGTCAACTTACCTTAGTCGTATTTTACGACACCTCGGTAAGAAATGAGGTTGGTCTGTTCTACTCAACCGGATACCACACGGAGGGTCAACTTACCTTAGTCGCCTTTTACGACAGCTCGGTAAGAAATGAGGGTGGTACTATTCTATTCAGCCTGATACCACACGGCGGGTCGACTTACCTTAGTCGCCTTTACGACACCTCGGTAAGAAATGAGGGTGGTACTATTCTATTCAGCCGGATACTACACGGCGTTATATTACTAACGTATATATACTACCGTAGTAATCTTCGACTTGGCTGTATCGCACATGCTTAGAGCTTTCTTAGTAGGTTCTTTATTTACAATGTTAACTTAGTTTATCGCTTCGCTATATAACAGATGCAGTGCGGGTGTATAATATGTAGTCAACAATCCACATAAATATTAGTAACTGTTTGACCGAATCTTGCTCGGTAACTTTGTACAAAATAAAAAACAAATAAAAATAGTGTTACATATTAAATTTAAATGTTAATAATTTTTGTACCCAAAACCAGGGATCAAACGATTTTTTAAAAGTAAAACCTAGCTAGAGCGATTTTTGACTGAATTTCAGGAAAATCGGAGCCGTTTCCGAGATACCGCACGGCGGGTTAACTTACCCTAGACGCCTTTACGACACCTCGGTAAGAAATAAGGTGGGTTATTCTACTCAACCGTATACCAATCGATGGGTCAACTTACCTTAGTCGCATTCTACGACACCTTGGTAACAAATGAGGATGGTATATTCTACTCAGCAGGATACCACACGGCGTGTCGGCTTACCTCAGTCGCCTTTACGACACCTCGATAAGAAATGAGGGTGGTCTACTCCACTCAGCAGGATACCGCACGGCGTGTCGACTTACCTTAGTCGCCTTCTACAACACCTCAGTTAGAAATGAGAATGGTCTACTCTACTCAACCGGATACCAATCGATAGGTCAACGTACCTTAGTCGCCTTTACGACACCTTGGTAAGAAACGAAGATGGTCTATTCTACTCAGCCGGATACCACACAGTATTATAATCTTAGAAACTAAACAGATAATGTAAAAATCCAAATATCCGTTTATTCGGGGATATCGAAGGTGAAGTAAAAGGGGTTACGGGGCTCAGTCGGGCGCCGGCGGCGTATTGGGGCTTACCGTGATTTACTCGTTACGCCGCCTCGCGGGCCGCGCCGAGCCGCCTTTTTTGTTTACTTAACGGATCACGGGTTACCCTTTATTGGGTAAAGTCGGAAAACTGATACCCCGCGGCGCAAAGTTCCGCGATTTTGGCTAAATTTCATTTCATAAGGCGTTTATGTTCTTACAGACGAGTTTATTTGCACAGATGTTATATATTGTACAACTATAGTTAGGTATATAAAACAAAAGTAATAATAAAATTATCTTGCTATAGTCCGCGATGAAGTAAAACAACCACGACCAAAATCGCAAAGATTTACTTTGCACTTTAGGTCGTGGAGTCTATCTCCTGATGATGCTTTGGTTGCGGGGCGAAACGATTGTTGAGTTTGGGATAATGAACGTATGTAGTGCTTGTGTAGTGTGGTGACGGTGGTGGAGGTTTGTGCATGTGTTGTTACGAATCTTGCATGTATCAGGTATGAAAAAGGATTGTTTACTCTACATTTGGTATTATATATATTTTCTATTTTACTTCAACGCGGATTATAGCAAAATAATTTTATAATTACTTTTGTATTATGGATCTCCGCAAAGTAACGCCTAATTCTGTAAACTATTTATAGTTATATATTTTTTTATTTTATCAATTGTGCTAATCTTTGCCGTGGGGCATCTGGCTGAGTTTAGACCACGCTGTTTCTTACCGAGGCGTAGTAAAAGGTGACCAGGTAAGTCGACCCGCCGTGTGGTATTCGGTTGAGTAGAATAGACCACTCTCATTTTACCGAGTTTTCGTAAAATACGACTAAGGTAAGTTGACGACAGGCAAGCAGCATGTCGTAAAATACCTAGCCAAATCCCAATAAGAGTGGGATAAGGGCAGGAAAATGATGAAGATATTTTTTTTTAATTTACCAACTGTGCTACTAAGTCTTCTTCTTGCTTTCTTCGAAGCACGTCTACAGCTGGGTCTAAAAATGTCTTGAATTAAAAGAATAGGAAGAAGGAATCAAGCACTGAATGTATACAAAGCTCGTGCGGCTCGGAAATCTTTAAAATAGACCTACAGGTCTACCTACCTAGACAAGTTGATTTCAATCCGTTAAAAAGCAGAAAAAAATTTGAAGTATTAGAAAGTTAAACGTTATTCAGGAGGAAGTGCTATTTAATATTAACATTTAATTTTATATATAATGATTAATTATGTATAAAATTATATATAATTAATATAATGAATGATTATATATTATATTATACTAAATATAATGAGAGTTATTCTATCATTAGTTTTAAAATAAATTAATTTCCGATAATTTTTATCAAGCACGCACTTATGCTATGGAAGGTGTGCGCTTGAATGTAGCCAGGCTAGCAATTAAGTTTTTATTGATAGCCAGGCTAAATTCATTCGATATATAACCATTATTCGTTATGTAGTTATATCGTGACGGAAATAAGAAAAAACTTAAAACGAGCCTCATTTTATACAATTTGATAAGGAATTCTTGCGATAAGTGTAATTCGCCAATCCGCAAGAACCGGTTGTATCCAACCGTAAACTTTTTAATTTTGCGTTTATGTGAGCTAGTTCCAAATTTTTCCAAAGTGTTATTATCTCCTAATACTCGTACTATCACATCTGATTTTATCGCTTTTAATTTCTTTTCGAAACAAAAATGGAAAAACTAATAAATAAATGTATTTTCACACAATGGTATCGACATTTGTGGGTTTCACCACATCGAAGTTTGTGGATTATGTTATTTGTACGTTTTGCTGCGACACCATTGCAATTTCCACGAGAACCTCTCAACCTCAAAGAAAATGTAAAGGATAGATGTTGTTGGTCAAACAAAAGACGATATTGTAAATAGATTTGTTATTCGCTTTCTACGGATCTTTGACCGAAATTGAGCAGAACTTTAGATTGGCTGCCCTTAATACCAATCAATGCGAACGCTGAACGTGTTCCTATTTCGTAGGTTAGTGTTATAGCGGGAAATAAGCGGGTCGGGGACGGCCATCGGGCATCGACTGGGCCAAGTAGGCTAAGAGCTGACAAACACAAATATAACGCTGTATAAACAGATCTTGAATAACGCTATTTCATACAAGCATTGCACAGTTGTATTTTTATTGATAAATATTTTTAGTCACCGGGTGCTTTGAAGAATTAAAGAAAAAAAAACACAAAAATACCAAAAGGCGTAGTGTGTATATGTGCAAAATGTGTCGCATTTACTAGCTGTGCTTGCGGCTTCGTCCGTGTGAAAATCAGTGTATTTAATTGAAATTTTGAACATAAATGTAGTTATTGTGAGTTACTCTATCTCTTATGGCTATAAGAGATAGAGTCATGCTGTCGCGGATTATTATGTGATGTTTTATAAGGTCTATAATTCTTTAATACATTAATTTAGTGTAACTCTGTTGGTTTTCACGACGCACGCAAGTAAAGCTCCCAGCAAGCGAGTTTTTTTTACAACAGCGACTTCTTCAACATAATTTACATAATATAGAAACTATTAACTTAAACTTTCCGAAAAAAAAACTTTTAATAAAATCCTTACATAAATCCGTTCTGTAGGTTTTGAGAAAATCAATTACATACAGACATACAGCTTTGTTTTATAATACATACTTATTAATTAATTATGATTTTCTTAATTAATGGTCTTTATTTTTCTTGATTAATGTTAAATGATCATTAGGTGGAGACATGTGATAGAACTTAGAAGAAATACGTAGACAGAAATGGCAATTACTTTACGAAATATCATAATGTAAACGCGACTAGTGTCTTTTGAATTTATTTTATTTATTTATGTACTAAAAAAGTATATACAAAAATGCAGTTAAATGAAAAACAAGTACAAAGGATACCTTATCTCTATAAGAGAGCTCTGCGAGCGACCCTTGGTGGTTAGATAACTAGAAGAAACTAAGTATAGGTACATAAAAATTTTCAAATATAGCAAAAAAATTGTATAAAACACTATAAACAAAATAATAAATTATATATTGATAAACTTACATTCCAATATTCATAAAATAAAATACATATATTCTGAATCGATTTTTATGAAATTTAGCATGTAAGTGGGGCCCCTGGGGGTCGATTTAGATATTTAAATAAAAAAATGTCGTTTTATCCCTGTTTATTGATTGACCAAAAAAGGTAGTTTCGAATCCCATAAGTTATCGGCGCTTTTTTATTAATTTGCATTTTTTTATAGTATCAAATCAATCATCAAATAATTTCGCTATTACGAGGCAAATATTACACTTGCCAGCTCTTAGTGTATTATTTGACCCGCCGTCGCCGAACTTCTTTCAAACACCCTTTACACAAATTGATTTTAAACGCCGATTTATTTCCGCCTCATATCGCAGATCCGATCTTCCTATGAGTTTTATAGGCGGCTTTATGTGGGGTTAAGGAAGCCGAAGTTATAAAACAGTTTATTTCTTTTCAGGGCGGCAGTTAAGCACTTCTAATTATGCAGGATAAAGTTACTGTATGAAACTTAATTGCTGGAAACCATAATTTATATGATTAGGCGTTACTTTGATTAGGTCCATAATACGAAAGTAATGATGTTTTTTTGCTACAATCTGCGATTAGAGCAAAAAAACATTATTACTTTTGCAGGAAATCACTTTACTTTGAGCCACTATTTTCATCAGGTAAATAGTATAAAATTGTTGTATTCAATAAATACATCACCATATATAATCTTAAGATCAACCTGTCTAACTATAATAAAACTTTTTTTCTATAATCCGCGACAAAGTAAATAGAAAGTATATCATCATCCTCCCGCCCTTATCTCACTCTAAGTGGGGTCGGCAAGACTAGTTATAAACATGTTGCCACATGATTTGGCTACGTATTTTACTACCCGCCGCCTGCCTGACATCAACTTACCTTTGTCGCCTTTTACGAAACCTTGGTAAGACATGAAGGTGGTCCATTCTACACAGCCGGATACCACACGGCAGATCGACTTACCTTAGTCGCCTTTTACGTCATTTCGGTAAGAAATGAGGTTGGTCTATTTTACTCAGCCGGCTACCACTCGGCTTATCTAACTATACAAAAGTAATTTTAATATTATTTGGCTATAATCCGCGATAATGTAAATAGAAAATATATATAATGCTTAATGTAGAGTTGACTATTTGTTTTCATACCTGATACATGCATCCACTCTACAACAAAATCTCAAAGTCTCGTTGTCGTGGAATCTATCTCTTGATGATGCTTCGGTTGCGGGGCGTAACGATTGTTGAGTTTGTGATAGTGAACGTATGTAGTGCTTTCGTGTTGTGGTGGCGCTAGTGGAGGATTGTGTATGTGTTTTCACGAATCCTCCATGTATCAATTTCAATTAAATTTTATCTAAAGATAAATGTTTTGTTAAAAAATACTGTTGCTCCTGCAAATAAACTAAAGAGTTATAAAAGTAACAACGTAACGGTAAATGTATTTTTTTATTTTAATTGTCCACGTAACGGGTTTCTGAAATAAAAGTTGTGTCCAACGGAATTTTTATCCTTTTGCGAATTTGTGCAAATTACTTTATGAGCGCGCTTTCAATGGAAATCTGGTGATTTTTTGCAATGTCGTTTACAACTGCACCGAGATGGGATAACTGTTGAAATGTTAACCTAACAACGTTCAGATGAGACTCTGATTTTATGAAGCCATTCACTAAATACGTCGAACTCAAAATGGTCGGCTTATACAATACTATCTAACCCTTCGGCGGTTCTGCGTTTGGCGCTGAAAGGTTTACTTTTATTACCAACTATTTTCTACCCCTTCTTAATTGCCAAGGTTGTGCAAAATGGCAATTTTTGCGTAACAATTCATTGTTAAAGTCTTTATATCTTATTTCAAATACCGTAAGAAAACAATTTACGCTTTATTTAAATACAAAGACGAATTTTGCAATTTTATTATTTTGTTATTTAACACCTACGAACCCGTGATTGTCTAACAGTTAGAACGCGTAATTCTAACAGAAGGTTAGCGGATAGACTCTAAGTTTCATTAAAAAAATACATGTTTTTAGGTATTATTTGAAAATGGCAAATTGTGGCAATTATAACAGGTATCAGTAATAATACCTGTTATGATTGCCACATTTTTGCACATTACACTACCTGTTAAACAAACACCTTTCGATATCACTACATAGTATAAAACAAAGGCGCTTTCCCTGTCTGTCCCTATGACCCTATATCCCAATGTATGCTTAAATCTTTAAAAATACGCAACAGATACGCAATATCAGTAGGTACATACACATTTAGTATCAGGTATGGAAACGGATTGTCCACTCTATATTTAGCATAATATATATTTTCTATTTTACTTCATCGCGGACTATAGCAAAATAATTTTATTATTACTTTTATTAATTTTTATAGTATCATGGATCTCCGCAAAGTGACGCTTTATTCTATAAATTAAATAAATAAATAATATATCCACACAACGACACCTAATGTCAAACTATGATGTGTAAATTAAGGCACACGCACAACAGGGTATTTACCTGCTCTGAATAGTTCCATTAGAGGGTGAAGTTTTTTCGCGTTCGCTCCAAGATTGATACATTTGTAACCGCAAAGGATTTTCAGCGGGATACCGTAACCGACTGAGAGTTTTTTTTAGCGTTTCTTAGTAACTTGATTGAAATGTTAGGAAGCTAAGTGTCGTAGACGGCAATAAAGATAATGTAAGTGTCAATGCGATGAGAAATTTCGGGTACAATGGCCGCCAAATGAAGGTTTTTGCGGTAACAGTTTTACAATTGACAGGGTGACAGCGGTAATGATGACTTTACTGACATATGGAAAATTATTTAACTTTACTTAGATAAGATCTTGTGATATGTTTGTTATTTTTTTTTAAAATAAATACAAGCTCCTCTGATATTGAAGTCAGAGACATGTTTTGCTTTTTTGTATTTTATCTTTCTGACTGCCTAATGTCAACTTACCTTAGTCGTATTTTACGACACCTCGGTGGTCTATTCTACTCAACCGTATATCACATGGCGGGTCGTCTTACCTTAGTCGCCCTGTACGTCACCTCGGTAGGAAATGAGGGTGGTCTATTATACTCAGCCGGATACCACACGGCGGGTCGTCTTACCTTAGTCGCCTTTTACGACACCTCGGTGAGAAATGACGATGGTCTATTCTACTCAGCTGGATACCAACCGGCATAATGGACAGTTTTAAATGTCTGCAATATCCAAATCATTAAAATTATATTTTTATATAACAACATAATTAGTAAGAATTATAAACATTTATGTTGTATTTTAAATTAATTTTTATTGTATCAAGTAGGTTATTAAGTTCGACAAAAATCGTTAGATTTTACGATTAACGGAAGACATACATCTAGCTCCGCCCCCGGACCGCCTCGGAGTTATTTTTATACAATTTCACTACATTATACTGCTTTTAAATGGCTTGACTATTTAGATGAATGGCGTAAACAAGGGTAATTAACTCTACGACGATTTCTGAAATAATCGCGGCCTAATGCAGTCTAAAATTAGTGTGACGTAATGGTTTGGTAATGGTTGGTTTACATGGATGTTTACGGAATTGTTTGAGAAATTGAAATATTTTATATTCTACTTGATCTATACCAATATTATAAATGCAATATTCTGTATGTTTATTAAGCTTTCACGTCTAATCTGCTGTGGCAATATTAATGAAATTTGGTAATAATTTATAGAATTAGGCGTTATTTTGCGGAGGTCCATTATACAAAACTAATGAAAAAAATATTTTGCTATAATCCGCGATACATCGGATTATAGCAAAATAATAATTTCATTCGTTTTGAAATTTGGTACAATAAACCTGATATTAGATTAACATAAAATATATAAATTTCCCTTATTAAGAATATTTTCAAAATTTTAATTTTATTATAACGAAGTCGCGGGTATAATATAAATTTACTAAGATTCTACAGTAAGCATTTTAATCTTTCTAATACAAACTTCTGCCTAAAAATTCGGTTACTTGATTTTATTACTCAGGAAAAGGATCTTTTACCGGCTTAACAACACTACTTACTAAAAACCACATACATTTTTAGTCCATTTGCTCGTGCCAAATGACGTACAAATTATTTTTACAAAAAATTAGTCTTGTCCATGAAATTTCATTACTTTTCCAGATATTTCTATTTTTATAAACTAACAATCCAATTGTAAGCAAAAGAGAGTGATTTTAATAAGAATAACTTTTTAAATAATTTATTTATTTCTCGTTAAATACATAAACATTACAACACAAAGGTTGGGACCTTCTTTTAAGTGTAACACCTACTTCAAAAGCCTAGCTCTAAATAACAATATGATTATTAAAAAAATTAACAAAAGAACGTTAAATTAGTAAGTTAGTAAGTTAAATAAAATTATTAATGCTATGTATTTTTAATTTTTTACAAATAGTATGCCAGTATGTAAACCGTTCATAATTCAAGACCAACAACTATGGATAACCATAGGGCACACGAGTCGGCAACATTCAGAAGGTAGCGTGCAGTCGTAAACTTTTATCACCTTTAATAGGTGCCCACATTGATTTGTGTGACATCGGAATATGTGCGAGCACCTGATGTCATCATCACTATTATTTAACTTAATCTCTTTATCTCAATGGTCTTCATTTCAAACTTCATCTTCAAATATTAAAATGATTTTATTTTGTACATATAAATATATACATTTTCGGAATCTCAGAAACGGCTCCAACAATTTTCCTGAAATTCAGTATGTAGTGGGTTTTGGGGGAGACAAATCGATCTAGCTAGGTTTTATGAAAATACCAAAATTTATATTAAATATATATAACACTATTTTTTCCATAATCTGTCAAGTCAGCGTATTTTATTCGGGGAACGCGCAGTCTCAAGAAATGTAAATACCTAGGATCGATCCCAACTAACTACCTAATTAATTTTTCTTTTTTTGTTTCTATTTTTAATAAAAAAAATTACCGAGCAAGCAATTTTTCTTTAATTAAGACGCTATAAATACTGAGGAGACTCTATATTCGTTTGGTATCGACAACCAATTTGAAATGAACCAGTAGAATGAAAATAAAACAATTTTTAAATTATTTATAGCATTAGGCGTTACTTCGCGTAGATCCATAATACAAAAGTAATAATAAAATAAAAAAAAATATGGCAAAACATTTTTTTTTCATTGCTGACTAAGGTAACGAAATGAGTTTTATCAAGCAGGGAACCTCTATTAGTAAAAACTCAGTGGTCAGTCGATAAGTTACCTAATTTTATTTGCCTGTGTTGATTGCTATAGCTTAAATGTTTATTTGCAAGTAGTTTTAAATGCATGCCACTATGCTATCATTCTCCAAGAGCACTAGCCCATCGTTTTGACTCATTTATAACTTTTTTTTACATTCTATTATATATCTTACACATTAGTCAATCGAACTGTTTTATGACCTTATAAACACATAATTTTCCTCATGTTAAATAATAGCCCTCGAAGATTTATGAAACTTCACATTTACCAGATACAAAACAAAAGATACATTGGCTATTTTGTAAAAGTCACATGAACGCTTCGCAATTCCCATGAGTAAGGTGGGAGTCCTCGTATTTCAGCGCATTTGTCACCCGAATACATTACATAATATTTATAGTTAAAATATCATTTGTTGAAATTGAGCCAAATTTCCGGCGCGCGCTTTCAACGGAATTCACAAAAAGCGCCATAAATTGGCAAATAATCCCCCGCATAACGCAACCTTTGTTTGCCCACACGTGCTTTTAATATCTGGCTCGCATCGCGATTGTTACAATGGCCGGATTTAGTCTTTGTACCTAAAGTAAACAGAAATAATCGTACAGACTTCCTTCGGATGCGTCCGCGATACGATTCATAGCGCATCGATCAGAAAACTGTCCTAACCTTTAATTTCCGGAAAAGATCAGAATAATTTATTCAATTATATATCATTGATATTATGCGATGTCTTATAAAAGACAATTAGTATATACAAAAACTTTAGATTTTACTTTTGCGATAACGAACATGTGTAGTGAAATAATAATTGTATGTTGAAAAATTTGCAATACGTCATTTTTTCCTTTACTCTAAAGGACATGATAAATTAAATACATATAAATTAAGAAAATAATTTATCTAATAGAAAACTTGCAGATCACTTAAATATGGTTTAATTTGTATACGATGTCGCGCATACTACGAAATTTAATGAAATTTGCTAAACAAAATATTATGTTTATTGATAATTCCGATTCATCACATGATTTACAATGAAGGAACGTCTATCGCCTAATGATGCTTCGGTTGCGGGGTAATACGATTCTTAAGTTTGTGATAGTGAACGTATGCATTGCTTGTGTATTGTGGTGGCGGTGACGGAGGTTGAAATACATAAATAAGGTATGAAAACGGATAATCCACTCTACATTTAGCATTATATATATTTTCTATTTACTTCATACATTATAGCAAAGTAATTTTATTATTACTTTTTTTTATGGATCTCCGCGAAGTAACTAGTAATAGAGTAACTAGTAGTAGTAAACTAGTAGAAGTTCTAAAAACTATTTGAAAGAAAACATTGTTAAACGAAACTGAATATCTTAGATTTTTTGAATTTTTGGTTTAGGTCACTTGCTTCTGTTGGTACGGTGTGAAAAATATACGTGTTAATAAATTTTATTAAACGCCGTGAGCACAAAGCATGCTCACATACTAGTACGGTTGTCATCGACACAATCGCGCGTCGAATTTGTCATGAAACTGTACGCTATTGTTCACATGAATGCAGTGTGAGAAGGAAGAGCTTCCGGTCCGGGTTCGATGCTGGATCGATGCCCCAGGCGATATCTTACCATCGATATTCTATTCCCTTTTTTACAACGTTTAGAAATTCATACGCCATTCATAAAGACGTGTGTATTTGAAGTGTTTGGTAATGTATAATATTTAAGGGATCTGTTTATTATGGTTATGTTGGTTGGCAGTGAATACAGCTTCTCTGGGATGAGACTAAGGCGTAAAACTATCTGTAGATAGACCTAAGTGCCAGTTTTTTTACATCTACTCGATTGCGTTAGCGTAACGTATGACGATGGATCAGGGGTCACTAGATGTTACTAACTACTGCTGGATATAGGCCTCCTTTCTCCGTTCCGGGAGAGAATGATTGAAGCTAATACCTACCATGCTGTTCCAATTCGAATTGGTAGGTAACACATATCCCTAGAAATTCTCTAGAGATATGCAGGTTTCGTCACGATGTTTTCCTTAATCGAAAAGCGTGTGACAAATTGCAATTGTAAATAAGACACGTTAAATTTTATTAGAAAAACTCATTTTGTCGGGGCTTGCACCTATGATCGTCTTTAGAGAGTCGCTGGGCCTAGCCGCTGGGCTATTACAGCAAGTCGCTGTTGCAGTGATATTCAAATTGGAGTTACACTAACGCAATTGAGTCTAAGCATACTAGTCATACTAAGCATACTAGTCCTTACGACGTAATTACGGTCCTTCCAAACGAAACATACCAAAATTTAAGAAAATTTTCTTAATTAAATAGTTAAGACACCGTCTGTCGGGTACATCAGTATAAAGTTATTATACGTAAGCAAATTTGCAATGCAAAACCATCTCGGCCCCCGTAATCGGCGAGCTATTGATCCGTGTATGAACCGTCTCTGTATCAGGCTATCACTTCACAAGCACTTACTAACAAACAATCCTGCCGGGGATTTTGAAAACAAGAAAAAAAATCCCAACCATGTGTCGATGGACATCGACGAGGGCCGCGGCTTGATACGGGAAAAAAACTAAAAAACCCATACCGGAACAATCGAAGCTAACTTATAAAATATGTATCCCGCTGTTGGCTTTTCAAACTTGCACTCGTATGTACTATTTTGACCGCGATCGGGATTTTTCATGGCGGAAGAACAAAAAAAATATATACGTACGAGAGATTTCATATTCGAATCTGGTTTTATCGACTTCCTACAATATTTTGATGTCAAATATTTTTACCATATTTTTGAGAATCGTATTAAGTATTTTATGTATTTTTTTTATATGTGATCATCATCACTCATCATCATCATTTTCCTACCCTTATCCTGATACATAAGATATATAAATGGACAATTTGTTGGCAGTCTTAGTCATATAGCGTAGACTGAAAACAGCTTCTTAGCTGAAGCTACGACCTTTTCCTCGGCCTATGTTCATATATGTATAATTAAAATAATCTCTGTTTTGTTGAAACGTTAAGTGTATGAAATATGTTGTTCAATAAAGTTCTTTTTATTTATTTATTTATCCCACTGTAAGTGGGGTCGGCACAACATGTTTTAAACATATTGTTACATGATTCGGCTGGATATTTTAAGACCGGCTGCCTGTCTGTCAACTTACCTTAGTCGCCTTTTACGACACCTCGGTAAGAAATCAGGGTGGTCTATTCTAAAATTAAGTTAAATGCAAAATAAAATTTATCCGTTTTAACACCTCGGTTAATTGCCTCTTCAGATGACAAGAATCGCTGCTAGCATTTTTGGGACCACAGTGGGCATGATTAGTATAGTCTTAGCGTCTAAGTAATTTCAGATAGATATAATTTGTACACAAGCTTTTTGATTAATCAATATAAAGCAAGGCCTGTTACTATCCCACTTCTGGGAATAGGCCTTTTCTCTCCGTTTTTGGAGAGAATTATTGGGGCTTAGACCTACCACGCTGCTCCAATGTGGATTGGTAGGTTTCACATATCCCTAGAAGATTCTCTAGAGATATGCAGGTTTCCTCACGACGTTTTCCTTCACCGAAAAGCGTGTGATAAATTGTCATTATCAATTAGACACATAAGTTTTAATAGAAAACCTCATTGGTGTCTGCTCGGATTAGAACCAATGATCGTCTCTCGAGAGATTCACACGGTCGCACCGCTGGGCTATCACACACAATCAATATATGAACCATAGAATTTCTAACTAATGTACAGAAAATGATTATTGGAGCATGAAAGACATTTAAGTAAGGCCAATTATGGAGCTGAATTTAAGGTGCAAAAGAAACGACTATTTTTTTAAATTTGCCTAGTTTCTTTACTCACCATTTGACAGCACATTCATAAGGTGCCGCAATCTTGATGTCTGCGTTTCGTAATCTGTGGAGTGGCAACGCCATTATGTCACGGTCATTAATTAAGTGGCAACATTGACGTTTTACATCGGGGTGTATATCAATATTGTCACCAAATACTGCAGGTAGCTAGTAATGGTGATTCTTTTGGGAAAAAAAAAATTCTGTTTATAATTTCAAATCTATTTTGAAATTGCTATATACATACTAATATCATGAATGTAGAAGTGTGTTTGTTTTTTTTTACATCTTTTACGGCTGAATGGAGTAAGAGATAGATCCGCCGTGTGGTATCCGGCTGAATAGAATAGTACCACCCTCATTTCTTTCCGAGGTGTCGTAAAAGGCGACTAAGGTAAGTCGACCCACGGTGTGGTATCCGGCTGAGTAGAATAGACCAACCTCGTTTCTTACCGAGGTGTCGTAAAAGGCGACTAAGGTAAGTTGACGCACCGTATGGTATCCGGTTTAGTAGAATAGACCACCCTCTTTCTTACCAAGGTGTCGTAAAATACGACTAACATAAGTTGACGTCAGGCTGGCGGCCGGTCGTATTAACGCAACCAAATCATATGACAGCATGTTTATAACATGTTGTGCTCTTAGGGTGGGATAAAGGCACGTCGTCTTAAGCGTGCTTCCACTGAGCCTGGACCAGGGTTTAGAGCGATGTCTAGCGGAAGGTTGGTTGTATGACTGTGGTTAGTCATTACGCCGTTTAACTGGAACTCGTCTCTTTATTACGCGTGTCTGTGTTTGCGATCGTTATTTAATCTTCAGGTTCTCATATAGGACGCTTTTTGGACCCCTATATTTTTGGCGGTCAAACCTAGCTGGAATGTAGGTGGAAGCAACAGAAATAAGAGAGTTCGGATGTATCTCCTTTAAAGAGATTAGATATAGTGGTGAGGTCGAGGTCTCTATGGAGGTCGACGTTCCGCTTCAACCTTGGATGAGCAGTGGTTGTCCGTATGAATCGGTTAAGAAAAAAAAGTCGATGTAGAGTAATGTAGACTTTTGGGCAGAAGTTAGTATTTACATATTTAGAGGAAAGCGATCATAGATACTTTTGTTATAAGACCCATAGTTTCCTCCAGCAAAAAGATTTGAGTTACCATTAAATAACGCTTAAAGAAGTTTGACTTTGAAAAAGTAACCACAGACATTTCTCTAAACCTCTAGGTCATGTAAATTGCAGTCTATATATGTCATCATCATTCTTCCTGCCCTTATCCCACTCTAAGTGGGTTCGGCATAACATGTGATAAATATTGTCACATGATTTGGCTACGTATTTAATTACCGGCCGTCTGCCTGACGTCTTACTTTAGTCGTATTTTACGACACCTCGATAAGAAAGAGGGTGGTCTACTTAGGTGGATATCACACGGCAGGTCAACTTACCTTAGTCGCCTATTACGACACCTCAGTAAGAAAGAGGGTGGACTACTCAGGTGGACACCACACGGTGGGTCAATTTACCTAAGTCGCCTTTTACAACACCTCGGTCAGCAATGACGGTGGTCTAATCTATTCAGCCGGATGCCACACGGCGTTGCACGTCTATAAATAAAAAATATTTATTCCACCGGCCTAATAAAATTCATCCAAGTGTCAGTGCATATTTTAAAGGCTGTATTAATACGCCGCCGGCGCGTCGCCGAGCCCAGCCTGCCGCATTTATTACCGGACCGACCAATCCGAACGTCATTTTTAACCGTCATCGCTAATTTGCCATTGTTTTGCCCGCTGACGCCAACTTTATACCGAAAACCATAAAATAGATAAGAGTTTTTTTTAATACCCTCAAACGATCATATACGCAAGATTAAGGCGACATGTTTCATTCTTTTTGAATTTGTAAAATTTAAATTGCAAAGCTGTGGTAGCCCAGCGGTAACACCGTGCGACTCTTTCGAGGAGGTCATGGGTTCGAACCCGGACTGACCAATGAGTTTTTCTGTTAAAACTTATGTGTCTAATTGATAATTGCAATTTATCACACGTTTTTCGGTAAAGGAAAACATCGTGAGGAAACCTGCATATCTCTAGAGATATGTGTAACTTACCAATCCGCATTGGAGCAGCGTGGTAAGTCTTAGCTCCAATCCTTCTCTCCAAAATCGGAGAGAAGAGGCCTATTCTCAGCAGTGGGAGAGTAACAGGCCGCTACTTACTTACTTTTAAATTGCAATTGAATATAAAAATATAACTGAATAGTTAATCAATACAAATACTAAATATATGGGTTACACGCAAGGTCGTTCCGTCCCTAAATTTTGTAATTTAATACTTGTGTTATGGGTGACAGACAACTGTTATATATATATTATACATATATAATTTTAATAAACTCTTTTATACATACTTAAATGGATACATACAACCGAGTCGGTGATCAAATAAATTATTTTTACTAAATGTTGCCCAGGGCGGGAATCGAACCCACGACCCCAGAATCTCCAGACCCACTGTAAGGACCACGATTACCTCTAGAATGGTCATTACCGCTTGCCAAAGGTCCTGTTAATGCGTTCAGGCGTGAACTTGGAAGTTGTATTAGCCTAACGTTTAGTGCGTCGTCTACACCAATAGCTCCTAAGTTTGAAAACAAAGTTATTAAGGTAGATAGATATTTTACAATTATACAATAATAAAATGAAGAAAATATAATAGAAGTTAGGTTTAATAGACGACATTAGAGAGAGAAATTAATAATAACATTGACAATGATAGTGAAAATATAAAATACATGCAACTTTATAGATACATTACGTTTTATACTGAAAACTCTGCCACAGTGAAATATATTAAGTTTGATAAGAGGATGCAAAAGACTTATCAACGGCAATCTTAATACTGATATGTGATCCCCTTTAGTCACACAAACATACAAAGTATTTCAACGAATACATTAAAGTTTTAATATTATTATTAAATATACAAACATGGCCTGCAAACGGCAGTATTAATTCTGATAAGTCATTTCATTTAGACACACAACACACAAACAAACAATTATATACGCACTTTAAGGATTGGATAGCAATTTCAATATTGATATTAAACATAGAAACATGTCCTGCAAACAGCAGTCTTTATTCTGATTACTGATTTCTTTTAGACACACAAACAAATTAATATACGCACTTTTAGAATTGCATAGTAGTGTTGATATTAGTATTTAATATAGGAGTTTAAAAGTGACAATTCGCCTTAAGCGTTTGTCATCTGAGAATTCGGTCACAAACGTGAAAATAACGCGTCAATTAATCATTTACGCGTTAGTGACATTCGATTTATCGTCGCAAAAACGGCATAGGTCAGTTTGATACGTGAGTGTGTCGGGAGAATGGCGATGCGCTGCGATCCTCCCGGAGGTCGTATTGAGTAACGCAGCCAATATGTTAGGCGCTCCGGCGTCGTAGGCATCAAGGCAAGGCTGGGCTGCTATAAAGCACGGTGCAATAAAGAGAATGGATGCCGCCCATCGGCAGGCACCGGCCGCCGGCAGGATTACCCGAATCGCCACTATTTATCGCTCCAGCCTTGCGCCCAGGTGCCATCAATCTATTTAATGATCGGGTCAGCACATACTCTCGGTCTTTTTGCCACTAGCGCCCGCCGGCTCGCAAAACGAAGACGCAAAGTCGGAGATCGGGAGATGACCGTTTGATGAGGCGCTTTTGTGTCGATCGGCGCCGTTAAAAGGGTTATAGGATGCACTATCGGCAGTTATGCAGTTGTTTATTTTATCTAACACGAGCACAATGAAACTGCTAGTACGTGGAGAAACAAGGAAATTTAAAGTACGCTTCTATTATTACAAAGTAAATAATTCTTGTAGGATTATATTTTGTGCCTATATCGCATGGAATATATAAGGTTTTAAATTTGATATTGGTGAAGAGTGTTATCATATAAGACTACAATGTAAGTTATCGTAATTTTATAGTTTATTTACATGTGTAGATATGATTTATATCATAGCTATTTACGTGAGTTTCAAACTCGCAATGTTTTATTATGTATGATTCTTTTAATTTTATTAGAAATACAAATATAATAAATCTTTAACATTCATTACGATCTGTCAATTATTTTTGAGAATCAACAGCACCTCTCTCTTTTATAAATTTAATATACCTAAGTTAATATTTTTTACCAGAATAAACTCAATTATCTAGTAGTAGTATTAAAAACTAAAATTATAGTAGTAAAAACAGTAATAATAAAATTATTATGCTATAGTCCGCGCTGAAGTAAAATAGAAAATATATGCTAAATGTAGAGTGGACAATCGGTTTTCATACCTGATACATGCATGCAAATAAAAACACATGATAGACTCTACAACAAAATCACAAATCGCGATCATCACTCTACATTTAGCATTACATATATTTTATTTTATCTTTTAATTTTTTTTTTATTTTATCGCGGATAATAGAAAAATAATTTTATTATTACTTTTGTACTAGAAAGATTTATTCTTTATTTAGATATTAATACATTACAATCAACATATCAACACAAATTTGGTAACCATTTTGGACAATTACGTCGAGCCGAATGTAGAGCGGAAGTAAGACACTCGTAGCTTAGACAAAGCCGAGGCGCAGTACATTGAGTTAAGAGCCAAATCCTATTGCCTATTGCCCGGGGCACGATCCGGGCAGATGTATGGCCATCGCCCAACAGAATGCTATTGTGGACGACTGACCATATCTCTAGTGCCGTTGACCGATCAATGACCAAATAAATCTTGAGATTGAGAGCTTGCACAAAGCAACTTATATAACAAATATGAAAATTGATATCATATTTAGGATTTTACGCCGATATCTCATGATCATTCTGCCCTTATGCCGATCCCACTTAGGAATCAGCACAACATGTTATATATATATATATATATATATATATATATATATATATATATATATATATATATATATATATATATATATATATATATATATATATATACATATATATATATATATATTTTTTTTTCTTTCATTTATTGTTAAATTAGGAAATTATTAGTAAGGTAATTCTAATTCATAATGGTTGATATTTACGTACAAACTTTTTCTTAACTATAAATTGTCTCACTTCGTAGGTTAGCTGGCAGAGATCTCTGTCTTAGGGATAAGTTGACCTTTGTAATTTTTTTTACAAATAATGTTGTTTCCAACATTTTTTATGGTACATAAATAATTAAATAAATGTTATAAACATGTTGTCACATGATTTGACTGCGTATTTTACGACCGGCCGCGGGCCTGACATCAACCTACCTCAGTCGTATTTTACGACACCTCGATAAAAAAAGGGTGGTCTATTCTACTTAACTGGATACCACACGGTGAGTCAACTTGCCTTAGTCACCTTTTACGACAACTCGGTAAGAAATGAGGGCTATTCAGCTGAATATCACACGGTTTAATATAATGGTGTATGTATATTACATATCAAAAATGAATGATTGTTTGTATATCCGTTATATACTCCGAAACGACTTTACTGAAATTTTTCGATAATCTTTAGATTGACTTAGCGATTGTAACCTAAAGTTTGTTGGCGATCGGAACATCTTTGAATGAAGCCCTGCGGAACGGGCTAGACATATTGTTATGAAAAAATGTAAAGGTTGAAATGGTAAATTTTGTTTGTGATAAACAAGAA
This sequence comes from Morpho achilles, assembly GCA_947086495.1. NCBI lineage: Eukaryota > Metazoa > Arthropoda > Insecta > Lepidoptera > Nymphalidae > Morpho > Morpho achilles. The sequence goes on from CAMTZB010000016.1 coordinate 5,737,780, forward strand.
AAAAACACTTAAATGACTCTTTGGCTTGTTTAAAATATTTTTTAGTGTATTTCAAAATTTCCTCTTACTTAAGAGAAAAGAAGGCCATATTTATCGTTTAGTCGTTCAACTGTAAGAAATATTAACATTGATAAATAAATTAAGCCTAAATATTACTTTATAGAAACTGTGTATTTTTAACAAGTGTACTTCTTCCAACCATAACAATAATTATAAAATGTACCTACGCGGTACATTTACATAATGTTGCTATTGAAGCAGGTTAAAATATATTTAGAAAAGTCACATAATTCTGATATTCAGTATTGCCACTTTCACGTAAAAAAAGCATTTTATTCTATTATCCTTTTAAGATTTCTAATATATGAAACGGTCAAATATTTGTAACATCGCCAGAAATGTACCCAAATCAGGGGCCAATGTAATAACGGGCTACCTCAATGAAGGCGACCGGCGCAAATATATACTTGCTATATCTGGCTTCTTGATAGGATAGAGGTTCGAATCCATTGATACACGAGAATATTTATTTATTTAACAGATATAATAATTGTCGAAATAGTTCCGTGTGACATCCGGCTGAGTAGAATAGAACACCCGCATTTCTTACCGAGGGGTAATAAAATGCGACTAAGGTAAGTTGACCCGACGTGTGGTATCCGGCTGAGTAGAAAAGAACACCCACATTTCTCAGCGAGTTGCCGTAAAGTAAAAGGCGACTAAGATAAGTTGACCCGCCGTTCATCGGTGAGCAGGGAGCGATCGCGGGCAGCGATGGCCTCCTTCTGCTCTGCGGAGGGAGGCGGCGGAGCGGTGCCGGGAACTCTTGTTCTGGATCCAATCTGCTGCTGGCGAGTCCAGGTGGTAGCGACTTACCTAAACCCATCGTCAGGGGACCTTCGGACGTCTGGCTTACAGGTCCCCGAGGCGGTCGGTACATCTGGTGCTCCTGGGTCCCTACCCGGAGAAGGTGTTTCCTGGGATTAAAGCTGTCGGCGGGGATGGGGGCAATGTGTTCAACGATACCCTGTCCTTGCCATCGGCAGCGTGGTGGAGTACACAGGTCATTTTAGTCGGTGCGAGTCCGACATAACCGCCGCCTATCCCCGTCGGGCGGCGGTTATGTAAGGGGTTTTTTTTTTCCTGTTTAAAAAAATGTATAAAAAGTTGACCCGCCGTGTGGTAGGTATCCATCTGAGTAGAATAGACCACCCTCATTTCTTACTGAGGCGTCGAAAAATACGACTACGGTAAGTTAATGTTGGCAGGTGGCCGATGGTAAATTACGTAGCCAAACCATGTGACAACTTTATAACATGTAGTGCCTTTATAAAAAATCGATTGATCAAAATTCTAGTATACAATGGAACTACGTCGTAAGGCGTGGAGTCAGGGCAGTTCCGGTCAAGTCGCGGGCGGCACTGGCTTCCGTTCCTCCAATTTGGCCACATTCACCGTGTAAGACGTTACACCCAACCCCCCCGTTTCCCCACTCTTATATCATGAAATTATCTAAGTTTAACTTTTTGTCTTGGAAGTTTTGGCATAAGATGGAAATGTTATGGTAGCTGTTTAAATTTACATAATAATGAATTTAACGAAAAAATTCGTTACATTAGTAACATCGAAAAATTGATTGTAAACATCTAAAACAGAGGCATTTAAGTATTATATTAGTTGTAAGCAAATGCCGTGTGGTATACGGCTGAGTATATAAGACCACCCTCATTCCTTACCGAGGTGACCCCACTTAGAGTGGGATAAGGGAAGGAAGATGATGAATTTGACGAAAAAATTGAATTATATTGCTCAATCCTCAAAAATCGCAAAGACGATTTTGAATGGAAGTCTATCTCCTGATCATTTTTGGGTTACGGGGTGAACTTATTGTTGAGATTGTTGTAGTGAATGTATGCGGTGCCAGTGTAATGTGGTAGTAGTTGCTGTTATTCGTAGTGCATGAGTTTTATAAGTTCTATATATATAAGGTATGTAAACAGATTAAACACTCCACTTTTAGCATAACATAGATTTTCTATTTTTTTTGTATTCTATTCTCAAAATGTCAGTGAATTTTAAAAATGTTAAATCTGAATGCTATGTCTGAAATCTCATTTAGCACAATATTTTTGAGGATCACAAAAATAACCCGAATTAACCAGCATTAATACGGCTTACGACTAATTATAAGCATTTGCCGAGTTAATCCTTTCGCCGTGGAAGTTTTCCTAAATCTTTTACTACGAAAAATAAAACAAAATGATTACTTTAACAAAATTATTCTGCTGATATACATTGCATTTATTATTCTATTTAATATGATAAAACTCTTCACTGAACCTTCAATGTATATAAATCAAAATGATTATTTAAATTCACATTACAGTTATTCATAACATATAATAAGGAAAGTCTTAGGGACGAGTGAGGAATTAAAAGGGGACTTGAGGCATATTCTATGGGTCAAGCTCGTTAGGGCCTATAACCAACACAGATTTAACTCTTGAGCGCGCTCATGTTTATTTTAATAAAGTCTGTAGCTTTTTTTTGAAGCTGTAGTAGCCCAACGGTAACATCGTGCGTCTCTTTCGAGGAGGTCACGGGTTCAAACTTACGAGTCTAATTGATAATTATAATTTATTACACGCTTTTCGGTGAAAACATCGTGAGGAAACCTGAATATCTCTAGAGAATTCTGGAGATATGTGTAACCTACCAATCCGCACTGAAGCAGCGTGGTAGGTTTTAGCTCCAATCCTTCTCTCCAAAAACGGAGAGAAGAGGCCTATTTTCAGCAATGGGATAGCAACAGGCCACTACTTATACACTGTCCATTATATTAACCATCTTTTGACAGATTGACGATTTACATATTTAGTGATGTCCTAAAGATTCTCGTATGCGATACCATTCCGATTATAGTACCTACTATCATTAATCGAATTACGTACCTAAGTAATTCGATTAATGATAACCTACGTAAACTAATAACAGATATAGAAATCAACATTTTGATTTAATATTGCCTTAGTTTTTTGAAAATAAATGTTAATCCGTGTGTATTTATTATAATCATAAAAAATATATTATACATCGACTGGCAACATCAACAGACCTTCCGCTCGGCCGCCATTTTGACGTGATCTGTCACTCTCAACGAAACGCCCGTGATAGTCACACGCATTTACGTTCGCTGAGTGTTCTCTCGCATCTGTTACACCTTGAGTTAAGTAGCTTTATTCCTCGGAAAAACTTTTGTGAAACTTATATTAATTGATCGTGAAAATGCCGAAAGGACGTGTGTTGAAAGCACAATCGAGACAGTTAGTGTTAAAACTTCATGAGTATTTTGAGCAAGAAAATCAAAATGGCGGACCTCTTATACCTATCACGCAAGTCCGAAACCGTGTTGCAGCCGCGTTGGGGATCAGTCTATCAACTGTGACTAAAATCACTACCGATGCCTACGGCAGGAGCGGCTTGGAGCAAAACAAACCATCTACACCAAAAAGAAAGCGCCGGGCTCATAAGGTGACAGCTGTTGATGACTTTGACGCTGACGCTATTCGTCGTCATGTATATGATTACTACTTGAGAAAAGAAATTCCAACTTTGAGAAAACTTATTGTTTCTTTGAAAAGAAGTTGTCTATTTCATGGTGAAAAATCTTCTTTGGTCAAAGTTTTGAACACAATTGGCTTTTCATATAAAAAGTTAAATAAAAGAAAATTATTAATGGAACGCACAGATATAGCTATAGCACGTTGTGATTTTTTAAGAGAGGCAAAGAAAATACAAGATTGGGCAAATATTGTTTTCACGGATGAGACATGGCTCAACGCTAACCACACACTATCTCGTTTCTGGACTGATGATACTGCTGATTCCACTTCCTCAGTACCAATGGGAAAAGGTGAGCGCCTAATCATTTGCCATGCAGGTACAGCAAAAGGATTTGTACAAGACGCACTGTTGGCATTTAAATCGAAAAAATCAAATGACTACCACGAAGAGATGAATGCAAATGTGTATGAAGAGTGGTTCAAAAAAATGCTCATTTCATTTGAAGAACCATCAATAATTTTTATTGATAATGCGCCCTACCACTCCCGTCAAATTGACAAAATGCCAACACAGGCTAATAAAAAGCATGAAATAATTAATTGGCTTCGGGACAATGGAGAAAATGTGGACGACTCAATGTTAAAAGTTGAATTAATAAAAATATTAGAAACCAAAAAGAGAGCAAAACGCTATGTAATCAATGAAATGGCAGCAGAATATGGCCATACTGTTCTTCGGATTCCTCCATACCACTGCCAGTACAACGCAATAGAACTTATATGGGCACAAGTAAAAGGGCATGCTGCGAGATGCAATACAAGCCCCCCATTCACAGCGAATAAAATGTTGCAATCGCTAAAAAATGCTTGCACCCACGTAACGGCCGAGAACTGGGCAAGTGTGGTGGAAAGAACTAAAAGAGTAATATTCTCTGATTGGGAACGTGATATTGCGTTTGATAATATATTATCTACACAAGAGCTAATAATAACTGCTACTGAAGACTCCTCATCGGAGGAGTCTAGTGTTGATTATCATTCCGACGACTCGTGCTAATAAAATAAATTAAAATATCCTGATTGTTTTATTTGTATTCATGTATTAACTAAGAAGAAAGTAAAACTTTATATAATGTTATTAAATGTCTTTTAATACTCGTAACATCGATTTCTACCGATTATTTTTAATCTGTGGCATAATCGTAGTAACCATTATGTGTGACATCACTAAGTGGGCGGTACCCATCCATAAAGTACAAATATTATTTGTATGATATTTGTACGTAAGCAATACAAGACTTAATGAGCGTGAGCTGTCAAAAGACTGATAATATGATGGACGCAGTATACATAGCTTTTTTACTTTCCCAATTTAAGCTATATCTATAAAGATATAATCTTTAGCAATTTTGTTGCTAAAAGTGTGCAATACGAAGAGTGAAGTGAAAAAATTCTAGCTCTAGATGCAGCATTTAGAAATTTGTCTAAATGTACCTATTTTATATCATACAGTGTAACGTATTGGCAAGTTATATTCTATTTTGTTACTTTTTAATATAGATATGATAGAACGGGGGTATCCCTCTCGCAAGATATGTTCAAATTAAAACTATTATTTATTTAAACTTGTGAACAAGTGCCAAGTGAACGTGAATTGTCAACTCTACTGCTGGTTCGGAAAGCTGTTTCTACCGCGACGAGCCAGCAAGAAACTTGGCGGTTGCTCTTTTCAAAATGTATTTCTTACTACTAGTTGTAATTAGTGATTACTATCTTTTACAGTGTTGCAGAGTAGCTATAACCACGCATTTTTATTACCTATATAATCCTCAACAGTATAGTAAGCTTTCTGTATATAAGCCTTCTTTTAATAGTTATTTTAAACCGTTGTAATAAACTGTTTGACGTATATTTGTTATTAAATGAGATTATATTTTATTCAGGCAAGTATAACACACATATACATACATACACACACTTCTCCAGCGTCCGTAAAAAATAGTGTTAATATAATTAAAATCCGCTATTGGCTGTATAGAGAAATTAAACTTATATTATGTAAATTAATAGTTTAATTGCTGTGGACGCCGTGTGGTATCCGGCTGAATAGAATAGTACCACCCTCATTTCTTACCGAGGTGTCGTAAAACGCGACTAAGGTAAGTCGACCCGCCGTGTGGTATCCGGCTGAGTAGAATAGATCAACCTCATTTCTTACCGAGGTGTCGTAAAAGGCGACTAAGGTAAGTTGACCTACCGTGTGGTATCCGGTTTAGTAGAGTAGACCATCCTCTTTCTTACCGAGGTGTCCTAAAATTCGACAGAGGTAAGTTGACGTCAGGCAGACGGCCGGTCGTAAAAACGCAGCCAAATCATGTGACTACATGTTTATAATATGTTGTGCCGACCCCACTTAGAGTGGGATAAGGGCAGGCAGATGATGATGAGTTTAAGAGCTGTGGATTTGCTTAAAAAAAAAAATTAAATTACTTATGCAAACACCCCCTAAGAGTTAGGTAAACTTTTTCCACCAAAAATCACGTAATAATAAAACAAAGATGCCCCTTGTAATCCACACTATAGGTGGGTAACAACAGCTCATTAAGGAGTCGGAAGGGTAAAGTCCCTCGCTCCGGCCTTTTTGTAAAAAAGGCTTAATTAGGGCTCATGCGGCTACCCTACAACCCCTATAACTTTTAATAAATGTTCGAAGAGCGTTACCTATGTATATATATATGTATACTAGATATTGAGGTACATCAACGCATGGGTTATATTTAATGATATCCAAATATATCATCATCTCCCTGCCCTTATCCCACTGTAAGTGGAGTCGGCACAACATGTTGTCACATGATTTGGCTACGTATTTTACGACCGGCCGCCTGCCTGACATCAACTTACCTTAGCCGTAATTTACGACTCCTCGGTAAGAAAGAGGGTGGTCTAGTCTACTCAACCGGATGCCACACGGTGGGTCAACTTATCTTAGTAATATTTTACGACACCTCGGTAAGAAATGAGGTTGGTCTATTCTACTCAGCCGGATACCATACGGCGGGTCGACTTACCTTAGTCGCCTTTTACGACACCTCGGTAAGAAATGAGGGTGGTACTATTCTATTTTGCCGGTTACCACATGGCGTGATATCCAAATATATATATATATTTAAATGTACAAGTTACATCTACTATACAAATCATGCCCACGTGGAATGATCCTTAAAATACTGGCAGCGTTTTCGCGTTGAATCGCTAAGCTGATTCTTTGTGCGAAAAAGAAGCCAGCCCTCTAGTCGACTGAGGAGAATTAACCTAGGCATTAAAAAGGTTATTTGCATCTATCATAGCGAAGTGATATAGTGAAGTAAGTGAAGTGATGCTACTGTTAGCAATTTTAACTTTTGCATAATAAGATAATAATTATTGTCTTCAGTTTTGTGTAGGAAGTATAAATATTGGCATTAGTCTCAAAGAGATTTAAAAATGGAAGAGGAATTCATTTTGGCGGCATGCTGTTCTGATGAAAAATAAGTCTTTTCTAAGTATTTTAATACTACTAACATTAAAAATGCGAAAGTTTGTGAGTATGAATGTGTGATTGACATTCTTTCACGGCGAATCCGCTGAACCAATATCGATGAAATTTGGCACAATTATTTTTTATACACCGGAATAACATATAGGCTATACAAATCCTGTTAATTCTTCACGAATAGGATGACGTTGAAAAGCGCCAAATCAACCTATCACGCGACAACAGACAAGGCGAACGAAGTTGCGGGTAAAAGCTAGTATATCATAAAATGTAAATATGCTAGTATACAGCCAAAACAATTTCCCACGTAAGTCGCGTGTGCCCACGCTTTACTTATCATGGGAAGGTATTAAATATCGCGATCGAGTACACAACATCGTTGAATGAACGAGATCGCTGCCTTTGATAGTTTTATAAGTGATCACACCAATTTATTATGGCCTCACCTGCCCTTCTCAATATGTCGCAAACTCTACTTATAATGCCAAATATTTTAATGGCAGGAGTTCAACAGTCGCTGGTCGTATTATTTTAATAAAGCGATGAGCGTATCATCGCCATCTGTGTGCTAGCGGCACAATGACGGATCATCCCGTAATGCGGACAGGGAAAAAACACATTGCATTGTGGATTTTTTCGGCGCTCTATTCCGGGTTATTGTTGTTTGTAATTCATAGGGCTTTTTAAGCTAATGATACGATTTTATCTTTCGCATCTATATAGTGATACGACCGGTACCTGGACGATAAGGATCAAGTTTGTGTCGAGTTGGGGAAATTTTTACATGAGGAAGGACGTTTTAACTAGATGATTTTTTATTATTTCTTGCTAAAAATGACCTGAGGCATAAAATTATAAATTTAAATAATAAATAACAACAAAATGTATCGCACGCTTTGTATTTAAGTGACCTGATTCAAAAAGTTTTGTGGCAAATTACAGTAAAGCGTAGAGTAGCGTCTACAAAACTCATGACTGTTAAAAAGAACCAGAGGAGGCCTTTGCTTAGCATTTTAATAGTAACAGGCCGTTACATTACTTTTACTTACATTACTCAATATAAATTTGCCAAAGTATAAATAACTTTGTTCCTTAGTCAATATATTGCTAAATTAATATTTGTAACAACTAACAGGTTAGTAGTACGCATTTATTTGTGAAACTTCTTAAATATACTGACTTCAAGTTTACTTCAAATACAGAAATAATCCTATAAAGACAAAAATAATGTGCGGGATTCACAGGAAAACTCGTGGAGAATACGTATAAGATAACAATGATAAGTTTCAGATTGGTTTTTGGGTACTATTTGTGTAAATTGACATTGTTTACTTTTGTATACGCAAGGACAATAAGAGGGCCATAAAGGCGCTGCCACACGACGGATATCAGCCGATCTGCGTGGCTCAATGGAGGTTATTTACATAGCAATAAGGCGAGGATAGCGTCGCGTCGCGTTGGTAGCTTGTAGTCAAAGAGCAAAGAAGTCAATATCTTCATTTGAAATTGTTTGTGTAATAAAAACTATCAAAGCTAAGCCCACATAAAAATCGGTGTGATGCAAAGTTTTTTCCGCGCAAATCCCGGCCCCCGCTGGAATACTAGGATAAAAATTAACCTATATAATGCTCTACACCCTTGTCTCTTATCCAGTCAAATACCCATCTAAGTCGGCTTAGCCGTTCCGACGAATGTACTTTTATCTTAAACCTTCCTCCAGAATAGCCTTATCTTTTAGTAAAACCGTGCAATCAGCCGTGCGCTAAATTACGAGAAAATTTTGTCTACTATTGATATTTCAATAATCGATACATAGCGCCATGTGTTATGTTAAATCAAAAGAAAATTTCAGCAACCAAGTGTTTGCAGATACATTAGATTCATAGAATTTAGGTTTTTTTTTGTAATTTCTTAAGTTCTATTAACGCATTATTAACTAATTCAAGCGAATTAAGATAAATAAAAAAATTAGTACAGAAAACAGTATGAATACTTTTATTCTGCGTGTAATGTATTGAAAAAAATGTAACACAAGCCAACCTTTACTGGCCTAACCAATATGTTACATCTATTTTTTATCGCGTAGACAGAACAGTTTTATGTTGTTAATATAATTTTTCTTTTTTATAATAACACACACTGATTATTTTGAATAATGATAACAGTGTAAATAGTACCTACATCAATTTTATATGTATATTTAAACCATTACCCAATCGATGAGGAATATTAATCCACAGCTTAAAGAATTTGACGTATTTTGATACCTTATGTTTTTAGGCGGTAAAATGGCATAGAAAACTCATGTTTAGTAAACCCCTTCACAAAATGACTGTGTGGACAAATTATAACAAACGGGTATGATGTAAATATAATGTGGAGAGTCACTGGATTGACGTTGAATATTTCTAAATTACTCTAGAGACGACCACGTGTGAATGTATATTAATAATTAGATTAACATTAGTTAAATAAATGAACTTAAAAAAAATTATTTTTAATCGTATACTTTACGTTTTTTAATTTACACATCAAATGTAATTTTATGGTCGCCAGCTCTTAGACCATTATCTCTGTTATTGCCTGTGTGCACGCGGCTTATGGCCGGAGAGAAAATGAACTGGGGTGTCAGGAAAATAAACAGTCTTTAAAAACCTAGCCTGATTTATCTGTGGTAGGTAAAACTATATCAGAAAGAGCATATGAAAGTTAATAACTAAAATAATTGCTTGATAAGATTTTACATCATAATCATCATCAGCTTTTATCCAATCAAATCGCAACACTTTTTAAGGTCATGCCCACTTAAAGGGGATAAACATGCAGGATTCATAAAACCCATACACTATAACAGCAACACCACAGTACATTAGCATTGCACACATTCACTATTAAAATATCAACAACAACCGTACCGCAAATATTCTTAGGAGACAGACGCCGTCATACGACTGAATCGCAATACGTAAGGTGTGAAAATTTTTCACTTTTCATTATTATTATTAATTTTTTATACTATAATTTATAGCCCTAAATAAGTAATTGACTTTTAATATAACAGCTAAGTTATTTCTTTCATATATCAAGAATTTGGGAGAGTGCTTTACAAAACCGGATTTGATGGCGTGAATGCAGGCTACGAAACAGTGTTTATTTATTTATTATATATATATATATATATATATATATATATATATATATATATATATATATCACTTTATATTTAGCATTACGTACATTTTCTATAATCACGTATTATATCAATATAATATTATAATTACTTTTATTATATTTCAGTATTAAAGACCACGAAATGACGTTTCGTACAATAACTATTACTTTAAATTTATAGAACTTTGCGGAGATCCATAATACAAAAGTATCTAATAATTAAGTTATTTTGCTATAATCCGCGAAAAACTAATATAATTAATTTATATATATAAATATATATATATATATATATATATATATATATATATATATATATATATGTATATATATATATATATATATATATATATATATATATATATCTTTATATTTAAATGAGTTAATCTTGTATATATATATTTTTTCTGAATCTCGAAAACGGCTCCAACGATTTTCCTGAAATTCAGCATGTAGGAGGTTTTGGGGGAGAAAAATTGATCTAGCTAGGTTTTATGTAAAAAAAAATATTGTTTTATCCCTGTTTTTGGGCATTAAAAAACACTAAAGTTTATATTGAATTGAATTTTCGCCATTAGCTGTCAAGTCGACTTAGCTTATTCAGGTAACGGGCAGCCTCGAGAAATGTGAATGCCAAGGATCGATCTCCAACTAAATTTTAATTTTCTTTTTTATTAAGTTTTTTTTTGCAAAAAATTACCTCCCAGATATATATATATATATAATGCTTAATATAGGCTATCCGTTTTCATACCATATACATGTAGGATTCGTAAAACACATTACAAACACTTAACTATCATAAGCTCAACAACGGTTTCGCCCCGCAACCGAAGCATTATCAGGAGATAGACTCCACGACAAAATCACAGGAATTGATTTTTTAAATTAAATTGTTATTTGATCCTACAATGAAATACGTTGCATAATCGACTAGCTTTAAAAATGCCCTAAATAATTGCAGCTTTGATAAATACCGGTAAAGTAGCGGCCTGTTACTATCCCACTGCTGAGGATAGGCCTCTTCTCTCCGTTTTTGGAGAGAGAAATTGGAGCTAAGACCTACCACGCTGCTCCAATGCGGATTGGTAGATTACACATATCCCCAGAATTCTCTATAGATATGCAGGTTTCCTCACGATGTTTTCCTTTACCGAAAAGCGTGTGATAAATTGCAATTATCAATAAGACACATAAGTTTTAACAGAAAAACTCATTCGTGTCTGCCCGGGTTTGAACCCTCGAAAGAGACGCACGATGTTACCGTTGGGCTACCACAGCTTATAAATACCGGTAAGTTGTTGAATATTAAAACCATAATTTATGAACTCCCGAGTTCATGGGTCGCATTGCCACCGGAGCGAAACGATTTGGATGGAAATTTGGTTAAAGCGTCTCATTCGGGTGTCAGTGATACCGGTGCTATTTGATGGCATAATTTGGGACGCACATAAAACCAGATTTACGTCCGTTTACACTTTATTGAATGTGTTCTCGTTTGTTTTTGTATTTGTAGTGTATGTGGGTTGAGATGTCTAATTACATTATATTACACATATATTTGTATGCAGGACACACATATAATACATCCATGAATATACCAAAACATAAACATACTAATTTAAAGGAAACTTCACACTATCTCAAAGCGCAGACGTCAGTAACATCAGAGCCCGTAAGCGAGAGTGGACGTGTAGTGGAGGTACTGTTAGTGCGCGTTTGAGCCTGTACTATATTCATACGACACCAATCTATACTCAAACAACACTAATGGATACATACACCACACTATTGATCTAAGCGTAATAGAACAGTGCACTTAATGCATTATGTTAATAATGCATGAAGTACAAAAGTAGCGTTAGGCCTAAGGCCTCTTAATACTTTTAAGAAAAAGGAATTGTAGCTTTAGCAGGATTGCGGATTTGAAGGTTACATATGTCACAAAATTTTCACAAATATATTTGTGAAAATTTCTTCTATATTATAATATTTTTTATTAATAATTATATTATAAATAAAGTATTCATCTAGCTGTGGTAGCCCAGCGGTATCACCGTGCGCCTCTTTCGAGAAGGTCTAGGGTTCAAACCCCGGGCAGGCACCAATGAGTTTTCTAGTAAAACTTATGTGTCTTATTGATAATTGCAATTTATCACACGCTTTTCGGTGAAGGAAAACATCGTGAGGAAACCTGCATATCCCTAGAGAATTCTGGGGATATGTGTAACCTACCAATCCGCATTGGAGCAGCGTGGTAGGTCTTAGCTCCAATCCTTCTCTCCAAAAAAAAAAAAAACGGAGAGAAGAGGCCTATGCCCAGCAGTGGGATAGTAACAGGCCGTTACTTACTTACTTACTTAAGTATTCATCGTCCTTCTGCCCTTATCCTACTCTAGGTCGGTGCTCTATTTATGGCTAAGTATTTTACGACCAGCCGCTTTCCTGACGTCAGCTTACCTTAGTCGCCTTTTACGACACCTCAATGAGAAAGGGAGTGGTCTATTCTACTTAACCGGATGGAATTATATGATACTAGCGGCCTGCCCCTGCTTCGCACGGGTATAAAATATATATCCCATGTCAGTCAGTGTAAAAAAAATGATTAAAATCGATCCAGTAGTTTTGATTTATTCATTACTGCCAGTGGCCCGCAAGCGTTAAATTTGGAGAAAAACAATTTCCTCTCCCTATACCAAGACGATTTCCTGCTATCTTTGGAATATCTAAACTCATATAGTACATTTTTACTTATTTACTTTTACATTTTACCTATGTATTTTATTTTTACAATTAATTACAGAATGTCTTTAAACAAACTCTAAAAGATTCGAAGTGTTATAGGGCGAAGCGCGGCGTCCTCACAGCATTTTAAATCTGTAATATCTCCGAAAATGTTCACTTAAATTGCATGCTGTAAACGGCCATATTGATCTATATTAAATTAACAATTTATTTAAGGTATTCAATTGGATAAGGATTTATGCTGTATTGTATAAAAATTGCTTCAAAAAAATGGCATTATTTTCGTAAAAAGTAAATGACAAAAAATGCTATAGTGGGTTATCCATAAGAGATAGACATATACCATCGTGGACTTTTCTGTAGACCTTTTTAAGGTGTACAAATACTTAGTACATCATTTTGATAAATCTCGTAGGGTTTAGCCTGCGTTTGCAATGTAAGCGGAAAAAAATGTAATTATTTACAGAAACCCTAAAAATTACAGTATTTCTCTACTTCGTATTGAAGGTTATTATACGTACAAACCTTCCTCTAGAATCACTCTATCTATTAAAAAAAACCGCATCAAAATCGGTTGCGTAGTTTTAAAGTTTTATGCGTACATACGGAAATATGGACTTTGTTTTATAATATGTAGTGATTAATAAATGATTATATTTCGAAGAAGGAAGTTAGTCTAATCGATATACTATTTCATTTGGACGCGTTATTCTATGAAAAGAATATTCTTTTTTAATTATTGCCGCACTATGAATTGTCAAAAATTTCATAACAACGTAACAATAAAATTTCGTGTCCATATTCCAAAAAAATAGTGTCCAAAATGCCCTGTTAGTTAATAATCACTAACAAGCGACCAAGTCGACAGTAGGAACTGTCGCGCAATTTTCGCACGTCAATTAATACTGCTGCTACTTTTTAATTTATTTGCCTTTTTAAATTGCGTTTTTGTTACAGTAACAACTTTTGTAATCAATACACGTTGGCAAAATACAATCATGCTTGATGGGTGCCATTATCAGTTTGTGACATTTTTATTTAGACTCATTTTTATATATTTTATTACTAAATAAAAATAAATTGCTTATTAATTTATAGAATTAGGCGTTACTTTGCGGAGATCCATAATACAAAAGTAATAATAAAAAGGAGAAAGACTCCACGACAAAATCGCAAAGATCTCTCTATCTCCTGATGATGCTTCGGATGCGGGGCGAAACGATTATTGAGTTTGTGATAGTGAACCTATGTAGTGCTTGTGTATTGTGGTGGCTGTGGTGTAGGCTCTGCATGTGTTTTTACGACTCCTGCATGTATCAAGAATAAAAACGGATTGTCCACTCTACATTTAGCAATATATATATTTTCTATTTTACTTCATCGCGGATTATAGTAAAATAATTTTATTACTACTTTTGTAAATTGCTAATTGTGGAAGGTTCTAATGGCAAGATAATCTAAAAATTGTAAGGCACAAAGGTAAGGAGTAAAAAACAATTGTATTTTTGTTTACTTTATTTTACACCACAAAGTTATAGTATGCACAACACAATCTCTAAAAATAAATTTTATACAATACAAGAGGCGGTCTTTTTGCATCTTAGCGATTTTTTCCAGATAACCTTTAGACTATGAAAGTTCTAAGATAAAACAAATTTATTTATGCTGTGTTTATAGTACAAAAGTACTACAAAAAATACCCAGATAGCATGTCTTCATCTCTTATGGTTAACTCACTCACAACTTTTTCGATTTCAATGTTCAAAATTGAAATAAATACACTGATTTCTACGCGAGCGAAGTCGCAAGCACAGCTAGTATTATTATAAAGAATAGTCATGACTGGCCTCATCATGAATGGTCATGGTGACTTTGTAGAGTGGCTTCACATAGCGAAGCCGACGTATCAACATCTTCCTGCCGTTATCCCACTCTAAGTGGGGTCGCCACAACATGCTGTCACATGATTCGGCTGCGTTTTTTACGACCGGCCGTCAACTTACCTCTGTCGTATTTTACGTCACCTTGGTAAGAAAGAGGGTGGTCTGTTATACTAAACCGGATACCACACGGTTGGTCAACTTACCTTAGTAGCCTTTTACGACATTTCGGTAAGAAATGAGGTTGGTCTATTCTACTCAGCCGGATAACACACGGGGGTGAGCGAAGCCAACGTATCTTCTTTTTATTAAGATTGACGTCGTATGCTGGACCCATAGATGAGTATATTTAAAGTTTAAGGTAGGTAATTTTAATTGATATGAAGCACGTTCACGGTCATACATCAACGCGCAAAACACAAAGAGCCCATAAAATGTCCCTCTCCACACATTCAATAAAGCGCGGAGCAAACAAACATAAATCTGGGTTTACGTGCCTCCCGAATTATGCCATCAAATGATACCAGTTTTGTTGACGAGCGAATGAGACATCAATATTATATTTATTTAATTGTTTCTTTGAACATAACTATTAAGACAAATTGTGCTATACCTTTTTATATTATACTGTTAGGGATCCAGATCTCTAAGCTATAATAGTTAAATCTGTGTTTAGCTGTAATATAAGACAATCTCTCTTTGGCGTGTGACATTCGTAGGAAGTAAACGTATTTGGGTCACCTCTTTTGTATTTCGTGTTATAAGAATCTTACCTCAAATAATTGCTATTCGTGATAAGAGCAACCACTCAAAAGAAGCTCAATGAGTTTCTTGCCAGTTCTTTTTAAATGGATTAGTGTTCCGAACTGGTGGTAGAATCGTTCTGTCGTTGGATTTTGTTGTGAAAGGTTTTGGTGGACAGTAAGGTGGCGTGATTCTCTAAACGTATTCGCTTATTTTTATTGTTCATTTTAAAATAAATTTAGACTTAATTTCTAATAATATTTAGAAGTCTGAAAGTTGCGCTCGTTATAGAACAGACTATAGGTCCAAGATTGGGATGGTATGAACATGTAAAGCGCTGGGATGAAAATTATTTGACTAAACGAGTATTAAATATGACTGTGGATGGATATTTGATAAGAGGAGGCCTAAAAAGAGATGGTTGGATTGCGTGAAGTACGACATGAATATAAAAGGACGAAGTAGAAAAAAGAAGTTGAGGAATGATAGGAGAGAATGGAAAAGAAAGACGTATTTTGCAGACCCTACTTAGAGTCGAATTAGGGCAGTAGAAAGAAAGAAAAAGAAACTTATTTTTAATGTTATAAATGTCATATTAAAGGTATTTTGAGTTTTTCATTAAATATTTTTATCTAAACGCCCACATTATCCATGGGTTCGTAAGTTGAACTCTGGTTAAAAATCTCTATCTATAGACCTCATTTTCTGCTTTTTTTGTATGCTGTTAGCCCTAACGGCTTTTACAGCGTCACCGGGCGGGACGGGCGAGCGCAGAAGTATCGCCGAATTTTCTGTATGTAAATTCTTGAAACATATTAAACCTATACGTCCGCTTTAGAGCAATGAAATGGGTCGAAGGTTCAATTATTTCTTCAAAAGTAGAGAGCTATTGTCTTGTATTTCGCATTATATTTGTAGACAAAGCCTGGTTAACGACGCGATAGCAGTTTTGCTGTGTTTACCGCCGCAACAGTGCTCTTATAAGGAAAAGTTTTGCAGAAATAATTTATGTTGATTTATGGCTAGGGAATTTGAAATCAGAAACGATACGTTCCCAGCTGCAGTACAGTTTGGACCGCGCATGCAAATGCAGGGGGCTGTGAACGCGCAGTTGGCTGCATTGTGCCCACCGCCCCTCCGCGCATCCCGCGAGAGTTTGTTTTTCGGGGCAAATAGCTATAGGCTTGATAATGGCCACGCGGACCGAGTTACTGAACTGAAATATGCTCTACTGATTATTGAAAGCATTATTATGAGGAACTTAGTTATTGTCTTTATTAGTATTGTTAAAAGAGCAACCGCCGAGTTTCTTGCTGGCTCTTCTCGGTAGGAACAGCTTTCCGAACCAGCAGTAGAGTTGACGATTCAAAAGCACTTGTTTACAAGTTTATTTGAATAAAATTTTTAAAGGACGGCAACGCACTCGCTCTGCGAGAGGTCGTGTGCGGCGATGATTACTTTAAGATAAACCGCATGCTCGTTTGCCATCCTATACCATAAAAATACCATATTTTGAATTTGAATTTGAAATTTGTCTGACTACTACCCCAGCCTCACAGGAGGCACCCTTAGAACGAAGTTCCCCGACCCTAGCAGAGCTTCTGCGCTCGCCGCATTTCACAACTTCGACGACGCTTCTGCGCTCGTCCGACCCGCCCGGTGACACTGTAAAAGCTGTTAGGGCTAACAGCATATAGACAATTCGAAAAAAAAATGGCTACTACTAATTAATTGTAGCTTGATTCTCCTATTGACAATCGATATGTCTGAGTTTCTATATGTAAATGTACAAGTAGGTACACACATGTACACGCATACCCACACACTCGCACAACAATTTTCTTTATACAAAAGAAAATTGTTAAAAAGAAAAGGTTAATACGAAGTTTTATAAAAGGCAAATAAGGTAAGTTAACCCGCCGCGTGGTATCCAGCTGAGTATAAAAGACCACCCTCATTTTTTTTATTCAAATAAACTCGTAACATTTCTAATCATCGTGTCAATGTGGTAGCTATATCCCCAATATACAATATACATATTTTCGGTGTATATCATCTTAAGCTTTTGACCTTTGTCCAGTATGATTCAGTCAAGCGTGTAAGACTATAATGCAAGTAAATCTATTAAGAAGCTATTGTCATAGATTTTAATATAATCTTATTAACCTTGAAGATAGATAATGTCCGTAATCCTCAAGTTTTGAGATGCCTTTTTGCTGTAACTTTTGTTTGATAGTTAGTTAATGTATAGAAACTGGCTATACTAACATCTTATTGTATCTAGTTACCCCGACTAGTTTCGAACCCATCCAGGGCACTTATCACGTTTTATGGTTTTCTTGAAAATTACAGTAGAGCACACATCCCGCCGCCGCGATTGTTCCACAGTGGCGGATGGGTTTTGATTTTTGTAGTTTCGTATTATTTGCGTATTTATTCGCCCGCCGCCCGGCGATACATTTATTTGCCCTCCTTCCCTTCCACTGCCCCCCCTCGATTGATCGCGATATCATTGCGATAATAGGGACAGCGCGATCGACGCGCGGTTCCGTCACGCGGGAAAGCGAAATATGGCGGACGTTCCAACCAACCGTACACACTATTATACAAAAAAAAAGGTTAATTAGACAATATATATACAGAGTCCGTATAACCATTGAAAAATGTTTAATTTAATTTGGATTATAAACAAATAATATATATTCCTATGCTCGAAACGTTTGAAGGATACGCAATTCGTAAAAAACACATGCACAAACCTCCGAGGTTTGTGTTTTTTACGACTCCTGCATGTATCAGGTATGATAACCGATTGTCAACTCTACATTTAGCATTATATATATTTTCTATTTTACTTCATCGCGGATTATAGCAAAATAATTTTATTATTACTTTGTATTATGGATCTCCGCAAAGTAACGCCTAATTCTATAAATTATATGCAATTTTATTTAAATTTATCATCATCCTCCTGCCCTTATCTCATTCGAAGTGGGGTCAGCACAACATGTTATAAACATGTTGTCACATTATTTTGCTACGTATTTTACGACCGGTCGCCTGCCTAACGCCAACTGACCTTAGTCGCCTTTTACGACACATCGATAAAAAAGAGGGTGGTCTATTCTACTCAACTGGATACCACACAGTGGGTCAACTTAACTTAGTCGCCTTTTATGACACTTCGGCTTACCAAATAGACCACCCACATTCCTTAGAATGAGGGTGGTCTATTCTACTCAGCCGGATATCACAGGGCGGGTAGAAGACTTTAAATCAAGACAAAAAATTATTTGTATGGAGTTTTACTAAAAATTTGCAATAAGTAACTTTAAGAGAAGTATGCAATCTAAATATTCTCGTTTCGGAATACTATATCAATAATTGTAAAAATAATCAGCGATCAAACTGTTAATTATAAGTAAGATGTCTGAATTCGCCGCCATTCGACATTTAAAAAACCAGTACCTAATTATAAAAATCTTAAATATTATGTAAATTTAATTGTTACTGAATCGTAAAATAATTGTTATAATAAAACGTTTTTTGATTGTGTAAAACTAAAAAAACAATCGAAACTGTACTTGAGCTTTGGGGCAAGACATTTCAAAATTTTATTATCTGTGAAATGTCACGTCAATCCATCATAGTAAACACAGTTTGGGTAAGTCGGTGGCACAAACAGTTGTCAGAAAACATGCAAATAATGCTTAACAAAGCACGAGGTACAGACGTATGCAAATGAGTTGATAAATAATATTGCGTATGTAAATTAGCCGTGCATATATAAAGGGACAAACTTAAAACGTTACGGTTAGATTCTAACCAAATATTATAAGTAAAAAAAAAGATTTGTCATGAAGCGCGCGTTGTCGGTTATCAATTTAAAAGTCGCCATTATGCTTTTAATGCTGGGGGGCGAAATAAAACATTTCAATTTGGTGATCCGGTTACAGCCCCTGTTTCGATTCTATATTGTGGGCCTGCAAGACCCCGTGTGTTTCTAGTTTGAGGTATAGTTGGGCACGCATTATATTATTTATTTATTTTATTTTTGCTAATTTAATTTATTATTTAAATTAATTTATAAACAAAAAAGTCAAAGAATTACATAGAACATGAAATTTTTAAATGCGAATGAACAAAACAATTCTTTTGCTTATTCTTTTTGGTGTGAGTAATTTGGGACGGACAGTTGTAGAGTTTAGGTATTTACCAAAAAGAATCAAATAAATATATTTATATACTAAGGAATAAAGATGAATGTAGAAGGTATAATAAATACATTCATAAATTTACCAAATGGATTATATAATAATTTCAACGACAAATGATTTTCATATAAATACCATTTATACGACCGGCCGCCTGCCTGACGTCAACTTACCTTAGTTGTATTATACGACACCTCAGTAAGAAAGTGGGTGGTCTATTCTACTTAACAGGATATCACACGGTGGGTCAACTTACCTTAGTCGCCTTTTACGACACCTCGGTAAGAAAAGGGGTTGGTCTATTCTACTCAGCCAGATACCACACGGCGGGTCTACTTACCTTAGTCGCCTTTTACGACACCTCGGTAAGGAATGAGGGTGGTACTATTCTATTTAGCCGGATACCATACGGCTTAAGTGGGGTAAGGGCAACATATGCTATAAACATGTTGTCACATGATTCGGCTAGGTATTTTACGACCAGCCTCCTTCCTGACATCAAATTATTTTTATCGTATTTTATGGCATCTCTTCTCTTTTCGAACAAATGAAATAAAAAATTAAAATAAAGCCAAAAGTCGAATTAAGTAGAGTATTACTTTTGCGCGTGACTGTCCCCGCAATAGTACCCAAAACGCAGTGTATGCTTGGTTAAGCCCGCGCCTCCCTGCCCGGTTACAAGAAAGGGGTAGTTAGCCGCTTTTGTCTCGCCGCCCCTGTACGGTGGCAGCCTCGGGCACTTAATCTGTAACACACTGTAACTAGCAAAAATTATCAATGACATCTAAAATGTATTTTAGTAAAAAATAATATAGGATTAGATAGAGAAGTCTTTTAATTTGAAGAATCAAAAGACCTGCAGAAACCCGTCTTCGGTAAGTACTTAAGACGATATATCCGGGAACTAATAATATAAGTGACCCATATATATTTATTATTCACTTTTACTTGACGCAGAATACAAACTACTTATCATGTATTCATACCAGACGCAACTGTATACTATGCCATTATTCTACTAAGGCTAACTTCTCAATAATTTAAAGCTTGCATACTTACTATATAAATAAGAATTAAAAATATATACTTTTTACTAAAATCTATTAATGGTAATATTACAGTTATATGTTTATATTTCGAACATAATTGTATCTTATGTTATTTTGTTATACGGAAATTATTTGTACGTAGCCTATTTATGTGGTGAAGGGGGAAACTCGATCCGATCTTCTTTATACGTTACTGGTCTTAACAGTGCTTCCTCCCGATTAAGGAATCATCATCTTCCTGCCCTTATCCCACTCTAAGTGGGGTCGGCACAACATGTTATAAACATGCTGTCACATGATTGGGTTGCGTTTTTACGTCCGGCCGCCTGCCTGACGTCAACTTACCTCAGTCGTATTTTACGACACCTCCGTAAGGAGGGTGGTCTATTCTACTCAGCCGGATACCACACAGCGAGTCAACTTACCTTAGTCGCCTTTTACGACACCTCGGTAAGAAATGAGGGTGGTCTATTCTACTAAGCTGGATACCACACGGCATTCGTAGAAAATGGTATAAAATCATTTAAAATATTTACTCTATACCTAATTTTGCCACTTTTGAATCTAGTTAAATTAATTTTGTTACTCAGTTTTACGCCACAACAGTAGGTCGCAAGCCTTGCGTACTCCCCACAAAGACGGAACACGGAAAACACTTAGCTCTGTTGACACTACACTTTACCACTGATTCTACTTCAGAATTGGCGAACGGGGCGATTTCGCGTTAATTGTTGTTTTAAAATTGCACTGAAAGTCTTCATTAGCAAGTCTTTAGCATACGAATCAACGAATGTTTTTTACTAATTGTTCACTTTCTGTTCTTAACCAAATTTAACTTAACATTTTTGTCTAATACTTTTTTTATTAGAATGCGTATTTTGTTTGTATATTCGATAAGTAAATGTATATTTATTATTATAAATACTTTGTTATTTAGTTACTACTAATGATACAACACGCCTAGAAAAAAACCCAAATATATAAAGAAATTATTACTACAATTAACATAAGTAAGTTAAGTAAGTAGCGGCCTGTTACTCTCCCACTGCTGAGAAAAGACCTCTTCTCGACGTTTTTGGAAAGTAAGGTTGGAGCTAAGACCTACCTAAGGCTGCTCCAATGCGGATTGGTAGATTACACATATTTCCAGAATTCCCTAGAGATATGCAGGTTTCCTCCCGATGTTTTCCTTCACCGAAAAGCGTGTGATAAATTGTAATTATCAATTAAACACATAAGTTTTAACAGAAAAACTCATTGGTGTCTGCTCGGGTTTGAACCCGTGACCTTCTCGCAAGAGTCGCACGGTGTTACTGCTGGGCTGTTACAGCTCTTACACAGCTCAATTAACATAAGCAAACTATTAATATTGTATCTCTATCTATTTTTCGTAGATGTTAAATAACATTATGATAGGAAATACACTATTTTTTCTTTAATATGCTAATTTTCCGTAAAACACTTATTAACCAATGGTAAGGTAAACTTTATTGAATAAATATATAGCTTTTAACCGCGACTTGTTAATAGATGGCGCTTTTAGTGACATCCTATTCCTGTAGATTTAACAGGATTTCTAGAGCCTATATGATTTCTATATTCAGGTGTATAAGGAATAATTGTGCCAAATTTTAGCGATATTGGTTTAGTGGATTTGCCGTGAAAGAGTAATAAACATACATCCAAACTCACAAACTTTCGCATTTATAATATTAGTAGGATAGGATATATATAATTATTATGCACATATAAGATTAAAAAGCACTTGTTTACAAGTTTATTTGAATAAAGAATATTTTGAATTTGAATTTGAATTTGAATATGACTTTAGTAAAAAGAGAATTATGACTAGCTAAGATCGAAATATCAAGCTGAAGGTATATGTTAACCTATGTTTTAACAAAAGATATTTTAATCTTAATATTTAAATGAGTTAATCTTGTATATATATATATTTTCCGAATCGCGGAAACGGCTCCAACGATTATCCTGAAATTCAGCATGTAGGAGGTTTTGGGGGAGAAAAATTGATCTAGCTAGGTCTTATGTAAAAATCTTAATATTTAAATGAGTTAATCTTGTATATATATATATTTTCCGAATCGCGGAAACGGCTCCAACGATTTTCCTGAAATTCAGCATGTAGGAGGTTTTGGGGGAGATAAATTGATCTAGCTAGGTCTTATGTAAAAAAAATATTGTTTTATCCCTATTTTTGGGCATTAAAAAACACTAACATTTATGTTGAATTGAATTTTCACCATTAACTGTCAAGTCGACGTAGCTTATTCGGTTAGCGGGCAGCCTCGAGAAATGTGAGTGCCAAGGATCGATCCCAACTAAATAATTGTTTTTTTTCTTTTTTAAAAGTTTTTTTTGTAAAAAATTACGAGCGAAGCTCGGTCACCCAGATATTATAATCTAAGTGAGTATTGAATCTAGAAACATTTGATGGTTAGGTACCAACTTAATTGCTGGAATTCGTCATCCAGTAGTCATAGCATCATTTTCAATACATGAACGTAATAATTTATATTAAACATATTTCATCATCATCTTCCTGCCCTTATCCCACTCTAAGTGGGGTCGGCACAAAATGTTATAAACATGTTGTCACATTTTTTTTATGACATGATTTGGCTACGTATTTTACGACCGGCCGCCTGCCTGACGCCAACTTACCTCTGTCGTATTTTACGACAACTCGGTAAGAAAGAGGGTGGTCTATTCTACTAAACCGGATACCACACGGTGGGTAAACTTACCTTAGTCGCCTTTTACGACACCTCGATAAGAAAAGAGGGTGGTACTATTCTATTCAGCCAGATTCCACACGTCGTGAACGTAGTAATTTATATATTTAATATATTTCATATAGAGTCTAATATTTCACCAAACCAAATAGCAATTATATCTAAAACTATACATAGAACAGGAGCGCGAATGTAATGAATGGCACCGTATTATAACCGGACTGCAAATCTAGTTTGGTAGGGGAGCGCGGCAAGTTCGGTGAGCCTCCATGGCCAGACACTCACCACACTCCGGCGTGTACAGCACCTATCAATCCACCAGCAAAACAACCTAACACATTACAAACATCCATCCTAATATACGCACTAACTCCCTTTAAATACGTGCCAGAATCGCGCGGTGTATAACAAACGTGTTAGCTTGGTACGTAATAATAAATCTGACAGATCGGTATAACGTGTTCTTTGTCGCTTCGGCCGCGTCCCTCTCTCACAATGGCATACTTATTAGGGATTTAGTCCACATATTAGTTGGGGTAAGGCATTGTTTAATAGAATACACCCCGGGTGGTTGGGTATACGTAGTTTGTAGCTTTACTCTACGCCGTAGCTAGCACGTGTGAGGGACGCATACTCTTTTACGCATATCAAATACGCTACGCTATTTTATTTAATTTATGATATTGTGTTGTTCAAGAAGCTATGATAACTCAGCGGTAAGTGCAAATCTCTAGAGACGATCATAGGTTCTAACCCCGGGAAGGCACTATTAAAACTTATGTGTTTAATTCATAATTGCAATTTATCATATTTTTCCGTGAAAGAAAATATCGTGAGAAAACCTGCATATCTTTAGAGAATGAGATATGTAACCTATCAATCTGCATCGGAGCAGCGTGGTAGGTCTTAGCTCCAACCCTTCTCTCCAAAAAACGGAGGCAGGCCAACGCTCAGCAGTGCGATAGTAACAGGCCGTTACTTTACTTTTTTTTCTGCGTTGTTCAAAAAGTTTGACTACTTAGATTTTTAACCAAGCGATGATTTTGTTCTTTGAGCTTCTTGCAAAAGTTATTGTTTTAATTAAAATTATTCTTTATTCAAGTTAGCTTTTACAATATGGTTCGAAAAGATAGTCTTACCGAGAAGAATAAATAAGAAAATTAGTTGTAACTCTTTTCTATAATAATTATCGAAATAATGTTTATTTAATCAAAAGTAACTTATATTTAGTGATTTTTAGATGTAGGCGTTACTTAGCGTAGATCAATAATACAAAAATAATGTTTATATTATTTTGCTATAATCCACCATAAAAAAATACATGTGATGCTTAATGTAGAGTGTAGAATCCGTTTTTTATAAGTACAAAGCTTTGCGCTTTTGTCGTGCAGTCTATATCCTAACGATGCTCCCTATACGGGTCTTGTTATATCAGGATCACCCGATATAATAAGTGAGTATAGCCTATTATATATACATTAACTAAGAATACCATTTACGATAGCCGTGTGATATCCGGCTGAGTAGAATAGACCACAAATGAACATTTTCTATAAATGAATTTGTTGGTCTTTGAGCCTGGGTGTATATTTGTATGTAAGCATATATTTAAAATATATATAAGTATAAATTCACCAGTTGTCTGTCTACTATAACACAAGTATTAAGTTACTTACATTGGGGATGGACGACCGTGTGTATAAGTGTCCCATATATTTATTTATTTAAAATACATAGCTAAATCATGTGACATGTGTTTATAGCATGTTGTCCTGACCCCACTTAGAGTAGGATAAGGGCAAGAGGATGATGACATAAGCGCCGCAACGCCTCGTTTTCGACTATCCCACGCATCTGAATATATTTTGAATTATAGTTTGTCGTGTATTTATAGTTGGCTGCACACGCTGCGACCCCGGGAGATGCACGGGATGCGTTCGATCGATGCCCCTCGATCGCGCCCCTTATTGAAAATTATAACAATGGCACACCGCTCTCTGCGCCCTCTTAACACTCACTGATTTCGGCACACCATTGTCGATATGGTTGCGAATAAAATATATTTAACCGACTTCAGAAAAAAAGGATGCCAACTCTACATCAGAAAGATGGGAAATATGCGCTCTTTAAGTCAAGTTATATCAACTTTTCCACCTTCAAGCATAAAATTACTGAATAAAGCGCAAAATTATGAAATAAAGACTAACTTTTACTTATGAGTTTCGAATCAATTCGTTTTAATCCAACGTTCTATTCAAGCCCTTAAAATAATGGTAAAGAATTAAAATTAGGTCGCCAAAACGAATGCCATTTTTTTCAAATTATTCGATTATAAAACGTGTACATGCCAGACCTTTTGTATGTTAGAAAAGTCTTCAATCTGCTATATAATACTGATCTCTTAATATATAACAGGCTCTTATCTCATTGATGATGTTGCTCCAACGCAGTTGTAAGTTATACATACTCAGAAGATATTAAAATGCAGCTAGTTTCTTACTTTCTTAGTTAGATGTTTTATTTTACTGATGATTCCCATTATAAATATTAATTTGGTACATAAATCTATGTAGAAGCCACAAAGAGATCCGCCATTTGTGTGATAAAGTTGTTTCTGTTCATCTGTTGTGAAATAGATCAAAATTTCGTTTATCAAAAAAGGTGTCCTTACTTTTATCTACAAACAATAGTATATAAAAATGACATAAGAAAAAGAAAGTTTTTTTAACAGAAGAAATTTAACAGAAATGAAACACTTTTTTAATTCGTTATGAATTATTATAAATTTTATTCGAGATTAAGACAAGTCTGCCGATTATCATCAAAATTCTCATAGGAGAATGATCCCACTCTAAGTGGGGTCGGCACAATATGGGGTTTTCATCTGCCATTCTCTTTAGTCATCCATTAACTCTAGCACTACTCCTTTTATATGCGTATCATACTTCATACTTTACATTTGTTATTCGGATTCTCTCTAGTTATATGCATTCTTTTGGTCACGTGATGGGCTCCTTGTTAGATGAACATACCAACTTAATCTCGCATAGTCTGTTGATCATAAGTTTTATAAAAAAGTATAAAGGATAATCCAAATTTAAATCCTTCGGAAATCAATCGGCTTGTTCATAATATGGTCGAGACGAGCCGCGGAGGGCGTTTGCAGGATTATAATGAGCGCGGCCCCACTAAGCATTTTCGACATGCGTCGCCGTCACCCGACAAACATTTGGGGGTTAACGAGAAGCTTGCAAATTGCAATCGCTACTAAAGTTACGGCATTCATTTATTTGTACTAGTGGTTGTCTAGTGGTCGAAATTCTACCACAATTCATGGTAGAATTCCATAAAGAATAATTTGATTCATAAACGGCCTGGTATTAAATGTTTTAAGGTCTAGGTTTGTATGACATTTAGTAAAATCATAGACAAATAATATGATAGAAAAAAATTTCAATCTCTTCTCAATTCGACTAGAGTCATAAACAAAATACTGTTTATGTATGTGAATTGTATGGTAATATATATAAAGGTTTTTTTAGGTAATGTATTTTAATGCAATATTAGCATTTTGCACTTCTTCTATATATTAACTATAACTGTGCCGTATTTCATACTTCTCCCTGCTAGTAATTTTATTAAAAAGAGGTATAAAACCTTTGCTTCACATTAATATTTAATCTCTAATATCTATATATTCAATTAATATGAGCTGTAGATAATAATAGCTGTAGATATCATTATTTTGTATGTAGTCACTTTACAAATGGCGTCAGTTTGAATGTTTTTTATTAGGACTGTAAGTAAACTCAGGCTGTGACTTGTTCTTATGTCATTTAGTATGAGTGAGAAGCGTCGAGCAATGACATCAAAAGACTACCATTGACTGTTCCCATTGAGAACGTTGAAATCAAACAATACATACAATAATGAAGTGCTTCATTTTCATATCGGCGTCGAATGATGAGTTCTTTGCCATATAGAGAAAAAACTATTTGTCACAACTTGTAGAGATCGGAACTTCAGGCACGCGTCTAACTTTTTACGCTAAGTATTTCGTCAATATCTCATAGCTTCGTGGAACATACTGTTGACAACAGTGTAACTAATTTTCGTTTTGGTGTCGCGTGGGTACCATAAAGGTCCCACAATGCGGCCAGCGCTCTACGTCATTAGCAAGAGGAATATCTCTTTGTATAAGTGATACTCGGAATGCTTAAAGAATTCTATCCCTTTGTCACGTTCGAATAACGTATTGTCACATTGTTTTTACAATTTTCTGCTCTTTGTTTAATTGTTAGGAAGTTAAATGTAGTTAATTCTATTGTGCGTGTGTTTGTTGGCATTGTTGAAGATTTCACGGTGCTATACACAGTATGGGTTGTTTACTTGCGTAGAATTGGTTCGTTTATTACAGACGGCAGGGACCTGTCAGATGTGATTGAGGTATCACAGTGTCTACTGTTAATATTCGTATCAGTAATATGAAAAAAGTTACTTGGTATTTGACACCTCTTAACACTTTTTAAGTTCGATTTTCAACCTTCTAAAAGCTTGGAAACTTGGCTATTAGAACTTAAGTGTAACGCACGTTGACATTTAAAATTCATGAAACATGAGTTATATCGATCACTTTGGATCTTTCGTGGATCTCTTTATTTTTGATTCGATAATGTAGCAATCTATGGCTACCTATGGGTACCTATAACCTATGGTTCGCTTCATCGCTTGCTGTCAGACTCTTCGACTTCCAAGTGGATCCATAAAAAGCGAAAAAGTTTCGATTCTAACTATTATACCTAGTTACTATAATCTATTAAATAAAAGTTTCATTTTGTTCAAACTTTTTTTATTAAGCTGTGATAGCCCAACGATGAGACGTGACAAGTGTTCAAACACCGGGCAGGCACCAATGAGTTTTTTCTGTTCAAAAATTTGTGCCTAATTGATAATTGTAGTTTATCACAGGCTTCTCCGCGAAAGAAAACATGGTAGGTAAGGAAACCTGCATATCTCTAGAGAATTCCAGTTATATTTGTAACCAAGCAATCCAACTGGAGCACCGTGCTAAGTGGAGTCTTGGAACCAATCCTTCTCTCCAAAAACGGAGTGTGGAGGCCTATGCTCAGTATTGGGTTAGGCCGTTACTTTACTTCGTTACTTTTTTTATCTTGCGATCACTTCTAATTGTCGAAAGATGTGATTTAGGAGGAAGGATAGATTTTTATATCTTCTTCATTTATTTACATATGATTTTCTAAGTCCTGAAACGAACAAGTATATCATTGATAGCAATCATATTTGTGTTAAAGAATATTCGAGCATTGTTACCCGGGTGCAAATAAGACAATAGCAAACAATTAAGTAACACCAGTGGCCAAGCAAAGGCAATATTATTTATGACAACAGAAGCTTAGAATACAGTCGCAAAAAAAATTCGTGGAATATTTATCGGAAGAAAGTTGGAATGTTGCGATGTTTACAGATAACATAACTAATAACTAAGCTAGCAAAAATCTGAAGTATGGTAAAAGTAATTTAATTATTATATTATAAACAATATTTTTAAAAATATATTATGAAACAACCATATTATGGAAATTACTATATCATTTAAGTTTTTATTGCCTGAAGCCAATCCTGACTTAAAAATCAAGTCATATTTATTATATGCATTGTCAAGACTGGGTCAGTATTTAAAATGTCAGCCCAATCGAGCATCGAGAAATGGGTTAGATTCAACTTGCATGATTCCATATTCACATACATATATGGCAATTTAAATGCTTTTAATAAAAAAAAGCATTAATTATGTTGGCGGTATTTAACACGAATGCCATATATGAGATTTTATAATCAATAATTTATAGCCATACATTTTATGACGTTTAAGGCAATCTTGGAAAAATGTTTAGTATACAAAAATAATGTTGCCACCAACATATGGGTATCATATAATTGTAATTGTGTGTCGATAAAACAATTTTAAAGCTTGAATAATCATTTTCTTAGAATTTCAATGGCATAATCTCATTCACAAATCGTATATAAATATATTCATACATTAATTTTCTTAATTTTCTTCTTATGTGTCTGATTGATAATTGTAACTTATCACACGCTTTTCGGTATAGATATCTCTGGAGATATGTGCCGTATTGGAGCAGCGTGGTAGGTCTTAGCTCCAATCCAAAAACGGAGAGAAGAGGCCTATGCCCAGCAGTAGAAGAGTAATAGGCCGCTACTTTACTTTTTTTTAATCATAATCATATTAAATGTCACTTTACATGAATTTCCCTTAAATAACATTATGGTTTTACAGATTTTCAACAACTTAAAACAAGTATATGCGATCAATGTTTTTGTCTTTACAAGCAAATTCTTTCCTACAATCTACTTTCCACTTTATAAATGAGCCTAATTTCCTTTGTCTCGAAACTAACGGCACAATCACTGAGACAATTCAATAGCGGCTTTCTTCTTTCTCTTATTGCTCAAAACTGTTGACAAACATCATTGTAGATAACTGTACCAAATACTACGTCACATCGCGCCGTCCCGTTATTCATTGTACCATAAAACTAACGGTTCAAATGGACTATATCGGAGCAACCCTTTGAACAGTTATGAATAATTACACAAGACACCGTAATTTTGGTAACAGTTATACAAAGATCGCTGTTAGTTGAAAGGGAAGAAAGTAACAATGAACTTTCTCCGAAGGGGTGCGTGTTGTCCACTTCCTTGTTGACGATCGTGACGAATCTATTGTGATGTTGGTATCAATTATTAAGCGGTATCCGATGTAGTGATAATTTGGCATAAATATATAGTTTTTTAAATAAATTTGATGTTGACCAAAAGTCATAAAATATTATTATACTAATATATGCGGTAAAAGAAAATATAATATGTAATGTTATAAATGTATTAGTTCTCATACCTGATACATGTAGAATTTGTAACAACTAACGCACTACCTGCCACCAAACTTATCTTATCTTACTAATATTATAAATGCGAAAGTTTGTGAGTATGGATGTATGTTCGTTGCTCTTTCACGGTGAATCCGCTGAACCAATATCGTAATCCTGTTTCCGAAATCCTGTCAGTTGTACAGGAATAGGATGAAATTGAAAAGAAACATCTATTATCGACCTATTATACGCCAACAGTCCACGCGGACGAAGTCGCAGGTAGAAGTTAGTAACAAAATAAAACACAATCACTGCAAACATTCACTTCCACAATCTCACAAATAGTTTCACCCCATAACTGAAACATCATCAGGACTGCACGACAAAATCATTGGCGATTTAGTCGTGTAAAGATTTTTTAAATGACTTAATTGAAAATGAAATTTTTACCTTTAAAGTGTCTCTGCTTGGAAGTCAAAACTAATTACCCACAAATAAACAGTATAAGTATTAAAAACCATAAAATACTAAATAAGTATAAGTAAAAAAGCTAAGTAAGTAAGTAAGTAACGGCCTGTAACTATCCCACTGCTGAGAATACGCCTCTTCTCTCCTTTTTTAGGAGAGAAGGATTGGAGCTAAGACCTACCACGCTGCTCCAATGTGGATTGGTAGGTTACACATACCTCCAGAATTCTCTACAGATATGCAGCTTTCCTCACGATGTTTTCCTTCACCGAAAAGCGTGTGATAAATTGCAATTATCAATTAGACACATAAGTTTTAAGAGAAAAACTCATTGGTGTCTGCCCGGGTTCGAACCCGTGATCGTCTCTAGAGATTCACACGGTCGCACCGCTGGGCCATCACAGCTTCATAAAAAAAAAGCTAAGCTTTATGAAATTGTTTTCTACCTAATTTTACGTTCTCTCAAATTTTTCACTAATTGCATTTGTTTCCTTCTTTTCTAATATCTTTACATTGTATAATTCCATAACATTGTTTCATCTGTATTGCATACAGGATTAACTTCACTTTAGTGGCGATTAGCACAGATTACGGCTGTTTGTAGTCGCTCGGCCCGCGACATCGCAGAGTCAATATTGACGAAGCAAACAAATTGACAATTATATCTCGGACACGTATAAGCTTAATCTACATAATTAATGTATTGATGTCATCGTTAATTTAAGCTTGCCTTTAATTAGGCACCTATTATTATTAGAATAAGCCACCCTCATACCGAAGTGTCGTAAAGGGCGACTAAGTTAAGTTTACCTCCCGAGTAGTATCCGGTTTAGTAGAAAAGATCACCCTCATTTCTTACCGAGGTGTCTTAAAAGGCGACTAAGGTAAGTTGACATCAAGCGGTCGGTTGTAAAATAATGCGCCAAATCAAGTTACAACGTGTTTATAACATGTTGTGCCGACCCCACTTAGAATGTGATAAGAGCAGGAGAATGATGAATGATGATGATTTAGAATATTTGGTTAGAATAACAGAACCTTACAATTTATTTATTAATTTTAATACTAAAATCTGAAATTCAACGTTAAAATTACGAACTATAAAATAGTATTTTAATTAGGTCATTTACTAAAAACTTTTAAAATATTAACACACTGATGGATTTGATGATGATCAAAGTAGACTATATGCTATTCCAGACCATTAATTTCATCGGGATCCGTCAAAAATTGAAGCACTAAAAAGCAGTTTAATCTTTGTAAGTAATTATTTAGTTATATTAAAAATATGGCTACGTTAAATCTCAAAATAACATGTATAAGTAAAAATATAAGAAAAAACTAGTTGTTTTGTACCGTACAAGTACATTTCCATAATTTTGGCTGTCACGTTATAACGTAAGGTAGGTTTATTGCGAGCCTAGAGCGGGTTACCGCAGATAACTGCAATAATTTGTCTACAGCCGAGGAACATACTAGGCGACAAAAATATTTTACAAGTAACAATATTTTTGTATAAGCTGTGATAGTCCAGCGGTGCGACCGAACGAATCTCTAGAGACGGTCATGGGTTCAAACCCCGGGCAGACACCAATGAGTTTTTCTATTAAAATTTAGTACCAGGTCAACCTGGTAACCGAGACTTGCTCACGTCAACTTACCTTAGTTGTATTTTACGACTCCTTGGTAAGAAAGAGGGTGGTCTATTTTACTCAACCGGATACCACACGGTGGGTCAACTTACCTTAGTCGCCTTTTGCGACACCTCGGTAAGAAATGAGGTTGGTCTATTCTACTCAGCCGGATACCACACGGCGAATCGACTTACCTTAGTCGCCTTTTACGACACCTCGGTAAGAAATGAGGGTGGTACTATTCTATTCAGCCGGATACCACACGGCGTATAAAATAAGAAAAAATATTAAATCAATTATACAATTAATAAAAATAACCTGCATTCAGCGCGCTCTTTTTCACCCACTCAAAGCGATCAAGTCAGCAAAGTTAATCCGATTATAATGTAGTAGGTATAAGATAAAATAAATCTGTTTCTAATCCGTATAAATTTAACGATTCAATAAACAAGTTTGTTTTCTAAATTATAATTTAAAGTAATTTACTTTACTCTGATTTTCCAAGCGGTTAAAGTAATTTAAAATCGATTTTTTGTTTTGTAAAATAAATATATGGGACAATTGCACGCACGGTTTTCCGTTGTCAAAGTATGGAATTTAATAATTATGTTTTTTTTGAACTAACACTATGCTGTTAGCCCTAACGGTTACAGGGTCACCGGGCGGAACGGGCGTGCGCAGAAGCATCATCGAGGTTGCAAAATGTGGAGAGTAGAGCGCAGAAGCTCTACTAGCGTCGAGGAACGTCGTCAAAATTACTTTTGCTGTAGATTTTTAATGATTGCAACTGTTGTAATACGTATTTCTGATGTAAATATTTTTCAGTTTCACAATTCATAACAGTAAAAACATTTAAGTTTGAATTAAAATTAAAATTTTAGTGGTGAAAGCCTCATTATCCGGTTGAGTAGAATATACCGTCCTATTTCCTTACCGAAGTGTCGTAAAATACGACTAAGATGAATTAACGCCAGACAGGCAGCCGGTCGTAAAATACGTAGCCAACTCATGTGACAATTTGTTTATAACATGTTATGCCGTAACCCACTTGAGTGGGATAAGGGCAGGAGAAAGATTATATTTTACACAAATATAAAAATCTACTATAGTGGTATTAAAATTTTGAATTTTTTAAAGTCATACCAAACAAGGCCTCATATATAATAAAAAGCATAGAACGATGACTTTGCTATGCTTGTTTCACAGTATATACCGCTTTACTAAAAAGTCCTAGTAAAGTAACCTTACTATTTTCTATTATTATTCTCTCTCAGCCAGTCATTCGTCATGTTACAAAGCTGAATGCAAACATAGGTAATCTCTGCTAATCTTCACTGAGTGGTCAATTCGTGTTATATGTAACGAACGTCATGATAGCTGAATCGTCTTATTGACTGATATCATGGACACGTCTCCTATACAAAATAATATG
Source organism: Morpho achilles (assembly GCA_947086495.1). Taxonomy (NCBI): domain Eukaryota; kingdom Metazoa; phylum Arthropoda; class Insecta; order Lepidoptera; family Nymphalidae; genus Morpho; species Morpho achilles. The sequence continues at coordinate 5,771,888 of CAMTZB010000016.1, forward strand.
AATATATATATTTACACAAGTTTAGAAATTATCTTAAAACGAAGCTGCTACATAAAGACGCCGTGTGGTATCCGGCTCAATAGAATAGTACCACCCTCATTTCTTACCGAGGTGTCGTAAAAGGCGACTAAGTTAAGTTGACGTCAGGCAGGCGGCTGGTCGTAAAATACGTAGTCAAATCATACGACAACATGTTTGTATCATGTTTGCCGACCCCACTTAGAGTGGGAGAAGGTCAGGAGGATGAATGAATGATGCTGCTACATAAAGTTTACTATAAAATTGAGGATTATTTGAGTGATAGTAGCATATCCTAACTGCAGTCAGCTACGCACCAAGCTGTAACAATTAACTTGTAACCATCAATCAAATTGTAATTTTTTTTGTTGAAAGTTTATCTGCCAAGTTTCTTACTTGTTTTTCTCGGTAGGAGCAAACTTCCGAATCAGTAGTAGCTTCTTTAAAAACATTTGACGATTCAAAAGTACTGAAAAAAGACTATGTGAATAAAGAATATATTGAATTTGAATTTGAATTTCAATAAATTGAAAATTAAATAATAAAATAAAATTAAATGAATAAAATAAAATATTTGAATAATAAAATAAAATGAAACATAAGTTTTTATAAAAAAAAAACTCATAATGCCTGCCTCGGATTACAAATTGCAAATTCTTATTAAGAATCACACAAACAAACTTTTCTTCTATACTTAATTTTTAATAGTATATATAACATTTTATAGTAAGACTACAAAACTATTACTGTAAATTAAATTTTTAATTTATTACGATTACTTATATTTTTATTTCCACTAAGCTATGTGAATTATAAAAAAAACACCGTAAGTATATCTCATCGTGCGTATTTTTTGGTCTAATATTCTTTTTACATTCAAACACTGCTTCAAATAAATACAACATTCACAAAGCTAACAATAGTCTATTATTATAAAAATGTGTCTCATACCATCTTGTTATTTCGCTACTAGGGATTTTTTTTAGAAACAAAGTGTAACGGTACAAATTTATTGCAAATATTTTCGAAAGCAATATAAAAATTTCTTTATTTGCTTAGGTAAAAGTAGGGCGGCCTCTCAAAGCTTTGCTCTCAATTGGTAAAAAGTAGAGCCCCCAAAGTAAAACGTTTTTTAATAGCAATAAACAGCTTTCGCTGCAGACCGTTATATGTAAATATTGTGCAACTGAAGGCGGGAGAAATATTGAAAAAATGGGCCAACGGGACTGACCAATAAAAATAGTAATAGCCAAAACCGTAATAACAAGTGGATGTTCCGACATTTGCATAAAACAGTTTAAAATTTAAATATGTTTATGATAACAATTATAAATATGGGTTTTAAGATTAGAACCCTAAAATATTCCAATTTATGTTATTGGTACACTTATTTACAAGATCTTGTTGATAAGAAAGAGCCCTTGGTGAGAGTGGACGTGAAATGTTAATGTTAGTGCGTGTTTGAGCCTGTACTATATTCATACATTAGTTTTTATACACTACAGTATTAATTTACGAAATAAGCGTGTACTATATTGATAATATCCAATATTACGATGCGGGAAAACTTTATTCGTTTCGGTACGCGATGTACTTTACTCGCATTATCATAACTTTGTACGCCTTTGACATTATTCAATTTGCTAACAGGTGAGCCCGCGAATATGAATGAAGGGACCTTGCTGTGGGTATTTTGGAATTGACTGGTTTTTGTGTACGACTTTATATTTTATCGAATAAAATAACTCGCTATTTCGTGGTAATGTTAACTAGTTATTCTAGCTAGTCTTCTTTATCGTTCCCTCATTACTGAGGATCGTGACTCTTAGTCAAATTGTCAACTGCCCGTTTCCAGGAGTTACGATCAACAGCTCGATATAGTGCGGTACTAATGGGTATATCCAGTTGTTCGGATATTTCGTCTGCCCATCGTTTCGGACTCCGACCTCTGGGTCTCTTCCCCTCTACTTTTCCTGTCACCATCAGTCGCTCCAAATTGCCGCTAGATCTACGTGCAATGTGGCCAAAGTATCGCAGGATCTTCTCCAAGCAAACACAAGACAGTCGCTGTGTTTTATCTATTCTTAGTTCTTTTAGAGGAGACATTAGTGCCACAGGCTGTCCAGGCGATTCTCAATAACCGACGCCAACACCACTTCTCGAAGGCATCAAACCTTTTCCTATCGGCTTCTTTTAGTGTCCATGTCTCCTCCTCATAAAGAAAAATGGAGAAGACAAGAGTTCGGACCACGTGTAGTTATTGCTTAGAATTAACTAATTATGTAAACAGATATAACAGCTACTATATTTGTCTCTTCGGTATTCCCAATTCATTTACAAGGGCACCAACAACAGATTGACATTCCCCTAATGCGAGGATCTTAAGACAAATCGCTATAATCCCAGACGTCCTATGCACTCAGATCGGGATTACGAGCATTAGGGGAATAAACGGGGAGATATAAGTACTAATGTTGACTTGAACTGGGAATAAGTTCTACAATTTTAATTTTGTAATTTTTAATAGGTATGTTAATAATTTTAATTTAATTTAAATGTTTGGTTTTTGACTTCGTTCCTTCAAAAGTATTAATGAAATTATTTTGGTATTATTCGCGATTCAAAAAATAGAAAATATATATAATGTAGAGTAGTAGCTAAATGTAGAGTGGACTATCCGTTTTCATACCTGATACATACAGAATTCGTAAAAACACATGTACAAACCTACAACGTCACTATCACAAACTCTACAATTATTTCGCCCCACAACTGAAGCATAATCAGGAGATTTATTGCATGTTTTTTTACGAAAAGATAATTTACTTCTTTCTGAAGGTTCAGGTTTATAGTACATTACGGTATTATATAAATTGAATTATATTATATAAAAGAGGTCGAGTGGTTGTAAAAAAAAACGTTTGCTGGGAGCTTTAGTCGCGTGCGCCGCGTAAACAACTAAAATAATGTACTAGAGAATTGTAGATCTACAAAAAAATACTACACAAAAATCTGTGAATAAAATGATAGCATGTCTCTATCTCTTATGGTTAATTTAAAAATGACTATTTTGTGATTTATTTTCACGAGGGCGAAGCCAGTGGCTTAACAGCTTATAGATAGCTAGTTATAGAATAAGAATTTGAATGAATGAATAACTCTTTATTGCATACCAAGTAAATAACAAACATAAACAAGAGTAAAAAGAACATATAAGAGTGCAAGGACGGTGTATCACTAAAAGTTATCTCTTACAAACAACACCTACGTAAAAGTAACAAAGATAAGAGTCAGGTTGAGATCGGTGCACAAGACGAACTAAACAATAAAATCGATAAAGTTATTTATTGATATTACATTCCACGTAACACAAATAAATTTTTGATAATTAGTAATTAGTAATTCAAAGGCGCGTAATGTATATTGTTTAAGCATTTCTATATAGAAATAAATGCAAAAAGAGACTCGTAAACGATATTCAAAAAACAGAAGTTATATCAGTTTAGCGGAATATTGATATAAAAACGGTACATAATTAATTACGCCGGCCGCTTCCCATTACGCGGAGTAGTTTGACAGCCATCACATTAGGTATGACCGTATCTCATTACGGTATCCGCAAATAGCTGGACGGTACGCCACTCAGCATTATATTTCAAAAACTGTCGAATTGCTATCGATCGCGTCTCGTCCGGCCCGTCGGCGTTAATTCATATATGCCTCGTTAATTCTCCTTAACGCCGCGCGATGGCGCCGCGTACTAATGAATTTCAATTTGTTGCGGGCGCGGACTGGAAAAATATACACGGAGTTATCACTGTTAGGGTCAGCAAATGTTGGCACCTTGTTTATGTAATTTATAGAATTAGGCGTTACTTTGCGGAGATCCATAATACAAATGTAATAATAAAATTATTTTGCTATAATCCGCGATAAAGTAAAATACAAAAATATAGTATAATGCTAAATGTAGAGTGGACAATCGGTTATCATACCTGATACATGCAGGATTCGTAACAACACATGCACAAACCTCCACCACCGCCACCACAATACACAAGCTCTGCATACGTTCACTATTACAAAATCAACAATCGTTTCGCCCCGCAACCGAAGCATAGTCAGGAGATAGACTCCAAGACAAAATCTTAAAGCGCTTTACGAATCCTGCATGTATCAGGTATGAAAACGGATTGTCCACTCTATATTTAGCATTATATATATATATTTTCTATTTTACTTTATCACGGATTATAGCAAAATAATTTTATTATTACTTTTGTAACTTGTTGATGTATCATAAGTGTAATTTACCTTTCTTTGGCTATATTATGAACAATTGCACTCTACGTCCGCTTTACCTTACCTGTTAAAATGCATTGAATGATGTACTACGTGATGTTATGATCGCAAAGGATAATATTGTTTCAGCGGATTGCTTGTGAAAGTGTAACACACAGACTGACTCACAATTACACTATTAGTATGGATATCATATTCGGAAACGGCTCCAACGATTTTCATGAAATTCAACACGTTGGAAAATCGTTCTAGATTGATTTCATTAAAAAAAGAGCATAAGAGCAGCCGCCGAGTTTCTTGCTGGCTTTTCTCGGTAGGAACAGCTTTCCGAACCAGCAGTAGAGTTGACGATTCAGAAGCACTTGTTTACAAGTTTATTTGAACAAAGAATATTTTGAATTTGAATGATATTTTAACTGTCATTTGTAAAGTTGTGATATCTCAGTTGAGGGAAACGGGCGAATTACAGAATACCCGGGATCAAGCCACTGGTTATTACCGACCTTTTATTGTTTCTTAATTTTTTAGATTAAAAAGAAAATTACCGACCATAGCTCGGTCACCAAGATACTATATTTTAACACTGTATATTCAAAATCCATAAACCTCTAAACGTTCACCAAATCTTCTAATCCCCAACTACAAATTGCGAGTAATAGGTTTTGCCGTCCATCCACTGGGCGTAGTCATTAACTCGCGGAAGCAAGTACAGCAGACCAATTTCCCGCCGGTCGCCAATTAACTGCACTTGGGCGGCCGGTAACCGAAGGGTTAGCAAGATATTTGTTATGATTTATGGGGGCTACAAACTTCTTGGACGGTGCGAGGGTGTTGTATCGATTTTGGACCTTACTATACACATGTATTACAATTTTCTAGGCAAAAGCAATTTTGCCTTATTAATTTATTTCAATATAACAATTTTTTTAACGCCGTGTCGTATCCGGCTGAGTTGAAAAGACCACCATAATTTTTTACCGTTTCGTTTCGTTAAAGGGGATATTCGAAGGCGTATAGAAGCATTTTAGATGCCGGCCTATCGACGCATGCTGACAATAAAATGGATCAAAAATGTGACAAACGAAGCGATCTTGCAGCGTGTGTTGTAAGCGTAAACTTTGGACCACAATCAAAAAGAAGAACTGTGCTTAGACACGAACAGTATGGGCTCCTGCAACTTATTATGATGGGAAAAGTCGCAGGCAAGAGATGCATCGGCCGCAAGAGGAAGTCATGGTTGCACAATATAATAGACTGGAGTCGCGAATGATGCCCAGCTTTTTAGCCTCGCGAGAAATGAAGGATTATCAAGCACTGACAGCTAACCTTCCATAGTCGAAGAGGCACGAGAAGAAGAATTTCTTACCAACTTGTCATAAAACGCGATTAAGGTAAGTTGACCTACCGTGTGGTATCTGGTTGAGTAGAATATATAATACTCTTTCTTACCGAGGTGTCGCAAAAGGCGACTAAGGTGGTTGCGGTAAGGAGGGTCGTAAAATACCTAGCCAAATGACACAACTTGTTTAAAACATGTTGTGTCGAGCACACTTAAAATGGGATAAGAGCAGGAGGCAGGAACGTAAATGAAGGAAGTATTAACCTTGGTTGTTTTAAAAGATTTCCTAGTTAAGAAGATTAAAATACATCGACCCGCGCATAGTCAATTACGCCAATAAAAACCTAACAAACCCAAAAATTTATGTATGAAATGTTTGTAGAGGCCCTTGAAAATAATAAATTTCTTATAGACCCGCGGAGGAACGCAAAATGAGTGGAAGAAGCCACTTAAAAAGATTGGCACTCAGCGAGCCGGCATAATCTATGTAAATTACGTCAAATTAGGAGTCGTCAACACGCTGTGCCTGCGCTGCGTAATTTGGAAGGCAAACCCTCTTTTATTATTAATATTTATTCCTTCCTTGCGTCCAAACCGAATCAGGAAAAAAAATCAGTAGGAAATACTTCAAACTCTTAATGAAGCGAATAAATAATGCTGGAAAAGGTGCAATTGGCTGAACATGAAATTAAGAGATTTCCTTGAAATGTGAAATCCGATTTATTTCACGCGAAAAGCGTATTTGTGAAAAGTGAAATCACATTTTATATAAGCCGTATAGTATGCGGCTGAGTAGAATAGACCACCCTCATTTCTTACTGAGGTGCCGCAAAAGTCGACTAAGGTTACTTGACCCGCATTGGTACCCGGCTGAGTAGAATTTACCACCCTCTTTTATACCGTGACGTTGTAAAAGACGACTAAGGTTACTTGATCAGCCGTGTGGTACACGGCTGAGTAGAATATACCACCCTCTTTCATACCGTGGCGTCGTAAAAGGTGACTAAGGTTAGTTGATCCGCTGCATGGAACCCGGCTGAGTAGAATTGAAATCCCTCTTTCTTACTATGGTGTCGTAAAAGGAAATGAAGGTAAGTTGACGTCATGCAGGCGGCCGTTCGTATATTACGTAGCCAAATCGTGTGACAGCTTGTTTAAAACATGTTGTGTCGTGACACTTAGCGTGGGATGTTGGCGACCTGCCGTGTATTATCCGGTTGAGTAAAATAGACCATTACATACCGAGGCATCAAAACGTGGTAACATGTGCCTACCACACTTAATTGATAAGAGCAGGAGAATAATTTTTGAATCGGAGTTATTATAACTGAAGGAATTAGTTACTAGCAACAAGTCTAGATAAACGACTTGTCGGAAGAAATTTACAAAGAATCTTTGTAAAGGCGGCATCAAAAGACGCAATAAAAAATGACCTCCAAATTCCATTGTTTTACATAATACAACTCTCTTTTGACTATATAGAAAAAATGCTACCGTGAATGAAGTTAAAAGAAGGTGATACCTGAACCTAACCTTTGTTCGAAATATTCGTATTATAAAATATATTGCTTTACTCTCATAAAAAGTCTGGTTTCCTTATCATAAAATTGTTACCATTTCTACAAGCTTTTCTGGAATTTAGAAGAATCATAAAAATAACAAGAACTATTATGTAAATAATGAAATTATCCCGGTGTATGAGATACTCGTAGTTTTGTTGTCAATTGGTACATTATATTAATTAGTAACTATTATCAAAAGGTTCAACCCAGTATCAGTTATTTTCTTGTTAAAATATCATTATCATTACTAATATTATAAATGCGAAAGTCTGTCTGTCTGTTACGTTTTCACAGGCAATCCGCTGAACCAATATCGATGAAATTTGGCACAATTATTCCTTACATACGGGGGTATCATTTAGGCTATAGAAACCCTGTTAATTTAAAAGGAATTAAATTTAGGAGGAATTAAATAGGATAGGATTCAAAAACGCCATTTATAATATTCCTATGGAAGTTTTTTTATTCACGATGTGTCACAATCGAGTCAAATCTGATTTTACAGAAGTATTTAGATTCCCAGTTTTTCGGTTTACGTCAAAAGAGTTATCTTTCGAAAGTATTTATATTTATTCGTTTCACTTTACTGGATAAATTTAACTGAACTATTATAATGGATAATTAATATAAGTGATACGGGTTGATAATTAAAATAAATAAACTAATAATATTACAAATACGAAAGTCTGTCTGTTACATTTTCATGGCCATTTAACTGAACCAATATCGAAAAAATTTGGCACGACATATTATTAAATACGATATTTTCATTATTTTTTTACGATAGAAATAAGAAGCGTTTTTTCATTAGTCAAAATCAATTTAATTTCTTTCTCTTTTTTTGACAACATAAAACCTCCGCGCTATTAACATTTATTTAAAAATGTAATAGCGCCTCTCCGCACCTCTCCGCTTCGCTCCGCACCTCTCCGCACCGCTCCGCACCTCACCTCACCTCTCCGCACCACTCCCATCTTGTCCCCATTATTACTTCCGTTACAATATATTTAACATATATTTCACGTAAGTCATACGGGTTATTCATTAAAATTATCAAACTATGTTTTTGATAAGACGACAAATCTCTCTGAGTCTTCCCAGTCGATCTCATTTTTGTGATGGAGATATTTGCAGGATTGGAGAGTGACAGAATCTACTGTTAATTTCAAGACTACAGTCCACGCGAACGAAGTTGCGAGTAAAAGCTAGTTTTAAATATAAAAAGAAAAAATTGTACAGCATCGACTACTTCGATCCCACATCCCAAACGCAAATATCAGCTAAACCCCGGCCACCCCACTTTGTAAGCCAACATTATCTCATGTTATTTTTCGATATTACCCCGTTTTACGGGGTCCGGGGGCGCGTAAATCAAATTTATAGCCTTTTTATACACGCATTAAAATTTTATCGGCATGATTTCTTTCTGTGCCATTGTCCAGTCGAGTTTCTGTCATCCCCTATCCATTTTTCGAGTGGCGATGTAAATAACGTTAGAAGCTTTCATTTTCGCGTGGCCATTTCGCAATAAATGTATGAAAGATATAAATTATGGAAGAAGATATAATAATATTTTCTTTTATCATTACTTTTGTATTATGGACCTCCGCAAAGTAACGCCTAATTCTATAAATTAGAATAGCAAACATTCCCCGATGTCCGAATTGTGCGTGATAATGCCACATCCATATGATATGGACTAGCAACCGTCACCCATACATGCGCGTTCAAAACGGCTTAGGGAAAAGATAAATTATGAGAAATATTTTTGAAAATACCTAGGATCGAGCCCCACCTACCCTCTTATTTTTTCTTAAGTTTTTTTTTTATTTTGTAAAAAATTACCGATCACCCAGAATATATATAATATTTATTTTCTATTTTACTTCAACGCGGATTATAGCAAAATAATTTTATTATTACTTTTGTAATATCGCTACTTGACTAATTCGCGACGTTTATGACTAAGTATTATTAAAAGCTATAAAAATTTAAATTTAAATTAGCTCGTTTGATAGTTTCGTGCAAAATAAACGCCGATAACGAGTATCAAAGTGATATTTGTAAAAGTCCGCAATGTCCCCAATTGCCTACACCTCGCATTCTACCGTTCCATTTCATACGTAAAGGCGCCGGGGGCGATCGAGCCGGCTCTCCTCTCGAAACAATAAAACTATGTGCACCGGCCTTATCGATACCTGATATTAGCATTTACACCGGCCGTGTACTGAGCTCATGGGAGATGTTTTAGTTCTTATTTTAACTCTATGAAATTAATTTGATGGGGTTTGGATTCATATGTTCAATTATAATGTAACTTTTATGAAAGTTACTTTCTCTACTGTAGTAAATTGTTGTTTTGTTTGTTTATGTGTGTAGTGACTAATTTTAACTTCAAAACGAAATAGGTCAAACAAGAATCTATTAGGTAAAAGTAAATCAATATAGATATTAATATAGTCCTTATAACCTGAATTTATTGTGAATTATTATTATTTATTTACGTTCAGAATCAGTTCAAAAAATGTAGTTTCATTTTTTTAACCTATATATATCAATTTGGAAAAACACCTCTCTAAGCCTTTTGTTGTCATCATTCTCCTGCCCTTATCCCACTCTACTCTGTAGAGTCGACACAACATATTATAAACATGTTGTCACATGATTGGGTAAACATTAACAACTGGCCGACCTGACGTCAACTTGCCTTAGTAAGAAAGAGAGTAGTCTGCTCTGCGAGTCTACTTACATTAGTCGCCTTTCACGGCATCTCGGTAAAAAATGAAGATGGTTTATTCTACTCAGCCGGATATCACACGACTCAACTTACCTTAATCGCCTTATACGACACCACCGTAAGAAATGAGAAATGTTCTATTCTATACATCCGGATACCACACGGCGGGTCAACTTACCTTAGTCGCCTTTTACAACACCACCGTAAGAAATGAGAAATGTTCTATTCTGCACATCCGGATACCACACGGCGGGTTAACTTACCTTAGTCGCCTTTTACGACACCACCGTAAGAAATGAGAAATTTTCTATTCTATACATCCGGATACCACACGGTGGGTCAACTTACCTTAGTTACCTTTTACAACACCACTGTAAGAAATGAGAAATGTTCTATTCTATACATCCGGATACCACACGGCGGGTCAACTTACCTTAGTCGCCTTTTACAACACCACCGTAAGAAATGAGAAATGTTCTATTCTATACATCCGGATACCACACGGCGGGTCAACTTACCTTAGTCGCCTTTTACAACACCACCGTAAGAAATGAGAAATGTTATTTTCTATACATCCGGATACCACACATCGGGTCAACTTACCTTAGTTGCCTTTTACGACACCAACGTAAGAAATGAGAAATGTTATTTTCTATACATCCGGATACCACACATCGGGTCAACTTACCTTAGTTGCCTTTTACGACACCTCGGTAATATGATGGTAGTCTATTGTACCGGATACCACACGTCTAACCTTTGTTGTATAAAAGTATTTTTTTTTTGCTATTATAAAGAACAACCAAAAGGAAGTACTTTATTGATGTTGCGATCTAGCCAAGAGGCTAATAAGCGACTTAAAGATTACCTAAACTTATAAATTAACTTATATCTAAGAATAGGTCCAGTGACTTATCTTAGTCTTTCTTGCTATGTGAGACACTTTGTTCTTGTGTTCTTTCAAGTAGCACAAGCACTACACTACACTATCACTATATTAAACTAAGTCAAAAGGTTTTGTCCTTTTAAGTCTTCTAGAGTCCAGTATAAAAGTAAATTAACTAAATAAAAAATTCTTATTTTGGATTCTAAATTTTTTCCCTTTTGCACAAACAAAAGCTCTAAAATCGAAAACCCCGTACTTTTAAAAGGTTTTGCCCGGTCAGAATTACTTTATCCGTTATGGTGCGCGGATTAGTTAGCCCGCGGGCCGGATGAGCGCCGACATATATGGACACCGTAATGGATAAGGCCGCCACGTTTGTTGGCCAACGATTATAGCAAAAAAACAATTGTATGATATTTATTTATTTACTAGCTGTAACAGCAGCTTCGCCCGCATAGAAATCAGGGTCACAATTTTTCCCGTATTTAAATTTCGAACATAAAAGTAGTTATCGTGAGTTAATTACAAGATATTTTTAAATAAATTTTACCGTTTACTTAGTGCACGCAAAGAAAGCTATAAATTTTGCCATTTTCGCAATATTATTCATTGCTACTCCTCTCCCATTCATCTTAGCGTGATATATAATAATATATATAAATAAAAATACTTTATTGCACAACTAAAAAAAACAAACAAACATAAATAATCTTAAACTTAAAAGTAGTGCAAAGGCGGCCTTATCACTACTCATAGTGATCTCTTACAGGCAACCTTACATAAGAGACACTAAAACTAGGAGTATACAGGATGGTGCACAAAGTATTTATTAATAAACGTACAACATTCTAATAAATACACCCTAATTCATATTAGAATAATAATACACTAATACATACCTTTAATTATACATATTATTTAAACATTTATACATTATCAATAGATACATACATATTTATATACACAGTACTTAAATTTATACACAGTATTTATTTATATATTATATAGATGTATTTAGTTTATAGCTTTCCTCGATAATTCTTCCTTATCATTCTCCTGCCGTTATCCCACTCTAAGTGGGTTCTGCACAACATGTTATAAACATGTTGTCACATGATTCGGCTACGTATTTTACAACCAGCCGCCTGCCTCACGTCAACTTATCTAGTCGTATTATACGATACCTAGGTTCTACCCAACCCGGATACCACACGTTGGATCAACTTACCTTAGTCGCCTTTTACGACACCCCGTTAGAATTTATGGAATTTATTCTTCATAAAAGATTTTTCAATATCGAACGAAAATGCATTATATCAACTCTCAAAATTAGGGAGGGAAACCATCTTCGCCAAAAAATCTATGTTAATGCTAAAAGGATATGTAATCATGCATTGAGGGCGCTCAAACAAAATTCCAAATTCAAAATACAGCTACTGACGCAGGCCGTCTGTCTGGCCACAGCTTTTTAATACAAGCAAATAGGGAAATGTAATACATAGTCGTTTTCACCAAAAAGTGAATCATAAAGTCGGCCTGAGATAGGAATCAAAGGCCGACATAATGAGGAGGCGCTATTCAGGCCGCGTCGTACGTGACTGTGTTCTGGATACGACATGTTCGATATGCGAAAAGGTAATTACTTAATACGCGTTACACTGACTTACTACATTTACTGATTTACTATACTTGTCTGGCTCGTTTGCACAGTGTGAAGTGACCCTGCCTTCAGCTCCACGGGCCAATGTTTTCTATAAATGAATTTGTTGGTCACCCAGGCTCAACCTGGGTGTATATTTGTATTTAAGTATGTATTTAAAAAATATAAAAGTAAATAAATATTCACCAGTCTGTCTACCATAACACAAGTATTAAGTTACTTACTTTGGGGGCGGACGACCGTGTGTGTAAGTGTCCCATATATTTATTTATTTTTATTACTTTATTATTGAAATTAACTAATGAGAATGTTATTTTGCTATAATCCGCGATAAAAGAAAATATATGTGATGCTAAATGTATGGTACTATTCGTGAACGATTGAATGAAGCAGGTTTAAAATAAATTAAATTTAATTTACCGTAGGCAGATCCAGTATAACTAGTGCGAACGGTCTACGTGCGGCAGGCGTTGTTTGAGGAGCGGGCGGCTGACCGCGGGGCGTAGGGTGCAATCAGCTAACCGGATCAGCTCGGGTGCAAACACAATTGATAGCGCCGCGCCATCACCTTCTGTACCTAGTGTCGCAGAACGCACCTATATTTTATCTATAGTCTGTACTAATGATATTAAGGCACTCATTTAACTAGAACATAACATAAATGGCGTATGGTTTTCCGAAAGAAATACGGTATGTATCACCTGAGTGTTTTAAACTTTGATTGTATAATTTCATCAATATCAGCAGAACGCACCTATATATTATGTACTAAATATTTAAATGAGTTATTCTTGTGTGTATATACAATATATATATTTGTATATTTTCGGAATCTCGGAAACGGCTCCAACGATTATCCTAAAATTCAGCATGCAGGGGGTTTAGGGGGAGAAAAATCGATCTACCTAGGTTTTATTTAAAAAAAAACGTTTTATCCGGTTTCGTTTTTGTGCAGTAAATACTAAAATTTACTTTTAATTTATTGAATATACACAACACTATTTTTTCCCTAAAATGGAAAGTCAGCGTAGCTTATTCGGGGAACGGGTGGTCGCGAGAAATGAAAATACCGAGTTGTCTTAAATTCAATTATAATAATGCCATAGGTTTTTTTTTGTTCCCGAAAGAAATACGGTATTATTTTAATCTATATACAAGTATGGTGTATCATACTTGTACTATAGACTATCATAGTGTGAAATTTCATCAAAATCAGTCCAGCGAATTAACAATGAAAGCTATTTTAGCAGAGATAATAATTTTAGATTAAGAGGGACTTTTCCCTTAAAAACTGATGGAACTGATCGCTTAAAATTCTTTATAGTTCATGTAGTACTAGGCTGAGTAGAATAGAACAACCTCATTTCTTACCCAGGTGTCGTAAAAGGCGACTCAGGTAAGTTCACTAGTTAGACTAGTTAGACTCAGGTAAGTTCTAATAGAATAGACCACCCTCTTTCTTACCGAGGTGTCGTAAAATACGTCTAACGTAAGTTGACGTCAGGCAGGCGGCCGGTCGTAAAAACGCAGCCACATAATGTGATAGCATGTTTATAACATGTTACCCGACCCCACTTAGATCATCATCCTCCTGCCCTTATCCCACATAAGGGCAGGAGGATGATGATGATGAGGATAGGATTAATTTTTCAACAAAATTTACCTAAATGTAATTTTTTATAATAGATATAATTTTCGTGTGTTTGCCCATAGTCGGATCCGTTACGAAGCCAATTTAAGCGTGTTTAAACTCATTTTTCTTACACAATTACCCTGATTCGAGCGGTCCCATTAAAGTCGTTAAACAAATGAACACCAATGATATATGTACACTACAATTGGATAGTTAATGGAGTAGCATTTATAAAGAGTTACGGACACGTGCGTTGCACGTTCAAGCCAAGAAACATAAACAATTGGGAATGGATGTTTAGTTTCAACGGCTTATTGTGACACAGTGGTGATTTCTTACTTCAGTAAGTACGAAATAATGGATAAGATTTCCATTTTCAACTAATAACCTTTACTTTGGCTTCAGATTAAGATATTAAGATGGTATGGATAAATTAGTATCTGGCAATATTAATTTAATAATAATTATATCATCATCCTCCTGCCCTTATCCCACTCTAAGTGGGGTCGGCACAACATGTTATAAACATGTTGTCATATGATTTGGCTGCGTTTTTACGACCGGCCGCCTGCCTGACATCAACTTACCTTAGTCGTATTTTACGACACCTCGGTAAGAGAGGGTGGTCTATTCTACTAAACCGGATACCACACGGTGGGTCAACTTACCTTAGTCGCCTTTTACGACACCTCGGTAAGAAATGAGGTTGGTCTATTCTACTCAGCCGGATACCACACGGCGGGTCGCTTTACCTTAGTCGCCTTTTACGACACCTCGGTAAGAAAAGAGGGTGGTACTATTCTATTCAGCCGGATACCACACGGCGTAATTTAATAATAATTATAATTTTATCAATTAATTAAAGCCGAAAAAGAAAAATTAACTAAATATTTAGACCTTTCTTATGAGATAACCGCCATGTGGAATGTTGACTCAACAATAATTGTTCCTATTGTTGTGTCGGTTAACGGTCTGATTGCGAAGAGCCTCGACCAACATCTTCAGAGGCTTTCGCTTAACAGTTGGATCAAGTGTCGGATGCAGAAGGCAATATTGCTTGAAACGGCGCGCATTGTGAGGAAGTTCCTCTCTCTGGATCCCTAACCACCGGCATCTCGGGATATTTCCCCGTTCCCGGTGGACGTCAATTTTTTATATTTTTAAATGTTTTTTTTAATTATAATTTTTTTATAAATTAGATATATTTAAAAATGAAAAGTTAGGGTTAAGAAGAATAAATGATTATAATTTAATTTAATACTAATAATTTTTTTTTAATTTAATAATAATAATTAAAGACCAAAACGCACAATTTTCGGGTAGTCATAAACAGTTTTGCGAGAGTTATTTAGTTATTCACTCCTTTGTATGTACGATATAAAAGACTTGCAGTCTTCACTGAAATATTCACAAAAAAAATAGGTAATGCTCATATCTAATATGATGAAACATATAAAAGGACATGCCGTGTGGTATCCCGCTGAGTAGAATAGACCACCCCCATTTCTTACCGAGGTGTCATAAAAGGCAACTAAGGTAAGTCCACTCACCGTGTGGTATTGTAGTACACCACACATTGTGGTACACCAGTTGAGTAGAATAGACCACGCTCTTTCTTACCGAGGTGTCGTAAGATACAACTAAGATAAATTGACGTCAGGCAGGCGGCCGGTCGTAAAATAACATATGATATGATAACAAGTTTATTACTTAGACTGGGCTAAGGACAGGAGAATGGTGATATAAAAGGATATAAATCAACCAATCAACATTAAACATGTTGACATGACATGGATATAGTGAAGAGGGATGAAAATTATGTGACCTAACGAGTATTAAAAATACGTGTGGATGGATATGTGACTAGTAGGAGTCCTAAAAAGAAATAAGAGTTGACGAATTATAGGAGAGAATGGAAGCGAAAAACAGCGTGCTGACCCTACTTACAGTGGGATACGGCCAGGAGAATATATCGCACCCTTAATATTAAAGTGACCGAATTCAAAAAAGTTGTTTTATGGCAAGTTGCAATACTCAAAAATTTTCAAAACTCGTGTGTTAAAGAGACCCATAACTTAGAAGAGCAAGAAAACACTAGCTTTTTAATAGCTCGTAGTGTGATATCATAAATAGACATGAAACAAGTTTTACAACGGAGCTAACTCAATCAAGCTTCAGTCAGTTTAATACTAAGTGTGCGATATATCGACCTAACTTTGGCTAAAAAGCTCACTAAAATCTTTTAGTCGACTTAAATCATGGTTGGATGACGCATTTCTAAATTATATCAACGAAAACGTTAGATAAATGGATCCGGCATGTTTAGATTGTACTTAATTTCAGTACTTCAATTCAACTTAATTCAATACTTTAATTTCAGATTATTAAAAAGTATAGATTGTGACCGAAATTTGCAATAAAAATCAATTTAATTTTGATGATTTATATTTTATCTCGTTACACTACATATATACAATTCGTTAAGACATCCTGAATAACGTTCCATGTACAGCATTAATAAATACATTTACGTTTTATACATTAAGACAAGATTTCTATCACTTCTGCTATATTCAGTAGTCAGTCAATGCATAAATTACATTAGAACAAGAATCTAATTAATATAATCTATCTTCGTGATTTACAATTCATATTTTCATGACTATATAAACATTTAAATAATTTTATACATATTTAAAGAAAACTTTAACAACGCCCATAACGATTACATCCATAATTACAATTTACATTACTACAACTCCGAATAATGAAGTCGTAATCTACTATATATCTATCTCTCTTAAATAAATATCTCAATATTTAATTTACTAATACCTACAATATGTACAAGCTCGTTTTATCACATTTCAATAACCGCGGTTCGCGCGGCAAAAAGTCACTAACACTAAAAATGTCAATACGGTCTCCACACTGATTTATGTGTCGATATGCTACCGTTAGTAATTTTGGTAGACGTGGGACTAGTCGAGAGAACACGAGCGGTTCGTTGTGAAGACGCTTTTAGTTCATTTCGCGTCCGTGGCCGGTCAGAAACTGTCGAATCTGCTGCTTGCACTTGTTTCATCTCCTGTAATTCAACATTCGCAGGCCTCGTCGGATGGAACGCCGATTTCACCACTTCGATTTGCTCTTCATCCGATTCGTCGGATATTGTCGCTTCATGAGTTGAATTGACTTCGGATTTAGAATCTGCCTTCGATCTCGGACTTGCGTTCATGATACTTCTGGGGCTTCCACTTTGTCTGCTGCTCGTAGGTGATAAACGAGCACTTGAAGTATCCATCGAAGAGACGTTGCTTTGAAAGTGCCTTAAAGCATCGTAAGGATTTACACCATTTTTTAATGTCAATTCTGGCGGTAATGATTTCAATGCAAGTTCGGCAGGATGTGGTGGGAAAGCCAAAAGTCCGTTCGGCGGTAAAAATGCTCCAGGAGGAGGAATCAAGCCTCCCGGTGGTAAGCTTGCCATCGCCGGTGGGAACGGAAACAGCTCCGCACCAGGCAATGCTACTGGGGGTGTTGTAATTGGTGTAGCTCCACCTGTAGACAAAAAAATTTGTTTTAGTAATTGAATTACCATAAACAACACTTTATATCGCAGCTTCTGCTGTCTGATTTGACAACATGACGTAATATGAAAGACGAGTCCCTAGGGATAGCCCGAGGCACGCGGGCACTCTGCTGAGTCCCTGAACAACGAGGGTGCATAATCGTACTAAGGATAATGTACAATCTGTAGGCGTTTAAAGGCGGCTTCATAGAAAGGGATGATTTTTTACTACGATATTGGGAGGGTGAGGGTGCAATATTTATTTATCCGAACACAACGTTGTTCTTTACGATCCAGACACGACATTCCACCTTAATTCGGTTCGATATGTTTCCTCTGAAGAGCGGAGTGTGTGGAAAGAGCATAAGCGATGCAAGGCACGTGCGAGGTGTCGCGGCGCGTACAAGTGCGGTACAAAGCCGGACCTATCGCGATAAGGAAGACTATCTCCATTTACGGACAAAGAGGACTCGAAACGTGAAATTTTCATTAGCATTCGCGTTCAAAAGTTCTTGTAGCTGCGAGCTTTGATTCTCGATAAGTGTAAGAGAAGCGGGCACATAAAAAGGACACGATGGAGGCGCAGATTGGGCCACAAAGAGCTCGGAGGTGGTGCGGCGCTCATATCTCTTTTGCACTTTTTATATTTGCAGCAGTGGCAGTGGTGCGCAGACCACTTTAAAAGGCAACGGGGGTGGGTGGGGCCGTAACTAGGGGGTAATTTGGTGAGGTGGGGGCCAATATCGGCGTCGCGCCTGATTGAGGTGATCCCGATGCTCAGATTTGAAGCAATTTTTTGCGATAACTATTCATATGTTACTAATTTATATTACTGGTACAAAACTAAAACTTGTCCTAAATTATTGTACTTTGATTGTTTTGTAAATTTTAAATGTCATTAAGTAGTAATGTTTTTGGACGTTTAATTTTATTTAAAGTCATGCTCGAAACATTATTATTAATTATTTAAAGTTATAGTTACGATTTGTGATATTAAAGCCTAGGAGAGGTTTAATAAAAGCGGGTAGGTGTTTGACAACAGCGGTCCTCGCGTTTCAACGTCGGAAACAAAAAGTAACTGGTGGCGCGGTCGCCTACATTGGAATAAAATTGACTCCACACTCTCTCGAACGTGAAGGCGGCGCTTTTTATACTTTTTCCGTACACCCCACTTCCCCCGACGGACGGACTTCAGCGGGTGGTTTTGCTTCGGTCGGACCGGTGTTGTTTTGCAGCGCTCAAGAGCCGCTTCTTTTATTTGAGCCTTGGCGTGTACGGCCTTGAGGGGTGGTTCCGTTGCTAGAACATGTTTTCGAGTGTTGTTTGCGAAATCGGGAATTTTTAAATTAGCGAATGCCAAATAATCTGTCGAACGGAAGTTTTATAGCATCCGAGAGGCGATCGAATATCTGATATGCTGCTTTATTTCGATCCTTTATTAGTTACTACTTATAAAAACTATGGAATACTTTTATATTTTAAATTATTCTTGAATTAATGATTGATTCTTTTTGAAATTTGAGACATCGTCCAACATTTGCAATATTCATAATTATTGTAATGGTTATATCTTTCACGAAGAGTATATAAAAGTTGTAAGCATCTTGCTCACGAGGAAAATTCCACCCAACTCATGACATTACTTAAGAATAGGAGTAAGTACTGGTTAACTAATTTATAGAATTAGGCGTTACTTTGCGGAGATCCATAATACAAAAGTAATAATAAAATTATTTTGCTATAATCCGCGAAGAATAATCACCTCAATAATTTCTTCGCGGATTATAGCAAATAAATATTAATATTACTTTTGTACTGGTTAACTACGCCGTGTGGTATCCGGCTGAATAGAATAGTACCACCCTCTTTTCTTACCCAGGTGTCGTAAAATACGACTAAGATAAGTTGACGTCAGGCAGGCGGCCGGTCGTAAAATATGTAGCCAAATCATGTGACAACATGTTCATAACATGTTGTGCCGACCCCACTTAGAGTGGGATAAGGGCAGGAGGATATATATTTTGTACTGGTTAACTCTTCTACTAGAGGTATAGAAGCAGACGAATAGAAGCCTATTCTAATATCCATTTAGCTATGATAGCCGATTATTATAAAATAATTAGAAAACAAACGTAATGATAATATTATTTTGTCCCAAAAAAATAATCTATAATCCATGAAAAAGTAGGTAAATTATTTAATGTTAAATGTACGAGTACACACAGTTTGGCATTAATATATTTTATGTTATCGTGGATTATAATAAAATAATATTATCATTACTTTTATATTATTTATGAAACTTAATTCTATAAAAAATGTAACTAGCATTAAGAATTGTATTTTTTTAAAAGAGCAACCGCCGAGTTTCTTGCTGGCTCTTCTCGGTAGGAACAGCTTTCCGAACCAGCAGTAGAGTTGACGATTCAAAAGCACTTGTTTACAAGTTTATTTGAATAAAGAATATTTTGAATTTGAATTTTGAATTTTAATATAAATTATAAAGAGTAATTACTTTTAATAAGGGACGGATCTCTTATTTGCGGCGGCCTAAAGTAGTCTGCCCAAGCGTAGTTCAAATACGCCGCATCCAACCAGCCCGGGTTAAGCAGGAACGGGTTAAACGCTCCCGGATGTCCGTAGCCGTAATCTGGAACAAGAGAAAATAACATTTAGAAATATTTCAATCTATACTAATATATAAAGCTGAAGAGTTTGTTTGTTTGATTGTTTAAACGCGCTAATCTCAACTACTTGACCGATACGAACAATTATTTCATTGTAAGGTAGTCCATTTATCAAGGAAAGCTATAGGTTATATTACATCACGCTAGGATGAATAGGAGCAGCAATAAAAAATTGTATGAAAACGGCAAAATTTAAAGCTTTCCTTGCGTGCGCTGAGTAAACGGTGAAAGTTATTCAAAAATCAAAAAATTCTTAATAAAAGTTCGCGACAGCATATGTCTCTTACAGCTTTTAAGGTTAACCCATGACATGCTTTTTTGACAAGCTTTTGAATATAAATGGCCCTAACGACATAATAAAGGCAAACAACTATAAATGTTATAAATGGAAAAATCCGTGTGTCTACTCCACTTGAGCAATATAGATGAAATTTAATACAATTAAAACATATATAGCAAGAAAAAAAATATAACGATATTCGTGTTCTTATTTCGAGAGTAGGAAAAAAATTAATTATGAAATTGGTGGTATTTTAACGCAAAAATCGACGCTAACGATATAACTATTATCAAGATGGTACGAAAAAACATACGTGTCCACAATTAAAATGCCTTTAAAATTTCAAGTACGAAAAGATTAAATATTTTGGTAGTGGACATTTATTGGTAAAGTCCGTAAGCTATATGAGATATCATGAGATAAGTCGAAAAAAGTTCTATATATCTAACGAAAAGATTTCATTAAAGCTTAATTATTCTGTCTCGTATAATATGCGCATTTATAAGAAGCGTCGAGGTCAAACCTCGGACACGTCCGCAAGAAGTCGCAATCACAAAGACTAGCCGTAAAGGCGGCGACACACGGCCCGCGCAATGTTTACCGCGCCCGCCGACTATAACAAGGGGCTTGTATACAAAACGACCGGGTTTACTACTGTAGTTAGCCGGCATCTTTGTGCCATACGTTTTTACGACCCTCCACCATCGCGTTGCCTTTCAGCTAGCGAAACGTTTTTTTTTATTTGTTTAATCGATAGGCTGAAGACGCTATCGCCGACGCGTCGACTATTTTAGATTAACGGCCGTTTTTAATCCGGTCGCGAGTCATCTCAATCGCGATCAGGTGTATCGACATTTTTATTAGGGGATTAACTATTTACGAGCTCTTAAGTCTACTTTGTTTTGAATTACTGATTTACTCGTCTGATGTTTAGCGTTGCGCAAGTTTTTTCTGTTCGATTAGCGCAGCCTAATTTGATCGGAACAGATTGCTCGCGTCCGCGCGCCACTCTTTTGTTTTCCCGTAAATAATCAGGTGTGTAGACACTTTTATTGCTTCGCTTCTTAAGAATGTTTACATCACTATTTCTGTATACACAATCCGTTTGGAGCCGAGATTAGCGAGTGTTTTGGGCGAGCGTTACCCAAATCGCGGGTATTTTAAATTAAGATCGTGATGGATGGCCCGTCGCGCTGTCACGTGGCAATCCGGGAAGCTCCACCATCATGGTACATAATAAGTTAAATGTAGGACTCGGAAATGGTCCGTACCATTTGTTAATGCCAGTATTCAATTAAATTCGGTTCCCCAACCCTTTGCACATGCGGGGCTCTGAATATTAACATCGTAACGAGAGCCGCTCTAACTGTTAGGAGACTTTCTGGATTAATAAATTATGTGTATACTTAAGCCTTTGTAACAAATTATTTAAGTTATTTTAAATTATGAATAATGTCAAGTGGTAGATGTTATTATATTTTTTATTAATCGTATTCCTTTTAAAATTATTTCAAAATTATTAAGAAAATTTTTAGACAGTGAAGAAAAACATTATAATTAGATTTACGTAAACAATTTCTATAAATGTCATATATGGGAGCAATATGGTGCAGAAGATTTGCCAGCCTAGTTACAAGTTTTTCTACTTACAGTGAATTAAATTTCACGATATATTTATGTATATAAAAAGTATAACAGAAATAGATTAAACCTATTATAATTCTAATACGTAAAACATATCTGTGGGTTTAGATTTCATAAGTCAAAATTTAGATTATAACAAAAATATTATCAGTGAAATTACATAATGAATCACAAAAGTAATGATACAATTATTATGCCATAGTCCGCGTTGTTGAGAAAATGTATAGAATCCTAAGTGAACGAAGCACATATCTTATACACGCAGGATTAGTTGTTCCTATCTCAGGATTAGTTGTTGTTATGATGAAGTATTAAAACCATAGAGTTATATCAGAGTAGGAGATAAAGCCAAAAATGTGTATGTCTAAGAAAAGAGTAAAAAAGACAAATGTGTATCTTTTTATGTGTGACTAGACAATAATAAGTATGAATCTCTTATCTTCTCTCTCTTATTATTTCGACACTCGCACTCACAGGCCTGTCTTTGGTTTCCCCACTATCTATATATATAAAAGAAAGTGGTGTTAGTAACACTATTTATAGCTCAAGAACGGATGAACCAAATCGAATGAAAATTGGTGGAGAGGTTGCTTAGAACCGGGAGACGGACATAGGATACTTTTTATCCCGTTCGATCGCATTTATTTTATCCCGTCAAGTCACTATAAAACGTGGTAACGACTATGACATGGAATAACAAAAAATAAATGACAGCTAAACGTTATTTTGTCTTTGAAAAAGTATATTATATGAATTTAGATATTCCAAAGATAGCAGGGAATATTCATGGTATAGGGAATTTAAATGATTAAAATACGTCGACAAGTTAAATAATATGTCGCCACAGTGACAGTAAAGGATAACGACACAAGTGTCAAAATAGGCGTTAAATAACTCGAACAAGACGCGGGCGTTTGTTGCTCATAAATTAATGTGGAAGACGTGTTGGGCGCGATGAATAAATGGATCAGAATTATGGCCCATAACTTGGGGCGTCGGTGTCTTATGACGAACACCGCATTTATATTGTCTTTTAGTTTTGATTGTCTCGTAGACGCCGTTATTGATTTAGATAATGCAAACATTCTTTTACAACAAAAATGCACAATTTATGTAATTTATAGAAGCAGAAGCTGTGATGATGGCCCAGCGGTGCGACCATGTGAATCTCTAGAGACGATCACGGGTTCGAACCCGGGCAGACACCAATGAGTTTTTCTCTTAAAACTTATGTGTCTAATTGATAATTGCAATTTATCACACGCTTTTCAGTGAAGGAAAACATCGTGAGGAAACCTGCATATCTCTAGAGAATTCTGGAGGTATGTGTAACCTACCAATCCGCATTGGAGCAGCGTGGTAGGTCTGAGCTCCAATCCTTCTCTCCCAAAACGGAGAGAAGAGGCCTATTCTCAGCAGTGGTATAGTAACAGGCCGTTACTTATAGAAGCAGGCGTTACTTTGCGGCATTCCATAGTAAGAATTTACAATAGAATTATTTTTCTGTAATCCGCGTTTGTAACGCGCGGATTGCAGGCGCTAAAATCGGCAAATATGAAGTAAATGGCAAGTTTTTAACTCAAGCAACATAATCAATTAAATGCGTAGAAAAGTAATAAAGTTATTGTAAAAGAAGAAAAAAAATACTGGCACAACAGTTGAGTTTTGTTAAATAATTTATAGAATTAGGCGTTAGTTTGCTGAGGTCCATAATAAAAAAATTATGAAAATATTATTTTTCAATAAAAGAAAATATATGTATGTATCAGGTATGTAATGGATACTTCACTCTACATTTAGCATTATATATATGTTCTTTTATAGCGGATAAAAGCAGAATAATACTTTCATTACTTTCGAGTTTTATTACTTTAGTTTGAGTCTATAACCGGACTCAGTTAAAGAGCATTTTAGTCCACACTGAATTAGAAATAAGCTGCTAAGTTACGAATATCTAATAAATAACTTCCCAATATGTTTGGTGTTAGTTTGAAACAATTAAATAAATAATTTCATTATGAACTTCGGCGACATGTTGATTCAGACATTATTTTCCCGATACCCTAATAAATCCGATAGTCGCAATTCAATTTTGTGCGTATCATTCAATATTTACTGGCCGAGTTCCACTGTACGAATAAATTAGTGAAATTAATACAAGCTGATTATTCTTGTTGTATTTTAATATATGTTTTAGAATAAAGTCCTTGGTTCACTAAACCCAATTTTTTTACAATTAGTTGCGAAAACATAGGGACATATTCATGTTTCAAAGATTCGTTTTTAATAATGTGGCAGAGATGTGGGAGAGAGAAGCTATTACTTGATGAAACAAGTTTTTTTATTCTCAGTTAAGAATAATTATCTAAATTACTTTTTATTCATTGAGATTTGACTCGTATGGACGAAAATTCATCTTATAACAATCATCATCATCATTCGTCTGGTCTTATTCCACTCTAAATGCGGTTGGCACAAAATGTTTTAACCATGTTTAAACCGACGTAAAAAGCGACTAAGGTAAGTTGACCCACCATGTGGCATCTGGTTGAGTAGAATAGATCACCCACAATTCTTAACTAGGTGTCTTAAAAGTTGACTAAGGTAAGTTGAGCCGCGGTGTGGTATCCGGCTGAGTAGAATAGAAGCCCATTTTCTTACCGAGGTGTCGTAAAATACGAATAAGGTAAGTTGACCTTAAACATGCGGCCGTTAATTTAGGTCGTTAGATGTAAATTTATGGAATTAGGCGTTACTTTGAGGAGGTCCAAAATACAGAACTAATGAAAATATTAGTTTGCTAATATATGCGGATTATAGCAAAATAATATTTTCATTACTTTTGACAACATGTTGTGCCGATTCCACTAAGAGAGGGATAAAGGCAGCAGTTTTGTTATACGATTTTTATGACGATAGCTATAAGGATGACAATAATTTATAGAATTAGGTGTTACTTTGCGGAGATCCATAATACAAAAGTAATAATTATTACTTTTGTATAAGGATAACGTTGATTATAATACAGCTTTCCGTGTTCCTGATTCCATCATCAAATTATAGACTCAAACTTGATGTGATATATGGCGAGTTCACAAGCTTACAAGAACGGCTGTATCTAATGTGGGATTATATATGGCGGTGAAGAAGTTATATTCTGCGGTAATCCTTACTAATGAATCTGGTTAACTAGAAAAGTCGTTTTGGAAAATAAAAACATCGGTGCCGTACGTCGGTTATGAGGGTCGCTGGATGTGGTATTTTAGCAGCGAGACATAAAATCCATATTTTAGAGGCGAGGGCGGGCAGATCAAACGGACTTTACGACGGGACCCGAGATTGTTTACATCTGTTGCCCGCGGCCCGCTGTGGAACTTGGTAACCGCTTGTACTGCAAGTGTCGCTCGACGATTACTGGAATATTGTTACACTAAGTTATACATGACTATTTTTGAATCATGCGTATTTGGCTGCGATTTAGAGCATAGTGGGATAAAGGCTTAAAGGCTTAGTGGGATATATATATATATAACTTTAATATGTTTTCTTCTCTTTTATTTCTATAAAACATTCTCTTTTTTATTTTTGATAAAACGAATTTATATACTACTATATGTTGAAACAGATTATTAGATAGTAATAAATTTCATCATTGCTCTAGCGGCTGTAAAAGCGTAACATGCAGAAAGACAGCCAACTGACAGAAAGACTTTCGTATGTTAATCCTGAAGCCTGTAAAATGTGTAAATTACATCGATATTGGTTTTGCGAATTCTCCGTGAAAGATTATTAAACATAAAGACATAGTCACAAACTTTCGCATTTATAATATTTATTAGTGGGATGAATAGACGCGTAATAGAGGCGTCAATTTACTAAATTAGTACAAAATAATGATATAATTATATTGCTATAATCCATATTGTAATAATAATGAGTTTTTTAATAAATATATGACACATTTATTTTCGCAAATTTCCGCTATTATATTACTAAATAAATACCATTTGACTGTACATGACATGGGCTACATATATATACAAATTGCTCGCCTTATAAAACCAAAGATCACAATGAAAAAAATTCGGTCCATCCTCAAATGACGCCGGAATCATAACGTTTTGACACCGCAGACTATTTTCGTCGCAACGTTACTGGTTTGTATAAACAAACCGATGCGCCCAAAACTTTGGTCAATAATAAAAACGACAGTATGAGGAAAAACTAACATCCTCAGCGATAAAGATCAAAGGCGGGTCAACGATCAGTGGCGTCGCGGCTTGATGGTGTTGTGGCGTTAATTAATGGAATCATCGACTTCTCGACGCTTAATGGAACAGCGAAACAGTAAATTTCAAATTTAATGGAATAGTTGTACTTCGCTCGATGACGTAAAACCCTAAGAGTTAACAGCCTATACAATGCGAAAGTTCTAAATTTGAAATTTGTATATTTTACTAGAGCTGAATAAATTTCAAAATGGATCAATAATTAATTAACTTAAATCATTTCAACCTTGAAGAAAAAAAATTAATGGCAGTTATTGTTATATTACTGTTATAAAGTAACTTGGTATGGCATTGAATCAATTTTAATAGTTAATAGTAAGTAATAAAAGTATTATTTCAAAGTACACCGTTTTTATTACAGGTTAATAATATTATGTAGCGCTAGAACGCTTGAATATAAAACTAAATAAAATACATTTAAGATTTTCTGAGGTATATATTATGGTTAAAATAATCGTTATTTCGATTATTGCCTTGGGATAGACTTGTTCTTTGTCAATTTATTTATAATTATTATTTCTTTTTTTATAATAGAAACACCCATATTTTTAATCTGTCAAAAATGTGTGTAAAACGTTTATTTAAATTAAGAACTCCTAAATAACCACTAACAAGAGACTCGTAAGCTTTATATTTAGAAGGCAAACCAATAACCATTTATAAGTCGACGTCAAAACACATTGAAGTTCACTCAGACAATCAGAGACTATTTCTGGACGCGTCGTTTCAACTCACTCGAAGAGGATTATTCGAAATATCTAATTAATGTCTTTGTGATTGAATGATTCTCACGTCCTGCAATCCTACATATGTTCTGTGGATTATTTTTATCCGGTCTACATTCTTGGGAATGGGTTTAGAATGAAAAACCACTATTTCACATACTAATGCAGTAATGGCCATATGCCCTTTGGAAAGTAGGATTAAATTGTAAATATCCACTAACCACATATGTTATATAAACACAAATGTGTCTGCTTGGAGTTTTAATTCGTATCTTCAGGGAATTTAGGGAACCCGTCCACCAATCTAGTTTTTTATATAGAAATAGTTATTTAATTCCTTCCATTTACAACACAAAAAAAAAATTAAAAAACTGCACACACGTCAGAGTTTGAAATTGGGCATAAATAATTTTTACGTAGAAAAAATATTTTACTAACGTATTCTTATACGTTCGTAAAATATTTTTTCTATATTATTATTTCTGTCTTATACGTTTTGTACATTACAAAATAAAATAAATCCTATCCTACTTCCTACTAATGTTATAAATACGACAGTTGGTGTGAATGTATGTTTGTTACTCTTTAACGGCGATACAGCTGAACCAATGTCTAGGAAATTACGCACAATTAGTCCGTATAAACCGAAGTAACATACGTCGAAAGAGTTATTTTAAGAAAGTTTTTATATATTTCGGTTTTTGTTTCTTGAATAAATTGAACTAAGCTTTTTTTTTAAATTAAATTAAACTATGCTATCGAGATAACGATATATTTATCTCATTCTTCTCCGATCGATTTGATTTTTTTGTGATGAAGATATTTGCAGGGTTTGAGACTGACAGAAGCTACTGGTTTCCAAGACTACAGTCCTCGTGAACAAAGTTTCGGGTAAAAACTACATAGTATTCTTTAAGAAAGCTAGTATTCTATAAAACGGTTAAATATAAATTTCTTTAAAATGTTTCGTTTTATCAACCAAGTTGATCAATATGAGTAACGATGTGTAAATCACAGACAGACACCACGCTCTTACAATATTGCAGATGTTTAGACGATTATTTTTATCCGGTCTACATTCTTGAGCATAAGTTATAGATTTCAGATCAAACGGGCTCACAAAGATTGTGGTTAACGAAGATATAATCTGAAAGAAAGTATTGGGAAACCTACATTTTTCGGCAAACTTTCTACGATAAATAATGTAATTTAAAAAAAATAAATATATTTTTTTAATTTGTGGAGATAAAGAATACAAAAGTAATGATAATAATTATTTTGCTAAAACCAGTGATAAAAAACATATGTTGTGCTAAACTTAGAGTGTGTTTCTCACACTCAATATACGCTGGATTCGTAAAAACGGTTCTGCAAACCCCCACATTACTCTACCACAATCTCAAAAATCATTTCACCTAGTAACCGAAGCATCATCAGTAATGGACTCCAAGTCTTGGAATATAGAATCAATATGTTCTTGGTCCTAAGCAGTGGCATAGCTAGGGAACCAAAGGCTCCAGGGTTATAAATAAACTGGGGCCTCAACAAAATTATTTAAAATCATTTAATTTATAGGAACAGGCGTTACTTGCTGAATTCCATAGTACAAGAGTTCCATGATAAAAATCCTATCCTTCTAATGACGCTTCGGTTTCGAGGCCGAAGATCGTGGAAATTGTGGAAGTAGATGTGTGTAGTGTATGTGTGAAGTGTAAGCGATGGCGGCGTTTTATGATATACGTGGTGACTTATCCTGCATGTATAAGGTATGTGAATGTTGCCTGTTCCATACACTTAGCATTACATAGATTCTCTTAACAAACACAGAATAGACATACATACATAGATTTTAAAAGTAATAATAAAATTATTTTGCTATTAAACAAAATATTTTTTTAATTAGGTAATTTCGTATTATGGATCTCCGCAAAGTAACGCCTATATAGGTTAGGTATAGGTATACTTAGGTTCTCCTAACAAACTAGGATTATAGCATGATAATTCTATTGTAACTTTTTTAATATAATTTGTTTCGTATTCTTCGTGTTCTCAATTCAGCGTATTTCTGGGAGATAGTTCAGGGGAGGCTTTATAGTGGGGGCCCCGGGCACTGCCCCATCTAGCTTTGCAGCTCCGCAAAGCTAGATGGGGCAGTGCCCGGGTCCTAACTGCTTTTACAGCATCACAAAGCGGAAGACGTTTAGGTTCAAGATAAAAGGCGGTCTGTGACTGCGTAGGATGCTGATTTTTTTTTCAACGAACTTTTTTTCACGAAAATTTCATAATACGTCCGGCTTTATAGGAATGTATAAACACTATGAATATAAAATTATATGCAGTAAAGTTTAGCACCCATTTTATTATTCCCAGTGGTGTGTATGGCGAGTTCATGCATCATATGCCGGACTTTTTGAAAAACGAATTTACAATTTTATAAATTTTTGATTTAATTTGACGTTAAATGATATTTAAGAAATTTATACTATGGATTTTGTATAATTATTTTTATTACGTTACATATCCCGAAATTTGCGTCTGGAATTGGAATTAACTCTTTATTAATATATAAAGCTGAAGAGTTGGTTTGTTTGCTTGTTTGAACGTGCTCACCTCAGGAACTACTGAACCGATTTCAAAAATTAAGGTAGTCGAGGAAGACTATAGACTATATAACATCACGCTAATTTTAGCTATTCATCAGAATAGGAGAGGTGCGGCTATAAAAATATTGCAAAAAGGGCAAAATTTAAAGCTTTCTTAGTCGCCTTTTACGATACCTCGGTAAGAACTAAGCTATTCAGCCGGATACCACACGGACGATCGTGTGGAAATTTAGACGATTACCGATAATAAGCAGGAAAAATATTTGAACACCATTTCATTCATCATCATCTGCCTGCCCAAATCCCACTCTTAAGTGGGTTCGGCACAACAAGTTACAAACATGTTGTCGTATGATTTGGCTTCGTATTTTACGACCAGCCGCCTGCCTGACCTCAACTTACCTTAATCGTATTTTACGACACCTCGGTAAGAAATGAGGGTCGTCTGTTCTACTCAGCCGGATACCACACGGCGGGTCGTCTTACCTTAGTCGCCTTATAAGACACCTCGGTAAGAAATGAGGGTGGTACTATTCTATTAAGCCGGATACCACACGGCGTTCGAACACCATTTCATTACAAACATGATAATTACGTCGTTTAAAGAATAGAACGAATTTAATGTTAGCCAATAGGATAATAAACAGTATTTTGAATGTGGTCAAAAGTTTGGGCCACAAATTGGACTGTGGACTGGCAGGAAGCCAGCGCGCGCGCATAAACAATATAGAGACAGATCTTTAGAATTATGAATATCTTTATACTTTTTTTTATAGCTCTGAGTTTTTTCCTCTGTAATCGTTTCCTGGCGTTAGTTTTTTTTTGCGAGTTTTTCACAAAACGTTGATTGTAATTTATACTTATGACTGTCGGAGAATTTCGGAGTTTTTTTGAAATTGATTTACATGTAGAGCCATTAAAATTAATTTTGTTTTTTTTTTAATAATTCTATTATAATTCATTCTAATAGTTATACCTTCATGTACAGTTCAATTTAAATTTTATCATTGATTAAAGAAACAAAAATAAGCTGACGGATAAGAG
Organism: Morpho achilles; assembly: GCA_947086495.1. Classification (NCBI taxonomy): domain Eukaryota; kingdom Metazoa; phylum Arthropoda; class Insecta; order Lepidoptera; family Nymphalidae; genus Morpho; species Morpho achilles. The sequence continues at coordinate 5,802,868 of CAMTZB010000016.1, forward strand.
AAAAATAATTTTAATACTTATTGAGTTAGGTACGCCGTGTGGTATCCGGCTGAATAGAATAGTACCATCTTCATTTCTTACCGAGGTGTCGTAAAAGGCGACTAAGGTAAGTCGACCCGCCGTGTGGTATCCGGCTGAGTAGAATAGACCACCCTCATTTCTTACCGAGGTGTCGTAAAAGGCGACTAAGGTAAGTTGACCCACCGTGTGGTATCCGGTTGAGTAAAATAGACCACCCTCTTTCTTACCGAGGAGTCGTAAAATACGACTAAGGTATGTTGACGTCAGGCAGGCGGCCGGTCGTAAAATACGTACCCAAATCATATGACAATATGTTTGCAACATGTTGTGCCGACCCCACTTAGAGTGGGATAAGGGCAGGAGGATGATGACTTATTGAGTTAGGTAAATCAGTAATGTAACATATTGATATTAATTTTATAAAATATGAAAGTCTTTCTGTCTGTTTGTCTGTCTTTCTATGTGTTACGCTTTTACAATCGCTAGAGCTATGAAATTTACTGCAATTGAAGCTTACAATCAATAGGTCAATTGTAGAATAGAATTATAGAAAAATAAAAGAAAAGAGAACATATTAAATAATTAAGGGTACTTAAAAGCTCTGACGCGAGTTAAATCATGTGTACAATTACTTAGTATCATCTCTAAATTACTTATAAACAGGCCACTTTTAAGAAGAATAGCCACAATGACCCAACAATGTGAAAATATGACCTTCTCCAAAAGGGCCACACGTTCTATGAACAATAATTTTCTAAATTCATACCTGTATACAATTGCCTAAGCATTTAATTTTAAGGAAAATATTGCGAGGTTACCTTTTACATATGAAAAACAAATAACGTGTAAAATATATTTTTGTAATTTATTTATATAAGGTTAATTAATAAAAAATACTGTGATATAAATAGATCGGAAAATTAATACCTATTTATTTTACGCTCCGTTATTTATTTTAATATTAGAGAAGGAAACGATATTCAATTGATTTCTGCAATTAATTTCATTAAATGATCTCATTTTCCAAAACAATATTACTTTTGTACATATATTTCGCGATATATGCAAATTTATATAATATTATTTATTTCTTTAATAAATTCCGTGTAATCGTTATCTGTGGCGAAAAAAACTTTTTTTGCATATTTATTTTGGTAAAAATTATAGTATGTTCGAAAGCTGTATTGCTGCTAAAAAAAATTGATACTTAAAATTATAACTATATACAAAACAAAGAATTAATAAAAAGGAAACGCGCAAATCTAGGTATGCTCTTGTAGTCACAAACACAAGTCTAGTAGTAAACACAAGAAAAACTAGAAAACTTTTTAAGAAGTTATAAAAAACTTTTGAAACTTACTTTGTTTCGTTCTAGGTTCCCTCGGTCCATCAACGGTGACTTTGATGGCTTTGGTGTAAGTGGCCACCTGACTTGGGAACGTGCTGATGGTGATCGTCAAACTGAACGACTTCCCACGCCCACTGCGACCCACAAATCGGAGGTCGTTAAACTTGGCAATCTGGTTTTTCATAACCGCTGTACAGTTCCTCATTTCAGCCATCACATTTTCATCATTCCCGGCTTTGATCGTAACTAGTGTTCCATCTTGCACGTCATCCAGAGCGACCACCTTGAACGCCACCGGCAGGGACTTGTTCGACCGCCAATGTCCCGGCAGGGCCGAGCACAGCACGGCCGGTGAGCCCGTCTGCACCAGGTCGCCGTGACTCTGCCGGTAGTACTCGTGGATGTGGGAGTAGACGTCCGCCATAGTGGGGGTCGGGGGACTCGCGTGCGGAAGGTGCATCGACTCCAGTTCACCCTCGAACGACCCTCGACACGCCACCAAAGTAGTCCGTCACGCCACTAACCGCCAAACACTCCGACAAAAGTTTCCGAACACGCGATACCGAACTCGTGCGCGCACTCCGCAAAGTTGTGCGAAGTATGGGCGCGAGACGCCGTGTGAGCGACTCGCGAGCCGTCCGCACCACTTGTTGGGCGCGGGCAAGACGCCGGGCGGGGGACTCGGGACTTGGGAAAAATAAACGGGCGACTCGGCGAGACCGCAAGCCGAAGACGCACGACGCGCTACGAAGTCGCGGAGGGACGCGTGCTCGCGGGGACTCAGTTTCGACTGATGACTGCGATACGACGCGACTTTTTCCGATGGTCAATATTTTGCGTTCGCGCGGTCGCCGCCCCCACCCGGGTGGCGGCCCCTACGTCTCGTAAAAAGCGGGAAGGAGACGAAGGGTGCGGGCGGCGCGGAGCCGCAGCGGGAACGAACGGGACGGCCGCGGTCGAGCTCTGCGTTTTTATAAAAATGCCCGCGCGAACGGGACACAGGCGCGACACGTCGCCGGGGGGGAGAAGGATGGGTGGATTTTTTTGAATTACCGCGGTGACGTATCGCGAGGCGGTGGTAATTAGGCCACGGGGCGGCGGGAAACCGCGGCCGGTGCGAAAACCTATCAACGAGCTCATGAAAAATTATGATTTTCATGTTCGAGCCGAAAGCTCGCCGAAGGGTGGCACTTCATTTGGCCGAAGCACGCGCGGAATTCCGATCGCGAGGTTCATTAACTGGTGCATCTGTACAGTAATTTTGAGGCGCGAGATTGTATCCGACGATTTTTGGCAAATAATATTTGTTTTACTTTTACAAGTTTTATATTGTTAATAGTAACCTATTAATATCACACTTATAAAGTGGTTAAAAATAGAGTTTTCCTAAATGTAGCGTTATTTCAACTTTTTAAAATACCGTCGCGGTGCAACCGCAAAGAAATCAAAAGTTATAAAGTTTAGCGGTTGTCGCGGCGCGGCGAGGTGTCGGTGCGAGCGGGACGGCGCGAGGGGCGGCACGGGGCGGGGCGAGCAAACTTGGCCATAACTTCGCCGGAGTTTCCCGCGCTCTGCGGACAGTACCGCGCGATACGTGTACTGTTTGTACGAACTTATGATATAAATTTTATTCGATTTAAATTTTGGCACACGTATTGTATTTGACTTATCGCAGATATACTTTCGAGATTATTATTTATTGCAGTAAACACTTAATTTTTTTAATAGGATCATGAAATAAAAAAATGTTTATTGTTATTGATAAATCGAGGAATTGATTTTATTTTTTAAATATATTTCTATATTTTATATTACGTTTGTATTATAAATTGACTTTATTAGTATTAATAAATAATAAATAAATAAATATATCTTACAAAAAATATAAAATAATTATCTTATTAATCAACCAACTAAACATTTTGAGTAATATTTTCTAGATATCAGAATTTCACATTTTTACATCGACGGATGAATAGTTATTCGTTTTCAGCGACATTGTTAAAACATCCCTTCATTATACTCACCACATATAAAATCTGTTACTATAGTACTAGTGACAAAAAGTTTGGGGATCAACCCCAAAAGCAGGCTGGATTAACAGGCTACATATAACCCAGTAGTTTTCTTGAGATACGCAGGATGTTTCCTGTCTTTTAAATCTTTACTGGCCCGTTGGCCCAGTGGGTAGTGACCCTGCCTTCAGGGCCGCGAGTCGCAGGTTCGATTCCTGCCGTGTGCCAACATTTTCTATCAAGTATTTTAAAAAATATATAAATATATGTTCACCAGTTGTCTGTCACCCATAACACAAGTATTAAGTTACTTACTTTGTGGGACGGACGACCGTGTGTGTAAGTGTCCCATATATTTATTTAGGTATACTAATATAAAACGCTGACGAGTTTGTTTTTTGTTTGATTGTTTGAACGCGTTAATCTTAGGAACTACTAGACCAATTTAAAAAAATCTTTCAGTGTAAGATAGTCCATTTATCGAGGCTATAAGCTATTTAACATCAAGCTAAGGTTAATAGGAGAGGAGAAATAAAAAATATATTACGAAAACGGCAAAATTGAAAGCTTACCTTGCGTGTGCTAAGTAAACGGTGAGAGTTATTTAAAAATCATGTATTACAAAATTGTTTCATTCTAAAAGTACTAAATAAAAGTCCTTAAAACATAACTTTAGGTTATCGTTCCCGATAAAGCGGCAACTACTGAAGAAACATAGTAGCCATTGCCCTAAACAAGACCATAACTTTTACGAGTCATTGTTTTAAATCGGCGTCTTTGAACACGCCTCGCTGGCAGCCATTTTGTTCATTACCTAGGTACTTTTTACGGCCACAGATAAGATAAAGTGACCGAGGTTTTACAATTGAGAAATTTCGCAAATTGTAAATGTTTATGATCGTAGAATTCGCTATGGCCTGTTCTAAAAGTCTTTTGGGGTTATTAAAAGTAATAAAACGAAACAGTTTTCTGTAAATATTACTTTCAAATAAATATGAATGTAATACACCTATTTTTGAACAGAAAACTTAATAGTTTGGTTACTTAATTAGTTTATGATTTAGAATGATTTTATAGAATGTATCTATTGATAAAAATAATAAAACATTAGTGCTTTTAATTGCATTTACAGTGCGCTAGAGTTGATGGTATCTTGGACATTATTGCATACATGCACTTTATCATAAATTAATTTGTAGGATTAAAAAAAAAGCAAAATTATAAAAGAAAAGAAGAGTAAAATACCAAAGAAAGCGGCCAATTCAGGCTTCACAGTGAATCAACGCACTTATCATCATCATCATTCTCCATCCATTATCCCTCTCTAAGTGGGGTCGGCACAACATGTAGACATGATGTAATATGATATGTATTTTACGGCCAGCCGCCTGCCTGATGTCAACTTGCATTAGTCGCCTTTTACGACACCTCGCTAAGAAATGATTTGTTCTACTTCATCTCTACCCGATAGGAACCACACGGCGGGTCAACTTACCTTAGTCGCGCTTACGACACCTCGGTAAGAAATGAGGGTGGTCTAATCTACTCAGCGGGAACTACACGACGATCCGCAAAATAGCGCCTAAATATAGATATATATATATTATTTTGAGAAGTTTACTTAGATATCTACGATCCAAAACTTGCATCAGGGTATTGTGAACTACAAACTTCAACTTTGAGAGAAAGCCTATATCAGTGATTCTCACCCTTTTTTTTTGTTGCGCACATATTTAACGATTTCAAAATTTGGTGGCACACAAGAAGTTTAAGTCCAAGACCCATAGACGCCCTAGGAGCGTGCTTTATGACCTTGACGATCATATCACGATCGCCAACGCCCGATACACACACACACAGCGTCTTCGTCGGCGAAGACGAGGTCCCGCTTCCTCACGTCTAGCGGCCGGGGTGTCCAGCCCCGCCCGTTATGACATTAGGACTTTTCCACAAGTCCGATACAGTCCTTCACAACGCGTCGTTTTAAGCCGAGGTCCGGCCTCACAGGAGGCACCCTTAAGGCGACGCTCCCAGGATGCTGCGGGCCTCTCTCGAGACCCGCTTTCCTTCAGCTCAACCCCCGGCGATGCTTCTGCGCTCGCCCACTCTCTCGGTGACGCTGTCAAAGCCTTCACGGCTAATTATTTACTTACTACAACAACAACAACACACTGCATAACAGTTTATGACAAAATTTTTAAATATACGAAATAAAGTAATATTAATACAATAATAACTAAACGTTTATTAAGGGATTAATTACAAGCTAATAATAAAAATATTTTTCTTTTTAAATGATACAATTTAATAATATTAACATTAGTATATATTTGCAAAATTTGGCGACACACTTTTGAAATTTGTCGGCAAACAAAAGTGCCGCGGCACAGTGGTTGAGAATCACTGGCCTATATCAAAAATTGGATTTCCTGGTGCTACATTTGGATGTATCGGATGTATTCATGTATCGGATGAAATGAACAAAAATAAAGATGATCGCAAATAGTTACAGTAAGCGTATAAAGCCACAAAAAGACCAAAATCATAAAATTAGAAAGTCTAGATGTGCCGGAGTTGATGAGCCGGTCGTTCACAGGCAATTGTCAAAGAATCTCTCAATTACTGCAATAAAAATAATATTGTAGCCAAACATGAGCCCTTTGAGTTCGCAGCCGACAGCTACCGATCGGTTTTGTGCAACCCTTAGTAACTGGGCGAACAATGCGCGCGCGCACAATGACTCTGCCTTCAGAGATATTCCTTTATTTTGGCCCAAACATTGGCATTGGAGCATTGTGGACCCTTTGTTAGCTATTTACCGACTTTTGGGTCGTTACATTGAAGGGCTGCCGTCGCTTTTTTTGAGAAAAATGTGGCTTGAATCTGAGTATTCTGTGAAAGGGATCAGCGGCTCGGATCGGTTGACGACTTAATTTTGTTCGTTATTTAAATCGCTGTAGATTTATTGTTATTGAATGCAAATGCAATTATATTATATCTGTGTGGTCTTATTAAGGACTAGCAATCGCCAGCGGCTCCGCTCGCGTAAAAAATTAAAACCGTAATATTATAGTCTTTTGATAACTATGAAAATGGTATATGGCGTACACAAGGAAAGCTTTATATTATGCCGTTTTCGTACTTTTTTATTGCTGTTCCTCTCCTATTCATCTTAGCGTGATGTTATATAGCCTTCCTCGATAAATGGACTATCTTACACTCATATAATTTTCAAATTATATGAGTATATTATAGTTCAGTTTTATCCATAGTTCAAGCTATTCTTTTCTTAATAAATGAACTCTTTAATCTTTAATAGTTCCTGAGATTAGCGCGTTCAAACAATCAAACAAATAAACAAACTCTTCACCTGTATATATTAGTATAGATAAGTAGCCGTTAATATTCCACTGCTGGGTATAGGCCTCCTCTCTCCGTTTTCGGAGAGAAGGATTGGAGACCTACCACGCTGCTCCAATGCAAATTGCTATGTAACACATATTCCTAAAGAATTCTCTAGAGATATGCAGGTTTTCTCACGTTGTGTTTTTTTTACCAAAAAGCGTGTGATAAATTGCAATTATTGAATTATCAATTGACTGCAAAATAGTCTTTGTATTCAATGTAAATTTTAGCACTTAATAAAGCCTAACAACAAATAAAGCCTACGTATGTATGTAATTTTTTCCGCCCTAAAACCCCCTACATGCTGAATTTAATGAAAATCGTTGGAGCTGTTTCCAAAATTCTATATATATATAATTCTATAAATATATATATATATATATATATATATATATATATATATATATATATATATATATATATATATATATATATATATATATATATATATATATATATATATATATATATATATATATATATATATATATATATATATATACACACAAGATTAACTCATTTAAAGTATTAAAGATATGTTCTTAGATAATTAAATATTTTACTGTTCAAAATTAAAGTTAACTTAATTCTTCTAGGTAAACGTAATATGAAAGATAAGATATAGGTTTTGTAGTGTGCAGGCCTATCTAAAAAACTACCTATTTCTAACAAAATCAAAATAATCTTTATTCAAATAAGCTCTTTCAAGTACTTTTAAATCGTCAAATATCAATATGATTAATGAAGCTACATCTGGTTCGGAATGTTGCTTACTGAAAAGAACCAGAAAGAAACTCGGCGGTCAATATTTTTTTATATTATTTAACCGCGGTGTATGAAGTTGAAAGGATTTTCTGCCAGGCTTTTTTATAATCCAAATAATCTTCAATTTTGTAATATGCTTTACGTATAAGTATATCTCTTCTTCTTCTTCTTCCTGCCCTTATCCCACTCTAAGTGGGGTCGGCACAACATGTTATAAACATGCTGTAACATGATTTGGCTGCGTTTTTACGACCGGCCGCCTGCCTGACGTCAACTTACCTCTGTCGTATTTCACGACACCTCGGTAAGAAAGAGGGTGGTCTATTCTACTAAACCGGATACCACGCGGTGGGTCATCTTACCTTAGTCGCCTTTTACGACACCTCGGTAAGAAATGAGGTTGGTCTATTCTACTCAGCCGGATACCACACGGCGGGTCGACTTACCTTAGTCGCCTTTTACGACACCTCGGTAAGAAAAGAGGGTGGTACTATTCTACTCAGCCGGATACCACACGGCTAGTATAAGTATATCTCTTATACTTAACTTAAACCTTATTGTATACTGGTCTAGTATGGATTGCGGAATTTTATTGTAAAAGCGAATACCGAGACCATCAAATTAGTTGCTAACTCTGCTAAGTCGCGTCACAGGTATCATAAGCTATAACGTGGTAGTTAAGTTTTAATTATTTAATGATATTCACAACGTATGTTCTCCAAGCAGACAAGCAGCATTTAATGGTGAGATTGACGAGCGGAAGCGAAGGGCGTCGCAAGTGGACTCCGTGCGGACTTGAAACAATCAGACATCAACTTAATTGCGTCCAAATGGCGTTTAAACGGTTGTTGAGACATGTTTCATTTAAATAATTTATACTATTTTATTTTATAAAATAAAGAAGGCCAGGAATTTCCACCGTGTGGTATCCGGCTGAGTAGTATAGACCACCCTCTTTCTTACCGAGGTGTCGTAGAAGGCGACTAAGGCAAGTCGACCCGCCTTGTGGTATCCGGTTACGTAGAATAGACTACCTCATTTCTCAGCGAGGTGTAAAAGGTCACTAAGGTAAGTCGACCCGCCGTCTGGTATTCGGTTGAGTAGAATAGACCACTCTCATTTTTTACCAAGGTGTCGTAAAAGGCGATTAAGGTATGTTGATTTGCCGTGTGGTATTTGGTTGAGTAGAAAAGACCGTCCTCTTTCTTACCGAGGTGTCGTAAAAGGCGACTAAGGTAAGTTTACCTGCCGTGAGGTATCCGGCTGAGTAGAATAGACCACCCTCATTTCTTACCGATGTATCGTAGAAGACGTCTAAGGTAAATTGACTAATTGGTATCCAGTTAAGTAGAATACCTCCCTCTTTTTTACCAAGGTGTTGTCAAAAACAACTGAGGTAAGTTGACGCCAAGCAAGTGGCCGGTCGTAAAATACGTAGCCAAATCATGTGACAATATGTGTATAACCTATTATGCCGACCCCACTTAGAGTGGTATAAGGGCAGAGGGATGATAATGATTTATCTCTTTAGGAAGAGTCGCATGGTCACATCATCATAACTTTCAGATCTATAATGCAAAACTATTATTAAGTAATTATATCTTTAATATTTAAATGAGTTAATCTTATATCTAAATATCTAAATCTAAATAAATCTATCTGTCTAATCTAAATATATAAATATCTTGTAATATATATATTTTCGGAATCTCGGAAACGGCTTCAACGATTTTCCTGAAATTCAGCATGTAGGGGGTTTTGGGAGAGAAAAATCGATCTAGATAAGTTTTATTATAAAAAGGTCGTTTCATCACTGTTTTCGGGCTCTTAATTTTTTTTTTAAATTTACGTACATTATTTACATAATTTACAAACACAATTTTTCGCTGGCAAACGTAAAGTCATAGTTCATTTGGGGAACGGGCGGTTTAGAGAGGTGAAAATACCTAGGATCGAGCCCCACCTGCCCTTTTATTTTTTATTATTCTTTTTAATTTATTTCTAATTTTATTTTTTTTAACATCATTTTAAAAATTACCGAGCAAGGTCCCCCAGGTACTTATTTTAACATCTTATTAAATCTTTCAGATATAATTTAAAGTCCATTAAAATCTTTGTATCGAGTTGGCAGCGTTACAGTTTACGCATTACCTATAAAGAATGATATCAATACAACGGAAGATACCCGCTGTTCTGAAGCGCACTTATTTCGCGATGTTTTAAAACTTTTGCGCCCGTACAAAAGGTGAAGTGTTCTTAAAATGTTGGCAAAAGGTAAAGACCAAAACGTAACTCCATAATTGGCCACTTGAATTTTAAGGGAAACCTTTCCGGTCTGTATGTTGTCCATAGAATGGTATAGAATTGACAGTGTTAAGTTATTCCGGTGATTTGGTACTGATTTTTTAGGGTAACTTTAACTATTTAGAACCAGCTTATAAGAGTAATTTTGTGTAATTATTAACTTATTCATTACACCAAATTAATGTAGTTCTTAAAATTTTCAAATACAATGAAAATATTTATAATTTGAATACAGTATTGTCATGAATGCTTAATCATCATTAATTAATGATAAAAGATCGAATATAGGATTTTACTTTTACCTGTACTGACCATAAAACTTTTACATATAATTTTAAACCCAAATGTGACATATATATTGAAGTGAAAACTTATTTAGCGGCGTTGTGCACTTTTATGATGGTAAAAATGTTAAACTCGCGTCAGGACTCGGGACCTGATCGTAAAAATTTTAAGACATTGGATGGGACCTCGCTTTTGCCGGCACTCTCGGAGTGCGACTTGATTTTTTTTTATATAAAATACTAGCAGTTGGGCCACCTATTGCTGTGGCTCAGACTAGTTTCGACGTCTTGTAGAAACAAAAGTATCATTAGATAGATAGATAGAACATTCTTTATTGCACCACATAAAATTACAATATACATTGTAAAGAAAACTATGTTATCTTAATGTAGATACAATAAGGCGGCCTTATCGCTAAATAGCGATTACTTCCAGGCAACCTCTGGGCTAGAGACATTAAATTTAGGGTAATAAGGTAGGTGGTGTAATGTATACAAATTCTAATACATAAATATCATTCATAGTTCAAAAAAAAATTCAAATTTACAGGAAAATCCGCTAGGTCAATCAAAACATTATTAGAAAATTTCATTGTTATCGGTCCATCCGTTTCGGAATCTATAACGAACATACTTTCTGTTTTATATATATAGATTTTGTAATACTTTAGAGTGGCCCATTCTTAAATATTACTAACTCTACGCCGTGTCTCCCTCGGGTATTGTATAAATAGAGTAAATCCGGTAATCGCCCGCGGCCCCGTGCATTGAAGGTCTTATGTTGGAGTAATTTTGAGTGTTGGACCATTATGGAACACAGGAAACGTACTCAGTCCTGGCAACAATTATTTATATCTACATTATTTAATGTTGCGTTATATACAAGAAAAAAGCACACAGCTGTTATTAACTATAAAAAGTTTGAGTGTATACATGGCTTATCAAAACTAATATTGTCTATACTAATATATATAGCTGACCAAAAGAGTTTTAAATATGAAAGTGGATGAATGTATGGCTAGGGGAAGGCCGAAAAAAAGATGGACGGATTGTGTGAAAAATGATATGAATATTAAAGGAGTGTCACCAGAGTTGACGAATGATAGAGGAGAATGGAAGAAGAAGACATATTGTGCCGACCCCACTTAGAGTGGGATAAGGGTAAGCGAATGATGATGACTAATATATAAAGCTGAAGAGTTTGTTTATTTGTTTGTTTGATTGTTTGAACGCCCTAATCTCAGAAACTACCGGACTGATATGAAAAATTCTTTCAGTGTAAGATAGTCCATTTATCTAGGAAGGCTATATGCTATATAACATCACGCTTAGATGAGTAGGAGAGGAGCAGCAATAAAAAATAGTACGAAAACGGTAAAATTTAAAGCATTCCTTGCATGCGCTGAGTAAGCGGTATTTTTTTTAATTTTATATATATCTAGCTTTTAAGGTTAACCCGTTTTAACCATTTTTATGGTTATCAAAAGGCTATTTTACGGTTTTAATCTTTCCGCGCGGGTGGAGCTATATAAAAATGCTAAAATGAAGCTTTGATTGCTTATCCGCTAAGCGATTCAATAAATTTGGTACGATCCAAGCTTATATTTTTTGAGACTTTACAATAGAATTATTTTTCTGTAATCCGCGTTTTTTATGAGATCCTGTGTAATGCTAAGTATATGAAGCTGGCAACATTCACATACTTTATACTCTTGTTGAGGTTTAGGTTTAAGAAAAAATATTGTAAGTTTAGCGTAACATTGCAAAAATTAAAAAAAAAATTAAACAAATACGTCATCTGCCGGCCATCTCATAAATATACAAGAGTAAGCTCTTAATGCCAATTAGCTGCCAATTTCCCGCGGGAATTACCGTAGTAGTAGTTTACGTAGTTTACCGTAGATTAAAGCAGCTGGTTTTATAATAAAGACACAGAAAAAAGTATTCTAACAATAAAATTAAACGCAACTCACAATTTTCATTCTTTAATAAAGTCTCGAAAATATCGATTACTCAGTTTAATAAAAAAGCGAAGGGGAAGTAGGGGCGGGTCGCGCTGCAGTTAAAAAGCGCGGATGTGAACATTTGTAGCAATAATTTGGGCCGCAATGGGGTGAGCCGCGGCTGCTGGTGAAAGAATGATACATCATCAGACCAATAATAAATCACACATGATTCAATTAGAAAAATACGGTCTGGCGAAAAACCGTTGGATTTTGTCGCCTTTCCACTGAAGCGGGTCACATTTTGGGGGTAATTTGACGACTCGTATTGCGTCATCAATCAACTGCAATTAACAATGGCCGCGTCGAAATTTGTTTTATTTTTTTGTACAAGCGCTTTACTTTAATTTTACAAATTCAATTTGTAAAAAAAGTGGAAGATAATTTTAAACTTTTTATATTTAACAATAACAATTATAATTGATTTTATGTTTCATGTTTGTATACGGCATTGTATTTTAACTAACTGCTTGGCAGTATTTTACATAGGATTGTCTATTATTCAAAAACATATCTCCTAGTTCTGAACAAAATAATTATCCCAGTTTACTTTTTGGAACAAAGTCGTAAATTGATCCACGTTTCAGTGCTTTCAAGTTCTTACAAATATTCTTCTTTTGTCACATTCTTCACTACTGAAAGTTGTGTCCTTAATAAAATTCCTTTACGGACTTCATGGACATCATATTCATCCTTAATATTGAAATTAAAAATAAATTTTATATTAATTAGTAAATATTGTAGATAACAATATCTTTCTTAAACTTTAAATATATTTTTTAATTTGTAGACTCAAATAAGTGTAATTTTTTTAAGTACAACGTATCTTAAGAGATAATTTAAAGTAAAGACTTAAAATAAAGACCTTAGTTGTAAAATAAGTTAAATTATTCTAACGAAAACTTAAGTAAAATTAAATAAATAAATAAATATATGAGACACTTAGACACACGGATGTCCGTCTCCAAAGTATGTAACTTAATACTTGTATTATGGGTGACAGACAACTGGTAAATAAATGCTTATATAATTTTAAATACATACTTAAATACATATATATACCCAGGCTCAAAGAACCAATAAATTTTTGTAAGAAAATGCTGGTCTTCGGTGGGAATGGAACCCACGACACGCGGAGCTGAAGCAGGGTCACTACCAACTGTGCCAAAGAGCCAGCCAAAAAAAAAAAGTTATTTGAACTCTTAAAGCTGCTTTTTCAAGGGATTCAAGGAGTACGTAAAACATTTGTGCCAACTAGCAATAACGCGTCACATTCTTCCCGTCGGAACGCAACATGAGTAGTGACGGTTTAACACACGAGCTTTCGGAACACTCAATAACTCATTGCCGAATGTAACAGAGGGGGTCGAGTGGGCGCGGTGAGACTCGTGTCACGTGCCAGTAATGAGTATTCGCCCCGCTCTCCCCCGATGGTAGTATGGAATTTCACACATACACCGCGCGCTCTGATTATTTTGATTTACAGCGTCACATTTTTTCGATAGCTTCATAATTCTAAAGCGAGAAATATTCGTTTAATGTCCACGTTTTTATGTAAAGTATGTTTGCTGTCGAATTTATTGGAATTATACAAAACCCTTTACCTGTAGTGTTTTTATAAATATTCATGAAATGCAGTTAGCATTAGATATAGCTGGTTTTATACGTGTTAATATAAAAGCTGAAACGAATAATAATATACTTAATTGAAAAAGATATGATTATTAAACACAAGAATGGACATAATTTATAAAATCTACTAAGTACTTACTTAGTGGAAATCTGTAATACAAGCAATATATTATAGTATATATCAAGGCTTCTTAAACTTTTTTATATAGCGACCCCTTTCAAGCTTAGGAAATTTTTAGGAAACGACCCCCTCCTCCATATAATGAAATATATATTAACCGTAGATGTAGATATAATATCGCACTATTTTTCAATGGCAATAACAGTTTTGCATTGCCACTTTTTTCAAAAAATATTTATAATAAAACTACAATAGTATTTTGTATGATTTTTATTTGCAATTATATTTGTACATTGTAGTGTGTATACTAATTATAAAATTTGATTTATAATTGTTGTAAAGAAACCAATAATAAATTAATAAAATCTATTTAATTAAAGCCTTCAGCCATGTAGTTGTATCAATAATGATTGAAAAGTATCAGATTTTTGCGACGCCCCTTTCAGTAGACCCACAGTTTAAGAAGCCCTGGTATATATGTATGTATTTTTAATTATATATTAGTTTTACAAAAGCAAGGAAGTGTTTAAAGAAAATATACCCACTGGAGTTGGATTCGGCAAGTTATTATTTACAATTCTTTTGCACTTTTATCCCTTTTTATCGAATAATCACAAAATTCCATAAAATTATCGTAAAATTCATAATTACCTGTGATATCATTAGATATTGTTTGATTGAATAGTTATATGTCATCTAGATATCTCCTCACATTACGATGTTTATATTTAATTGATTTATGAAACTCAATCTACAGTAGACTGACTGACTGACTCTATGTATAACTTTTGTAGTCTTATTTAGAATTGTCTTAGTCTTACAAAAAAATTAACAGACTAATACCTGTTTATTTATATGCCATAGATATTATGTAGGTGGGTTTCTTAATACTGAAGGTATTCTATTTTCATAAAATTGCCCAATTAAGGAATGTATGAAAAGTAAATTATAACCAGACTTATTTTTCTATTTATAGATAAGGTTGCCAACTTTTTGTTTACATAAAATAAAGTATTTTCAGATTTCAGAAAATTAAACAGTATATACTACTAGTTATAAGAATTATTTTCAAAAGAGTAACCGCCGAATTTCTTGTTGGCTCTCCTCGGTTGGAACAGCAATAGATTTGACGATTCTAAAGCACTTCGCACTATCCGAAGAATAAAGTCACATGTCCCACGTATATTATGCAGTGAATAAGACGGAAGCTTGCTTTATTCACTGCGTCCCTATAATTTGACAACTATTTCCCTCCATAAATCTATTTGTTTACAAAAGTAATACTAAAATTAAATTTGCTAAAATCCGCGATGAAGTAAAATAAAAAATATGAACACTTGAAGTAAATAAGGCACTAAGTAGTACTAGTAGTAAGTAGCACTAAGTTCTAAAAAGCTTTTAGAACCAAATTGCATACTTAGTTCGAATTTTAATTTTTAGGTACTTAGTGCCTTATTTACCTCAAGTGTTCATATCTGTAATGCTAAATGTAGAGTGGATAATCCGTTTTCATATCTGATACATGCAGAATTCGTAAAAACACATGCACAAACCTCCACCACCACAATACTCAAGCACTACATACGTTCACTATCACAAACTAAACAATCGTTTCGCCCCTCAACCGAAGCATCATCAGGATATAGACTCCACGACAAAAACGCAAGCTTTGCGATTTTGTCATGTAATAAAAATGTGTGTATGAAAACGGCTTGTCCACTCTACATTTAGCATTATAAGTATTTTCTATTTTACTTCATCGCGGATTATAGCAAAATATTTTATTATTATTTTTGTTTTATGAATCTCCGCAAATTAACGCCTAATTCTATAAATTATCTATTTGTTTAGTTGCCGTAAGTATATGTACCAGTTTAAATATTTCAAATCTTGTTCTAGTTATTGTAAGCCACTATTGTAACACGTTGTATTGTATTCCAAGGCAAACAATCTCGCATATATCAACTAGTAGGTACGTTTTGAAAAAGTGTTCTAATCTCCATTAACCCTAGATTCGTTAGAAGAGATGCATCTCTAACCTACGACCCGGCACTGGCGCGAACAATGCGATCACCGACAATGTGATCAGCGAGTGGAAAGCTCTCTTCACAACGATGATGAAAGTGCTGTAACTATCGGAATGGTGCGCTTTTAGTTTGGCGATAAAAGTGAATATGAAATATCTATGCCTCACCTTAAACCTACGTCAGTTATAAATAGGGCAGGCTATAAACAAATAATAAAATTTGATATATTAAGATCTTATGTGAAGTAAAAGGAATTGAAAAGAAAAATTTAAAAATAATAGGTCAAAATAATAGGCTCGATCCTAGGTATTTTCACCTTTCTAGACCGCCCGTTCCCCAAATGAACCACATTGACTTTACGTTTGAAAGCGAAAAATTGTGATTGTATTCAACGTAAATTAAAAAAAAACCCGAAAATAGGGATAAAACGACATTTTGAACATTAAAAAAACCTTAATGTATAAATGTGGTATCCAACAGACTAGAATAGGGCACCCTCATTTCTTACCGAGGTGTCGTATAACGCGACTAAAGTAAGTTGACGTCAGGCAGGCCGGTCGTAAAATAACTATCCAAATCAAGTACTTAGGTACTTATTGCACTCTAAGTAGTGTCGGTACAACATGTTGCTAACAACATGTTGTACTGACACTACTACAACATGTTGTACCGACACTACTTAGAGTGCAATAAGAGCAACAGAATGATAATAATGATGATGATGATTTAAATAAAGGTATTTCAACTCTATGTTACAGGGCCCTGAAAAATATATAGCGGGAGTTAGCATATATTCAAGCTTATATATTATATTTTAAAAAATACAGTAAAGTAGCCTTAGAAGAATGCCCCTAGTTTAGTATTAAAATCAGCCCACAAACAAAATCGAATCAGTAGAGTTACTCGCGAATAATTCTCACGACGGGCGCGGCGAGGGTTGTCACAATGGGCGCGCAGTTTCCGCGCCGCTGCCTTAGTACAAAGCGCGCGCGGAACCTGCACGAGCGATGCATCTGTTATGTCTCTCTAGATTATGAGAAAAGATATTATCTATATATATCTGTAGATACCATCCTCCTGCCCTTAAGTGTATCTCGGTTTCTGCGTTGTCTATTGTCTACTTCATCCTCTTTATAGAGTTTTTTACAAGACACATCTTTAAATAGGTTGCAAAATATTAAAACATGGTGTTTTAATATTTTCATCATTCTCTTGCCCACCTGCATACCTGCATGTTACAAATATGTTGTTGTGTGAGTATTTTACGACCGGCCGCTTGCCTGACGTCAACTTACCTTAGTCGTATTTTACGACTCCTCGGTAAGAAAGAGGGTGGTCTAATTTACTCAACCGGATATGAGTTCAACTTACCTTAGTCGCCTTTTACGACACCTCGGTAAGCAATGAAGTTAGTCTATTCTACTCAGCGGGATACCACACGGTAGGTCGCCTTTTACGATATCTCGGTAAGAAATGAGGGTGGTACTATTCTATTCAGCCGGATACCACACGGTGTATATATGTCTATAGATATATCGAAAAGATATCTAAAATATATATATACAAAAGATTATTGTTGCCCAATAAAGAGCCATACGGGCTATTTATAATATGAAGCAACGTGAGTCCCTTTGCGAAAAGTTCAAAGAAATAGGCATACTTACTGTAGCATCACAATATAAAGTAGCGGCCTGTTACTATCCCACTGCTGGGCATAGGCCTCTTCTCTCCGTTATTGGAGAGAAGGATTGGAGCTAAGACCTACCACGCTGCTCCAATGCGGATTGGTAGGTTACACATATCTCCAGAATTCTCTGGAGAAATGCAGGTTTCCTCACGATGTTTTCCTTCACCGAAAAGCGTGTGATAAATTGCAATTATCAATTAGACATATAAGTTTTAATAGAAAAACTCATTGGTGTCTGCCCGGGTTTGAACCCATGATCGTCTCTAGAGATTCACACGGTCGCACCGCTAGGCCATCACAGCTTCATCACAATATATATATAGTAATATTCTATTCATACGGAAAAATATCCCTATGTACAAGTCCAAATTCAATGTATATCATAGACATACGAGAGGTCACAAAAAGCTTGTCTCAAAGTCACTCAGCAGAGTTAGCAACTCTGCTGAACTCAAAAATAAAATTCCGCAATCCATACTAGACCAGTCTACAGAAAGGCTTAAGTTAAGTATAAGAGATAATTTGGATGACACCGTGTGGTATCCGGCTGAATAGAATAATACCACCCTCATTTCTTACCGAGGTGTTGTAAAAGGCGACTAAGGTAAGTCGGCTTGCCGTGAGGTATCCGGCTGAGTAAAATAGACCATCCCTCATTCCTTCCCGAGGTGTCCTAAAAGTCGACTTAGGTAAGTAGACCCGTGTTGTATCCGGTTGAGTAGAATAGACTACCCTCTTTCTTACCGAGGTGTGTCGTATAATACGACTAAGGGAAATTGACGTCTGGCTGGCGACCGGTCGTAAAATAGGTAACCAAATCATGTGTCAACATGTATATAACATGATAAGGGCAGGAAGATAATGACTTTAGTATTATGGATCTCCGCAAAGAAACGCTTAATTATATATTCAACTATTTCCGATTCCCACATCTTTACTATTTAAATGAGTTAATCTTGTACATATATAAATACATTTTTCGAATCTCGGAAACGGCTCCAACGATTTCTTGATATTCTTTTTTGTGGTTTTGGGGGGAATTATTCGATCTAGCTAGGTTTCATTAAAAAAATGTATTTGTATTCTCGTTTTCAGGAAAACGCTAAAATTTTTCGTTGAATTTATGACATTTTTCACTGTTAAACGTAAAGCCATGGTAGCCCGTTTGGGGAACGGGCGGTCTAGTTAGGTGAAAATATCAAGCTTCGAGCCTGACTATTTTTTTTTCAATTTTCATTTTTTTTTAAATTTTTTATCCTTAAGTCATGGTAAAAGCTGTGATGGCCCAGCGGTAACACCGTTCGACTCTTTCGAGGAGGTCGCGGGTTCAAATCCGGGCAGACACCAATGAGTTTTTCTGTTAAAAACTTATGTGTCTGATTGATAATTTCAATTTATCACACGCTTTTCGGTGAAGGAAAACATCGTGAGGAAACCTGCATATCTCTAGAGAATTCTGGAGATATGTGTAACCTACCAATCCGCACTGGAGCAGCGTGGTAGGTCTTAGCTCCTTCTCTCCAAAATCGGAAAGAAGAGGCCTATTCTCAGCAGTGGGATAGTAACAGGCCGCTACTTACTAAGTCATGGTAGCCCATTTAGGGAACGAACGGTTTAGAAAATACCTAGGTTCAATCCCAACTATTTTTTTTTCAATTTTAATTTTTTTAATTTAATTTTTTTAAATTAAATTAAATTCTTTAAAAAAAACTACCGAGCAAAGGCTCGGTTAACAGTTACTATTAAAATAAGCAGAAATACCTCCAAATACAACCCCTATAGAATTTTAAAATCCTTTAAAGCCATGAACTCTTTTTAATGGGCGTTTTATTAGTACGGGGGAAATTATCGGCAATTGCAGCAATTATATTTAACCGGAATGCCCGTGTGGGGTAATGTTTCGTGACCATATTGTAACGGTTCGTTTGTTTCGGCCAATTAATGCCTATATAAGTATAACATTTATATACATAAGACGTAGCGTGGTATCCGGCTGAGTAGAATAGACTACCCTCTTTCTTACTGAGGTATCTTAAAAAATGACAAAAGTAAGTTGACCCACTGTGGTATATCTGGTTGAGTAGAATAGACCACCCTTATTTCTTATCGAGTTGTCGTCAAAGGCGACTTAAGTAAGTCGACCCGCCGTGTGATATCTGGCTGAGTAAAATAGACCATCCTCATTCCTTACCGAGTTGTCTTAGGTACTTGTTGTTGACTAAGGTAAGTCGACACGCCGTGTGGTATCCGACTGAGTAAAATAGACCATCCTCATTCCTTACTCTTTTTAATGGGCATTTTATACGGTTCGTTCGTTTCGGCAAATTAATGCCTATATAAGTATAACATTTATATACATAAGACGTAGCCGTGTGTTATCCGGCTGAGTAGAATAGACTACCGCCATTTCTTACCGAGGTTTCGTAAAATACGACTTAGATTATTCGACCCACCGTATTCGGCTGAGTAAAATAGATACGATCCTCATTCCTTACCGAGGTGTCGTAAAAAGCGGCTAAGGTAAGTTGACCCACTGTGTAGTATCCGGCTGAGTAAAATAGACCACTCTCATTCCTTACCGAGTTGTCGTAAAAAGCGACTTAGGTAAGTTGAAAAACTGTGTGATATCCGGCTGAGTAAAATAGACCATCCTCATTCCTTACCGAGTTGTCGTCAAAGGCGACTTAAGTAAGTTGACCCCTCGTGTGGTATCCGGTTGAGTAGAATAGACCACCCTCTTTCTTACGAGGTGTCGTAAAATACGACTAAAGTAAGTTGACCCACCGTATTATATCCGGTTGAGTAGAATACACTACTCACGTTTCTTACCGAATCGTCGAATAGGTAAGTTGACGTCAGGGGGCCGGTCGTAAGATAAGAAGCCAAATCATTTTTATAACATGTTGTGCCGACCCACTTAGAGAGGGATAAGGGCAGAAGAATGATGATAAGTATAACATTTAACTACGTATGACGATTATAACTCTCCCCACCTACAAGATATTGAAAAGAAGTCTTTTTTTATATTTAAAGTATAACTGAATCGTAAGCATAAGAAAGTTTGGTCATAAAAAGGCGCTACGAATATTTTACTGTTTTTTACGTTTATGTGTCGTAAAAGCGTTATTCTTACTTGATACTGCAAATTTCTTACTACAAAATAGGTGTTTAGGTTCTTATTTGTGAATTACTATAGTTATTATAAAACAAAGTTCCAAAATCAGTCTGTATGTGATTGATTTTCTCAAATTCTACTGAACGGAGTTTTTGTTTATTGCGTTGAAAAGGTCGCGGAGTTGTATAAAAACTCGCGTGTTGGAAGCTATAGACGCGCGCCGCGTAAGCGAACATACACTAAAGTAATGTACTAGAAAATTGTAGATCAACAAAAATCATACATAAAATTCCGCAATAGCTTGTCTCTATCTCTTAAGGATAACCCACAATAACAAAAACAAATAAAAAACACAATAAATAAAATAACAATGCAGAATATTTGTAATGTATTATTTACATACTATAAAAAGAAACTTGATTTCTATATAATTTACATATTCGCAGATTTCATAGGTTTTAAATAAATAGCACACGTTACAAATAACGCTAAATACAAATAATAAGCTGTGGTAGCCCAGCGGTAATACCGTGCGCCTCTTTCAAGGAGGTCTAGGGTTCAAACCCCGGGCAGGCACCAATGAGTTTTCTAGTAAAACTTATGTGTCTAATTGATAATTGCAATTTATCACATTGCTTTTCGGTGAAGGAAAACATCGTGAGGAAACCTACATATCTCTAGAGTATTCTGGGGATATGTGTAACCTACCAATCCGCATTGGAGCAGCGTGGTAGGTCTTAGCTCCAATCCTTCTCTTCAAAAAAAAAAAAATGGAGAGAAGAGGCCTATGCCCAGCAGTGGGATAGTAACAGGCCGACAACCAACCAACAAATAACGCGACTAATAGTGCAAAGAATCATCAAATATGCATTAAAGCAATGGTAATAAAAACTCAATAAAACCATAAACGCCTCCTGCGGCTGACCTAATGATATCATTTGGTGCCTTCATACTAAACAAATAAAACCGTGGAATATAACTGTAACAGGTGGATTATCGGTTTTTTCGACATTCGCATCTGTTAAGCATTTTAAGCAATTAACAACGTTTACTAAACAACCTGCTGTTGCGACTCATTAATAACGGGTTACATGTTTTTATGAAATATTTTAATCTGTCAGACTTATGTTCCATTTTTAAATTCTTTTTTTTTTCTGATCATAGATAGAAAAAGGCTTGCCTACAAACCTATCCTATCCTATTAATGTTATAAATGAGAAAGTTTGTGAGTATGGATGTATGTTTTACTCTTTTACGGCGAATCCATTGAACCAATATCGATGAAATTTGGCACAATAATTCCTTATACACCGAGGTAATATTTAGCAACACATAGAATATAACACACAGAAAGATAACCAGAAGATATCACATAGAAATCCTGTTAATTCTACAGGAATAGGATAACACCACGCGACAACAGTCCACGAATTTGCGGGTAAAAACTAGTACGTTCATAATGAAAAGTACGGTATGGATACAATATTAAATTAATAAATAAAATACTCGTATATCCCTAGAATTCTTTAGAGAAATGCAGGCTGCCTCACAATATTTTCCCTCACGGAGAAGCGAGTGCGAGAGTGCAATAAGCGGCGGTAGCGAAATGGTTAGAATAAGAGGTCGCGGGTTCGAATCCCGGCCATTATACTGCCTATGTGAACCCACTCCTAACACAAGCATTTAACTTAGCTGGAGGGGTTTACAAGTTTACTAGTAATTAAAATTGCTTAAGTAATTAAAATAAAAAAAATTAACAATCAGACACATGAGTTTCAATAGAAAACTCATTGGTGCCTACCCGGGGTTTGAACTCGTGATCCTTTCGAAGTAGTCGGTTTCACCGCTGGCTTAATTGTGCATTAATGTTAAAAAAAATAATTCAATATGTACAAATCGTACCGACTGCTAAAAATTATTTTTAGCAGTTGTTACGATTTGTACATACAAAATAAATACCATATTCGGAAAAATGTGTAATCGAATCGCGCACGTTAACATAATGTTGGAACAAATGGCGCGCGACAAAGCCGGCGTATATTGGAGGCGGCGTCTGTGACAAAGTTGTTTTATCAGCGCCGATAAGGCTCATCCCATCTATACTAACCGTTAAGGTTTCTTTCCCGTTCATCAATAAGAAAAAGAAGGGTAATAAATATATTATACTAAGAGTGCCTGATTAAAAATTGAGATCATTTCATTTTATAAAACAAACTCCCCAAAATCTATCACATATAGTGATAGATTTTCTCAAAATCCGCTGAACGGATCTTTATACGGTTTTGCTAAAAGATAGTGTAATACTTCCGGATGGTTTAGGTTAATAGTACATTACAGTTCAATGTAAATTGTGTTGAAGAGGTGTCGCGGTTTTATGAAAACCCGCTTGCTGGCAGCTTTACCCGCGTGCGCTACGTTAACCAGCAGAGATACACTAAAGTAAAGTACTAGAGAATTGTAGATCTACAAAAATACTACAAAAAAAATTGGCGCACAAAGAAATCCTGGCTTGATAACGTAAGGGAATGGACGGGGATTACGAGCGCCGCTGAACTGTTCCGGCTAGCAAGAGATAGAGATGAATTTACAAAGCTGACTCCCAACCTTCGCTAGTCGGAGAGGCACTTCAAGAAGAATAGGACAGTATGTCTCTTATGTTAACGCACAGTAACTAATTTATGTTCAAAATTTCTATTCGGGAAAAATTTTGGGACACTTATTTCCACTCGGGCAAAGCCGCTGGCACATCTAGTTGATTATATTTGGTAGATATCCTGTAACCGACTTAGGAGTGGCTTAGCAAGATGCATCGCTTGAAAGTATATCTAATCCCAAACTAACATAGTCAAGTGAAATCAAAATAATCTTTACTCAAATAAGCTCTTTCAAGCACTCTTGAATCGTCAAGGATCAATATGATTAATGAAGCTACAACTAGTTTGGAATGTTGCTTTTAGCGAGAGGAACCAGAAACTTGGCGGAGAATCTTTTAAACATTTTAAATTTTACATTATTAAACTTCTTCTTCTAGTATGAAGCTGAAAAGTTTTTCAAATAGGTACAGGCATTTTATCATCCAAGTAATCATCAATTTTGTCATCTGCTTGTCGTGGAGAATACAGATTTCGTAGTCTAAAATATAAATGTACACTTAATTTCTTTTGTAGGTTGTATTTATAAACATTTTTATATTGCGATATCGCAATACAGTATGGTGAAAAAATAAATTAATCGAGTGAATGTGTAAAGACCCGCGGTTTTCAGTGAGATGGAGACGCCCGCGACGCGACCGCGCTCCGCCCGCAGCGCTTTATGGCCCTCCCTGGAGGAACATTGAGGTGTGCGGAATGAAAAAATCTAAGGCGATTTCTTACAAAAATTCTTAAATCAAATTAAGAAAGATAAAGTGAAACACCAGAGGAACTTAAATAGGTTATTATATGAATATAAGTGTGGGGGTAACATTTAATTTTATAATCATGTATCTAATTTATTGGTGCAACATTCAAAGCAATCAATGTTCAAAGAAATTCAAGCATGGCAATATGTTTTTCAAATAAAATTTCGTATTTCATAGTTTCATGCTAAATATTTATAAACTGTAGTTTTCATATGATAAAAAAAAGTGATTCTTCTCCGTCGATACGCTCTTGGCAGAGCGGTCGTGGCCGTCACGTAGTTGGGACGCTTATCGCTTGCTTAACGATGTTTCGCCATTTTTCCCTGTTTGCCGTCTTCCTAGCGCATTCATGAAGAGGGCCACCAACAACAGATTTTATTTGATCGGTCCACCGCGTAGGCGATCGACCGCGAGGTCTGGTACCCTCGACCCTGCCTTGGACTACAAGGCGTTCAATGGACTCTTCGTTTCCACGCGAGACGTGGCCAAAGTATTTTAAAATGCGTGCTCGGACTGTAGTCGATAGACGCTGTCTGATGCCGAGCTCTTCGAGTATCGATATATTCGTCCTAAATTCAGTCCAAGATACTCGAAGCATCCTTCGCCAGCACCACATCTCCAGAGCGTCTATCTTCTTCCTTTCTGTTTCGCGTAATGTCCACGTCTCAGCAGCGTATAAAAAGATTGGGAATACCAGTGAACGTACCAGTCTAATTTTTGTGGCTTTTGTCACTTTCCGGCTTCTCCATATTCTTTTTAATTTGTCCATAGAACTCCTTGCCATTGCCATACGTCTTTTGATTTCATCGATGCAACTTCCTTTGTTATTGATCAACGAACCCAGATAAATATAAGATTGGACGACTTCGCATTTCGCTATATGTGAAACTTCCGGCGAGTTGTTATTAGGTCGATCTACAATCATCACTTTGGTCTTCTTTTGATTGATTGTTAGCCCAAATTCTAGGCTCGCATGTTCAATTCTCTGAAGTAACTCCTCCATGCGCTCCGCACTGGTCGCAAATAAGGTGATGTCATCTGCGTATCGTAGATTTGTAATTTGGCGACCACCGATGCTAACTCCGTCAGTCCAATTTTCCAGAGCGACGCGCATAAGAAGTTCAGTATAGACGTTGAACAGCAGCGGTGAAGTTATACATCCTTGACGTACGCCAGCAGTGAGATGAAAACTAGTTGACAATATTTCATCATTACGTACCGTAGCTGTTCCTCCCTCATACAGGCTTCGAAGAAGGTGCACCAGATGAGTTGGCGTTCCCATTTCCAATAAGGTTTTCCAGAGAACTGGCCATTTTACTGAGTCAAACGCTTTGGAGAAGTCAACGAAGCAAATATACACTGGCTTGTTGAATTCTCGAGCCTTCTCAATAATCTGACGGACAATTAGAATTTGTTCGCGGGTACCTCTACCCTTAACAAAACCTGCCTGTTCCGGGGCTATTTCCCTGGACAAATAGGACCTTAGGCGTTCATTAAGTATATGCAACATGATTTTACTTGCATGAGATATCAGAGCAATGAGACGATAGTTGCTACATTTCCTTGTAGAACCCTTTTTATGTAAGGGCACCAAAACTGTATGTGCCCACTCTGATGGCCATGTTCCTGTCTGCCATATCTTGTTGCATATACTGTGAAACATTATGACTCCTCGATCTCCTAAAGCCTTTATGGTTTCTATAGGTAGAAAATCTGCACCAGTAGCTTTCCCATTCTTAAGGTGTTTAATTGCTGCTTGGATCTCTGATTTAAGGATATCAGGTTCTGTATTTTCAATTGTTGGCTTTGTGTCTGGGAAAGTTGAATACCTTGGGTCTTCAAACAGTGATTGACAATAACACTTCCATATTTCAGATATTTGGTCAATATCAGTAAGGACATTCCCCTGGCTGTCCTCTATTGCCAATGTTTTATGGGACAGTGTCTTTGTGATAAGACCAATCTTCCGGAATAGGTCTCTGGATTCGTGCTTGTCTGCATGACTTTCTACCTCTTCGCAAAGTCTCGTAAGGTAATCATTATAGTCATGTCTACAACCGGCCTGGATCCGTGCGGATAGTCGATTTAGATCTTTGACTGTTGCACCGTTGCTTTTCTTCTTTCTTCTTTCGTCGACAAGATCTAAGGTGTTATTACTCATCCAGTACTGGCGTTTCTGTGACATGGCTTTGGGTGTAGACTTTGCAACCGCATCGGTGATCAGAGATTTTGCTCGGGCCCACAACGCTTCTGATGTATCATCTGGTCGTTTAGAGCTTGTCCAGTTGATCCAATTTTGCTCTACCAGCTTATCAAACATCATATGGTCTTTGACTTCAATTTTAGGTATTTTGACTATACTTCTGGCCGCTTTTCGAATTTAATTTTGTTATTTTATGTCTAGGTTTCACATAGCTACATTATATTCCTCCTGCCCTTATTCCACTCTAAGTGGATCCGGCACAACATGTTACCGTATGATTTGGCAACGTCTTTTGCCACTGGCCGCCTGCCTGATGTCACCTTACCTTACACCTTGGTAAGAGATGAGGGCGGTCTATTCTACACAGCCGGATACCACGGTGGGTCGACTTATCAAATTATAATATATGATTATTTTTAATAAATATCATCAATAGTTATTAAGAAATATCGACCAATAGGTATTATTAGCTATTGGATTATTTAACCGTTAACGCACTTCCACTCAGAGGTCATTTTCTCATCAGTTGTCTTTATTATACCTATATTAAGTGCATGTTTGCACGCACGCAGCCGTGTGGTATCCGGCTGAATAGAATAATACCACCCTCATTTCTTACCGAGGTGTCGTAAAAGGCGACTAAGGTAAGTCGACCCGCCGTATGGTATCTGGCTGAGTAGAATAGACCAACCTCATTTCTTACCGAGGTGTCGTAAAATACGACTGAGGTGAGTTGACGTCAGGTAGGCGGCCGGTCGTAAAAACGCAGCCAAATTATGTGACAGCTTGTTTATAACATGTTGTGCCGACCCCACTTAGAGTGGGATAAGAGTAGGAAGATGATGATTAAGAATAAGAAAAGAATAAGAAAAACTTTATTTATGTGGCACATTACAACACAGGGCGAAGAGTAACAAGATGACAAATGATAATGGTAAAAGATGAAAAGAAGTAAAATAAAAAAAATAAAAAAGACAAAATATACATAACTTAAAAATAAAAAAAAGAAACTTAAACAATATTAATACCTAAAATTACCTTAAACTACTTCACCAACAACTCCCAGCAAGATAAAGTGCCTTCACAAATTGGAGAACCACTCGGCTATTGTTGAGGTCGCGAGACCCTGACACCGATTTTCAGTGGTCACCAGTAAGGGCGCGCATACGCCCGACAGTGGCTTTTCGACTATTCAGCCTAGCACACATATATAGATAATATATCTTATAAATTAAATTATCTTGTTGCAATGTTATTTTACATACTCTTCCGAAACAGTTGAGACTATTTTTATTAAATTTTATATGCTTCTATGTTTATATCCCAGATAAATAATGATAAAAAATTATGAGCAGCGTGTGTAAGTAGTGCATCTTAAGTGAAAGAATTATATTAAATTAAACGCATGTTATGTATAAACTTTAAGTTAATAGTTACATTCGTGCTATTGTCCAAATATTATCTTTTTCGCGACCCAGCTGACTCCACCGAAGATTATCAGTTCTGGATCAACGGAAGCATTCAATCAAGCGGGTTTGTTGAAGATAAGACGGGGAGATGTTTTGGTGGGGAGGGAGGGTGGAAGTGGCATTTGGCACGGGCAATTGACGCCACTGATAGGATCGCACGCTGAGTTTGCAGGGAAATAGTCTAAGAGACCAAGATTTGATATTGGCTTACAGTAAATCTTTTAGAATGTTTGACATACGATTTGTAATCGCATTTTTTCTTCTTCTGTTTCTGTAGCTTTTTTGATATCGTGAAAAAATTAGTTTGGCTCTATTTTTAAAATGACATGTTTATTTATTACTTGAATAACTTAAAGTCATATAGAGACCATATTAGCACTGTACTTGCTTCCTTTTTATGTCGAAATAACCGGACTGGACAGGATATTTTGTGTGACGATGAGCTGGTTACGTGAGTACCTAGCTCGAAAGAATACATGTTGTTACTATAATCTTGATTAATGCACTCGCTACTACACTATTATATATAATCATATGGAACAAAGTACTCTAAAAAGCTCTTAGGAATTGTACCTACTTGCCACAGTAAAATATCAAAGTACTCAGCTGGGCATAGGCCTCTTCTTTCCATTTTTGGAGAGAATGTTTGGAGCTAAGACCTTTCACGCTGCTCCAATACAGATTGGTGAGTTTCACATATCCCTAGGATTCTCTAAAGTTTTCATTTTTAGATTATGAAAAGTACTTATTTGTGTTTAATTAACAAGATATTTTAACACACTTTTTCAATTAAAAGCGATGTGATTATAAACTTTATTTTAGTACATAGATTAGGCGAGGATCTTTTAGTTTAAAAAAGAAAGGTTATATACAAAAAAATGCAGATAATTTACAAATAGTAAATTCTTCTTGTATCCATTGGAAATTTTATTAAGGGTTAAACTGGGAACTACGGCCTTTTTTTCTTTGTTAACAAAATACCTTTATTGTCAATAAATACCCCTGCCGCCTCTTACACTATATGATGGGAGTCAAAGCGGTGAATGTCGGCGTGCCGCGACACCGCTTCCGATGAACTGAACGATATTCCGTAGATTGTTTTCTCTATATACGAGAAAAAAAGGAAAGGAAAAGATAAAACATTTTTCCCACGATACTATAAAGTATCTAACGTTTTTATAAAAGCTTTTAAAGCTACCATAATATATATATAAAAGTTATACCTGTCTAAAAAGAGATTTACAACATACTCTTACAGATACCCGATCCATAGGACTCTAAAATGACGTCTCTGACTCTGTTCTCGCCTGTTTTTAAAAGTTTGAAAAGAATGTTTTTTTTTAATATTTTTAGCCGTGTGGTATCCGTCTGAGTAGAATAGACCACCCTCATTTCTTACCGAGGTGTCGTAAAAGGCTGCTAAGGTAAGTTAACGCAGAAACCGAGATTCACTTATTGTAATTGTACAGTGAAATACCGTAGTCGATATAAGTGTTGCCATTACATTATTTAAAAAAATTGAATTTTTTAATTTTAAATATCTTTTTATGTTTAGAGCTGACGAAATCAGCTCTAAATACACATGCAAAACATGTCCAAGCTATATAGACAACTTAACGAAGATGGTGTGATAATAAATTGGTGTATGAAGTAAGATGTAAGTCGTATAGTGAATACATATAGGTAATACACGTTGGTAAAACAACGGATGGTTGAGCTAACGGAGCGTATAATTCCAAGTTTATGGCGTCATTAGCCGGCAGAAGGACGCCAGACTTTTTCGAAAGCACAATTAACCCGTGAAATGATAATCGATTGTTTCTTGGGCCCAATTTGGCCCGACGTGCATTAATTTGAATTAAATGAACACAATTTATAGCTATTAAACGTTTGAGCAAATAAACTTATTATTTTGGTCGTATTTACCAATCAGTGTGTTTCAGACACTTTTACGAAAACTTTATTGAGTACTTT
This sequence comes from Morpho achilles, assembly GCA_947086495.1. NCBI lineage: Eukaryota > Metazoa > Arthropoda > Insecta > Lepidoptera > Nymphalidae > Morpho > Morpho achilles. Next base: position 5,832,641 of record CAMTZB010000016.1, read on the forward strand.
ATTACACAGTAAAGTGCTAAGTGCAGTAAAGTGTAAAGGTTTGGAAAAAAACGCATTCGGGTTAAATATTTAAATATTCTTTAACATTAACATAATTTAGTTTAGTTATCATTTGGAACACTGTTTATTGTTAAATTTTAAGGAGACGGGCGTTGACATCTGCAGCGCAGTTTATACTTTTGCAGTGTCTTCGTTGCCATTGTATAAGTGTATTTTTATAGTTCCGAATAATTTCATTTCATTTCAAATAGTTTCATTTCATTTCATATCATAATAGGTACAGAGTATAAAACTAAAAAAAAATATTGAAAGAGACAAAAGAAAATGAAATTATAATAAATTTAATAACATAATGCATTTCCCAATTTTCATTGACTAAACTATTTTACAAAAACAAGCATTAAAAAAAAACAAATTAAAACTAATTAAATAATAACTAAAGAATAAAAATAAAAATTAATAAATATATATATATATATATATATATATATATATATATATATATATTTATATATATATATATATATAAATATATATATATATATATATATAAAAATATATATATATATATATATATATATATATATATATATATATATATATATATATATATATATATATTTACACTAAATCAAAACCATCCATTCCATTGCAATGGGGAAGAGTTCCAGTTTTATTGTGCCAGCAATGTGTGGCAGCTTTAAATACACTGCCACAGATTGCTGGAATAATATTCCACCACCTATTCGAGATCTATACAGTAAAACTTGTTTTAAATTAAACTTGAAACAGTTTTTAATACAAAATCAAATTTTTTATGAGAAATTTCAAGTTGACATTTCTATCTTATAATTTTCCGTTTCCCCGTTTGACTGGCCCGTTGGAGCAGTGGGTAGTAACCCTGCCTCCGGCTCCGCGGGTCGCGGGTTCGATTCCCGCCGAGGGCTAACCTTTCTATAAATGAATTTGTTGGTCTTTGAGCCTGGGTGTATATTTGTATTTAAATATGTATTTAAAAAATATATTAGTATATATTCACCAATTATCTATCGCCCATAACACAAGTATTAAGTTACCTACTTTGGGGACGGACGACCGTGTGTGTAATTGTCCCATATATTTTTTTATTTATTTAATGTAATAAAAATAGTAAAACTAATACTTGTTAAAATATTTTAGTTATTATTTACATTTGTACGTTGAATTAATTTAATTAAGGTAAGGTATTTAAGGTTTGTAAGTAAGTTTTTTCTTCGTTGCATAAATTATTATTATTATTTTTTTTTTTCATAGTAGCAGTAAGTATTAGTAAATGTTATTCGGGATGACACTCAAAGGGCCGCGGCTGAAAACCAGTGCTGTGTGTCACCTCAGTTTTTGTTGTGACATGTGGCGTACACTGAGCCGTTGCCCTTTCTTTGTCATGTGAAATTTAGAATAAGCTACATTTAGTCTTCGTTTCACATGGGGAAGAAATTAATAATTTTGATTTGATTTGATTTGATTTGATTTGGTTTGGTTTGGTTTGGTTTGGTTTGGTTTGGTTTGGTTTGGTTTGGTTTGGTTTGGTTTGGTTTGGTTTGGTTTGGTTTGGTTTGGTTTGGTTTGGTTTGGTTTGGTTTGGTTTGGTTTGGTTTGGTTTGGTTTGGTTTGGTTTGGTTTGGTTTGGTTTGGTTTGGTTTGGTTTGGTTTGGTTTGGTTTGGTTTGGTTTGGTTTGGTTTGGTTTGGTTTGGTTTGGTTTGGTTTGGTTTGGTTTGGTTTGGTTTGGTTTGGTTTGGTTTGGTTTGGTTTGGTTTGGTTTGGTTTGGTTTGGTTTGGTTTGGTTTGGTTTGGTTTGGTTTGGTTTGGTTTGGTTTGGTTTGGTTTGGTTTGGTTTGGTTTGGTTTGGTTTGGTTTGGTTTGGTTTGGTTTGGTTTGGTTTGGTTTGGTTTGGTTTGGTTTGGTTTGGTTTGGTTTGGTTTGGTTTGGTTTGGTTTGGTTTGGTTTGGTTTGGTTTGGTTTGGTTTGGTTTGGTTTGGTTTGGTTTGGTTTGGTTTGGTTTGGTTTGGTTTGGTTTGGTTTGGTTTGGTTTGGTTTGGTTTGGTTTGGTTTGGTTTGGTTTGGTTTGGTTTGGTTTGGTTTGGTTTGGTTTGGTTTGGTTTGGTTTGGTTTGGTTTGGTTTGGTTTGGTTTGGTTTGGTTTGGTTTGGTTTGGTTTGGTTTGGTTTGGTTTGGTTTGGTTTGGTTTGGTTTGGTTTGGTTTGGTTTGGTTTGGTTTGGTTTGGTTTGGTTTGGTTTGGTTTGGTTTGGTTTGGTTTGGTTTGGTTTGGTTTGGTTTGGTTTGGTTTGGTTTGGTTTGGTTTGGTTTGGTTTGGTTTGGTTTGGTTTGGTTTGGTTTGGTTTGGTTTGGTTTGGTTTGGTTTGGTTTGGTTTGGTTTGGTTTGGTTTGGTTTGGTTTGGTTTGGTTTGGTTTGGTTTGGTTTGGTTTGGTTTGGTTTGGTTTGGTTTGGTTTGGTTTGGTTTGGTTTGGTTTGGTTTGGTTTGGTTTGGTTTGGTTTGGTTTGGTTTGGTTTGGTTTGGTTTGGTTTGGTTTGGTTTGGTTTGGTTTGGTTTGGTTTGGTTTGGTTTGGTTTGGTTTGGTTTGGTTTGGTTTGGTTTGGTTTGGTTTGGTTTGGTTTGGTTTGGTTTGGTTTGGTTTGGTTTGGTTTGGTTTGGTTTGGTTTGGTTTGGTTTGGTTTGGTTTGGTTTGGTTTGGTTTGGTTTGGTTTGGTTTGGTTTGGTTTGGTTTGGTTTGGTTTGGTTTGGTTTGGTTTGGTTTGGTTTGGTTTGGTTTGGTTTGGTTTGGTTTGGTTTGGTTTGGTTTGGTTTGGTTTGGTTTGGTTTGGTTTGGTTTGGTTTGGTTTGGTTTGGTTTGGTTTGGTTTGGTTTGGTTTGGTTTGGTTTGGTTTGGTTTGGTTTGGTTTGGTTTGGTTTGGTTTGGTTTGGTTTGGTTTGGTTTGGTTTGGTTTGGTTTGGTTTGGTTTGGTTTGGTTTGGTTTGGTTTGGTTTGGTTTGGTTTGGTTTGGTTTGGTTTGGTTTGGTTTGGTTTGGTTTGGTTTGGTTTGGTTTGGTTTGGTTTGGTTTGGTTTGGTTTGGTTTGGTTTGGTTTGGTTTGGTTTGGTTTGGTTTGATTTGATTTGATTTGATTTCATCCCATTTCATCCCATTTCATCTCATTTCATTTCATTTCATCTCATTTCATTTCATTTCATTTCCTAAAATACTGGCAGCGTTGCCCCTCTGTATGGCCAAACTTATTCGTTGGCCAAGGTAGCTGCCAGCTCTCGGGTCCCCGGTACGCTCTACGAGCCTTCTAGCGAGCTCGTTGAAGAACGTATGAGCGCCCGGGCCCCATGGACCCAAGGTATCTACACCAAAAGGCACAAAAATGAAGCTTCTATTTATGTCTTCATATTTGCGCCTCTCGGCATGTTCTGCATTGGTAGCCGCTGCTCCCGCCATAGTAGAGGTCCCTTGTATATGTAATGCAGCTAAAGAAAATGTTTATACATTTTGAAATTTTAACATTTCTCATATCTACCAGTAAATACGCAAGTACGTTTAGGGCGCGTATATGATAATATCCTGTTATCATATTTTAATATCGAAACTGCATCGGGTTCAGCAAACAAAGTAGCAGATATTGTTTAACATCAACATCAATTCTTAATAAATGAACGTGAATAGAGATCCATAGAGTACGACATTTACTGCGAATCTATCAACTACCTAAATATTACCGCCATAATCCATAATCCACGCTAGGGAGTTAGTGGTCATGCGAAAATCTGTCAATAAAAATAAACAACTAGCACAGATTCTAAATAAAAAAGGCCAGATATTCCGGTGGTTTTTGAAAAAACGAAACCGGAAAACTATCAATCGGACAGTCGCGATACAGCCCCGGCTTTTCGCAGGATTCAGAGTGCCAACTTTTTGTTTTAGAATTTTTACGATTGAGCCCCAAAAGTTTAGTGGATAGAGCGCATATATTTTGACAATGGTTTTTGGATTCGATTTTAAGATTCAATTAGTCTACGAGTTGAATAAGACAAAGAATTTCTTATTCAACTCCTAGACTTCCATTGCTGCTGCGTGCTTTATTTACATTGTTCTCTTTACGGGGTTCTCCATACCATACGATTTTATGCCGCTAGGACCCAGAGGCACCCCGTGACTTTTAAGGTCATAAGTCCACCTCGTAGGTGGTCTATCAAGGCTGCATTCTGGGGCAGGGTCTCTATTGTAGCACCTTCGGTCTCCTACACCAATCGGTTCTTCATACTTCTTACATAAAGACAAGATACATAGGTCTTGCTAGTGCGTTATGTGCTCTTAAGGTATAATAATGTTGTAGCATGACAGCTCATATTTAAAAAAAAAATTGAATTTTATACCCCGTAATAACCAAACACTATGCTTTCATTTCTACATTGAAGTCAATGTAGGTCGATCTAACGGGAACCTGCGATCGATCCGAACAGAGTTTCTGGAGTTAGGTCCCCGAGGCGGTCGATGCATCTGGTGCACCCGATGCCTCGATTAGCGGATCAAGGGGCCACTGTTTAGAGAGGCCCCGACGCGTGGTAGAGCACTGTAAGGTTTTTAGTGGCTTTAAGTCCGACATACCCGCCGCCCGTTCCCGTCAGACTGTGACGACTCATAAAGGTTTTTCCAAACATAAAAAAGTCGATAGTAGTAGCAAGTAACAAGCAAGTAATATCGAATTAGAACCAATCTCAGTAGTTTTAGTGATATGCGTAGATATGGCACACATAAATGTTCTGTCAATTATTATTTATTACAACAAAATAGAAATATAAATCAAATCAAATCCACCTACATAACATTTTTATGAATAATAAATTAGAACGCGATTAGTGTATGATATATTTTATTACTCGTAACAGATTTACGACTCTACTCTATGATATGTTGATTTTTCATAACACTCTTACATTGAAACGTTACCCTGTCCACTGTTTGGTTTTAATTTTTATTAAAAAAATACATAATTCTGTTTAGTCTTGTTAGAAAAGCTAAATTAGTTTACATTTTAAGTTGATTTAGTTAGACAATACATTTATAGAATTAGGCGTAACTTTGCGGAGATCCATAATAGAAAAGTAATAATAAAATTATTTTGCTATAATCCGCGAAGAAGTAAAATAGAAAATATATATAATGCTTTGCGATTTTGGTCGTGGAGTCTATCTCCTGACGATGCTTCGGTTGCGGGGCGAAACGATTTTTGAGTTTGTGATAGTGAACGTATATAGTGCTTGTGTATTGTGGTGGCGGTGGTGGAGGTTTGTGCATGTGTTTTTACGAATCCTGCATGTATCAGGTATGATAACCGATTGTCCACTTACATTTAGCATTACATATATTTTCTATTTTACTTCTTCGCGGATTATAGCAAAATAATTTTATTATTACTTTTGTTAGACAATACATTCAATATTAACTTCATTTCGATTAATGCATGTTAAAGAATTTCAGTTTCGGTTACGGTTGAATTTCGACAGATCCTTACTATCCGTATCCTTTACAAAATATCATCATCCTCCTACCATTATCCTACTCTAAGTGGGGTCGGCACAACATTTTATAAAAATGTTGTCACATAATTTAGCTACGTATTTTACGACCGGCCGCCTGGTTGACGTCAACTTACCTCAGTCGAATTTTACGACACCTCGGTAAGACAAAATGTGGTCTATTCTACTGAACTGGATACCACACGGTAGATTAACTTATCTTAGTCGCTTTTTACGACACCTCGGTCAATAAATGAGGGTGGTCTGTTCTACTCAACTGGATACCACACGGTGGATCAACTTACCTTAGTTGCCTTTTTCGACACCTCGGTAAGAAATGAGGGTGGTCTTTTCTACTCAACTGGATACCACATGGTGGATCAACTTACCTTAGTCGCCTTTTACGACATCTCGTAAGAAAGACGGTGGTCTATTCTACTCAGCCGTTTACCAAACAGCGAACGGTATCTATGAAATAGTGAAACAAAAAGTTGCAATATACATGATTCGGCCCAAGCCGAAAGTATAAAAATAAGTTTTCTACGAGACTCGAAAAGCTCAAAAATAATGCGATCAAGTTAAAAAAAAAAATTTTATACATCCGCCGGAAACGTTTGCCATTCTAATTACAATGATAAAAACATTTACACATCAAAAGGGAATCTTTGAATTAACCAATATCCGATATCTATACGACGTCAGTACTTTTAATAAATGTCCGGTCCGTTGGCTCCATATTGCATAACAGTGATATGCGTAATCTGTCAGTTTGACGAAGGTCTAGCGATGGTAGGACGCGTGCCGGAACAAAGTCATTTAATTTTTTTGCTCTTCACTGATATGTTTCACTACGTTTTTTTGTTTTAACGGCTTCAAAGCCCCTGTTGTTTTAGTTATTGACTAATAGTATATGTTACTTCATTCGCATGGACTGCAGTGTTTAATTCAATAATGCAGTGTTTTTTTCCCGTTCCCATAGGATAAATAGCAAAATTTTGATACAATATGTTAGCCCGGAAAATAAGCTTTAATTTTACCAAATTTCAGCAATATTACTTAGCGGCTTAACTGTGAAAGAGTAACAGAGGGACAGACAGATCTCGGAATCGACTATAACGATTTTCATCAAATTCAGCACGTAGGGGGTTTTGTGTTTTAGGTTTCAATAAAAAAATCGCTTTATACCTGTTTAAAAAATGGTTAAGTGTATAAAAATGTTAATTGAATCCAAAGTATATTTTAGCTGTCAAATGCAATGCTGTGATAGCCTAATGGTAACGGTAGAAAGTTTAGAACCTGGGTTAGATTTGCACATGTCACTCGGTTTCTTTCTTTTTTTAATTGCTTTTTTTATATCTATAAAAAAATTACCGAGCAAGGCTAGGTCACCCAGGTACTTGAAATATTAGTAAAGCATAAAAATAATAACTAGACAGAAGTTTTAACAGAAAAAATGATGGTCTGCCCGGAGTTTGAACCCATGAGAAGAGTCGCGCAGTTTCACCGCTGAGCTATCACAGATAATATTTGAATGAAATATAAATGTATTCGACCATTTTCCAATGCAATTTCTCTCAGATACATTACAGTGTACATATTTGTATTAATTTTATTGTAAATAAAAAAGTAAAAGTAAGTAACGGCCTGTTACTATTCCACTGCTGGGCATAAGCGGAAGCATGGAGCAAAAACGGAGAGAGGAGCTCTCTCCGTTTTTGGAGAGAGGGATTGGAGTTAAGACCTACCACACTGCTCCAATGCAGATTGGTAGGTTACACATATCCCTAGGATTCTCTAGAGATATGTAGGTTTCCTCACCAAAAAGCGTGTGATACATTGCAACTATCAATTAGACACATAAGTTTTAATAGAAAAACTCATTGGTGTCTGCCTGGGTTTGAACCCATGATCGTCTCTAGAGATTCACACTGTCGCACCGCTGGGCTATCACAGCTTATTGTAAATGCGATGGGCTAATAAAATATTTTTATAAAATAAGCCTACGTTTGATTTCATGTTCAATATGGATTACTTATAAATGGTTGTTCTACCATACCATACTATACCATTCATAATTAGCAGTTCCCATATCCAAATCTAAAAAAAACATTTCATCGAGATATCGCAACGTTTCAGTGACCATTTTTTGGGCTCCTTTGTAACACACGTATCAGTTTACATGACATTTCAATACGACTGTTCGTCTGTCAAATCGCAAATCTCGAACAGATGTTTGTTCGGCATTCAGTAAAATTATCGCAACAACAAAATCTAAATCCATACACCATAACTAATTATATCCACCATGTAATGGTATGTCAGAAGTATTGTTCAATGGGTTCCTTTGTAACCGTATTACTAACCTAGTTTTGGGGATATATTCCCCAAAAAAGGCTCGAGTTATCATGCTTTTTTGGTTCACAATGCGAGTTATATTTCTCTTTGTAAATCATGGTGTATTAGTAGGGCATATTTAGTTTCGCTCACCGAGATAAATATTTGAATTGCATTGATGTTATTTAAAAGGAAAAGTAAACGCGTCAGTCGTTTTACTAAATATGATTTACTAGTTTCTGGTCGCGACTTCGTCTGTGTGGTCAACAATAAACAAGACTTAATAGCACTATATACCACTCTGTCTATATACTAAAATCACGTGACCCGTAACTTATTTCAGAAATGAAAAAAAATCCAACAAACAGAGACACATAAACATTTTTAATTAATGAGTTTCAAAGAATATTATGTAAGCATTCATTTCCATATTACTATTGTTTTGCACAAAATATCCTCGTTTCCTAAAGTCGGTTTGTCGTTGTTACTTTGATGGCATCTTCATTTTGCTTCATACCAGCTCTTCACTACAAGTTGCCCAAAGTTTAACTTTGAAAATTCGCAAAATAATTGTCCAAAAACATGCCATGCAAAGTATTGTATACAATTTAGGTTAATGTTGGTTAAACAATTTAAATCAAAAGTAATAATAAAATTATTTTGCTATAATCCGCGATGAATCATTCATCGCGGGTTATAGCAAAATAATTTAATTATTACTTTTGTATTATGGATCTCCGCAAAGTGACGCCTAATTCTACAATTTAAATCATTAAAGTAAACATAAAAGATAAAGAAAATTTTGTGTTAACTAGGTTAAATTTTTTTCGTTCTTATATTATAATTTCTTAATTCCCAAAGCTGGGCATGGAACTGAATATAAATAAATAAAATAAATATATGGGACACTTACACATACATCGTCCATCCCCAGTAAGTCCCCATAGAGAAAGTAATTTAATACTTGTGTTATGGGTGACATACAACTGGTGAATTTATACTTATATAATATTTAAATACTTTCTTAAATACAAATACACACCCATACTCGAAGCCCAACAAATTCATTTATAGAAAATGTTGGTCCCTCGGCGGAAATCAAATTCAAATTCAAAATATTCTTTATTCCAATTAACCTGTAAACAAGTGCTTTTGCATCGACAACTCTACTGCTGGTTCGGAAAGCTGTTCCTACCGAGAAGAGCCAGCAAGAAACTCGGCGGTTGCTCTTTTAAAAATATAATTCTTAATACTATTTACATTAAGTCGTTACTGTCTTGTACAGGTTCAAAGAGACCTATATACACACATTCTTATCTTCTAAATAAGCTTCAACAGTATAGTAGGCTTTCTGTATCAGCCTCTTTTTAACAGTGCTTTTATCCTGTTGTAATGACAAAATCGAACCCACGACCCGCGGAACTGAGGGCAGAATCACTACCACTGCGTCATATCAGGAAAACACTGGGTCCGGAGTTTTTTATTCCCGTAAAACTAGTGAATATATATATTGTAGGCACTTTTGAAACTAGAAGCAGTATTTTCGTTTGGAAAACGATGCGAGTGATATTACAAAAGTTTGACGAGTCCGGCTATCGATTTAGTTCGGCTGCGCTCGGATCGTATGTTTATTTTCGATATAGAACCGGGTGTAGGTTTTGGGGTTTGTGGTGCGGATTTAGTTAGTTGAGGTGGTAAAAAATAAACTGCAAAACATCGGGTGTTGTTTCATATTTTTACCATTTCGTAGATCAACAAGGTCACTTCGAATTTTAACACTCATCGTCCTCCCACCCTTATCCTACTCTAAGTGGGGTCGGCACACATTATCACATAATTTGGTTACGTATTTTACGACTGTCCGCCTGCCTGAGGTCAATTTACCTTAGTCGCATTTTACGACCCCTCGGTAAGAAGAAGGGTGGTCTATTCTACTCAACCAGATGCCACCCGCTGGGTCAACTTACCTTAGTTGTCTTTTACAACACCTCGGTAAGAAATAAGTATGACCTATTCTACTCAGTCGGATACCACACGGTGGGTTGACTCACCTTAGTCGTCTCTTACGACACCTCGGTAAGAATGAGGGTGGCCTATTCTACTCAGCCGGATACCACACGGTGGGTCAACTTATCTTAGTCGACTTTTACGACACCTCGGTAGGAAAGAGAGTGGTCTATTCTACTCAGTCGGATACCACACGGGGGATCCACTTACCTTAGTCGTCTATTACGACACCTTGGTAAGAAATGAGGGTGGTCTATACTACACAGCCGGATACCACACGGCTATAGTTCTGTAACTATAACCGTGCATTTGATGATACCGTGTTATATGTAGACTGTTCTACATATAACACGGTATCATCAAATGCAGACAGCGGACGTATGCTGATTTAACAGCCATGTAAATCTATTAATTGGCTGCAAAAGCTTTGTACAAACAGGCTTAATGAACGCCCGCCCTGGCTACCTACCCTGTAATTTGGTTATGTTCGCGGTGTTCCCCTTTATTACCTTTTTGTCTATGTATTAGCCCTGCTTAGGTCTCATTCCGAATAAGTCAAAAACAAACACAAAATAACATTGGAAAGCATCTCTAACGATTTTTAGAATTTCAGCATGCATTTTTGGAAATAATAGCTAGGTTTCATTTAAAAAAATGTCGTTTTATCCCTGTATTGAAAAAATGCTAAAGTGTTGAATAAAATTTTTACCTGTAATTTGTAAGTTGTGATAACTCAATGGTGAACTGGCGTTAAAAAAGTGAAAATACCCGGGATCAAGCCCCCGATAATACAAACCGTTGTTTGCCTTTTTTTAAATTTTTTTATAAATAAAAAAAAAATAATCCCAGCATGGTAATTTTAATTTGTACCTAGGTGCTTTTACTTACGTTGCGACTGAAGATATTTCTGAAAATAAATTATATCGGAATAATATGAGTACAAAAATATCTATACTGACGATACTGAGTAAATCATAGTACATATAGCTAAGTTGTTAGCAAATTACTTAACAATAATTCTATTATTACTGTGCCGCTCAAAGACGTAAAAGCTTGATGTAATATCAACGCCAAGCTAAAACCAGGTTTAAGGGAGACAAGTATTGCCACGACTACATCGAGGATCGGCTACAAACATTGTATCATTGCCTTATCAGCAGGACATTTGCAATAGAGTTTGATGCCTGTTCCATGGTTAATTCTATTAAAACAAAGTTTAACCAAGAAAGAGCTGACGTAGTTAAAATAACCTATAGATCAGCAGTTTTTGAAACTCGCAGAAGTGCTTAAAAATTTTTGGTCTGGGTCAATTATGAGTGAAACACAATAGAATTTGGAATCCTTGCCTTTTTCGAGCGCAAACTCAGTTTAATAAAATTAAAATAAGTGACTAAGAAACCGGTGGATAGATACTTCCTGATGAAAAGAAAAGAATAAGCAGTTCCTAGTTAAATAACGGGGTTATACTAGAAAGTAGAAATCAGAATACATGTTTGATAAAACATAACATTATTTACCGAAGCATATAATAGCCATATACGGCGGCTATTTTCACTGCACTGCTCGACGTTGTAATTCACCGATAAATGCATACAAAAGAGTTCCGTAACGGTCAGCGGGATCCGTGAAGTAGTGCATTTTTTATTAATTTAATTTTTTTATATCTATACTAATATATAAAGCTACGCCGTGTGGTATCCGGCGGAATAGAATAGTACCGTCCTCATTTCTTACCGAGGTGTTGTAAAAGGCGACTAAGGTAAGTCGACCCGTTGTGTGGTATCCGGCTGAGTAGAATAGTACCACCCTCATTTCTTACCGAGGTGTCGTAAAAGGCGACTAAGGTAAGTTGACCCACCGTGTGGTATCCGGTTAAGTAGAATAGACCACCCTCTTTCTTACCGAGGTGTCGTTAAACACGACAAAGGTAAGTTGATGTCAGGCAGGCGGCCGGTCTTAAAATACATAGCCAAATCATGTGACAACATGTTTATAACATGTTGTGCCGACTCCACTTAGAATGGGATAAGGGCAGGAAGATGATGAAGATGATGATGACTAATATATAAAGCTGAAGAGTTTGTTTGTTTCATTGATTGATTGTTTGAACGCGCAAATCTCAGGAATTACTGGACCAATTTGAAAAATACCATAAGATGAATAGGAGGAGCAGCAATAAAAAATTGTACGAAAAAGGCAAAATTTTAAGCTTTCCTTGCGTGCGCTGAGTAAACGTTGATAGTTATTAAAAAATCATGTATGTATAACAAAATTGTTCCCCTCTAAAAGTTTTAAATAAAAGTCCGCGACAGCATGTGTCTAGCTTTTCAGGTTGACCCTCTTTAACCATTTTCATGGTTATCAAAAGACAATATTACGGTTTTAATCTTTCCACGCGGGCGGAGCCGCTGGCGATTGCTAGTTTTTATATAAAGTCAGGACTCTTGTTATTAACAATTTTACATGTATGATTTTAAAAAAAATCGCTGTCTGTTTTTTAAATCAAACTAACTTTATTTACGCAATGTCCGTTTTTTCATATTTATAATATCAACAAGTATGTAGGTATATATGGAACTATGGATATATATAGTTACATGTTTTACTTACTTTACTTACTTACTGCTGGCCAGCGGTAGACACCGGAAAAATGTTAAATTAAAAACTCATCATTAACCTTAAGTGACAATGGGCGGGGCACGTAGTACGTAGAACCGATGGGCGTTGGGGTCCTAAGGTGCTGAAATGGCGACCTCGCGACCGGAAAGCGCAGCGTTGGTAGACCCCTAACGAGGTCCCTAAGGACCTCAAGGTCGCGGGGAGCCGCTGGTTCCAAGCGGCACAAAATCGTGGATTGTGGCGATCCCTTAAGGAGACCTATGTTGGACGTCCACCGGTTGAGAAAGAGGAAGAAGGGTAGGAGAATGATGAATAAAACTAAAAGAAAAAACAAGCTTTTGAGGACTTTTTCGACTCAACACACTCCTGTGGCCACGCTCCGGCCACCGATCCTCACGGGAGGTAATTATGCATGGCCGCTTTTTAGCGCGTCCGCGAACGAATAAAATGTAAAATCGAATGTAGCTGATAATTGCCTTATTTATATGTATTAGGCATGTACTTCATGGGTGATTACACGACTTCATTTAAACACAATATTTAAAAAATTAGGCAGATAATCAGTTTACACTTTTTTTTTTAATTACTTCATTATATTTACTTTTATAATTATATTGTATTGTATTGTATCTATCATATTATTATATGTATTATAATATTATCTTATTATTTGATATTGATATTAGAAGACCCATTTTTTGTTTGTCATTATTGGTTAATTTTTAATTTAATTCACTGTAAAATTTAATTCAATTTACCTCTTTTTTAATTTTAGACTATTTGGCTGGACGAGATTCGAATTCCGGAATAATCCCGCCATTGCATATTATGTTGTTTTTTAGTTTTATTTTTATTAATATCAATGCAATAAAGAGATTACAAACAAACAAAATTCTGCGCAAGCATAATAGAAGGTGACGACGAGAAAATCATCAATCAATTTATGCGACGTGGAACGCGGTTGAGTAAAATAGATCACCCTTATTACTTACCAAGATATCGTAAAAGGCAACTAAGGTAAGTCGACCCGCCGTGTGGTATCCGGCTGAGTAGAATAGACCACCCTCATATCTTACCAACGTGTCGCAAAAGGCGACTAAGGTATGTAGACGTCAGGCTGGCGCCCATGCTTAAAATACGTAGCCAAATCATGTTACAACATATTTATAACATGTTGCGCTGACCCCTTTCAGAGTGGGATAAGGGCAGGGAAATAAAATGACAACTAGAAAAGCACATGAAAATTAGACTATGGTTAATTTGCGCGAATATCGCCCAATACGTTATATTGGGCGATATTCATTGTATTATGTGTCTAATGCGTCGTTACGCATTATACGATTAGTACATAATAAAACTTAAAGTCATAACAACATATTTATAACATTCGAAAAATCAAGGCAAAATTAAAATGAAAATTAAACATCTTTTTAATTCAATTAGAATGTTTCCAAAACTTTTAATCGCCAAATAATGCGCTTGTTATATAGTATAATTTGTGTTTCATTATGTACCGCAAAAATTACGGCCTATTAAAAACATTTGTGTACTTTTATTAGATTTCTTGCTATATCACCGCAGCTGCTACATGACTTTAATCAAATCAAGACCACGGACAATAAGCTTCATAAAGTTCTTTGTGGAGGATTCCTACTTAACTTTATCGTGCGAACGATACAGGTATTTATTAAATATGCAATAAAGTTCGAATGATGGATTTATGTACAGGCTAAAAAAAATAAAGCCACCTATAATTTTTATAGCTATAACTTTTTTCAGAAATAGAACAGTAGCAACAGTAGTTCTTACATTACTTTGATTTAAAGCAAAACGTAGACTGTTAATTTTAACTATGAAATTTATATCAGCGCCATCTAGTATATACGCTGAGAACTTCATTTTATTCATGTCACGTACGAGTTCCATTTTGAATGAACACACGTAGAGGGCGCACCTTAACAATTTTGATTTCAGTAATGTGTTCGTTGTATTAAGTAGTATCGTAAACTGTTAGCATGACTGCCTTTATTACAAATCTTGTGCGCCTGTAACAATTATTAAGAGTGTAAAACCAATTTTTCTTTCTTCTGTTTGTTTTACGATATAGCACATAACTAACAATGATTTATCAAAGTATAAATGTTAATTTTAAGGTCGATAAAAGCGTGATAAACGCAAAATAGAAAATTTTATGTACACTGAACTTGTGAAGATAAACAAATGTTTAAAATAATATAAAAAAGGTTTTTTTTTAAATGGCAGACTACATTTGAATAGGTTGAACTTTCTTTTACAATGACATTTAGTCGGAGGCAAGATGACCAATTAATAAAAACTAATTGAAAAATAGACTAGTATAGATATGTATAGATTAAGTAGTTATAATTTAGGTATAAGCGTATAATCAGGATAATTATTGTATACTTTTAAGTTAACAACCTACTAGAGCAACATAGTCACATAAGTGACAGCTTTTTATGTGAAAATAAGCTAATTCTTAAATAAAAAAAAATAACTCGTGAAATTCAGAACAATATAACAGAGATAACGTTATCAAATTGCTTAGTTGATTTTTGTTTTATCATAGTATGTTTAATAGATGTCACAAAGTTCATCTATTTTTAGTCACGTGTGGGGTGGCCGGAACAATAAATCGCGGCAACAAAAACTAGGAAGCTCCTTGGTGGGCCCGGTGTCAGGTTCGCTTCCCGGTCAGACCGCGGCGTGTGCGAGCTCCTTTTTTATACTGGGATTAGGACGTTTATAGTGTTTATTTAGGCTTAATGTGATAAATATAGAAAGAATACTTAATATTCATACTAATATGAATTTACTTATGTTTTCAAGGCTAAATATTGATAAAATTGAATATTATATACTTTAAATGTATATATCGGCTGCTGTGATAGCCCAGCGGTGCGACCGTGCGACTCTTTCGAAGTTGTTACGTGTTCAAACCCCGGGCAGACACCAATGAGTTTTCTGTTAAAACTTATGTGCCTAATTCATATTTGCAATTTATCGCACGCTTTTCGATGAAGGAAAACATCGTGAGGATACCTGAATATCTCTAGAGAATTCTGCGGATATATGTGGACATGTTTAACCCACCAATCCGAATCGGAGCAGCGTAATGGGTCTTAGCTCCAATCCTTCTCTCCTACAACGGATAGAGGAGGCCTATGCCCAGCTTTGGGATTGGGGAGGAAGTAACTTTACTTTTACTTTATACCGGTATAATATATATAGTAGAAATTTTGCCATTTTTCACCACAAAACCAATCAGAAAACAATGAATTAGTACCTATTTAGACATATCGGGCTACTTGATTTGATTAAACTCAATTAAACAAAAATCTATACACTGAGCTAAATTTCAGGATGTAAGCTTTTCAATTTTATCTAGGGTAACTAGAACAACACATGAGAAACAAACAAATTTTGGTATTTATAATCAAAGTAATTATTTATACTATCTAAAAATTAAAACATGTTTTTGGTATATTTACAATTAAACTCTGCCATATAAAAGTAGCACCTCGAACCGAAACAGAAGTAGAGATGACGATTCAAAAGCACCTATTTACAGTTTTACTTTAATTAAGAATATTTTATTAGAGTTAGAGTTTACTACAAGCTCAGAATCACTTCAGCGGGCGATGAAGTAAGCTATATTCGGAGTATCTCTACGTGATCAAATCTGAAATGAACAGATTCGTGGAAGAACCAAAGTTATCAATACAGCTCAGCGTGTCGCGAAATGGAAGTGGTGTAGGGCAAGGCATATAGTGCGGGGAACAGATAGGCGATGCGGTCTTTAAGTGTTGGAATGGCGACTGTTATATATATCTTGTTTGTGGTTTTGCTTACTTTGTTGTGGAACAAAATATGTCAAGATTACTTATTTGTCAATGTTACTTATTCTATATAGTCTATTATCTATGATGTCACTTATGGTCTAGCTGCATATCGAATAAAGTGTCAGCGCATAATATTTTTATGTTTTATTGCAAATATATTAGCGACCTCGCACCGGAAAACGCAACGTCGGCAGATCTCTTTGAGATTGACTAAAGACCTCAGAAAAGACACGGGGAGCCGCTAGATCCAAGAGGCACAAGATCGTGTGTTGTAGAGATCCCGTGAAGAGACCTATGTGTGTATGCATGCAGTGGACGTCCATTAGTCCAAGAAGAAGAAGGAAGAATTTGAGATTCATAAAGGTATATTTTAATGTTACTTTAAAAAAATTTTATTTTACTTAAAATTTATTTCTTGTATGTATTAAGAGCATGTTTCAAAAATTCATCCAATTTTATCCAAATATTTCTCACAATTCACAGCGGCCAACAATCACACGCCGCGGCACCGTAAAGTACATAAATCCGACAATTTAGAAGGCCATTTGTCTGACGCGGACACGGCGGGTCAAAACTCCGGACACAATCATTTCATATTTTCCAAGCTCCATCTCACGTAGCTCAATTATTCACCAGGGCCTACCCTGCAAAGTAATGACCGGTGAACGCGAAATTACACGTGTTACAATGATGATTTTGTTTACCCGTTGAGGGTAATTTGGGCACGCACAGTTTGATGTGTGTTGATGTGCTTGTTTTGTTTAACCGAATGCTTTTGTTTTTATTTTATGGTATGATGAATGTAATCTGTTCCTTTGTTGGCAATAATAATGTCTATGCTGTCAAATTGTTTCTTTGGTCTATCTTACCTATCTTGCAAAGTAATGACCGGTGAACGCGAAATTACACGTGTTACAATGATGATTTTGTTTACCCGTTGAAAGTAATTTTGACCCGTTCAGTTTGTTTTTATTTTTTATAAGAATTTTGATAAGCCGTGATATCTGGCTGAATCGAATAGACGACCCTTATTTCTTACCGAGATGTCGTAAAAGGCGACTAAGGTAAGTCGACCCGCCGTGTGGTATCCGGCTGAGTAGAACAGACCATCCTCATTTCTTACTGAGTTGTTGTAAAAGGCGAGTAAGATAAGTTGACCTATCGTGTGGTATTCGGTTGAGTAGAATAGACCAACCACCCTCTTTCTTTACCGAAGTGTTGTGAAATACGACTAGGGTAAGTTGACATCAGGCAGGCGGCCGGTGGTGGAGAAACGCAGTCAAATCATGTAACAACATGTTTATAACATGTATGCCGACACCACCACACCTCGTAAAAAATTAGGATGGTCTATTGTACTCAGCGGGATAATACACGGCGGTCTTAATATTCTTCAAATAAAAAACGCAACAATACACGTGTACAAATAATGATTTTGTTTACCTGGTTAAGGTGATTGCACATCATCTGAGATCTGTAGATACATTTGTTTTATTTAACCAATTCTAGGACCTAAGGGTTGTAATGTAACAGGTTAATTTCATATAGACACTGAAAAAACTTCAATACGCTTGGTTTTTTAACTATAATGATATGTTTCATTCGCTCTACCCCTCTACTCTACATTTTAAAATATGCATAAACAAAATCAGTTGTTGTTTTTACCTCAGTCGCACCCCACAGGCGTTTCCCCCACAAAAACTATCATCATCCGCCAGTTCGCGTGACCATTTCCGACACATTGATCTATCGATCACATGTCAGTGGTGTGCGCCATATTTGTTTTAGGAATACGCAAAAAGTTGGTGCCACGCCGTCTGCTGCGGATTGTTTTGTTAGTTGCGAAATACTAAACCTTTGTACGGAGATTGATTGCAATGAAAAAATTGTTTTTTATATAGAATACTAGCTAGGCAATTAATACTAGCTGCTTTAGAACTCGGTAGTTAATAGGTATTAACAGTAGGTAATATGGTTATGTATAACGAAAGTCGTTTTTTTATTTTTTTAATATTTCTGTAACCTTACATTTTTTTATAAGAACCTTCTACTGACAATACTTAACGCAAAAATTATCCTCACGATGCGATGAACAAGGGTGATACGGACTTCAATATAAATAAAACCAGCTAGGATTAAAAAAAAGACTTGGAATGTGCGTCGTGAGATTTAAAACTATATAAGGAAATTTAGGCTTTTTGAACTTGAGAGCGCGTAATAGTAAATTTCAAATTTAAATTGACCGTTTGTCCCGAACTGACACACGACGCATGTTCCTTTTAGCCATAATTTATTTTAAACTATAATATGTACAATTATTTCTTAATAGTAAATGAATTATAATTGCATCGGTTACAAAAGGAAAGACTATTTTTATATCTTGTAACATAAGATAAATATGTTGGTAGTACTAACACTACCAATTTATTGTATATAATATTTTACACTATATGTTACCATTAAAGCGGACTTTTACGAACGGCACTAAATAAAACGTTTTCCCATACTGTACGAATAGCTTCTTCTCCTATACAATGCGATACTCTTGACGATGGTTCCAAATGTCTTCCTCACTAAAAGCCATTTTTCTTAGTAATCTACTGGATTTTCCCTACACTACATATTAGTGACTGGAATTTTCACTAAGCATGCTATGTTATATATTTATATTTCTTTCTCGAAATAAAAAAAATATAAATTGTAAAAATACTAAATAGTTTCTATAACAATTTCGATAAATAACATTTTATTAATAGAAATCCCACCATAATTAAGACGTTTTTCTTATGTTTAAAGATTTATTTTGAAGTTCGGTTAACCTCGGTTAATTGCCTCTTCAGGTGACAAGAGGCTGGCTGGCTGGCTCCTTTTTTGCACATAGAATCAGGTTAGCGTTCAGCGCGGAAACGCTGTCGGCATTCTTGGGACCATTCCCCGTGGGCATGATTTGTATAGTCCTAGAGTGGTAGTTTAACATAGATATAACTTGTACATTTTTGCTGTAAATATTTTTTTCCGCGGTTCTAATTTTATCTTAATGTTTGAACTAGATCCAGTAAGACTAAATTCTACACATCTATAAGTAATAATAATACTTTAAAGCAAACATATCAAATACAATTTTAATCGCCATTCAAATAAACGTACTAATAAACAGAAATCCCGAGCAATAAACGGTGTACACTTCATAAAGATATGAGAGTCTGTTTGTTACATAAACAGTCGTAGACGTTGATATTTGACGTATGCGCGTAATGAAATGGAGTGTGTATTTATTAAGTTAATTAAGCCCTTCTTGAGGCAAGGGATGGGATCAGATTGTATCGTAGGTAACACGGGCCCATTCATAATAATGGAATTATGCCCTTTTGGTAGTGTGACCATGGTTTGGAAAAAGCAATAAATATATGGGGACTGGCCCGTTGGAAAAGTGGGGAGTGAACCTGCCTTCAGCTCTGCGAATCGCGGGTTCATTTTCAACCAAGCCAACATTTTCTATAAATGAATTTGTTAGTCTTTGACGCCGTGTGGTATCCGGCTGAATAGAATTGTACCACCCTCATTTCTTACCGAGGTGTCGTAATAGGCGACTAAGGTAAGTTGACCCACCGTGTGGTATCCGGCTGAGTAAAATAGACCGCATTCATTTTTACCGAGGTGTCGTAAAATACGACTAAGGTAATTTGATGTCACGCAGGCGTCCTGTCGTAAAATACGTAACCAAATCATGTGACAGCGTGTTTACATGTTGTGCCGACCCCAATTTAGAGTGGGATAAGGGCATGAAGATGATGAAATATATGTGATAATTACAAACGCGACTGTCCATGCCCACAGTAAGTAAACTAATACTTGTATTATGGGTGACAGAAAACTGTTTAATATGTACGTTAGTAAGTATATATTTATTTACACATAAAATTTTACATACTTAAATACATGATAAACCCAGGCTCGAAGAATAACAAATTAATTTATAGAAGTACCTAGCGGTTACTTTGTACTTTGCGAAATTTGTGACTCCGTATTTCCCCCGACGCTAGTAGAGCTTCTGCGCTCTACTCTACGCATTTCGCAACCTCGGCAATGCTTCTGCGCTCGCCCGTCCCGCCCGGTGACGATGTAAAAGCCGTTAGGGCTAACAGCATATTGTCAATTCGAAAAAAAAAATTCCGACTCCTTATTTTATAAATGGGCTCATTTTCTATTCCGAAAATAAAGTTAACATCCTACTTATATTATAAATGCGAAAGTTTGTGAGTATGGACTTATATTTGTCTCTTTCACGTCGAATTCGCAGAAAAAATACTAAGCAAATTTGGCCCAATTATTCTTTATACACCAGAATAACATATAGGCTATAGAAATCCTGTTAATTCTACAAGAATAGGATAAGATTGAAAGCGCCATCTATTATCGACGAATCACGCGACAACAGTCCACGAGAACGAAGTCGCGCGTAAATGGCCAGTGAAGTTTATAAAAATTGCCGTTTCGTCTTCGGGAATAGGAAAAAACGACATAAGTAACTAGTAATTAAGGGTATTTCACACTAACGTCCATGTGAACATTGTTGCATGTTTGTTGATATATATCAGTCTTAAAATTTATAGCCTTCTTATCTAATAAGTATTACCTAAATTTAATAACTCTCAACAATAATGAGACATTATTAGCAAAGCTTCTCATATTTAATGTTTGAAGGATCGACTCGCTCGCTCTAATCTAGCGAGGGGAAATTATTTATCATGAGAATGTGAACATACGAAATGTTGCTTATTAAATTTTAAGCGAATTTCGTATTACGTTCCTTGGTTATAATATTTAAGTTTTATTAATTATATCGAGGGGTAAGGGTACATTTTATGTGAGAGACAAAGCGGTAATAATAATGCGTAGAAAAAAGACTGCAAGCATTAATATAGCAATAGCTTTTACCTGCAACTTCGTTCGCGTGGACTGTTGTCGCGTCATAAGTTGATAATAGATAGCACTTTTCAATGTCATCTCATTCCTGTAGAATTAACAGGATTTCTATAGCCTATAAGCCCGGTGTATAAGAAATAATTTTGCCAATTTCATCGATATTGGTTCGGCGATTCCGCCGTGAAAGAGTAACAAACAAACATCCATGCTCATAATCTTTCGTATTTATAATATTTACTAGCTTTAACCCGCGACTTCGCGTTGACAGTTGTCGATAATAGATGGCGCTTTTCAATTACATCATATTCCTGTACAATTAACACGATTTCTATAACCTGTATGTTATTACGGTGTATTAATACGGTTAATAGTAGTACGGTGTAAAAATTGTGCCAAATATCATCGATATTGATTCACCACAAACTTTCGCATTTATAATATTAGTACGAAGTACGATTTGTTATACTAGCGTTATCGCGACGTGATATCGCCGTATAAAGAGCTTATGATTTAGGTCTCCGGATGGGCTCGAAACTAGACGGGCTAACCCGATAGAATAAGACGTTAGTAAAGCCGTCTTATACTTAAAGTATGAATACAAAAAGCATTTGTGTCTTATTAAATTTAGGTCATCAACCCCTTTCCCAATAATCCCCAAGTGACGGATCGTACATCACTTCGACAGCGAGGTCTTAATGAAGACAACACTACAAACTATAATTCGCCATCTAAATGCACCGTCGACAGGCATAAACAATTGAAATAATTATCAGGATAAGCCTCCCGGATCAAGGAAAGCCCTCGAGATTTTAACCCTTCTGAGAACCTGACAGCGTCTTATGTAAATTCTCAAGTTCGTCGCTTTTCCAAGTACATTTTATAATTTTAAAATATGTACTCTATTAACAAAAACATTGAACACACTTTTAAATGCATACCATGTTCATATATGATCTTTCTTTAAATATAAATGGTAATGGTTGCTCAATTGGCTCTAAGACTATATGGAAACTTGTTTTGTTCAGTGCTTGGATATTCATAACCTATTGAGGATTCGACGAATATAATTTTAATACATTCATTCATTTTCATAGTACAAAAATAAGATAAATTCAAATTTTATTATTATCTATCAGAAAATCAGAAATTAGGTGGTTGTCAAAAAATGATTCTTGTTAGTAGTTATGTTTAGTATTCTTTTCCAAACTCGAGAAATATATTGACGGCATACTAGCATCTCACAATTGGGCTTAGACCTCCTCTCTCCATTTGGTGGGAAGGATCCCACAGTTGGGCATAGACCTCCTCTCTCCATTTGATGAAAAGGGCTCCAGCTACAATACAATAGGCTACAATGCGGAGCGGTAGGTTACACATAATTTTCTAGAGATATGCAGGATTTCTCGCGAGGTTTTGCTTCACAGAAAAACGTGTGATAAATTGCAAATATCAATTAGGCACATAACTTTGACCAGACAAAGTCATGTTTGCCTGTCTGGGGTTTTAACTTGTGACACAAAAGGCCCAAAAAGTCGCAATATCTGTTCGATTATCAATCAGAAATTATTTAAATCCGATTGTAAACTATACGAGCTATGAAACTATGTTGTAGCCCAGCGGTGAAACTATGTTACTCTCTCGAGAGGGTGACGGGTCCAAACAATATTTGTAATTTACCACACGCTTTTCGGTAAAGGAAAACATCTCGAGGAAGCTTACATATCTCTGCAGAAATCCTGCGTTTTGTGTAACCTACCAATCCGCTTTGGAGTAGAATGGTATGTCTTAGCTTCTCTACAAAAACAGAGAGAGGAAGCCTATGCCCAACAGTGGGATAGTAACATTCCGTTACTTAACTTTCATAAACTTTACGAACAATAAAATACACCTAAAGATATTTAAAAAAACAGAGGAGTATTAACCGTTTAACAAGGTTCAAAATCTCCTAATATGAAATTTCGTATTAAAGAAATAAAACATGTTATAGGCCAGTAAATGTTAACCATCACAAGAAACTTTTATTATTTGTTTATGCTTTTGATTATTGATATAAAGATCTTATACGCTTTAGTAACGCTCTTACATAAACCGTTTCCGTCAATCGTAAAGTCAATACCGTTACGTGAAAATAAATAGACTGCTCTATGATTTACTGTTTATGAATCAAGTGTTTATGGTAACTAACTGTTGGACGTATGTGTAATAAATTTTAACGTAACGTTAATTTTTAATATTTAAATGAGTTAATCTTGTACGTAATTGATTAATGTATTAAAATATTTTCAAAATCTCGGAAACGATTTTCTTGCAATTCAGCATGTAGGGAGTTTTGGCGGAGAAAAGAAGAACTGGCTAGGTTTTATTAAAAAAAAAATCCCTATTTTTGGGCATAAAAAAAAAACAAAAGTTTACTTTTAATTTATTGAATATATACTACAAAATTGTCGCCGTGAAATCTCAAGTCAGCGTAGCTTATTCGGAAAACGGGTGGTTGCGCGAAATGAAAATACCTAGGATCGAGCCCCACCCACCCTTTTATTATTATTATATTTTTTTTTATTCTGTAAATAAATATCGAGCAAGTCTCCGACAACCATTATACGTTCAATTATTATCGTTAGTTTTACTTTTATTAAAACAAGTGTTGTTCAGTAAAAGTGTTCATTCTTTCATTCATTGTATATTACAAGATGTTTTTTTATATTTATACAAGATGTTCAATTTCCTAAATCCCGAATATATATATATATATATATATATATATATTCGGGTTTAGTTATAATGTATTTATCTATTTACTTACTTCTTTCCGAGTTTATACAAGCTCGCAGTATCAGCATGTTTAACGAGCTAGGAAGTGGTCACATCAAAAAAGATATCTACGTCTCCCGGGCGGCCCCGGTTACGAAATAATTCCAAATCAAAGCTTCAGCTTGGGTGGCCACTAGGGTTGGCAAACGGTGCTTTGGCCAAGAGGAAAAAAAGATTATTATAGGTTAATAAAGTAAATTCTTTATTAGACTATAATCCCATTTCCTACTAATATTAAAAATGCGAAATTTTGTGAGTATGGATGAATGTTTGCTATTCATTCACGGTGATTCCGCTGAACCAATATCGATGATATTTCGCACATTCCTTATATACCGGAATAACATATACCTAGGTTATAGAAATCCTATATCTCTCTACAACAAATCAAGCCAACGAATTCGCGGTTAAAAGCTAGAAGTTTATAGGCCGAGCGAACATATAGGGGATTTTCCAAAAATCCCCTTCCTTCACAAATCACCAATCACTGAATAACATTATAATATAGTAGCTGATTGACGGAGCCTTGCTAGGTATTTTTTTTAAAATAATAAAAGAGAAATTTAGAAGATATATATAGTAAAGATAGAACTTAAAAGATATATATAAATTTATAACTTGTTAAAGTTGTGTATAAATTATTGCAATATGACGATAATGGTTAACAATTTCGGAAAAGTCAAATCGCCGGGAGATTTCATCGTTTTCCTTATCTATAGAGATATAATAAAACAACGTACAAATATTATTATTTAATCGCATTTATCTATCTTTCCAAGATAACATACCCATTAGCATTCCTTATTAACTTATTAATCAATGGCTGGTACCGGCTGGGCTAGTTTAAAGTCGGTTTTGAAACACTCTATATAAATATAATAAAATATTTATAAGTAATTTTTCTGTTGAATCTAAGTTACATAAATCAAAGTAATGTATTTTAAAACCTAATTAACATGTAATATTCAAATGAGTTCTGTTTCAACTCAAAGTACAAAATAATAGAAAGTCTTTCTAACATGAACTTACCTATTATTCGCTGAATAAAAAACATATTTATTTCGATCCGAAATCTGAAGAATCTTTTAAGAATTATATTTTTTTAAAGAATTTAAAGAGCAACCGCCGAGTTTCTTGCTGGCTCTTCTCGGTAGGAACAGCTTTCCGAACCAGCAGTAGAGTTGACGATTCAAAAGCACTTGTTTACAAGTTTATTTGAATAAAGAATATTTTGAATTTGAATTTGAATTTAAATACTTATTAGACTGTATTTCTAGTTAGCATTATGTATTAGAATATTAGTTAAATTTTGAATAAAGATATGAAGGGTTTTATTGTGTGTTATCAAGAGCATACAGTATTTTCTTTTTCGAAAAAATTGATGTCGCTGTATATGTAAATCATGGTCCTTACGAGCTTGTAAAAGGATCCTATTGAAAACTACCGCCACAGCTTCCTGTAGAATGAATTCTAATAAGGAGAACTTATTTGATCATAGAATTTTATGAATGTAAAAAAATATAATTTTGACTTTCTTGCAATTGTTTTCATATAATTCTTTCCTTTCTTTCCACACAAAAAGGGAAAACATAATATATGTTATAACCCTGTAAAAGTAAATAGTTTACCTATAGAAGTATTTTCTTTTATAAAATTGGATTTATAAATATTTTATTATCTCTAGTACTTACGACGAATTAAATAGGGATACTTGAACTAATACAAAAATAAACAATATTTGTCGATTAATAATATATTAGAAGACCTGGCAATTGCGGTAGTTTACTCTGTAGATATAAGTATATATGTGGCTAAGCATTTAGATATATGTATGCCATTACGGGCTTTTTTGGAGCCCTTTGAAATAGGAATATTCCAATAGTTTTTTGTTATATCTCAGCTGACTTTGCCTTATCTTTAATGAAGCTGCCAGGTGTTTTGACTTTTTAAATAATTATATATTTGAACATATTTAAACAAAATTTCCTCAAATATACCTACTTTAAAACCTTTAAGCTGCAATGTGACAGTTTTGTCACTGAAAATGGCATGAAAGTTCATTCAGTATTTTTTGAGTTCATTGTAAATAAGCAGAATAGTATACACGACCCTCTTTCTTACCGAGGTGTCGCAAAAGGCGACTAAGGTGAGTTGACGTCAGCCAAGCGGCCGGTCGTAAAATACCTAGCTAAATCATGTTGTGTTGTGCCGACGCCACTTAAAGTAGGTTATGGGCAGGAGAATGATGTAAACAGACAGCGGTGGTATATAAAATAATTAATTACAGATATATCTTTATTATAAAACTAGTAATATTCCGCGGTTTCACCGGCGTTCATACCGATCTCATGGCAGTGGAAAGTCTTTAGTTAAAGTTAACATAAAAGTTTTATCTCTATTTAAGTAAAAAAATTGTAATATAGCCTATGTTGCTCAGTAAAGATGCAGCTTTCCAATGGTGAAAGAATTTTTGTAATCGGTCCAGTAGTTTTTGTATGACAATATTACAAACACACATACAAATTTTTCCTCTTTATTATATTAGTATATATGTATAATAATATGATAAGTACCTTCCCTAGCTTGCGATAATAATGATTGTTTTCACCCGGATTCTGAAAGGAAACACCGCCAAATATCTAATTGGAATTTGTAATTAGAATTGTAAAGCTGAACGTAGAACTAATTAGTTTTCGATGGAGCGGTTTGTTTTAGATGCCTTTTGGTGGTTTGAACACAATACATATTTCTTAATATAAACTTTTATTAAAATATAGCGGTGACGAACTATTTCTAGATTATTTAGGAAAAGTTGTATAAAGCTTTATACAACTTTTAGGAAACATTGGTTGTGAAATTTTATTTGTAAAATAAAAAAGTGTTAAGCTTCAATTAAGCTTGAATAATAAGTTTCATTTACGAAATGATAAGCTTGAAGTACGATTTTTTTTTATTTCAACAAAAATGTACAAATTATATCTATCTTAAATTACTTACACGCTAGGACTACAAATCATGCCCACGTGGAATGGTCCCAAGAATGCTGGCAACGTTTCCGCGTTGAATCGCTAAGCTGATTCTTTGTGCGAAAAGGAGCCAGCCCTCTTATCACATGAAGTAAGAAAAATATAGTCCATTTTTCATATTATAAATCTTCATCATTCGCTCTTAAGTGGGGTCGTGCAGAACATGTTTTAAACACGTTGTTGCCCGTTTTGGTTTTTTATTTTAAGACCGGCCGCCTGCCTGCCGTCAACTTATCTTTGTCGTATTTTACAGCACCTCGGTAAGACATGAGGGTGGTCTATTCTTATCAGCCGGATACCACACGGCGGGTCGACTTACCTTAGTCGCCTTTTACGACACCTCGGTAAGAAAAGAGGATGGTACTATTCTATTCAGCCGGATACCACACGGCGGAAAGATTTTATATAATAAAAAAAGCTATAACTAAAATAAATAACAATACCAACCTTCGCCTTTCCTAACCGAATAATAGAACGAAACACGCATAACTACGGGAGCGATTTTCTAAGCCCTTTCACATAAATTGCAAGTGCGATTCACATTTTAAACACACGAACATTACGGACCCGCAGAGATGTCCGAGGGCCCCCTTGACCGTTCCCGTCGGAAGAAAGGGCTCATTTTCATTAGGCAACTAAGCGTTAGAATACGTAGATTTATACAGCATGCAAATCGGGACGGTTCCCAAAGTTTACTTTTTTACTAATAACGTATATACTCTTTTTTACCAATTGACTATATGCTGTTAGCCCTAACGGCTTTTACTACTCGTCAACGGGCGGGACGGCATCGTCGAAGTTGCGAAATTAGGACAGTAGAGCGCAGAAGCTCTACTAACGTCGGGGAACGTCGTCTTAAGGGTGCCTCCTGTGAGGCCGGACGGCTTAGGGCAACGTGTAGTGAAGGGCTTAAGAATGACGAATAATCCTCATGGCGTCGGCGGTACAACGTGAAGCCATGGCCGACCGACGTCAGAAAACTAGGACCTCGTCTTCGCCGGCGAAGACGCTGTTTGCGTGTATTATAGTGTTTGCGATCGCTATTTGATCGTCAGGGTCATACAGGACGTTTTTTTGACGCCTATATTTTCGGTGAGTCGAAAAGTATACGTTTCGACTACTTATTATACTATACTTACTCTATACTTTTAGAAGTTTATAGAATAGGCCTTTTTATATGGGTAATAATTTTAATGGTAAAGCCCAATTTGAATAAAGAATAATTGCATGTTTGCCTCATATTTTGCCATATATGTGCAATGCAGAATGGCGTAAGCTTCTTTCTGGTTTCGTCATGCATCCTCTACAAATTGGGATGTTAGTTTCAGCCATATGAAATAATTATTTATTTACCAGACATTGACCGGTGTTAAAACTTATAAGTCGTCGCAAGTTGGGTCTGTTTAAGCAAAGAAGACTTGGTCAAACCAGGATTCAAGGAGGTCATTGCTTCTTTAGAGGCAGGCTAGTTTATCAAGTATGTGTATTGGGTTCATCACGATATTTTTATAAACCATAAAGTGCCTGATAAATTTTAAATGTCAACATAAAGGACCTCTGAGGCATAATATCTGTAACAAATATGTTATTGACATTTCAAATTCAAATTCAAAATATTCTTTATTCAAATAAACTTAAATAAGTGCTTTTGAATCGTTAACTCTACTACAGGTTCGGAAAGCTGTTCCTACGGAGAAAAGCCAGCAAGAAACTCGGCGGTTGCTCTTTTA
The DNA here is from genome assembly GCA_947086495.1 of Morpho achilles. Classification (NCBI taxonomy): domain Eukaryota; kingdom Metazoa; phylum Arthropoda; class Insecta; order Lepidoptera; family Nymphalidae; genus Morpho; species Morpho achilles. Next base: position 5,861,512 of record CAMTZB010000016.1, read on the forward strand.
AAAATACAATTCTTATGACTAGTTACATTGAGTCATAACTGTCTTGTACAAGGACTAAGCTATATCCACACATTCTTATCTTCTAAGATCTTATATTTGCCTAAAATATTTAACTCATCGAGTGTTCAGACACAAAAAGAAGTGTTTTGCTACTACTTAATTAATAGAGCAAAAGCTCATAAGAAGGTGGAAAGAAAGGATTATTTGTTTATGTATAATATTTAGCAATTAAGAAAGTGCTTGTGCGAACCTGGATCTTATTAGTATTTTATTTATTATTTATTATTGTTTTAAATAATAAAATGAGACAATAAAAAAAAAATTAAACAAGTATTTATTAATGAATAATTTGAGACGGAGTAATTAATTATACGTATTATTTGAGAAGCAGTGTCCGTGTTAACGAGAGGCGAGGGTGAGTCCAGTGACCCTTTCGTTTGAAGCCAGCGAGAGGCACTTTTTGCTGCACGGCTACATTCCGCCCAAGAAACCACGCGAAGCATGCAACACTACACTTTGCTTCGTAGCTATATCTTTATAACGAGGTTACATGATAATGCAAAATGCGAGCGAGATTACTTAAAAGATATCTTTAAAGTCGCTTACAGTAAGCGCAAGTTAAGGGTATACTGAGATAACTTTATGTAAGACGTTTTGACGTCAAACGTTTTATTTATTTATGTATCATAAAAAACGTTGTACAAAAATATTATTAAATATCTGGGTGACCGGGGCTTGCTCAGTAATTTTTTACAAAATAAAAAAAAATTAAAACTTAAAAAAAAGACAAATAATAGGGTAGTTGGGGCTCGAACCTCGGTATTTTTATTTGTCGCGACCAGCCGTTTCCCAAATATGCTGCGCTGACTTGACAGTTAATGACAAAAATTCAATTCAATTTCATTATTTTGAAATTGAATTGAATTTTTGCCATTAAGTTTTTTAATGCCCAAAAACAGAAAAAAAATATTTTATCTTTAAATAAAACCTAGCCTGCTGAATTTCAGGAAAATCGTTAGAGCCGTTTCCGAGATTCTGAAAATATATAGATTAGATACAAGATTAACTCATTTAAATATTAAAGATGAAAATACGTCTACTATGGTCAACTTATACTTAGAAAGGGATTATAGTCAAGTAAATTTTGGTACGTACATATCAAAAATTATGAATTTTAATTATACTTATTCGTTATTTACTAATGTATTTAGGCAAAAATTTTGCGTAACTACAGACCTAAAATGACAAATAGCTATTTAGAAATAATGACGGTCTCTGTCTAATATTTGAAATTAAAAACTCTTTTGTCACCTTTAGAGGTGTCTACTAAAGGCACTCTATCATCTGTAATCCCGATCAGAAATCCTGATAAGACATTCCTACTGCTTTCCCGATTTAATAATTTACACTGCAGTATAAATATTTTTATATTTAATGTTACATGTAAGTTTACATTAAGATTATCTCATCTGCTGATAATACAGAGATAACAATTTGGAAAATTTAAATTGTATAATTACGTCTCATACCGGGAAACTAACCCGGACCTGTCATAATAAGGAGACACACAAACAACTGCGTCTCGGAAGTTTTTGGATACCAAACGCGGTACTTACATTATGTGAGATGATGCATATCTTGAAAAAAATTTTTTTTTAATCATTATCCGCTTAATGGTAACTCTACTATTAAGATAGCTGGATCATTTAGCTTTCAAGTAGTTAAGCTGTGGAATGATTTACCAGTATCAATCCGCAAAATTCTTTCGCTTTGAAAATATTTATCTTAAATAGTTATCTTAAGTAATTATATAATTGCAGTATCCTTTCGTCTATTTTAGCCGTGTGGTATCCGGCTGAGTAGAATAGACCAACCTCTTTTCTTACCGAGGTGTCGTGAAATACGACAGAGGTAAGTTGACGTCAGGCAGGCGGCCGGTCGTAGAAACGCAGCCAAATCATGTTACAGCATGTTTATAGCATGTTGTGCCGACCCCACTTAGAGTGGGATAAGGGCAGGAAGATGATGAGTATCCTTTCGTCTATTTATTTTACCAAAATTAATTAATAGATTTAAATAGTTTATATAAACTTTTTCTTTTTCTCTATATTACTGGATTCTCTTTCTTCTTCAATACTTGTCCTTTTCCTTCTGTTACTCGTTACGTTAATTTACTTTTTTTTTCCTAACTATATTTATATAAAAAAAATAATAATAAGATAAGCTGAGTACTCACCCAGCTAAGCCAGACATTGGTAATATATATTTGTTTGTAAAAATCCCATGCAGTAGAACTTTCCTTTATATTACAAAGGGTGAACACGTTACAGCCATTATCTCTGGGGTGAAACCGACTTTTGTTTTAAAACGTAGAAAATTAAAGTTCCCTTTTTTCGTTGGAACAATTCTAAACTCGACAACTTCTATTTTAGCGGCGTCCTCACATGTTTGCGGAACTTCAAAAAGTTCGGCCGGGACTTTAAAACAGCGATTCGTTTCACTTTATCCCCGCAATTCTGTTAAATGCTTTAATTGGACGGTTTGAGAATGGATAAAAGACCCGTTTGAGTAATTTTAAACATATATTGTTTAAAATTAAGATAACATAAAACAATATCGACAAGTACTTATTAATTTATTTGGGATCGTTGCGATTATCGATAAATTAAAGTAAATCATTTTGGTTACATTATTGCATGTAATTTATTAAAATATCTATAAAATATATTATAATATCATTATTCAATGTTCTAAATACATATGGATAAATAATTAGTTTACATAAATTTGTATTAATCAAAAGCATCTCTTAGTACTAATACTCTTAGAACTTATAGAAGTTCTTCTTCAAATTTACCTCTAAAAATAGTCCGTACAAATGTTATCTTTTCACTTTAGTAGTATATTAATAATAATTTAGTATGAAAGTTTGTTTGTTTCAATTGATAATATCACCTAGATCAATTGATTCAAATTCAAAATGTTCCTAATTCCAGTAAATTTGAAAAAAAATGCTTTTGAATCGTCAGTTTCACTGCTAGTTCGGAAAATTGCTCCCACCAAGAAGAGCCAGCATTTTTTGCTGGCTGCGGTTGCTCTTTTCAAAATAAAATTGATAATATCTAAGGGTATTAGAAATATTTATTTATTTGGCTCATAGGTAGCGGCCTGTTACTATCTCAATACTGAGAATAAGCCTCTTCTCTCCGTTTTTGGAGAGAAGGTTTGGAGCTAAGACCTACCACGTTGCCGATTGGTAGGTTACACATATCTTTAGAATACTCTAAAGGTATTGCAGGTTTCCTCACGATGTTTTCCTTCACTGAAAAGCGTGTGATAAATTGCAATCATCAATTCGACACATGCATAAGTTTTGACAGAAAAACTCATTGATGTCTGTCCCGTGACCTCCTCGAAAGAGTCGCACAGTGTTACCGCTGGGCTACCACATTTTTCATGTTAGCTTATTTTTTTATTAGCTTATTTTATTAGCAGCTTATTATTTGGCTCATAAATATTTTTAATTAATTAGTCTAGCGTAGCTGAGACAACTACGCCAGAATTAGGTTACAAGAACAAATATAACTAATAAATTGTACAGATTACAACACACACCTCAGAGCAATTCAAACGGGCTCGGCCTCCGTATATAACAGTCAAAGTAACATTACAGTAGGAAGTCCGATTAATCAGTTGGTGCGTAGTGGTGGCGAGCAATTAGATTTAAGAACAACTGGGCGTCAGCCGGAGAATGGCGCGCATTAATTTGAGCTTCTCTAACGAGCGACGGGCCGAGTGGGACCTTGCACTTCTAACAATGCTGTAGAGTCGCCTTTATATAAACAAATCTTAGACTTCTCCATACTTATAAAATCAAATCAAAATATTCTTTATTGTACAACAAAAATTATACCTTACGCTGCCAGTATTTTAGGAACTTTACCCCATAGCAATGGAATGGATGGTTTCGATTTAGTGTAAATGTACATATATATTTATTTATTTTTTTACTCTTTAGTTATTATTTAGTTAGTTTTAATTTGTTTTAAGTTTTTTTAATGCATTGTATAATAGTTTAGTTTAATAAATAGTATACATAGTATATATTATATAGTCTTGCATAACTGTTCAATAAATCAAGTTCCATAATTAATAACCTATATACAGTAGAAGCTCTTAATACGCGGGTTGTACGTTCCGTAAATATGCGAATACAGAAACCGTGAATATGGAATTGTAATTTATATAGGATTATAGGTGATTGTTTTCTAAGCGACGAAAAAAAAACTTAATTTATTTGAAGTTTTTGACTTTAGTACAATAACTTACATTTTACAATACAATAACTTACTTAAATTATATTTGGGTAAGTTAGATATTACTTTCAAATTTAGGCAATTTTTTTACTTGGTTTATTGTATGAAAAATTATATGCATGTTAAAGGACCAGAGTTGACGAATGATAGTGAAGAAGAAGACATATTGTACGACCCTACTTAGAGTGGGATAAGGGTAAGAGAATGATGATAATGATGATATTTATTTATTTGATTTATTTAAAATAATTCGACTCCATGCCACGCTGTGTTCTGATATGTCCGGCGTAGCATTGTGCTAGGCGTCCACTGCGCTATGTTTATTGCAATCTGGCGGCTAAATGCTGCTTATACTCGTACTGTAACTCGGCATATTCCGGATTTCGGTTCTCGAATAGTTGCTGTAACCTTAGAATGAATCGACGAGTTATTTAATTAGTATAAATGTAAATAGTTTTAGATTACGCCGTGTGGTATTCGGCTGAATAGAATAGTAACACCCTCATTTCTTACTGAGGTGTCGTAAAAGGCGACTAAGGTAAGTCGACCCGCCGTGTGGTATCCGGGTGAGTAGAATAGACCAACCTCATTTCTCACCGAGGTGTCGTATAAGGCGACTAAGGTAAGTTGACCCACTGTGTGGTATCCGGTTTAGTAGAATAGACCACCCTCTTTCTTACCGAGGTATCGTAAAATACGACTGAGGTAAGTTGACGTCAGGCAGGCGACCGGTCGCTTCACTCTAAGTGCGGCACAACATGTTATAAATATGTAGACACATGATTTGGCTACGTATTTTATGACTGGCCGCCCGCCTGACGTCAACTTACCTTAGTCGCCTTTTACGACATCTTGGTAAGAAATGACGGTGGTCTATTCTACTCAGCCGGATACCCCACGACGGATACAAAAGAAAATATGTGCAATGCTAAATGTAGAGTTTGCCATGCATTTTCATGCCTGATATAATCCTAAACTGCACACATTCACTACCACAATGTCAACAATCGCTTCGTCCCGTAACCGAAGTATCATAAAGAGATTCATGCTATAATATATAATTTTCAACACCGAGGTGTCGTACAATTTACCGACGACATTTACCGAGGTGTCGTAAAAGGCGAAAAGAGGGTGGTACTATTCTATTCAGCCGGATACCACACGGAGTCATATTAAAGTCTTTCATTTACTTTATTAATTGAATCCTATTAAAACGTTTTAGTAATAAATAAAATATTTAAAACCGTTTTACTTTTAACGTAAATCGCAACAATTACAAGAATCCCGACCGTCTGATGAAAGGATAATACAATTTCTAATGGTTCACAGAATCTGCTTATCTGGTCAGCGAAAGGGTTGTTGAACTATCTCCCTCGGCGATCCCTCGCAAACAATGTGCCCTCTGTATGCGCGGACTTAAATAAAAGGTTTGATTTTGTGTTGTAAGGGTCCAATATTTGCCGAGCGGACCGACTGATCTGCATACCTTTATTACTCTACGGTAGCTTTGAGGTTGTCTGGCTTTGTATTGATATTTTTATGTAGAATAGGTAATTTTCTCAACCTCCCTTGAAAATTTACTGTTTACTAAAACGTAAACAGAATTTGTTCAATCGAATGTTTTGTTTAAGCGAATGTTAAACATTTATTTAAACAAAACATTCGATTTACACGTTTTACATAATGCTACGCCGTAGAAAGCTACTCTATATGGTATTGGAGCCATGTACAAATTTTAATTTTTATATGGAATTTCAAACTTACTTATTGAATACAGGATATGCGGAATTATATTGTTTTTTTTTAAATTTTCAAGTATATCTTCTGCCCTTATCCTACTCTAAGTGGGATCGGCACAGCATGTTTTAAAATGCTGTCACATGATTTGGCTGCATTTTTATGACCGGCCGCCTGCCTGACGTCAACTTACTTCAGTCGTATTTTACGACACCTCGGTAACAATTGAGGTTGGTCTGTTCTACTTAGCCGGATTTCAAACGGCGGGTCGACTTACCTTAGTTGCCTTTTACGACACCTCGGTAAGAAATGAGGGTGTTCTATTCTACGCAGACGGATACCACACAGCGGGTCGACTTACCTTAGTCCCCTTTTACGACACCTCGGTAAGAAATGAGGGTGTTACTATTCTATTCAGCCGGATACCACACGGCGTCTTCAAAAACGTAAACAGAATATGTTAAATGAAATGTTTTGGTTCAATCGAATGTTTAATTTACACGTCTTACAAAATGCTACGCCGTAGAAAGCTACGCTATATGGTATTGGAACAAAATACAAATTTTAATTTTTATATGGAATTTCAAACTTACTTATTGAAAACAGGATATTTAGAATTATATTGATTTTTTCTAATTTCCAAGTATATCATCATCTTCCTGCCCTTATCCTACTCTAAGTGGGGTCAGCCCAACATGTTATAAACATGTTGTCAAATGATTTGGGTTCGTATTTTACGACCAGCCACCTGCCTGACATCTTACCTTATAATAGTTTTAACTAATTTTGCATGTATCCGGTATGAGAACGAATTATACATATAAACACTCTGGATTCATCATTAGTTTTAGTGCTCATTAGTTTTGTAATGCCTTTGAAATTAATTCATTACCTGCTAACTATTTCCGAACTTGTATCTAATAGTGAAGTCTGAGTCAGACGCTTGTGAAGTGACAGCTGCATTGAACGGCACTAATGGCTATCAGCAACTACATGACGCGAAATGAAATGGGTGAGAGTTGATTATGATGATACATTATCAACTCTATTGTGCTAAATATAAAGTTGTATTTATCGTGACAAGTGCAGCCAAAGTTCGAACGCGTAAGGCAATAGAGAAGGGGTCCAGAATGGACTGTCGTGAGATTCGTGGAGCGTGTATCTACGGCAACTTGATATTTATGTGGCTAAATTTTGCAATCTTTTTTAAACTTTTTGATATTGATGTATAGGAGTATTATACTCCTTTAAATAATACTTGTATACACTCATCATTCTCCTGCACTTATCTCACTCTAAGTGGTGGTACAACGTGTTTGAAACACTTTATTGGCTAGTTCTTACGACTGGCCGTCTGCCTGACGTCAATTTACGTAATCGCCTTTTACAACACCTCGGTAAGAAATTAGGGTGGTCTTTTTACTCAGCCGGATACCACACGGTGCTTCAACTTACCTTGGTCGCCTTTTACAACGCCTGTTTTAACTAATCCTCAACAGTACAGTGGGTTTTCTGTATCAGCCTCTGTTGAAACTGCTTAAATGGCAAAGCTAAAATTGATTGCGGAATTTTATTATAGAATCTTATAACCAAATCCAAATACGACTTACGTACTTTACCAAAGCGAAAAGCAGGACCCGCAAGCTTCTGTCGATTCCTACTTCGCCTATTATATACGTCGCCAATTTTTGAGAAACAAAAATTAAATTGCTAAAATATACTGTGATGCCAATGTAAGAATGCCTATTTCCTTAAAATTATCTTGCAGTAAATCAGAGGGATATAATAATTGTAAATGACAATGTGTAGCCCTTTTTTGGAATACACTCTACTTTTTTGTAGTACTATGAAGTTGTGCAAAATACCGCCTGCTATAAATTGTTTAAAGGCAAGTTAACTTTATAATTAATCGTCAATGTATTTTGTGCGAGAAAGAAAATATCAAACTAAATTTCTCCAAGCAGGTACTAGAAAAGCTAACCCTAGATTAAGTCTAAACAAATTAAAGATGGCCGGGTGTCTGTATTTAACAGGCTTCATTAGGTAGATGCTCGTCCCTTCTGATCCTCGTCAAGCCACATTAACCGCTTGCAGCAAGTTTTAGTACTTTAGTAATAACTAGTTTTTGCCCGCGACTTCGTTTGCGTAAACTGTTGTCGCGTAACAGGTTGATATTAGATGGCGCTTTTCAATGTCATCCTATTCCTGTAGAATTAACAGGATTTCTACAGACTATATGTTTTTGAATTTAAACTATCGTGAGTGGTATTCATAATCAATGTATAGTGTACAGCTCAGCTTCAGCTCCGCGGGTCGCGGGTTCGATTCTTGCGAGGGCAAACATGTTCTGTAAATGAGTTTGTTGTTCTTTGAGCCTGGGTGTATATTTGTATTTAAGTATGTATTTAAAAATATATAATTAAATATTCACCAGTTGTCTGCCTACCGTAACACAAGTATTAAGTTACTTACTTTGGAGACGGACAACCGTGTGTGTGAGTATATATTTATTATATTTATAATATATTAATTAATTAATTAATATAATTATTTATATTGATGATAAACCCGACTAGTTTCAGTTCCCGCCGCGATACTGCCGCGTAAAGAGCTGATAAGAGCCCCGCATAGGCTTGAAACTAGTTGAGCTCATTCGATAAAATAAGACGTGAGTATAGCCGGTTTCTATACAGTAGCATATATGTTATTTCGGTGTATAAGGAATAATTGTGCTAAATTTCATCGATATTGGTTCAGCGGATTCGCCGTGAACGAGTAACAAACATACATCCATACTCACAAACTTTCGCATTTATAATATTATATTAGGATTAACTTCTTATTTAAGTATTCTTATATTTATTATAACCTTGCTGTCTACCGTGTGGTATTCCGCTGGGCAGAATAGACAACCCTCATTTCTTACCGAGGTTTCGTAAAAGGCGAGTAAGGTAAGTTGACCCGCCGTGTGGTATCTGGCTGAGTAGAATAGACCACCGTCTTTGTTACTGAGGTATTGTAAAATACAATTAAGGTAAGTTTTCGTCAGGCAGACTATAGAAGTTTACGTCATAACATGTTGTGACGTCTCCTCTTAGAGTGGGATAAGGGCAGGAGGAAGATGTTTGTCTGTATGTCCTTTATAGACTCCGATGCAGCTGGACCGATTTAAAAAAAAATAATTATTTAATTTTCGACCGTATTACCGAATATCCGTATTTTTAACCGCATAACTGTATTTCTTTTTATTATTTGCTAAAAAGAGGCTAATAAAAATAATATCACGTGGACATAACTACTCGACTCTGTAAAAGGCAGTAATGACTAAATGTAACTAGCAACCACCGAGTTTCTTGCTGGCTCTTCTCGGTAGGAACAGCAGTAGTTGACGATTCAATAGCACTTTTTTACAAGTTGAATAAATAATATTTTGAATATGAATTTAAAAATAAACATTAAAACAACAAAATCAAAGTTTTCTGTGTGGCAAAACAATTCCAAGTGTGCGTTACTATCCAGATTTATCATTAAAAATAGATATTTTTTTAAAGGTTACTAGCAATTTGGGTTACAAATTAGTACACTTGTTAACCCCTCCAGCTAAACTAAATGTTCACATGGGTTCACGTCGGTAGTAAAATGGCTGGGGTTCAAACCCACGATCTCTCGTTCGTAAGTCCGTTACCCTTACCATTCCGCTATCGCCGCTTCAATTATTGCCGCGTTCTTTCACTCCAGGAGTATTGAAACTTTTTAATATGTATAGTTTGACGATTTAAAAGAATTTTAAACCTATTTAGTAACGCGTATTTAGTATCATATGTTATGCTATAGTTATTATACTTTAGAGAAAGTTAGGGGGGAGGGGTTAGAAAGTAGGGGCGCTAAGGAAGGCTTTCAGGAATACGCCTAAGTCACAGAGCGCGATAGTATCTATAAATATATTTGGTTGTTTTATACATAAATTTCAAGTACATAAGTATGTAAAAAGTTATCCTGACTTTTACTATTTTATATTAAAATTTATTGCATTATTATTTGTTTGTATAAAAAAATATTGGTGAAAAACTTATATTGCTTCTTGAATACTGTTTTTGATATATTTACTCCAGATTAACAATAAAATTTAAATATTATTTTTGCATGCACTCCATTTGAATGATTTTGTTATGTTAGCAATATATATGAATTCTCAATGTGTATTTAAAAATACACATATTTGTACTTTGTATACACATTTATTTTATTTATATGGACCAAACGTTTTTGATTTAATATTTTTTTTTTTAGGTTACACGAAGAGCAAATATTAGATACAATGTTCGGAGTATTTTCACTTAAATTATATTTAAGAAAAGTTTGGTATAAATCAAATGCCGTATTGAAATATGAATTTGTATGAAATTCTAACTATAAATAATGAAAGAATAACTTTTTTCCATGAGATATTGAAATTATAATTTGGATAAAATTCTACCTATGAATTATGAATGAACTTTTCTCCATGTCACACAAGTGAAGCTTCACGGTTTAACTTATTCCTAAATTGCAACTTAGATAATAATTTAAATTCTTGCAAAGTTTTTGGCCTCAGTGAATAATTAATTTGAATTGTTTACTTTACAACTTTTTAACAACTTTAGGAGCATGCATCACAACACTATTCACACTTTTATTCGATATTATAAACAGTAATAGCATTGTTTTAACTGCTTCTAAACAGAAACGCCGATGACGGCAGCAACGGCAACTGCGGAGGGCGGCAGGCGGGTGCCGGCAAGCAGTGCGGCCGCTAAATGCCGCAACAGAGAGCCGCCATCCTGCTCGCTCCCGCGGTGTCCGCGCGCCTCTCGCTCGCGCCGGCGCGAACACGTGTTTATTTGTATGTTTTATCCTTCGGCGGCTTTAAACCCAACCCACCCCGACCGCAAAGTGCGCTCCGCCGCCCGCCGCGCCCGCGCCGTCGCCGTCTCCCGCTCGCCGCCACCGCTGCCGCGGTACCGACTACCGACTCACCCGCGAAACTTGCTCCGAAGTCGACGGGCGCGGACGTACTCCGCGTATTAATAGCCACGAGCGGCCACCGCAAGCGAGCGGTCCCACGCGACAAACGCTCGGCGCGAGTCGCATCACGGCCGCGTAACTCGACGCACGCACCGACGCGCGCGTCTAGCGCGAACCGAAAAACTCGAAACCGAACAAAACGAAAAGCATTTCCCGAATAACAAAAAAAAAGTTTCCCGAACTCGAGAGCCACGTGCGTATCGTAAATACGGGGCGCAAAAAGTGCCGTCATTGAAACTAGTGAAAAGTTTTTTCGCCGCGCGGGGGAGACTCCCCTCGGGACCGGAAAAAATCGGCCCCTCGCGTCCCCGCCCGCCGAACCTTTCATTCACCGGGAAAAAAGTGTGGCAAGGCCGTGTGACGTCACATCTAGTGGCCACGCGTTCGTTCCCTAGCAACGTGTCGCATCTCGCGATAGGCTCTTCGAAGGAATTGTTCCGCGGGTGTAAGATGGTGCCGGGTGACTTCGGTTCGGTGTGGATGTGACCAGTGTGGAGTGGGAAGTGCGATGTAGCGGGTGTGGACACGGTAGACTCTATGTGCAGCACGCAGCGAGCGCGGGTGCCGAGGATGCACCTCACGGGCGCGTCCAGCGGTGCCGTGTCGCCCGACACCAGCTCTACCCTTCTCCACGAAACGTATACGAAGATGACTTCGGACATTCTCGCCGAAAGGACGCTCGGAGACTTCCTGTCCGAGCATCCCGGGGAGCTCGTGAGGACGGGTAGCCCGCACTTCGTTTGCACCGTCCTACCACCACATTGGCGGTCGAACAAGACGCTACCGGTTGCGTTCAAAGTAGTAGCGTTGGGCGACGTCGGAGACGGGACGCTGGTCACGGTGAGGGCGGGAAACGATGAGAACTGCTGTGCCGAACTCAGGAACAGCTCAGCGGTGATGAAGAACCAGGTGGCTAAATTCAACGATCTGAGATTCGTCGGCCGTAGTGGTCGCGGTGAGTGCCGAAGGTGCAGTTATTGTTACACAATGAATACCTATTATTAGGAATTACTATGAGATATTAGGAAATTCGAATCTCTGGTTATTACTTATCATCAGGCATACTTATTAAATTTAGATTCAACTCAGATTAGGTAATATAAAATTAGACGAGGTGCATGATACAAGAGTGATTAAACATTTGTAAACTATGTTACTATTAAAAATTATTTCTTATTTTATAAAGAAACAATATAATACGTTATTACATAAACAAATAAACAGAAAACATTTTGAAAAGGTCATGATCAAATGTGAAGCGAATAACATCATCCCCTTCCAAACAAATTAGCATTCCAACCGTTAGACGAATTAAAAGTAAATATGCCATTCAAATATCAACTTGCTGAGTGGGACAAACAATTTCGGGAAGATTAGGACTTTTTAAAAGACAAAGTGAAATTAAGTTAGGGAAGTAAGTACTTAAGTTTTTACGCCGTATGTTATCCGGCGAAGCTGTGTGTAAGCTGTGGTAGCCCAGCGGTATCACCGTGCGCCTCTTTCGAGGAGGTCTAGGGTTCAAACCCCGGGCAGGCGCCAATGAGTTTTCAAGTAAAACTTATGTGTCTAATTGATAATTGCAATTTATCACACGCTTTCCGGTGAAGGAAAACATCATGAGGAAACCTGCATATCTCTAGAGAATTCTGGGGATATGTGTAACCTACCAATCCGCATTGGAGCAGCGTGGTAGGCCTTAGCTCCAATCCTTCTCTCCAAAAAAAAATAAATAAATAAATAAACGGAGAGAAGAGGCCTATGCCCAGCAGTGGGATAGTAACAGGCCGTTACTTACTTACTTACTTACTATGTTATCCGGCCGAATAAAATAGACCACCCTTATTTCTTACCGAGGTGTCGTAAAAGGCGATTAAGGTAAGTTGACTCACCATGTCCATGTGTGACGTACCCGTTGAGTAGAATAGGCGACCCTCTTTCTTACCGAGGTTTCGTACAATACGACTAGGGTAAGTTTACGTTAGGCAGGCGGCCAGTCGTAAAATACGTAGCCAAATCATGCGCAACTATGATTATAACATATTCCGACCCCACTTAGAGTGGGGTAAGGCTAGGAAGAATTGAAGTAACTTTCATGAAGTATTTCTTACAATTGAGGTGGCTAACTCAGAATGATTTAGGCAATTCGTACTTCGCTACACACGGGAGTGCCCAGTACGTATTTTATTTATGATACAAAATATCCAAATTATTTTCTTTTTTATAAATTTACTAGCTTTTTCCCGCGACTTCATTCGCGTGGACTGTTGTCGTGTGATAAGTCGATAATAGATGACACTTTTCAATATCATCCTATTCCTGTAGAAACAAACTCTGCTGCTTTAGTTAACAGGATTTCTATTGCTTATATGTTATTCCGGTGTATAAGGAATAACTGTGCCACATTTCATCGATATTGGTTCATCGGATTCACCGTAAAAGAGTAACAAACATACATCCATACTCACAAACTTTCGCATTTATAATATTAGTGGGATAGGATTTGTGTACTATTAAAAACATTTCATACCTGTTTTTACCTGTAAAGGAGTAAATTAGTGAGATTGCGCAATTTGCGCCAAATTACGCGCCAAAGTACACAGTACTCTAGAAACTAAAAAAATACATTTATTTAAAAAGTTGTAGGAGAATCTTAATGGAGTGATTTCTATTTATTACCTCTCTATCTTTTGTTACGTTAAAATTTAGAATAACTCAGTCGAAGTTAAAATTTCTGCTAAAGATATCGCTTCATAGAGCTTACATAGATTAATAGTCAGGGATGTAACTATAGGTTTTTCTGTGGATTTCCATATAACTACTACATTCCATATAATTACTACATTCCATATAATTACTACATTCCATATAATTACTACATTCCATATAATTACTACATTCCATATAATTACTACATTCCATATAATTACTACATTCCATATAATTACTACATTCCATATAATTACTACATTCCATATAATTACTACATTCCATATAATTACTACATTCCATATAATTACTACATTCCATATAATTACTAGTGCTGTGATGGCCTAGCGGTGCGACCGTGTGAATCTCTAGAGACGATCATGGGTTCAAACCCGGGCAGACACCAATGAGTTTTTCTATTAAAACTTATGTGTCTAATTGATAATTGCAATTTATCACACGCTTTTCGGTGAAGGAAAACATCGTAAGGAAACCTGCATTTCTCCAGAGAATTCTGGAGATATGTGTAACCTACCAATCCGCATTGGAGCAGCGTGGTAGGTCTTAGCTCCAATCCTTCTCTCCAATAACGGAGAGAAGAGGCCTATGCCCAGCAGTGGGATATTAACAGGCCGCTACTAACTAACTATATAATTACTACATTCCATATAATTACTACATTCCATATAACTACGCACTAACATAACATTCATCGGTTCTTTAAGAATTTAGCGAAATGGCATAGCTATGTCAGATAATAATTTCAAATTTGATTATACAGAAGTAATAAAAAAAATTCTTTATTACTTTTGTCTGATGTAACTCCACAAAGTTACGTTTTATTCTATAGATTATTAGAATTCGATTATCTCTTTCTCTTTAATATTTAAATGAGTTACCCTTGTATGTACATATATTTTCTAAATCTCGGAAACGGCGCCAGCGATCTTCTTGAAATTTAGCATCTTGTTGTAACAAAAAATGTCGTTTTATAAAAAAATGATGTTTTCGGGTATTAAAAAAACCTAAAATGTGGAATTGAATGCAATGCTGTCAAATACAAAGCTGTGATAGAATAATGGTAACGGACCAATGATTTTAATTTATTATGATTGCATTTTTTTATATCTTTAAAAAAAATGCCAAGCAAGGCACGGTCCCCAAGTTAATAGTTTGCCATAGCTTAAGTTATTTAAAATATCCGTGTTTACTTTGCAATGCAATGCCATTTTTAGCTTATTTTGTTCCGCTATAAGTTTAAAAATATATCCATAATATGATATATGCATTAGTCTGTCTATTTGCTTGTATGCTTTCACGGATAATCCGCTGGACTAGCGATTTGTTCACCTAGAACGACTGGACCGATTTGGAAAATTCTTTCAGTGTAAGATAGTCCATTTATCGAGGAAGGCTATAGGTTATATAACATCACTCTAAAATGAACGAAGAGGAGTAGCAATAACAAATATTAGAAAAACGGCAAAATTTAAAGCTTTCCTTGCATGCGCTGAGTAAACGGTGATACTTATTCAAAAATCATGTATTACAAAAAATGTTCCCCCTCTAAAAGTTATAAATAAAAGTCCGCGACAGCATATGTCTAGCTTTTATGGTTAACCCACTTTAACCAATTAAATGGTTATCAAAAGATTATAATACGATTTTAATCTTTCCACCGCTGGCGATTTCTAGTCTTTAATTAAAGACATACCCACAAACGATTTGCATTCAAAGTCGACTTACGTAATAAAGGTATTCAAATGTTTGAGCAAAGTTTATAAGAGCATACGATTGAGAAGAGATGCAAACTTTTTCAAGGTGCTTAAAACTTTTCAATGTCAAATAGGGCGGAATGGCCGGAAACGCCCTACACTGCCCGCCCTTCCTTAAGAAACGTGAATGAAGAATCTTTTACTTTTATTTTAAAAAAAAATCTTTTGTCTTTATTAATGTAATCTTTAATTCTTTTACAATATAAAATACAATATTTGTTGAAATATCCTATCCTACGAATATTATAAATGCGAAAGTTTGTGAGTATGGATGAATGTTTGTTACTCTTTCACGGCAAATCTGCTGAACCAATATCGATGAAAATTAGCACAATTATTCTTTATACACCGGAATATCATATAGGCTATAGAAATCCTGTTAATTCTACATAAATAATAATTATAATTCAGCTTTATTTAGTCCATACATATATACAAAAACAATTGATTAAGTAACAATTAAAAAAAAGCGTAGCCGCGGGTATAAGCGAGTATGTTATATATTATAGCCAACGCAAAAGTTTTTGCGATGAATTTTTCAATATATGTTATTTTTTTTAGTTTTGCACTGTAGGCCGTAATTTTGTTTTGTATCTATTGTAGTAATTATTTATCTATGTTTATGAATGAGTTATGTGAAACAGTTTATGTTAATTCAATGCGCTTTCTTAGTTAGTACAAAACTTTCTCAAAACTTATATTCATATAGTAAAACACACGCAGGGAAAATAATGCTTTTTTTTAATACCAACTTACTAAATGATAGAATTATTAATGAAAAACCACCAAAAACCTTCTTTATAACGTCGTTCGTTGGATTGTTAGTTATATTCAGAATTCTGTATCATAATTCAACATATTTCACTTTGTTGAATGGTAATAACTTAATTTGCTTTTGATTTATAACCGTGTTACGAAATCGTACTGTAATACACAATAAATCGTAAACAAGCAAAAACTTTAGACAGTATCAATATAGTGGCCTATTAATATACCAATGTCCAAAGGTTTTCTATCGCAATTTGTATACTTATGTATGCTAAGATCCACCACACTACCCTTATACGGATTAGCAGGTTAAACATTATCCATTTATCCATAGATATATGCAGATCTCAGATCTGATTCTAATCTATTCTAATATATAAAGTTATGTTAGGTTTAAAGCATGTCTTTCTCTTCTATTATTTGTCAACTCTGGTGCAACTCCTTTTATTTTCTTCCTATAATTGACACAATTTAACGATCTCTTTTCGGCATCCTTCTCGTCACATATCCATCCATATTCACACAACACTGGTTTTCTTGGCTTGGCTCATCACATGATTTTCATCCCTCCTTATTTCATATTGATTCCATCTCAATCTTTCACTTCTCGTCTTTTCTGTAATGGGTGCAATATTCAGACTTCCCCTTATATTGTCATTTCGTATTATTCAACCTTGTCATACCACATATCTACCTTATCACTCTCATTTTATTTGAATTCACTCTTTTTTCATACGCTTTTTTTTATTGCTTAACATCTTAATCCATAAAAGACAACAGGTCTTATAAGTTTTATAAGTTAAAATAGACTCAAACGGAGAAATTAGGAACGCTGTCGTGAGCTTTACTTAAGAAGGTTGGCTAAAACATATTTTAAATGGGGAAAAAATCTTGTATACATATGTATACTAAAAGGAATCTTGTATTTAATTGGTGCTATAAGTTGGTAAGTCATCCAATGAATTCAAAGTTCGTTCAGTAAAAGTACAGCCAACCTTTCGCTTGCATGTTTTCAGGTGGGACTTTGCGTGTAAAAACTGTTTAACTCAGCCGTAACATTACCACGCTTTCTGTCAGCAGTTTCTGTCAAAACTTTGTGAAATTACTAAAAGTTGGCAATGTGTAACGAGCCTATCAGCTTAAAACAAAGAAATCTTTATTTTATAGCAGAGATAATCAATTTATAATCCACTACGTTCTAACTCGTTTAATATCTTCAGTCATCATTCTCTTACCCTTATTCCTTTCTAAGTGGAGTCGGTACAATATGTCTTCTTCTTCCATTCTCCTTTATCGTTCGTCAACTCTGGTGCCACTCCTTTAACATGCATATAATTTTTCACACAATCCATCCATCTTTTTTTGGCCTCCCCCTAGCCATACATCCATCCACATTCATATTTAAAACTCTACTGGTCACATGATTTTCATCCCTCCTCATTACATGACCATACCAACTTAGTCTCGCACTTCTTATCTTTTCTGTAATGGGCGCAACTTTCAGACTTCTCTTAATATACTCATTAAGTATTCTATCAAGTTTTGTCACACCACACATCCACCTTAACATTCTCATCTCATTCGCATGCACATTTATTTCATTCTATCTTTATATCTTCAGTACCAGGTCAAAAGTATCCTTTGTGACCTATGCTATCAAGGTCTTAAGTTTCAGTACCTAGTTACAACAAAAAAAAATCAATTTTTACTTGAACGTTGTTGGTCTGACGATATAATTATAAATTAGTTAACTTGTACTTCAGTATGTACCGCAACAGGAAGTATTTTATGTATCCTTCTATACTATTAGGTTATTTCATAAAAAAAACTTGAAATTCGTTGTATAAAGATATAGTTAATTTTTTTTTAAATTAATTATCTTTTGGCGTTTTAACCTGTGACCCCCGTATATACGGACTTGCAGTTCGTCTATCACAGCTTCTTCTGAGTCTCTTTATTTATTTACCAGAATTTCATATATCTCGTGGATTCTGTAGGAAAATGCAGATGTCTTTGAATGTTGAATTTTTAACATGTCATATTACATGTTAAAAATTCACTCTTCTCGGTAGGAACAGCTTTCCAAACCAGCAGAAAGTTGACGATACAAAAGCACTTATTTACCAACAAGTTTTAAATAAAGAATATTTTGACGTTCTGGGTGTATTATTAGTAGTAGTAAGAGGTCGCCACTGAAAACCAGCGTTGAGGTATCCCCTCAAATTACGCTGAGTGGTGTTCCTTTTTACAGGGTCACATTTCTCTGCGTACCTTTATTTATTATTTTTATTTTTTTTCTATATTGTTTTTGTATAATTTTATTTTTTAATGCTACGTTTTATGTATTGTTTCTTTTTCTTTCTCCTTGTACGTAGTTTAATGAGATTTTTGTGTAAATAAAAGATTTTTGATTTGATTTGATTTGAATTCGAATTTGTTATCTTTATTTCACAGCCATCTATGATATCATATTACGAACTATTAATTAAGATAATGTTTTCTTGCTTTTAAAAGTTATGGGTCTCTTTAATTCTCACGAGTTTTGCGATATTGCAGTTTGTCACAAAGCAACTTTTTTGACAGAAGTTACAATAGAATTATTTTGCTGTAATCCGCGTTTGTTAACAGAATCTATCTACCTAGCAGAACAAGTCATTACACGTATCACAAAACGCCGCCACCACCAACACTCCACTAGCACTAGACACATTCACTACCACAACCTCTATCGATCGATCGTTTTGCCTCAAATTCGAATCATCAGAAAGAAAGGCGCCACGACAAAATCGTAATGCCAAAAAAAATTAAACTTATTGTATTAAGCGTACGATATATGCTCTAAATGGCCTTACATAATCGTCACATTAAAAATTCCGCACAGATAGATAGACACACTAAACAGTTTTAGCTTAAGCTTAGCTAAGCAATGATTAATTACCTGTCAGTGCATTATAACATGGTAGTCGCTTAGTGCATTATCTATATCTCCATTATGAATTAACCAGTTAGATTAACGGTTTGGATGTACTTGCTCATCATAATAACAGTGCGTTAAGTGTGCGTTGGTATAATAACAGTGCGTTAAGTGTGCGTTGGTATAATAACAGTGCGTTAAGTGTGCGTTGGTATAATAACAGTGCGTTAAGTGTGCGTTGGTATAATAACAGTGCGTTAAGTGTGCGTTGGTATAATAACAGTGCGTTAAGTGTGCGTTGGTATAATAACAGTGCGTTAAGTGTGCGTTGGTATAATAACAGTGCGTTAAGTGTGCGTTGGTATAATAACAGTGCGTTAAGTGTGCGTTGGTATAATAACAGTGCGTTAAGTGTGCGTTGGTATAATAACAGTGCGTTAAGTGTGCGTTGGTATAATAACAGTGCGTTAAGTGTGCGTTGGTATAATAACAGTGCGTTAAGTGTGCGTTGGTATAATAACAGTGCGTTAAGTGTGCGTTGGTATAATAACAGTGCGTTAAGTGTGCGTTGGTATAATAACAGTGCGTTAAGTGTGCGTTGGTATAATAACAGTGCGTTAAGTGTGCGTTGGTATAATAACAGTGCGTTAAGTGTGCGTTGGTATAATAACAGTGCGTTAAGTGTGCGTTGATATAATGACAGTGCGTTAAGTGTGCGTTGGTATAATAACAGTGCGTTAAGTGTGCGTTGATATAATAACAGTGCGTCAAGTGTGCGTTGGTATAATAACAGTGCGTTAAGTGTGCGTTGGTATAATAACAGTGCGTTAAGTGTGCGTTGGTATAATAACAGTGCGTTAAGTGTGCGTTGATATAATGACAGTGCGTTAAGTGTGCGTTGGTATAATAACAGTGCGTTAAGTGTGCGTTGATATAATAACAGTGCGTTAAGTGTGCGTTGGTATAATAACAGTGCGTTAAGTGTGCGTTGGTATAATAACAGTGCGTTAAGTGTGCGTTGGTATAATAACAGTGCGTTAAGTGTGCGTTGGTATAATAACAGTGCGTTTAGTGTGCGTTGGTATAATAACAGTGCGTTAAGTGTGCGTTGGTATAATAACAGTGCGTTAAGTGTTCGTTGGTATAATAACAGTGCGTTAAGTGTGCGTTGGTATAATAACAGTGCGTTAAGTGTGCGTTGGTATAATAACAGTGCGTTAAGTGTGCGTTGGTATAATAACAGTGCGTTAAGTGTGCATTGGTATAATAACAGTGCGTTAAGTGTGCGTTGGTATAATAACAGTGCGTTAAGTGTGCGTTGGTATAATAACAGTGCGTTAAGTGTGCATTGGTATAATAACAGTGCGTTAAGTGTGCGTTGGTATAATAACAGTGCGTTAAGTGTGCGTTGGTATAATAACAGTGCGTTAAGTGTGCGTTGGTTTAATAAAAGTGCGTTAAGTATGCATTGATATTACTATATCATACTATAGCAGTGAAGAGGTTTTTAACAAAACTTTTTGGATGAAATTAAAAGTAAAATAATGGCCTGTTATTATAATTAAGAATTTTTTCTGTAAAATTAACTTCTCTAGTTTTATATAGGCTAAAAAAATTGTTTTTTTTCTTTTGTGTATTATTGTGTATTGTGCAATAAAGAGTATAGCTATTCTATTCTGTTCTATCCCACTGTTGGGCATAGGCCTCCTCTCTCAGACAGAGGGATTGGAACAAAGACCAACTACGCTCCTCCAATGCGAATTGGTAGGTTACACATATCCCTAGAAATCTTTTGAGGTATGCAGGTTTCCTCACGATGTTTTCGGAAAGCGTGTGATAAATTCGATTAACATGTGATAATATCAATTAGAGACATAAGTTTTAATTTAGTGTCATTGGTGCCTACCCAGGGTTTGAACTTGTAACCCCTCGAAAGTGTCGCACGGTGTCACCGCTGGGTTATAACAGCTAACTTTTGGGATTAATGCTTATAAAATAAGCTTTACAAATTTCATATGTTGACTGGCCCGTTGGCACAGTGGTCTGTGACCCTGCCTTCAGCTCCATGGGTTGCAGGTTCGATTCCCGCCTAGGGACAACATTTTCTATACAAAAAAATGTTGGTTTGTTTTTGTTAGTATGTATTTAAAATTATATATATTTATCAGTCATCTGTTACTTATAACACAAGTATTAAGTTACTTATTTTGGGGACGGACGACTGTGATTGTAAGTTTCCCATCTATGTATTTATATAATAAACTTTCCATCCTATTTCGCCCTAGAATAAACATTATTCATTTAAATTAAACTCTTTCATTAATGTTCAATTTATTATCTTATGCATTACCGCATAAAGATTGACGATTCAAAAAATAACGGATATTCTGTTCAGTTTCTTTGATAAAAATAATTTTTACATGGTCTTGTATCACCAATAACACCACAAAGTTATTGACAATAGCTGTCAAACTATTGACAAAATATCTAGAAGGAACTGCAACTCGCAAGCATATTTCAAAATGAATAATCTCGTGAAACATTTGGATGTTTGTCCAGACTCTACGTTGTTAGGACAAGGTTTAAATTTTACAATTTTATGCTTCTATCGCTACGTTGATATTTTTTTATATGCAATCGAACTTGTACAGTATAAGAGTAAAATAACATCCTATAGCTGACTTAAGGGATTCTCTCTCAATGTAGAGTTTACGACGTATGCTTCGATTAGGGATTTTTTGGAATATCTGTAATCTGAAAAAGATCATAGATCTTTGTCAGAATACATAAATCCCAAAAAAAATGTAAGGATATGAAGATTATATTAATCATAATAAAAAAAAGTTTCATATCCGGAGTTCAACCTGAAAACCGCTGGCGGTCTATTCGTTACAATGTTACGACTCATGGGAAAAATTATTATAGGTAGAAAATCTTGCACTATTCTTATCTTATATCTTCGTTAGAAAATCATCATTCTCCTGCCCTGTGTGGGATTGCCTTAGAGTGGGATACCACTCTAAGTGGGGTCGGCACAACAAGTTTTAACTATGTTCTTACACAAAAGTAATAATAAAATGTAGAGTAGACAATCCGTTTTCATACCTGATACCTCCACCACCGCCACCACAAAACACAAACACTACATACGTTCACTATTACAAACTAAACAATCGTTTTGCCCCGCATCCGAAGCATCATCAGGAGATAGATCCACTCCACGACAAAATCGCAAAGTTTTGCGATTTTCCACTCTACGTTTAACATTCATTATATATATTTTCTATTTTACTTCATCTCGGATTATATCATATTATAGCAATAATATTATTATTACTTTTTTATTATGCATCTCCGCAAAGTAACGCCTAATTCTATAAATTATGTTGTTACATTTTGTCTGACATCAACTTATCTTAGTCGCCTTTTACGACGCCTAAATAAGAAATGAGGGTGGTCTATTCTACTCAGCTGGCTACCACACGGTGGTTTATCAAATGGTCTGTAAAAATTGACCTCAGCAATATTAGACACGTTTACGGAATATTTATTTCATAAAATTCAAACATTGCGCTTTCAGTGCCAACAAAGCAATTAAACGGCCTATCTAAATCATAACAGCGAGCGTGAGCCGTCGTGACACCGCAATGCATAGTTACGCAACTTGCGGGCCGCGCTTAGTTAGCACAACTACCCCGAAACCGAGGGGCAACCATAAATGAAATGGTAGTTTTCCGCGGCTAACCGGGCGCGGCCGGGCCGGCGAGCCGGTTAACCGGGCCCGCTGCGGCCGCGTTATGGTTGACAAGGGCCTGTTACGGCCGCCGACCGCGTGCGTGCCACAACCTACACGATGTTTGCGTGTACAGCCGGAACAGATCGCTTTACTTTACACTTTTTAAAGGTGACTGTTCACGCTACGACTTTCACTTATTTAGCATAATAATAATTAATTTATAGAATTCGTAGTTACCTTGCTAAGGTCAATTATACAGAAGCAATGATAATATATAAAAAGTAATGATAATGATAAAAGTAATGATATTTTGCTATATTATCACGGATTTGAGAAAAAAATATCATTAGCTTTATAATAATAATTATAATCGTTTATTGCTTGAAATAAAGTACATTAGATAGACAGTGATAACAGTTTCTCTTATTTCGCAAAATTTCGCTGTACAATAATAATGATTTTTAAATGTTTTTTGAATTTTTTTTTTTATCAGAAATACTTAAAAATGTAAAAGGTTAGGTTTAAGAAAAATAAATGAAAGTAATGATATATAATGTACTGAGGAACACTTTTTTTTCTGTTTATAATCTTTACGTTATTAGTTAAATATAATCTGACATTTAAATATATTATATTAATCACAAGTTAGTTTAACCTTTGAAAGGTGTTTTGACATTTAGTTATTGAAATTTAGGATGCACCAACTTGAAGTGAATTTAGGAGAATAATCGAACTATTCTTGTGTGAGATTATACGTTAAAAAAGAGGCATAAGGAGACTAAAAAACTAAGTTCAACTAACAAAAACGCACATAATATGCGATTATATCGAATTCCATATTTAACCATACTAATATGTATCATCGATTAAGAGTAATTTTACCTGTTTATTACGTTTTTACGCTGACCCATGATTATTTCGATCTAATTTCGATTTATTTTGGTTCAGCGACAGTTTGGACTTTAAGACATGACATAGAATAATCAAAATTCTCGCATGCAAGCAAGTAAATAGCAGTGTAGTTAAAGTTTTCGACACATTTGTCCTCCCTTGTAAGTTTTCTCCATTGAACACATTGGCTGCGTAATCTGCGCATAATTGGCACATCTGCAAGTCAAAGACAAAGAACTGAATTAAATTGCTTTTGTTCCAGACTATTGTCTGTTTTGCGCCAATAAAAATGTGATGTTTGGTCATATGCATCAGTATTCATAAAACTGGATGCAGTAGTAATGAAAGCGAGCTCGGAGCACCACAATATATACGTATAAAGAATTCTTCAAAGGAAAATTTTTATTCAAATGGCTCTGTGACCGCAGGCGTGGCTCCGCCTCCGCGGAAGACGTTGCTTTTCCGACATTTTCTATTGGTTCGCGCTCGAGAGGCGGGCCGTGTCTTCTTCTTCGAGACCAACTTTTCATTTGCACAACTGAAATATTGCCAGATTAAAACACTGCGAGGAAGTTCCCGTGCGGTTTCTCGATTCGCCTTTTTTTTCGTTCGGATCTCCTATTACTTGGAGCTACATAAATAATCAGTATTTAGATGAATAGTTATTTAGAACTAGCCTATGGCTTCGCCCGTGTAAATATCTGTGTACTAAATTGAAATCTATACTAATGTATAAAGCTGAAGAGTTTGTTAAATTGTTGGGCCCGTTATGACAACAGGACTTTTCCGCAAGTCTGATACAGTCCTCCACAACGCGTCGTTTTAATCCGAGGTCCGGCCTCACAGGAGGCACCCTTAAGGCGACGCTCCCAGGATGCTGCGAGTCTCGCGCGAGACTCGCTCTCCCAGTTTTTCACTCCGGCGATGCTTCTGCGCTCGCCCACTCTCTCGGTGACGCTGTCAAAGTCTCTAGGGCTATCAAATTTATTTTTCGGACTCTAATTAATGAATTAGAGTCCGAAAAAAAAATTTGATTGTTGGAAAGTGCTACTAAGGAACGCGCTACTAGGAACTACTGGACCGATTTGGAAAATTCTTTCAGTGTAAGATAGTCCATTTATCGAGGAAGGCTATATGTTATATAATATCACGCTAAGATGAATAGGAGAAGAGCAGCAATAAAAAATAGAACGAAAACGGCCAAATTTTAAAGTTCAGCGCACACAAGTAATGCGTGCGCTAAGTGCGCTGTGATAGTTATTCGAAAATCATGTATTACAAAATAGTTCTCCTCTTTAAATTAATAAGTTAATGCTAAAGTTAATACTAATATGTGTAAATGATAATTGCAATTTATCACACGCTTTTCGATGACAGAAAACATCTTGTGGAAACCTCCATATCTCTAGATAGATTTTTATTTTAAATTTTTATTGGAATACAAACTTAAGCGTTAACTGTATCTTTATTATGAAACACACATATGTATATCTAAGCCAATATGAACGTATTAATTCAGTCAATTAGCGTGCACGTAAGCATTAGCACATCGTTACGTAGGACGTCGTAATCGGCGCGACTGACGCGGCAAGGCGTGTATTTGACAGCTGTCAAATTGGATCGCATCCAGCTATTAGGAAATGTCGCATTGTGTGGATACTACCTTTATGATTTTGTTTTAGTTTATTTCATTGACAATTACTCAGGAAGGAAATGCTTTCCTGGATAGTGGAAGGATATCCTTATTTTGATAATATGAAACTAATGCCCGTGAATTATGGATATAATAAGCCTATATCACTCTTCAGTACTCTCTTATTTATTATACTGGCATTAATATGTCTAAAAACAAAAGTTTTTATTATGAAATAATAAACTGGTCGAGTATATTGAGTTTTTATATATTTTACCAATTAGGCCATTGGCCCTATTTTTAAGTATTTTTGCATTAAAAATTTACAAAATTATAATAAACTAGCTCTGTCAGTGGCTTCGCCCGGGTGTAAATCAGCGCGTCGCAAAATTTCTATAAAAATGAATTTTTAATTAAAGTATTATTGTGATTTAAACATAAGAGATAGTGATATGCGGTCGCGGACTTTTTTCTAGTATTTTTTGAGATCTACAGTTCTCTAGTACATTACGTCAGTATATCTCTGTTGGTTTACGCGGCGCAAGCATCATAGTCTAGTATGCATAATAATGTCAAAATTTGTATGATATTATGTTCTTACTTTAAACGAACATTCGCTTGTCTCACAAACTTATTCAGCGTAAGTTTCTCTGATAATGGTATAACCATAACAATATCAGGTACCAAAGTGTTTTCTACCCTTTTCAAAGTAGTTTCGTGGGAGATTAAGAATGTCTTTAAATACGAAAACATTTGCTTTTGGTGCTATTAGGAAATTTTTATTTTTATTTATTAGGATAACCAACATAACTTACATTATTAATAGTATAAAATACTCTACAAATTAAATGTAGTCCTAATTATAATTAAATGTATCAGGTATGAAAGCGGATAGTACACTACAGTTTGCATGTTTTCATACTTTCTTTTATCACATTTCTTTTTTTTGATATTACTGTTGGAAAAAGTGCTCAGTGTTATTTGAGTTAGCTGATACGTACTTGTGTGATATTGCTTCTTATTACAAAATTCTTATAGAATAATTGGGAGAATATATTGATAGCATCGTAGAATTTAGTGAGGGAGAGAGAGAGTGAGAGTGCTTTTCCTTTAAACTCCTCGTAGCCATTTTCTTTTATTTTATTTTATATAATCTACAGCTATTTACATAAAGCTAATCTATTAATAAGGCCAAACTGATTATATAATTTTACATAAAAAAATTTTGCTTAACAGAATTTAGTAAAGAAAATACGAAAGGTGTTATAACGACGTGACGTGCGTGTTTGTGCATTATACCATATTATAGTCTCACTTGACGAAACTGAGCCAAATCCCTCGAATATTTTTTAAGAGACTTAAACGAAACACTCAATTCTTCGATTATAATATATTGGTACCCTCATCAAATAAATGCAATAATCAGGAACAAAGAAAGTCTAATGTTGTAGTCAGTTCTAAACAATGACAAATGGAACATTATTGGATATTGGAACATTACAACATTGCCATGAATAATTAATAGAATTAGGCGTTACTTTGTGGAGATCCATAATACAAAAGTAATAATAAAATTATTTTGCTATAACCCGCGAAGAAGTAAAATAGAAAATATATATAATGCTAAATGGAAGTGGACAATCGGTTATCATACCTGATACATGCAGGATTCGTAAAAACACATGCACAAACCTCCACCACCGCCACCACAATACACAAGCACTATATACGTTCACTATCACAAACTCAACAATCATCAGGAGATAGACTCCACGACCAAAATCACAAAGCTTGACATTGCCATGACTTTAAGTTATAAAATAGATATATTTTAAACCTTAGAATGGTAAAGAAGGTGCACTAAATAGGCAGAATAATTATTAAACAGTTTTTTAGTTACTTACTAATATTGTACTATCCTAGAATCTTTAAAATAGCTGTATAGGTATTACACTAATATATTCCTTCACTTAAAGTGTATAATAAAATCATGTCACACTTAAATCAATATCGAGAAGCTTAAGATCCTCCAATTAAGCCGCCAGTGTCAAATGGATGGGGGGAGTGAGAAAATTGAGCTTGTGACGGTGAAGCCCTTAATAATGCCCTATGATAATACAGTACGTTAACCTCTCTCTAATAGTTTCATAACCCATGTTCATATTAAAAATGTGAAAGTCTATCTGTGGGTCACATTTTTACGGCTAATCCGTGATATTGTTGAAATTTGGTACGAATTAAGCTCATTACCTAAACTAACATCTATACTAATATTGTAAAGAGTAAAAATTTGTATGTATGTTTGTAATGTTTTCACACAAAAACTACTGGACCGATTTCAAAAATTCTTTCACCATTGGAAAGCTGCAGATTTACTAAGGAACATAGGCATTACATCACATTAAATTAGTCATAAAAATCTGTTATCGCATGCGCTGCGGAAACTATTGATGATAGAACAAAATATTCTACAGTATTATAGAACGTATCAATATCTACAAAAAACTTCGCGATACCATATATCCAACTACTATAGTTATGCCAATATAAATATTTTACATTGTAAAAGTTGATAAAAGTGCCGACATTAATAAAACTAGTAAAAATAAAACTATAGTCCGACTTAGTAGAGTTTGCACTGTCATGAGATCGGTATGTACGCGGTTAAAACCGCGGGATATTACTAGTTTATAATTAAAAAAATCCTTTTTCTGTTCGGAATACGGGAGTCACAATTTCAATGAGTTTTTCTATTAAAATTTATGTGTCTAATTGATAA
Source organism: Morpho achilles (assembly GCA_947086495.1). NCBI lineage: Eukaryota > Metazoa > Arthropoda > Insecta > Lepidoptera > Nymphalidae > Morpho > Morpho achilles. The sequence goes on from CAMTZB010000016.1 coordinate 5,889,831, forward strand.
TTGCAACTTATCCATGAAGGGAAATATCTTGAGTAAACCTGAATGACTGTACTGCACCTGTAAAACTGAATCTAGAGACTTTTGGGGAAATGTGTAACCTACCAATCCGCATTGGATCAGCAAGAGGAGACCTATTCCTGGGGAATAGGCCGTTACTTTACTGCAATCAAACAGAAACGTTAAATTTTAAATACAAAGTTAGGCTTATTAGCAAGTAAGGTTCTGTAACGGACTATGAAAAGAAAAGATCATAGAAGGGTAAGAACAAGGGTAAGAAATCATGGCTTAATATCATTGTCATTGCTACCAAATCCTATCCTATTCTACTAATATTATAAATTCGAAAATTTGTGAGTATGGATGTATGTTTGTTACTCTTTCACGGTGAATCCGATGAACCAATACCGATGAAATCTGGCACAATTATTCCTTATACCCTAAATAACTTATAGGCTATAGAAAATAAATAAAAAAATTTAATTCTACAGTAATAAAATAACTAGAAAAGCGCAATCTATTTAACCTATCAGACAACAGTCTAAGCAAACGAAGTTACGGGTAACGGGCGAGAGGGCGAAACCACCGGACGAGACGACAACACCGATTACGACACCACGACCGGACTTAACAATTCCTGACGATGACTACGAGGTCTGGGAGGCTACCATTCCCAGACCTCCCCACCGGACCAGACATCCTTTAGGTCACCTAGGTAACCTGGGCTCACGACCCGAATACCGACAACTCTTAGGTCAGCTAGGTTACCTCGGCCTACGGCCGGAACATGGACCGGGCAGAATGCCTGCGAGGAAATGCCCGGGCAAAGAGGTATGCCTCGAGGCCCAGGCACCCCCCAACCGGGGAGTAAGCGAGATGACCCTGCTGGTGTTACGGGTAAAAGCTATTTTCAAATCATAAAGAGCAGAATTTTTTTTTTATTAAATCGACCTTCTTTTCATTCGTTGAAGAGGCAAACACAAAAAAAGATAAGCTTTTTCATTGATTTGTTTAGGTAATGTCTGACGAATGTCTTGTTTACTAAACAACCGGTAATATCTGCGTAATAAAATCATGTCACACATAAATCAATCTATGATACGTCCTTCATTTGGCGTGCGAGTGACACAGGCGGGGTGAGTGAGGAAATTGTGAGCTCGTAAAGCGTGCCGTGAGCTAGAGCATTAGGTAGGGGTTATTTATTTAGGCGCGATGTTCAGCGGCACGCCGCGGCTGGTACGGAATACTCACTTACGTCTGTTTTGTTTTGGATTTTTGTTAAACGATCGGTTACTACGGCTGTGGGGATCATTTTTTAATTCGTCAAGCCTAATCTTGTTTTAGTCGTATGGTATCTGGCTGAATAGAATGGACCAACATCATTTCTTACAGAGGTGTAATAAAAGGCGACTAAGGTAAGTCGACCCGCTGTGTGGTATCCGGCTGAGTACCTTCATTTCTTTCTTTCGCTAGTGGGAACATAAGAGGCCGTTACTTTACTTATTTTATAAAATAACTCAAGTGAAATAATAGTAGTTAGGGAAGTAAAATAATTTTACTAACCCTTAAATGATTTATAGAAGCTGACGTTCTTTTGCAGAATTCCATAGTATAGAAGTCGCAATAAAACTATTTTGTTATTGTATAATCCGCGCTTGTTAAGCTATGTAATGCTTAGTGTATGCAGCAGGCAACATTCACATACCTTATACATCTAGGAGAAGTGACCACACGTCACATCACAAAACACATCCAGAAAATCTGCACAAGCACTAAACACACTCACTACCACAATCTCTACGATCGTTTCGCATCACGATGTCGTACCTGCTTCATACACTTCGCATTACATAAATTATATTGACAAGCGAGTCAATATAAAGTCAAGAATTATAACAAAATAGTTCTATTGCAACTTCTGTACTAACCATTGTAAAATACATTATCGCCAGTTCCTAATGGCATTATATTTAAACTCCACACCGTATCGTTACCAACAATCTAATTATTCGTGGACACCTCAAACATCACGACACAAAACACGAGTATTCCCATAAGTGTTAACGCGGGGTGTACCTCGCGTTAATAAACTCCGATAGGCCGCAACAAGCCGGATCGTGTGCGACCTCCATTTTTAACGAGCTCACCGTCCGCAGAAAGTAGCCTACACATGAAATCACGTATGAATGAGGCTTTTTTTTCAGTTTTTTCGCGTGTAGCGGCGTGCCGCTTCAGGCCCCATTAAAGCTTACATGTCACTCTACCCCTCCCCCGTCCCCCATTCCCCGTTCGGGGTGGAAAAATCAGAAAATCGGTATTGGCTGCATCCCGCAGCGAGCCAAAGCGCTCTACAATACAGCTTTGACGGACGGTCATTTAATATTAACTGTGGTTTTTCCGCAGATGGAAATGTTTTTTTTATTGCCGGCGTTATGCTGTGATGAAGTGGTCGGCCTGTTGTTCGTGACGCGCTCTGATATGTTGTGGATGAGTTGCTCTTTTATGCTCTCCACTTTGATACGTCATTTCGCGTCAAGTGCTTATTTGTACGGTATTTTGATAGTTGGCTGTTATTGCAGTTTTGATGGCCATTACGTTAATTTAATTTATTACTCGTTGCGCTCGATGTTCGGTATGTTCTGTATAAAACTTTATTCGACGCATAAAAATTGAAATCGGACCCGCGATAAATTTTCAACTTTTCGAACAAGTGATCAAAATCGAACTACAAAAAGTGAGCGTCGACGAAAAGAGTAGCGACCGCAGATTGTATTTATTGCGTCCACTCATTCCGAGTAAAAAGTTTCGACAGATATATCACAGATTCCAGTCATAGTTTCAATGCAATGTAACTATTCAGAAATTAATTGTAGCGGTTAAATGTCGAAGACTACGTTTAAATTTAGAGTTGCTTAATAGAATTTGAGTGGTTATATGTTAGCTTCTATTTTTGTAATGTCAATTTGAAATTAATTATGTAATATTTTGTAACGAAAAGAAGCCTAGCAGAAGTTTTAATATAGTAACGGAGCGAGGTGCGTAAAGGAGAGTAGAGGTGAAGTGCGGAGAGGAAAGGAGAGTAGTGGCGCCTTTTGACGCAGTGATTGTCAGGTTGTCTACTGATTTGACTTTTGATTGAAAATTTGAAAATCGTTTCTCATTTCCTTAATAAAATTAAAATCGTTGTAATAATTTCCTATTACATATTAATTTTCAAATAAAAAAGACCTCTTATTTTTATAAGAGCGATAAGATAAGCTTCTCAGCGCTGTAAATTTTTATAATTGTTTAACTTTTACCTGCAACCTCGTTCGCGTTGACTGTTGTCGCGTGATAGATTTTTGTCGATTGATAACAGATAGCGTTTTTCAATGTCATCCTATTCTATTTGAATTAATAAGATTTCTATATCCTATATGTTACCCCGGGGTATAAGGAATAATTTTGCCAAATTTCATCGATAATGGTTCATCGGATTCGCCGTGAAAGTGTAATAACATACATCCATACTCACAAACTTTCGAATTTATAATATTAATAGGATAAAGGGACCAAACATTAGTTGTGCATGTTACACCAATGCTTAGTACATATGTTTAAAGTATTTTTATATTGCTACAGGTAAATCCTTCACCTTGACGATAACGATATCAACGACGCCGCCCCAAGTCACCACCTACAATAAGGCGATCAAAGTCACCGTCGACGGACCACGGGAGCCCCGATCCAAAACCAGTTAGTATTTATATCGGTATCAAAATATATTCTTAGATAGATAAACATTTATTATACTCAAAATGTAACAAGAAAAATACAGACATACATAACCTCATTAGTAGTACTATCCCATAAAAATATGCGTAAAAAAAATGGCTTATTAGTCAGCAATCTCTTCCAAGCAACCCCCTACTCTGCTGCAAAAAGATACGGGTAGATGTATATTTATTTGAATAAAACTCGAAAAAAAAACCAATCTTATCAGGCTAAAATATACTGATGAGAAACTAACTCTTAAAACTATAAGAGAGCCTTTTTATAAATAAACATTTATTATACTCAAAATTTAACATTCATAACTTAATTGGTAGTACAGTCGCATAAAGTTATGCTTAAAATGCGGCTTATTAGTCAGCAATCTGTTTTAAGCAAACCCCTATTATGCTGCGAAAAACACGCGGGCAGAAGTAACTTCATCGAATAAGACTGAAAAAATAAAACTAGTGAGAGACGAATACCTATTTGAAACCATCACTTAAAATATTAGAAAGCCCCTGAAATTAATGCTTAGCAAAAGCCTTGTTTCCTTCAAGAAATGAAGAATTACGTTAGATCCGCTGAGCTACTTATTTATTCTAAATCGGAAAACTTTAAACGTAACATTAAAATCATAACTATTGTATATGCCAAGCAATTCTTTAAGCATTAAGCATTAATGTCTTTACTTTTTTTTTTATACGGATGACCAAGCTTAGCTTGGTATTTTTTTTAGAAGAAGTTGTTGTATATGAATTAGATTAATAAAGGGTGATAAAATTTTGTAAAAACAAAACCTAACTGTATCAATTTATCGCCTCAAAAAAGTAGTATTCACATACAAAATTTTATGAAAATAGTTGGAGCCGTTTCCGAAATTCAGATTATATAAATATCTATAAAAGATTAGCTCATTAAAAGATATTAGGTAGATTAAAAACAAAATATAATCCTATAGTTCCTTAACTGTGATATATTGTAAAGTAACGTATTTTATTAACTCAACGAATTTCGTCTACTATTCAAACTATCTCGCCGTTGAAAAATGTAAAGGATCTATACCCCTTTACAAGACGAATGTGAGGGCACAAAGGAAGGCTGTAATGAATCGGTTGTTTAATTAATTAGTCAAGAAAGGGCCCGGGTTAACCCCCCACGCTCCGTGTGTGCATGCCCTGCATATTGATTTATTATGCCAGCCTCTCCGCGATAAATTATTTAATTCTAAGTTCCGAAGGCTCACATCTACGCGAACATGTGGGGATATTAATGACTTGAAAGATTCCTGTAAATGGTCCGTGAAGGAGTTTCAATGTTCAGTCTGATTACTTTTGAATGAGCACAATAGCTGAACTTAACTACCTGTGCCTGCAGATTCGCCTGTGCAATAATTACAGTGTTATAAAGTTTATTAAGTGTAAACCCCGTGAAAATTCGAGGATAAAAGTATATATTGCTCAACATCTAGCAGTGAAAAAAAAGCCATTCCGGAGGATGCACTGTTAACTTAAGCCTTCCTCAAGAGTTGCACTATCTTTAAGTACAAAACGTACAAAGATATGTTTAACAGATTTTGAGAAAATCCATCTCATACAAAAAGAGAGCTTTTGGGGACTTTGTTTTACAATATGTATAGATATTTACTTTAGTTGTGAATATTCTCTTGGCTATTCTGTAAAATATTATAGTATTTTTGTCGATATAAGTATATCCATACTTATATTATAAATGCAAATGCTGTCACTCTGTTACGCTTTCACCAATATTTATGAAATTGAAGCTTATATTGGTATATAAGCTTAACGGGCTAACATATAGCATAAAAAATCCTTTTTCATTCAGAAACTGGAAATTACAGCATCGTGCACTGATTGAGGGTATTTTAACAGTAAAATCGACGCGAATGAAATCATTGGTATCACTAGTCCTAGCAATCAAAATCGAAAAGAACAATATTGTCCTTATCGCGCGATATCAGACGAAGAGAAGAGAAGCCATTAGTGCTAACAGCATTAGTCAATTAGAAAAAAGAAACAATTTATTAAATAAATTAAATATATGGGACACTTACACACACGGTCGTCCGTACCCAAAGTAAGTAACTTATTACTTGTGTTATGGTAGACAGACAACTGGTGAATATCACTACATCACTATCATCACTACATATTATAAAACAAAGTCGCATATATCCTATGTACGCATAAAACTTTAAAACTACGCACCAGATTTTGATGCGGTTTTTTTTAATAGATAGAGTGATTCCAGAGGAAGGTTTGTACGTATAATAACATTCAATACGGGGTAGAGAAATACTGTAATTTTTGAGTTTTCTGTAAATAATTACATTTTTTTCCGCTTACATTGCAAACGCAGGCTAAACCCTACGAGATTTATCGAAATGATGCACTAAGTATTTGTACACCTTAAAAAGGTCTACAGAAAAGTCCGCGATGGTATATGTCTATCTCTTATGGATAACCCACAATATCATTTTTTGTCATTTACTTTTTACGAAAAATAATGCCTTATGTTCAAAGCAATTTTTATACAATACAGCAATAATCCTTATCCAATTAAGTACCTTAAATAAATAGTTGATTTAATATAGATCAATATGACCGTTTACAGCATGTAATTTAAGTGAACATTTTCGGAGATATTACAGATTTAAAATGCCGTGAGGACGCCGCGCTTCACCCTATAGCACTTCGAATCTTTTAAGAGTTTGTTTAAAGACATTCTGTAATTATTTGTAAAAATAAAATACATAGGTAAAATGTAAAAGTAAATAAGTAAAAATGTACTATATGAGTTTAGATATTCCAAAGATAGCAGGAAATCGTCTTGGTATAGGGAGAGGGAATTGTTTTTCTCCAAATTTAACGCTTGCGGGCCACGGGCAGTAATGAATAAATCAAAACAACTGGATCAATTTTAATCATTTTTTTACACTGACTGACATGGGATATATATTTTATACCCGTGCGAAGCAGGGGCAGGCCGCTAGTATACTTATATATTTTTAAATACATAGTTAAAAACAAATATACACCCAGGCTCAAGGACCAACAAATTAATTTAAAGAAAATGTTTGCCCTCGTATACTTATATATTTTTAAATACATAGTTAAAAACAAATATACACCCAGGCTCAAGGACCAACAAATTAATTTAAAGAAAATGTTTGCCCTCGGTGGGAATCGAACCCGTGACCTGTGGAGCCGAAGGCAGGGTAACACTGCACTGACGAGCCAGTCAATTTATTCATATATTTTGTACCATCATTGAAAAATTATTCTAACAAAATGTATCAAAAATTCACTTTCACACCAATGTTATCAGCTTCTATTCAAAAGTAATAAACAGGTACAGTAGCGTTAACAATGCAAGCACATCCCTTCCCTATTTTTACCCAGCTGTGGGTGGCTCGCTTTACGGCCGTGCAGTAGCCGCCTACAATTTAATAATCGGGCGGACTATTAACGATGTTTTTCTTAAGGAAGCTATTTCGGATGCGCCGGTACCAGACCACCCGCGTGTCTGTCCGTTTGTTTACTTATTGCAACTAAATTGATTGTTGATATCACATAAGGTGATATAGTATCAATTAATTTTACTATAACAGACTAAGGCATCTAGTACCCCAACACTTCCTTATTTTCTTAACTATACATATATATAGGCGATATGCGTCTAGTTTTGGAAGTAACGGCCTGCTAAATTCTATGCAAAGGCTTTCTTTTCCCTTGGCCGAGTGAATTAGAACTCATACTCATAACGGTGGTCCCAGGTAATCAACATTGATACAGTTCTGTTACCAACATTATTCTTATTTTATTTTAAATTAAACTATCGTGAGTAGTATTCATAGTTAATGTATAGAACCGGCTATACTCACGTCTTATTCTATCGGGTTAGCCCAACTAGTTTCCCACGAGTCACGCCCAGTGAAATGCTGGACGCAGCTCCCGCCGCGATAACGTCGTGTAGAGAGCTCATGAATAAGTGCCCCGGATGAGTCGAAACTAGTCGGGCTAACCCGATTAAATAAGACGTGAGTATAGCCGGTTCTATACATTAACTATTATTGTTCTTGCTTCGTTTGTTCGTTGATGAGAATTGTGGACATCATGAGACTATAGAATCAACTATTGAATCTCATACATTTAATAAGAACCAGGTTTACATTTAGACTTTTTATTTGTTTATTTGTCAACATATTGATTTCATATTATTGAAATTATTTATTAACATTTTAGTGATCGGATAGTTCAGGAGTATTCTTGAATAAGTATATCGCTTTTTTATATTTATAAGAAGAGCAGATATGTGTTAAGTTGTCGGCCAGAAAAGAGACTTTATCGCAATATTATTGAATTACTAGCTGTGCCCGCGGCATTATTCGCATGATTGTCACAATTTTTTTCCCGCGCAAATTCCAATACCTCGCAGGGATTCGAGAATAAAAACTAGTCTTTATATTTAACTTCCGACCTCCTATATCTTCCAGTGAAGGTCCCATTAAAAAAGTTTTCCTTTTAGTAAAAATCGTACAAAAATCCGTTCAATACATTCATAGTAAGTTGTACCACAACAGTACAGTACAGTTGAACAGAACAGTCAGTAGAACCACCGTGTGGTATCCGGTTGAGTAGAATAGACCACCCTCATTTCTTATCAAGGTGTCTTAAAAGGGTACTAAGGTAACTTGACTTACCGCATGGTATCTAGTTGAGTAGAATCTTAGACCTCTTTTATACTGAGGTGTCGCGACTAAGGCAAGTTGACGTCAGGCAGGTCATAAAATACAAATCCAAATCATGTGACAAAATGTTTATAATATATTGTCCCGACCCCATTCAGAGTTGGGATAAGGGCAGGAGGATGAGGACAGACAGACAGCTTTTGGAGATTGTCTTTTATAAGTATAGATACCCAGCCACGACTGACCGGACATATTCTAAAGCAAGACTAACTAGTTGAAATACTTAGAATAATAAATCTAACTAGACCGGACGCCACCCCTGTGTAATCCTTTAATCAGGTCCACAGTATCCCTTGCCGGCACCCTATTTTTCCCTCCCATCTATAACATACCCCCTTGCCCCTCCACCCACACGGCCCCTCGAACGGTGCAAATGACAGTTTCTAATTCCAACTTGCCATGAAAGTGTGTAATTGTTGTGCCGTTGATTTATACATTGAATCTTTTACGCGGAATGAACGTGTGTGTGTATCGGGATTTGTGTGAATGAGCGCCGATATTCAATACTGACAACCGACAGCGGCACCGCCCGCGTGGAAAGATTAAAACCGTAATAACTATATTTTGATTAGCATAAAAATGGTTAAAGTGGGTTAACCTTAGGCGTTGGCGCAATGGGTAGTAACCCTGCCTTCAGCTCCGCGGGTCGCGGGTTCGATTCCCGTCGAAGGCCAACATTTTCTATAAATGAATTTGTTGGCCTTTGAGCCTGGATGTATATTTGTATTTAAGTATGTATTTAAAAAATATATAAGTATATATTCACCAGTTGTCTGTCACATATTAAGTTACATTTATTTATTATTATTATTAAAAGCTAGACATACGCTGTCGCGGACTTTTATTTATAACTTTAAGAGAGGAACAATTTTGTAATAGATTTTTGAATAACTATTACCGTTTACTCAGCGCACGCAAGGAAAACTTTAAATTTTGCCGTTTCGTACTATTTTTTATTGCTGCTCCTCTTATTATATTATATTCATCTTGCTTTGATGTTATATATCCTATAGCCGGGAGTAAATGGACTATCTTACATTGAGATAATTTTTCAAATCGGTCGAGTAGTTCCTAAGATTAGCGCGTTCAAACAATCAATCAATCATACAAACTCTTCAGCTTTATATATTAGTATTGATGACGCGGGCTGTACATTTCTGTGGTTGTAAGATATTTATATTTCTTATTTTAGGTTCCATTTAAAAGTAAGGCCTTTAAGGTAAGGGCACTAGTAATTGACCATGTACTAGTAGTTTACCGTTTTGTATGAAATTTTTAATAATAAGCGTTTTGTTTTATGTAGCTAATAAAAAATATTAAATTTTAAATATTAAACAATGGGCTACAGTTCTGAGCTTTTGAGCAGTTGTTAATAGATGGCAACAGGTAATATACAATATACAGGTAATGTACAAAATTTATTTTTTATTAGCTACAACAAACAAAACGCTTATTAAAATTTCATACAAAACGGTCAACTACTAGTTGACCGTACTACGGCATTAGCAATTAGGTCAATTACTAATGCCGTTACCTTACATGTATTTTGAATTTAAGTCTTGTTTGGTTTTTTAGATGTTTGTTTTGAGAATTATGAGTGCCTAAGATAAAAAATAAAACCATTCCATACATAATTTCCATTTTGAATATTTTAATTTCTTTCTCCGGACTTCGTTCACTTTAAAACGATCTACCACTATGGCGCCCTCGGGTGTAAGATTGCTAATACATCATTCGTACTGCTGGTGCACGGATTCAAACTCCGGGCAGACACCAATGAGTGTTATTGCAATTTATCACACGCTTTTCGGTGTATGTAAACATCGTGAGAAAATTTTGCGTAAGTAGCGGCATGTTACTCTCCCACTGTTGGGAATAGGCCTCTTCTCGCCGTTTATGAATAGAAGTTATTGGAGCTGAGACCTACCACGCTGCTCCAATGCGCATTGGTAGGTTACACATATCTCCAAAATTCTGTAGAGATTTCTCTATGCAGGTTTCCTCACGATTTTTTCCTTCACCGTAAAGCGTGTGATAAATTGCAATTATCAATTAGACACATAAGTTTTAACAGAAAAACTCAGTGCTGTCTGCCTGGGTTTGACCCGTGACCTCCTCGAAAGAGTCACACGGTGTTACCAAAAAAAAATGTTTGACTGGCCCGTTGGCGTAGTGATCCTGCCTTAAGCTCCGCGGGTCGCGGGTTCGATTCCCGCCGAGGGCCAACATTTTCAATAAATGAATTTGTTGGCCTTTGGGCCTGGGTGTATATTTGTATTTAAGTATGTATTTAAAAAATATATAAGTGTATATTCACCAGTTTTCTGTCTACCATAACACAAGTATTAAGTTACTTACTTTGGGGATGGATGACCGTGTGTGTAAGTGTCCCATATATTTATTTATTTATTTAATGGCCTATCACAGCTTCATTTTTTAGCTTCACAATTTTGCATATCTCCATAAAAGTCTGCAGATATGTCTACCAATATACCAGTCTACCAATCCGCATTTTAGCATTGTGGTTAGTCTCAAGTTCAACCCTTCTCCAAAAAATGGAAAAAGGACGCCTATGTCCATCAGTTGGATAGTAACAGGCCGCTACTCTCTACATCGCTGAGAAGCAATTTCTTTTTTATAAGATCTCTCATTTATTTCAAAATTAATATATAATAGTAAATTATTACAACGATATCTTTAATTTTATTCAAGATATAAGAAATGATTTTCGACAAAAGTTCGATCAAAAGTAAAATCAATAAACCCCGCGCACAACCTGACAACCACTGCGTCAATAGGCGCTACTACTCTTCTTTTGCTCTCCGCACTTCACCTTTACTCTCCTTTACTAGTGTTGCATTTTACGGATGTCAATATCACCCTTGTCAATTTTGGGTACAAAGCATTTTAAAAGTCCTTGAAATCGCACCGGGCATATATAGATCTATTTGTTTATATGAGAAAAGGGGAGTGCGCCTTTATTAAGAGACAAGTTCCACACGATCATGTCGATACGTCGTAGGTGTCACCCTTTCGCATTCCGAACATTGGGAACACGGCAGACAAGTTACAGGTACAAATACGCTATAGGTGATGATTTAATTTATAAATTGCTAGCTTCTACCCGCGACTGTTGTCGTGTGAGAGGTCGATAATAGAATGCGCTTTTCAATGTCATTCTATTCGTGTAGAATTAACAGGTTTTTTATAGCTTGATAAGGAATGATTGTGCCAAATTTCATCGATATTGGTTCAGCGGATTTGCTGTGAAAGAGTAAGATATTCACAAACTTTCGCATTCATAATATTAGTAGAATAGGATAGTTCTCAGCAGCCCAGTTTTTTTTACAACTGCGACCTTTTCAATATAATTTACAAAAAAAAGACCGTAACTGAACTAAATATTCAAAATCAAATTCAAATTTTTCCTTATTCAAATAAACTTGTAAGCAAGTACTTTTGAATCGTCAAATTCTACTGCTGGTTCGGCAAACTGTTCCTACCGAGAAGAGCCAGCACGTTTTTCTTTTTCCGTAATGTAGATTTTGAGAAAATCGATCACATACAGAAAGACAATTTTTGAGGATTTTTGTTTATAATAAGTATAAAAGGATCTTACATTATTGAACTTCCTATTATACTATACTAACTGTGCCGGCAGCTTCGCCCGCATTGAAATCAGTGACACAATTTTTTTTAAATTTTGAACATAAAAGTAGTTATTGCGAGTTAATTATAAGAGATTTTCGAGAAACTTTCACCATTTACTTAGCGCATGCAAGGAAAGCTTTATTTGTGCCGATTTCGCAATATTTTTAATTGCTGCTCCTCTTCTACTCATTTTAGCGTGATGTTATAGAGTCTAGCCTATATAGCATAGGCTAGGCTATATAACATTCCTCGATAAATGGATTATCTTACACTCAAAGAATTTTTAAAATTTGTGTAGTAATTCCTGAGATTGCGTTGGTATTCGCAGTCATGATTTGATCGTCAACATCATATAAAACTTTTTTGCTCGTGCTCATAGTAATAAGAGACCAAAAGTTACAATAGAATTATTTTGTTGTAATCCGCGTTTGGTAAAAGAATCTATGTAAGACTAAGCGTACGAAGCAGGCAACATTCACGTACCTTATACATGCAGGACAAGTCACCATACGTGTTACAAAGCGCAGCCAACACCAAAACTACACAAGCACTATACACGCTCAATACCACAGTCTGTACGCTTACATACAGCTTTTGGGGACTTTTATTTTATAATAAGTATAGGAGGATGTTACATTATTGAACTTCCTATTACTCTTGTAGAATATTTAACATAAAATAATTACTACTAAGCTTATTTTTCCTGATAATTTATTGACAGTATATACTAGTTATTTAGTACTGATATGTTTTGTCAACACGTACGACCTCGATTAGAATTGTCGATTAGTTTTTAACGCAATTCGGAAATGCTGAATCAAAATCAAGGGTGAAATACCGGGTGTACACATATCGATTGTGATTAATTCGTTATTTGTTTCGACGTTTTAGTTTAGAATTGCATGATTAGCACGATAGTCAGAAGCCTTTATTTTATTTCTAATGTTTTAATTGTATTATGTTTATATATATTTTTTTGGTATTTATAAGTACCGCTAACGAAACGATAGGTGGGTGAAGTCACATGTAATGTAATGTAAATGTAATGTAACGGCCTGTTGATATCCCACTGGGCATAGGCCTCTTCCCTCCGTTTTTTTTTTTTGGAGAGAAGGATTCGAGCTAAGACCTACCACGCTGCTCCAATGCGGATTGGTAGGTTACACATATCCCCAGAATTCTCTAGAGATATGCAGGTTTCCTCACGATGTTTTCCTTCACCGAAAAGCGTGTGATAAATTGCAATTATCAATTAGACACATAAGTTTTACTAGAAAACTCAGTGGTGCCTGCCCGGGGTTTGAACCCTCCTCGAAAGAGGCGCACGGTGTTACCGCTGGGCTACCACAGCTTACTACACGGGTGAAGTCACAGTCATAATAAATTTCGCACTACTCTATATACCTAAACCTAGCCGTGTGGTATCCGGCTAAGTAAAATAGTACCACCCTTATTTCTTACCGAGGTGTCCTAAAAGGCGACTAAGGTAAGTCGACCCACCATGTGGTATCCGGCTGAGTAGAATAGACCACTATCATTTCTTACCGAGGTGTCGTAAAAGGCGACTAAGGTAAGTCGACCCGCCGTGTGGTATCTGGTTTAGTAGAATAGACCACCCTCCTTCTTACCGAGGTGTCGTAAAATACGACTAAGGTAAGTTGTCGTCAGGCGGCCGGTCGTTAAAACGCACCCAAATCATGTTACAGCATGTTTATAACATGTTGTGCCGACCCCACTTAGAGCGGGATAAGGGCAGGAGGATATATATACTATGCATCTGAACCGCGGATAATGTAATTTAGCTCAGTGGGTAACGGGCAGACTAAAGAAGTCAATTTATCTGGGATCAGGCCCTGCTTATTACCAGCTCTTTCTTTTTTTATTTTTGTCAAATTTTTATCATTTTTATTTTATTTTTTTGTTGCATTTTATATTTTTTTTAAAATACCGAGAAAGACTCTGTCATCCAGTTTCTAGTAATTATATGTATTAAAATTATATCAACACAAATCACTAAAATTAAATACGTTTTTAGAAATTAATCAACCGCCAAGGGTTGTTGGAAGATATCTCTTAAAAAGACAAATTATTATTTATGATTCCTTTTTTGAACTGTAGTTTTCTTTTAAATTTAAAAGTACGTAAATAAATAAAACCCTAGTCAACTCATGTGTGATTTATCGCTTTGACGACAGGGCATCGTATAGTCGTATAGTGTCATGTCTCGAACGGAACTGCCTCTTGACGGACAACTTCTATTAAAATATCCGTCCTCTATCTTTAAAAAGTCTACTATACCAGTTGCACATGCTCATAAGTAATCAATATTTTCACTAACGGCAGTTTACTTTAACTAGTGGTCAAAGTTCAACCATAATCAATCAATAATGATTTATCGTCATTGTTTGATAATATTTCTTCAACTTGCATTCCTTCTCTATTTAAACTATAACTGTGCCAAATTTCATACTAGTCCGACGATGTAATTTTTGTAAAAAGGTGTACAACATTTTTGCTTCACGTATAAATAGGGTGAAAGATCCTTGCTCGGTGATTTTTTTTTGAAAGTATAAAAAAATGCAATAAAATAAATAAAAGTGCTGGTGATAACTGGGACTTAATCTTGTCTTAACACTATTAAGCTGATACAGAAAGCCTACTATACTGTTGAGGTTTATTTAGACGATAAAAATGCGTGGATATAAATATTGTTCAACCCTGTACAAGATAGAAACATTAAATGTAACTACTAGCATTAAGAATTGTATTTTTTTAAAAGAGCAACCGCCGAGTTTCTTGCTGGCTTTTCTCGTTAGGAACAGCTTTCCGAACCAGCAGTAGAGTTGACGATTCAAAAGCACTTGTTTACAAGTTTATTTGAACAAAGAATATTTTGAATTTAAATTTGAATTTGAATCCCCGTGTATTTCGATTTCTGTAGTCCGCCCATTCCCCACTCGTAATGGCTCATTACAACTTTACAAATGACAGCTAAATTAACCTTTGCATTCTATTGTATATTTTAGCATTTTTTCAGTGCCCGAAAACAAAGATTGAACGAATTTTATTTACTGAACTCTAACTGAACCTCATGAACTGAATTTCAACGAAATTGCATAAAAAACTGTATTCTATATTTATATATTTACAAGAGTAAATCATTTAAATATAATCTATCTTCAGATTCAACTACATTTGTATTACTGAAAATTTAAAAAAAAATGCTTCAAGTAAAGAACAGCCTTTATCGCACTGATGTAGTGTTATCTCTCCTAGGACAACAGCAGCAGTTCCACTTCGCTTTCGGCCAGCGACCGTTTCCCTTTCCACCAGACCCTCTCGGCGGCTTTCGGATGCCACCCATTACTTCGTGCCAAAGTGAGTATTTCAGTATGAGTATTATATGTTACTAAGCCCTGTATTATCTATGTCTATATAACTGAAACTTAACGTTTGAACTTGCCAAACCTTAAAATAAATCACTAAGTAATCATTAACTTATTTTGCTATAATTAGGGATAAAGTGAAAAAAATATACCTATGTGTAATGTTAAATGTGGAGTGTACTATACGTTATCATATCTGATACATGCAAAATTCGCAAAAACATATGGACTACAAACCTCCACCAGCGCCAACACAATACACAAGCACTACACACGTTCAGTGTTACAAACTCAAGAATCGCTTCGCCCTGCAATCGAAGCATCATCGGTAGATTGTCTTCACGACAAAATCGCATCGCCAAAGTCATTGTAAACATGTGTAGTGCTTGTGTATTGTGGTCGCGGTGGTGGAGATTTGTGTGTTTTTTTACGAATCTTGTATGTATCGGGTATGAAAACAAATAATACACTTTACACATAGCATTATATTTACATTATCGTGATATAATTTTAATATTACTTTTGTTTATGGATTTCCGCAAAGTAACGTCTAATTCCACAAATTATAAACCACGTGCTTTAACCATTTTTCTAACTCGGCTTTTAATTATTTAGCGTGTATACTCGTGTGATTATAATTAAGAATTTTAAATAAAATAAGTTTTGTAAGCCCAATATACGAAACGTAAACAATATATTTGTCATTGTTTTCAAATAAATAAAACAATCTAGAAACTAAATTGCAAACCGCACGCAAACCTCATAACGCGTTTTATAGCTCAAATGTGAATGACTCACTAAAACCGCGCAGCGATACGCTAAACTACGTTCACTAAAGCGCGGATTCAATCAGTCGCCGAAAAAAAATTCAGATGAAAGCTGACTGCGAATCCAATCGAACAAGCATGCATCAGGCCCGCTAAAATCCACCCGCCCAAAACAACTCGGGTCGAAATAGGGAAAAAAACATTCACAAATCGACGCGGCCAACGCGTATCGTATAAAAACCGAGTCCGCCGATCGTCGGCCAAAAACGGAACCGTGATACCGAAAAATAAAAGCCTGTAATACTCCGGAAAAAATAAAGTGCAACGTGCGAGGATCTCGCTAGCGTGCGTTTTGTCCACTCCCGATATCTTTATAAGTGCCGGCTCTTGTATTATTTTCGGCTACTGTGAACGGAATAAATTTGGCGTTTGTTTTTTTTTGGAACGTTTTATATTTTAAACTCTTGCAACTTTGTATTGTATACTTTGTTTTTGTCAACTTTAAACGTTTTTAAACTTTAATATTCGTGGTTAAACCACGTAGTTATTAATTTAGTTTTGTTTTCTTTTGTATGTATTTCTACATGGAAAATTCTATATATTTTTAATATTTCTAAAAGTTCTAAAGTTTTAGATTAAGCTATTACCTTGACGCCTTTGCGTATAAAAAAATTAAGTATTAGATAGCTTAGATATTACAGCCAATACGATTAATGGTGGCTTATTGTATCTCTTTAATAAAACATGAAACACTTATAAATCACAACCTGTTTTACAAAATGTTCCCACAGTCTTTGCATAACACACAATTTGTTTTATATCTTGATATTTTACAATTTACCGCAAGCTTTCGTTTAAGAAAAGCATCATGAGGAAAACTGCATATCTCTTGAGATTCCTGCGGATATGTGTAACCTATTAATTCGCTTTGGAACAGCGTACTGGGTTAAGCTCCAAACCTTCTCTCCAAAAATGAGAAAGAAGGCCTATATGCCCTGATATAGTATAATAGCTAACTGTTACTTTACAATTTGTTTTATGCATTTAATTTAAAGGAGCATACGTAGTATTTATTTCTCCTTTTTTTATGAAAATGACAATATGCTGTAAGATTAAATAGCATTTACTGTGTCATCAAAAGATTACTACGATTACGCTCTAGAGAGGACCATGGGTTCCAAACCCTGACAGGTACCAATTTCTATTAAAACTTATGTGTCTAATTGATAATTGCAATTATCACACGCTTTTCGGTGAAGGAAAACATCGTGAGGAAACCTGCATATCTCTAGAGAATTCTGGACATATGTGTAACCTACCAATCCGCATTGGAGCAGCGTGGTAGGTCTTAGCTGCAATCCTTCTCTCCAAAAACGGAGAGAAGAGGCGTATTCCTAGCAGTGGGACAGTAACAGGCCGCTACTTACTTTTTTACTTGTTCTTCTTTCTCAACCGTTGGACGTCCACTGCTGGACATAGGTCTCTTCATGGGATCTCCACCATACACGATCTTGTGCCGCATGGACCCAGCGGTTCCCCGCGACCTTTTTGAGATCGTCAGTCCAACTCGTGGGGGGTCTGCGGACACTGCATTTTCTGGTTGCGTTTTCCACTTTTTTACGATATTACTTTATTTATAGATATGAGCCAATTTGGACTGAGCTCGAGTAACTCGCATTGGGGTTACGGCGGCGCTGGCGCTTATCCTGCTTACCTGCCATCTTGTGCTGCGCCCGCCGCTTCACAATTCAACCCTCCAGCCCTCGGCTTCGCTGGAACTGTTCCTGACCAGAGTTCTACGCAAGATTTTACAAATAATACAGGTAAAAAAAATACAGATAGAAATTCTATTATGATTAAAAATTAATTTAAAATTGACAAGAATGTAAATTGCACTGTATTGAATTTTCAAATTCGAAATATTTTTATTCAAAAAACTAAAAGTCTATTAGATATGATTAAAAACGGTCTTAAGAATTGACAAGAATGTAAATTGCACTGTATTTAATTTTCAAATTCGAAATATTTTTATTAAAGTAATCTCATAAACAAATGCTTTTGAATCGTCCTGTTTATTGCTTGTTCTGAAAGCTGTTCCAACCGCAAAAAGCCAAAAACTCGGCGGTTGCTTTTTTCAAAATATAATTCTTATTACTTTTGCTAGTCATTAGTCTTGTACAGGTCGAAGAATTAAAATTATAAATTATAATTATACGGTATAAAATTGACATAAAAAGACTTCTTTAAATTTATTCTATAATCAAACATTTTTAGGGTAACCGTAATAGTTGTAAATAAAAGGTTATAATTTGACTAGCTTTTACCCGCAA
Source organism: Morpho achilles (assembly GCA_947086495.1). Lineage (NCBI taxonomy): Eukaryota > Metazoa > Arthropoda > Insecta > Lepidoptera > Nymphalidae > Morpho > Morpho achilles. Next base: position 5,908,483 of record CAMTZB010000016.1, read on the forward strand.
CTTCGTGGGCGTGGACTGTTGTCACGTGTTAGGTTGATAATAAATGGCGCTTTTCAATGTCATCCTATTCCTGTAAAATTAAATTGAAATAGTACCAAACATACATCCATACTCGCAATTATAATATTAGTAGGAAGGATAGTGGGATAGATTTGACTTGACTTTACCGTTTTTTACTATAATATATCGATAATAGAACAATGTTTCGTGGACATAAACCATGATACCAGCATGGTGAAATTAAATGCACCAACATGGTTTACGACTGACATCCTCCTTAAAACGGCGCGGGTGGACCGTGGACGCGCCATTAAAACAAGTCTCATTATAATTTACAGCGGCTCCGACACGTCCGATACAGTAGATGAATTTATTGCCGATGCGTGCCCGCGTAACACAAAAATATAGCCATATTAAAACAATGTAAACATTCGGGTCGCATATTTTTTCCAAATTCAAATAATTCTTTATTCAAATTGGCTTTTATAAGTACTTTCGAATCGTCAAAAATACAATGAAGCTACGACTGGTTCGGAAAGGTGCTCTTACCGATAAGAACCAGCCAGAAACTCGGCGGTCCAATTTATTTTATTGATAAGTATATTTAGTAAGTACTAGTAATATCCCACAAGCTGCGATGGCCCAGCGGTAGCACCGTTCGACTCTTTCGAGGAGGTCGCGGGTTCAAACCCGGACACCATTGAGTATTCTGTTAAAACTTATGTGTCTAATTGATAATTTCAATTTATCACACGCTTTTCGGTGAAGCAAGACATCATGAGGATCAGAATTCTCTAGAGATACGCAACCTGCATATCTCTAGATTTCTGGAGATAAGTGTAACCTACCAATCCACATTGGAGCAGCGCGGTAGGTTTTAGCTCCAATCCTTCTCTCAAAAAACGGAGAGAAGAGACCTATTCTCAGCAGTGGGACAGTACAGGCTACTTACTTTTTTTTTTTAAATTTTATTAAAAATATATAAAAACGCAATAAAAAAATTAAATAGAAAGAAAAATAATACAATAAAAAAAGAACGAAACAGCCGTGGAGACAAGATGGGGTATTTTCTCATATGAAGTCCGCTCGTTTACCGTTGCACTATTAAAACTTCACAATTGACAGAAAAAATTGGGTAGTATATTTAAGCAATTTTTCAATGCCTGAAAATAGGGATAATAAGATATTTTTTTGAAAATGAAACCTTGGAAAAAATGGGGAATTTTGAATTCCCCATTTTTTCCCTCGATTTTTTTCCCCAAAACCCCCTACATGCTGAATATTAAAAATATTTGCTTATCAATACTTTACTATAAATTGTCTTGGAATCTACATTATTATTTGTTCATACTAGATTCAGACGAAATATTTCTAGTTACTTTTGATTAATAAGTTTCCAATGTAATTAAATCGGTGCAAATCATTTTTGAGAAAAGCAATACGTGATTGTTGGGTATTTATTATCTATAGTTTGGACCACTTTATCAAACGAATTATGAATAAAGAAACATTTGACGATAATATATATTTCAGACCAACACACATTATGTTCTCTTGATGTATATAAAACGTTTATAATAATTAATTTTCGACACAGGATTTTAAACGTGTTTCTCTTTGTCCAGTGCTACCGGATACCACAGGCGTTGATTTGGACCAACAGCTTTCTGGACTCGTCGGTTCGTCGCCATCACACCACAGCAGCATCCTACCTCGATACAATAACAACGCCGATTATTTATCAACAGGACCACGGTCACTAAGTGACAACAGTTCACAGCCTGAATCACCAGTACAGGACGACTTGCTCACTTCAAACACATCAACAAACATCGGCCACAACCATTCAAACAGCTCAAACTTTCCGTCGTTAATGGGATCACAAAACGCATCGTACGGAAGTACTAATTGCAACAATTCGCTGTACCCCGTACTTCCAGCTAGTCTATTGTATAGCCAGTTATACACGGCAGCTAACCAAACGCACAACTTTCATCCATTGCATTCGAATTCAATTCACTCTACGCAGAATCATCATAACGAGTTGCAGACGATGATGGATCAGATATCGTCCACAACTAATAATCATAGACAGCACGGTAGCCATGGGCAAGGGGATTTATTACTGGGTGGTGGTAACTCTTGTGCTGCAGCGGCAGCTAGAGGGGAGGATGGTAGGGTTAATAGCCTTGGTCAACGGGGTAACCCGCAGCCCGATAGTAACACAGTTTGGCGACCGTACTAAATTTAAAATAAAAATTAGATCAAATTTGACTCAAAAGCAATTTCATTAACGTGAAAAGAATATGATCTAGTATAAAACTAGATAGAGTACTGATAAAATTATTTCGAAATACATGCTATGAGTTTATTAATATAATTTCGTCATTTGCAACGAAATCGTTATTTATTAATATTATATAGATAGCATTGAATCATTGATATAAAATCGCTCCCGTCCTAATTATACGAGTTTTGCAATTGTTTATATTGATTAAAATAATTTCTTTTTACTTAATTTACGTCTATAAAATTTCCTCAACATGTATACGCCTTCTGTGATCAAATTATTAATTATTTGTCAGTTAATTAACAGATAACCCAACAATAAACTTAGCTAATTATGAAATTGAAAAACAGCAAATATGATTTCCATTTGCTATTATAGCAAATACTTACATTACTTTACCAGCTTCTTTCCAAAAAGATTTATTTCATGTAGTAAATTATTTTCAAAATATGTTTCATATCATTATCGAAACCAGTGAATAAAGAATTTGTAGTAGTTTTATATAAAAAAAGTTGTAAATAATATTGTGAATAATTTGTTGTAAATGCATCTTGTAAAGTGCAATAGTTGTGCAATTAAAAATGTTGCGTAGATGTATACAAAGTTAGGTATAAGATACATCATTTGTTGATTATGTGAATCTGTCCATTGTAGATAATAGATCTAGGGGTTCTATTAAAAATAACAGGTTTGTTTGTTATATTTTGTGGATTTAATTTTTCTGTTCCATTATTTATTTATTTTCATCATTCTGTTTTAATATAAGTTAACTACCGAACATACTGAATATGTTTTTTGGCAAATAACAGAAATAATGTCCGCAGAACGTTTGTTTGCTTAGACAAAAAAAATCCCTATTGTTTCTTCAAACGATTGGAAAAATATCATTGAATTCGAGTCGGAACTGTTTTGATTGTGTGATCAATTTTGACTAATCGAGATACATAGATCTGTGTTAAAAGAGTACTTAACTACGGACCGTAGTTATAGTTTGTCAATTTGAACTTAATATTTCCGACCTTATTTAATTTAAGATACATAAATGTGAGTTCCGTATTATAAAATGACGAGTCTTCTAACATTTGAATTTCTTAATATTATTCCCGTTTTTATGGATAAATATATCCACGGCCAAATAATTAAATATCTCTCTCTAAACTCCACGCATTTACACAACTTAAAAAGAAAGTTACTGCTGACCTTAACAGAACCCATTTCTGTGTGCTTAATGCAAGTTTCTTAACCTGCTCGACCATGTTAGCGTAACGTCAATTTGCATGACGCTGCAACAGCGACGTCTAGTGACGGCAGTTACAGCTCCATACAAATCGGCGTTACGTTAACGCAATCGAGTAGGTTAAAAGAACTCGTACTAAGCACACTGTATGGTGTCCCGTCATACCGCCGACGATATATCAAATTTGCTTTATCAGAAAATTGGGGTCTTCGACTGATTTATTCGTTGCTGATTCTATTGTAGTCTGAAAGAAACTGAGCTCTGTTGAGTCCCGTAACCAAAAAAAGTCATAGACAAACTAAATAAAAAGTATCTATTAGATATTTTATTGTGCCACAATTAAAATATTTATGGGGATTAAAGATTTTTTTATTGATTTAAAAAAAGATATAATAAAGAATCATATTTAAAACTTCATTTTTTTTTACTAGCTATGCAAAGGGATTAGGTTTGTAAAAAATGGAATGGTTGTGAAAACCTTAAGATATAAATCTATGCCAAAGTGATTTTATAATATTTAGATGAATAATTTATATATATCATAATTGTTTTAACAATAATATTTAGGTCCAATATTATAATTTTATTGAAATTATTATTACGTTTTATATTATGGTTTTGATATTGTATAACTTGCGTAGCAATTAATTTGTGACAAAGCTTATTGTTATACTTTTTGTTGACTGTAAGTAGCAGAATTCACTTTGTATAAAATAAATTATAAATGAATATATTCGTTTCATTATTATCCTTTCGTTTCATTATATACCGCTGTGTTACCGCGAGATTGTGTGCCTCTCTCGAGGGGGATCACGGGTTCAAATCTCAGACACCAATGATATTTTCCATTTAAAACTTATCTGCTTAATTGATACTTGCAATTCATCACACACTTTTTAGTGAAGGAAAACATCGTGAGCAAACCTGAATATATTTGGAGAATGCCTGGGATATGTGTAATCTACCAATCCGTATTGGAGTAGCATGGAGTAGCGTGGTAGTAGCGCTCCTTCTCCTTAAAAACGGAGAGAGGAGGCCTATGCCCAGCTGTGGGATCGTAATAGGTCGTTACTTTCTTCTCGGTAACCTTTCCGAACTAGTCGTACCTTCATTGTAATTTGACGATTCAAAAGTGCTTATAAAAACCAACTTGAATAAAGAATTATTTGAATTTAAAATGTATTAAGTTACTTACTTTAGTACAACAAGGTATAAGTTACGCCGTGTGTGTGTAATTCTCACATACCTACATATATTTATGAAAAATATATTTCAAATAATAATAACACTAATTATTTTTAGTACCTGGTTGGCTGAAACTTGCTCGGTAATTTTTTATAAAATAAAAAAGAAACAAAAAAAAAGAAAACAATTCGAATTCGAAAATTCGATCCTAGGTATTTTCATTTCTCGAGACCACCCGTTTCCCGAACAAGCTACACTGACTTGACAATTTACGGCAAAAATAGTATTTTTTTATATTTAATGTAAATGTCAATAATATTTCTCTATTTCCTCTTACGACTCTTGTTTTTTTTTTCTCTTCTTTTCGTTCGACTTTCTTGTTATATTATATAATTGCAAAGCCTAAAGGCAACTAATAAGCCCTAATAACTAAGCTATACAATATAATGTGTATGATCTGCATACAAAATTGGATCTAAGCCCATAAACTCAAAAAACACCTTACAATTCTTAATGTAAGCGTTTTCTTAGTATCTTTTGGTGTGAAATAAAATATATTTCATTTTAAAACAAGTACCTGGGTGACCGACCCTATCTCGGTAATTTTAAAATGATGTAAAAAAAAAATAATAATAGAGCAGCTCGATCCTAGGATTTTCAGCTCTCTAGACCACCCGTTCCCCAAAATGAACTACCATGTCTTTACGTTTGATAACGAAAAACGCAACGTAAATTTCAAAAAAATTTTAGAGCCCGAAAACAGGGATAAACGAATTTTTTTTTAAAGAAAACTTATCTAGATCGACTTTTCTCCCCCAAAACCCCCCCCTACTAGCTGAATTTCAGGAAAATCGTTTGAGCCGTTTTCAAGATTGTGAAAAAAACAAAAAATTATATATATATAATAGTAATAATATCGTAGTTAATCTTATATATATATATATAAGATTAACTCATTTAAATATTAAAGATTAAAAAACCACGATCTCCATACAGTAATAAAAATATTTCTCCTCCATCGATCACTGCCAGGCGCACACTAATCCTCATTAATTACCTACTTGGTAATTTTAAATCTCATTATTGTCCAAATCGGGCGGCCATCGATTTTTCGCGCAATACAGATGTTGGTTGGGCTCGCATATATTATCGTAGGTAATCAGGTGACACGCTCATACGGCTATAATTTTGGTCATAACTGATACTAATAATTTATATATTTTTAAATTATATTACTTATCATTACATTTAATTAATTACTTTGGATAATAAAACAATAAATACGATCTATTTTAATTCAATTATGTTAGAAATCTAGATCTCTAAGCTGTAATAGTCTATATAAGACAACGACTGACGTCATTCTCTCTCTTTTGGCGTGCATTCGTCAGCATTCGTCGGAGGTAGACCTGTTTGGGTGACCTCTTTTGTATTTCGTGTTATTAGAATCTAACCTCAAATAATCGCTATTCGTGATAAGAGCGACCACCGAATTTCTTGCCAGTACTTCTCAAGTGGATTAGAGTTCCCATCTGGTCGTAGGATGTGGTAGTGAAATGTGTTGGTGCACAGTAAGGTGCCCGGCGTGATTCCCTAAATGCATTCGTTTTTATTACCCATTTTAAATTAAATTTAGACTATTTGTAACAGTATATTAATGACTTGAATTATTATGAATAAGATTAAGAAATGATAAATAAAATAAAATATAGCGAGCGCCCGGGGCAAATAATAAATAAAGGCCCCAACTAAACTATATAAAATAATTCCGCATTCTTTATATTTAAATTTGACATAATTAGGGGGGATGTAACGACACCTCGGTAAGAAAGAGGGTGGCCTATTCTACTAAACTGGATACCACACGGTGGGTCAACTATTAAGAAAGCTGTTGAATGAATTCTACGCAGCCGGATAACACTCTGCAGGTCAACTTACCTGAGTCGCCTTTTACGATACCTCGTGAAGAAAGAGGGTAGTCTATTCAGCTGGATACCATACCACGGTTACTAAACTAATTTAAAACTATAATTAGATGTCTCATAATTTTTTAACGTAGAATGGTACACCTAGTGTAGGCGTCCGTCTGTCCATCGTTTCGCATTGGCGCAAATTAATGAGGGTGGGATATTTATTCCAGGGTTTCGTTTGCCCGACAAAATATCAATTCACCTCGATTTGTGTGTCTGTGTGTGTGTGTGTGACGTCAGGTGATATGCAAATGTTACGCCCGACGGCGGGCTCAGTAATGAGCTCATTAAGCCTGATATAGCTATTGAAGTTGGGGCTCATAACGGCTCAACTATTTAACTGCAAGCCTGTGGATCAAGCTATCAAATTGTGAACGTCGGACGTGTGCGCTTGATTTATTTGTACGACTTTGATAAACACTGACTGGCTGGCCCGTTGGCGCAGTGGGTAGTGACCCTTCAGCTCCACTGGTCGCGGGTTCGATTCCCGCCGAGAGCCAAAATTTTCTATAAATTAATTTGTTGGTCTTTGAGTCTGAGTGTATATTTGTATTTAAATATGTATTTAAAAATATATAAGTATCTATTTGCCAGTTGTCTGTCTACCATAAAACAAGTATTAAGTTACATACTTTGGGGACGGGACGACCGTGTGTGTGTCCCATATATTTATATATTTATTTATTAATACTTAAAAAAAACATTTTTCAATTTTTTTATTCATCTTTCTCCTGCTCTTATCCCACCCACTCTGGGTCGGCACAACATGTTATAAACACGTTGTAAATTGATTTGACGCATAATTTTTCAACCGGCCGCCTGTTTGACCTAAACTTACCTTAGTCGCCTTTTACGACTCCTCGGTGAGAAATGAGGATGGTCTATTCTACTCAGACGGATACCACTATTCGTCAACTTAACTTAGTCGCTTTTTACTACTATTCCAGTAAATATTATTTTTTCTATAACCCTGGGTTTTACCACAGGATAGTAATCTATACGTTATCGCATGTTTATCACAAACTGAACGCAAAATTTCGGGAAAATGTGTTAATTCGTAAAACTTGCACTCATGCACGCTCGCACACACATGCACGCACAAATACGCGCACGCATGCACGCACAAATTTTCAGCGTCTTAATATGAGTATAAATGTCTTCAATATTCAAATGATATCATATGTAGTAAACTAGCGGCCTGCCCCTGCTTCGCACGCGTATAAAATATATATCCCATGTCAGTCAGTGTAAAAAAAAATGATTAAAATTGATCCAGTAGTTTTGATTTATTCATTACTGCCCGTGGCCCGCAAGCGTTAAATTTGGAGAAAAACAATTTCCTCTCCCTATACCAAGACGATTTCCTGCTATCTTTGGAATAACTAAACTCATATAGTACATTTTTACTTATTTACTTTTACATTATACCTACGTATTTTATTTTTACAATTAATTACAGAATGTCTTTAAAAAAACTCTTAACAGATTCGAAATGCTTATAGGGTGAAGCGCGGCGTCCTCACGGCATTTTAAATCTGTAATATCTCCGAAAGTGTTCACTTAAATTACATTCTGTAAACGGTCATATTGATTTATATTAAATCAACAATTTATTTCAGGTACTTAATTGGATAAGGATTAATTGTGTATTGTATAAAAATTGCTTTGAACATAAGGCATTATTTTTCGTAAAAAGTAAATGACAAAAAATGCTATTGTGGGTTATCCATAAGAGATAGACATATACCATCGCGGACTTTTCTGTAGACCTTTTCAAGATGTACAAATACTTAGTACATCATTTTGATAAATCTCGTAGGGTTTAGCCTGCGTTTGCAATGTAAGCGGAAAAAAATGTAATTATTTACAGAAACCTCAAAAATTACAGTATATCTCTACTCCGTATTGAATGTTATTATACGTACAAACCTACCTCTGGAATCACTCTATCTATTAAAAAAACCGCATCAAAATCTGTTGCGTAGTTTTAAAGTTTTATGCGTACATAGGATATATGCGACTTTGTTTTATAATATGTAGTGATAGTGATGTAGTTAGTTAGATAGGAATAAATTTAAAACTGTATTTGAACTTTTTAAATGAGATTTAAAATTGCGAAGTAATTAATGAGGATTAGTGTAATCCTCGCATTGATGGATGCAGGTACGGCAGTTTCAATATATTAATGCACTCCATTTAATAAACTTGCGTATATATTTTAAATCTTTTAATTATGTGCTAAGGTTTTTTTTGGATAATTACACACACGGGCATTCGTTTGTTTGTTTGTTCTCTTTATTGCATTAATTCAAATAAAAAAAAACAACATAATTTGCAAAGGTGGCCCATAAATTATGTTGCCCATTCAATTCCAGCAAACCAACCAGTCAAAATTAAAAAAGAGGTAAATATAAGTAAAGTGAATTAAATTAAAAATTAACTTAAAACTCAACCAATAATAACAAACAGAAAATGGACTTTTAATAATATGAAATAATAATATAATAAATATAATAATATAATAAATACAATATAATATATCCGTTCTCAAAGTAAGTAACTTTATACTTACGTGACAGAAAGCAGGTAAATATATACATATCATCATCCTACCCTTATCTTACTCGGACAGTTGTCGGCACAACATGTTATAAACATGTTGTGCCTCATGATTGCTACATGATTTGGCTGGGTATTTTACGACCGGCTGCCTGTCTGTTGTCAACTTACCTAAACCGCCGTTTTCAACACTTCGCTAAGAAATGAGGGTAGTCTATTCTACACAGCTGGAGACCGCAGTTCAACTTACCTTACTCGCCCTTTACGACACCTCGGTAAGAAATGAGGATGGTCTAATATACTCAGTCGGATACCATAAATCTACTATTACTTTTTAATAAGATAATATTATGTTAAAAAATTTACTTATACCAATTTATTTACATACTAATATCCTTTCTTGGTTTTTTGTATAGGCTAAATATAATGCGTGATTTTTGCAATTGTATAAAAAGTAATTCAAATTTTATTTTGTATTTAAATTATTTATCGAAGATTATAGCTAACTAATACTTTCATTACTTTTGTATGGACCTCCGCAAAGTAACGCCTAACTCTATAAATTATGCAAAATGTATGTTATTTAACTGCCTGTGTTTACTATACTACAGCTATATGATCTACCTGTTGACTTATTAGGGACTTTAAAAGTTCTGAATAAGCCTATTAGAAACCTGAGAAACGCAAAATTCCGAGATATGTGTCAGATATGTTCCGAATAAGCTAACTGACAGTCTATTGGTATGTTGTGAAACAGGTCCGTAATAAGTTAACAGGTAGGTCATGTGGCTGTTATTTTGTTTATCTGCTGGATAGATAATTCCTATTTCAAAATGGCCGCGATTTTATTAAAAAAAACCACTTTTTAGTTTCTCTTTAGCGACTTTTATTTATCTTCTACTTAGTTTATTTATCGGTTAACTATCCGACACTTTATCAGTAACTTGTGAAACAGGTCCTAAAGGAATTTACCAACAACGAAACAAGCCCTAGGCAGTTAGGATAAGTATTGGTAACTTGTGAAACAGGCCCTAAAGGCATTTACCAACAACGAAACAAGCCCTAGGCAGTTAGGATAAGTATTGGTAACTTGTGAAACAGGCCCTAAAGGAATTTACCAACAACGAAACAAGCCCTAGGCAGTTAGGTTAAGTATTGGTAACTTGTGAAACAGGCCCTTAATCTCTTTTCGTTATATAGCAAAATCTTGATTGAGGTCTTTTGGGAGATAGGTCAAGTTTTATTGGATTTTATTGGCCGGTAAGTCTGAGGATCAGTATGTCGGTAAGGTCGATCTATAGAAAATATTTTGCACATTTTTATTATTTTGTACAGCGGTTAACATTTTAATTTATAATGCATAATGAGCGTATATTTCAACAAGATAGCTTTGTTGGCCGTTATCTGCCCCGTACAGTGTTGTAGTTTTCGCTCGGCCAAGCGCGAAATTATTGATTGTTGTAATTAATTGCAAACACTGCGATAAAATTTATATTAATTTAAAATTAACATCAACTTATAAAATATATTTTGAAGTTGTACACAATCGAAACCGCGTATAATTAGTTCGAGAGAGAATATCAAACATTAATAGTTACAGGTTTAAATTTTAAGTAGGTAGAAAGCAGGGTTTACTTTTTACTGGGTTTACTTTTTTCACCTTGGTAAGAAAGAGGGTGGCTTATTCTACTCAACCGAATACTACACGATAAGGTAAACGTACCTTAGTCGCCTTTTACAGCACCTCGGTAAGAAATGAGTGTGGTCTATTCTACTCAACCGGATACCGCACAGTGGGTCAATTTACCTTAGTCGCCATCTATGACACCTCAGTAAGAAATGAGAGTGATCTATTCTACTCAGCCGAATATCACTTGGCGGGTCGACTTACCTTAGTCGCCTTTTATGTCACCTCGATATGAAATGAGGATAGTCTATTCTACTCAGCCGGATACCACATGACTGGTCGACTTGCCTTAGTCGCCTTTCATGACACCTCAGTAAGAAATGAGGGTAATCTATTCTACTCAGCCGGATAACACATGACGGGTCGACTTACCTTAGTCGCCTTTTATAACACACCGGTAAGAAATGAAGGTGATCTATTCTACTCAGCCAGATACCTCATCTTGCTTGATACCATACATGCCAAAATCCTAACCTATGGGAGGTAAACAAAGCACCTAACTCAATGAAGGTAAGAAATACAAAATGTGTATATGAAATACGTAACGTGTAAAGACATTTTACGCCTTGTAAATATATTCCAAAGCTGACTAATTATATTCATTAAACTCATTTGTTCCCCTTAGACAAAGCAACGTCAAGACAAACGAAGCGTACTGGGTTATTGCAATAATTGGCGTTTTCACATAAACAAAAGCACAAAGGCCGTAATTAAGGGGGGAGTGGAATATGAAAGGTACATAAGTACAAATACACTTGCAAATATCTGCTTCAATGACTGAAGGAAAATAATAGAGTTTAGTATCACGCTCAACATAGCCGTGTGGTATCCGGCTGAGTAGAATAGTGCCACCCTCATTTCTTACCGAGGTGTCGTAAAAGGCGACTAAAGTAAGTCGACCCGCCGTGTGGTATCCGGCTGAGTAGAATAGAGCCACCCTCATTTCTTACCGAGGTGTCGTAAAAGGCGACTAAGGTAAGTCGACCCGCCGTGTGGTATCCGGTTTAGTAGAATAGACCACCCTCTTTCTTACCGAGGTGTCGTAAAATACGACTATGGTAAGTTGACGTCAGGCAGGCGGCCGGTCGTAAAAACGCAGCTAAATCATGTGACAACATGTTTATAACATGTTGTGCCGACCCCACTTAGAGTGGGATAAGAGCAGGATGATGATGATATCACGCTCAACACACGATTCATAGAAATAGTGCCGTGTGGTATTCGGCTGAGTAAAATAGACCTCCCTCATTGCCTACCGTCATCATCTCCCTGCCCTTATCCCACTCCAAGTGGGGTTGGCAAACTTGTTGTTACATGATTTGGCTACGTATTTTACGACCGTCCGCCTGCCTGACGTCAACTTATCGTAGCCGTATTTTACGACATCTCGGTAAGAAATAAGGTTGGTCTACAACCGGATACCACAAAATGCGACTAAGGTAAGTGTCGTGTGGTATCTGGCTGAGTAGAATAGTCCACCCATATTTCTTATCATCGTATGAGACGATTAAGGTAAGTTGACGTCAGGTTGAGCTTTTAGACCACATACTGACATTCCAAGCATATTTTTTTCCATGGCCGCCTGATTGACTTTACACGTTCTTATAAAGCCTATCTAAGCACGACCCAAAAATCTCTAGCTTTTTTACCACTTAGGGACATTTTTATTTCTATATATATTTCTTCCACAAGACTGGGCCGTTGGCGCAGTGACCCTGCCTTTAGCTCAGCGGGTCGCGGGTTCGATTCCCGCCGAGAGTAAACAAATTCATTTATAGAATATGTTGGCCCTTGGCGGTCTTTGAGTCTGGGTGTATATTTGTATTTAAGTATTTAAAAATATATATGTATATATTAACCAGATGTCTGCCTACCATAACACAAGTATTAAGTTACTTACTTTGGAAACAGACGACCGTGTGCGTAAGTGCCCCATATATTAAAAAAATTGGCTCTACGCTTTCTTATAAAGCTCATGAAAGATACAAGATTTCCAGGCTAAGAATGGCAGCTTTTCAAAGACTGCTATAAAACACTGCGATATTTTGAACGGAATTCTATATACCAAACTTAAATTGATTGATCGAACGCTTCGTACGGAATATTCATATGTATGAGACGAAATTGAATGTATATCATAGACATACGAGAGGTCAGAAAAAGTTTGTGATAGCTGTGTCGCGACTCAGTAGAGTTAGCAACTCATTCGATGGTCTCGGTAATCGGTAAATTAAGTGTAAGAGATATTATTATACGTAAAGCACATAATAAAATTGAAAATTATTGGGATAATGAAAATGCCTGGATTTGAAAATCCTTTTAGCTTCATACAAGACTGCGGTTTAATAATGTAAAATTGAAAATGTTTGAAAGATTGACCACCGAGTTCCTTTCTGGTTCTTCTCGGTAAGACCAACATTGTGAACCAATTCACAATGTTGATTCATTAATCATATTGATCCTTGACGAATCAAAGTGCTTGAAAGAGCTTATTTAAATACAGATTATTTTGATTTGATTTGATTTGACTTCTCAAAACTAGGTTCCAATCGCTTTCATGAGAGTGACTACTTAGGAAAACGCAGTCCATTGTCGCCCTAAGCCGCGGTCCGGTCTCTCAGGAGGCACCCTTAGGACGACGTTCCCCAATGCTAATAGAGCTTCTGCGCTCTACTCTCCGCATTTCGCAACTTTGACGATGCTTCTGCGCTCGCCCGTCCTGTGATGACGCTGTAAAAGCCGTTAGGGTTAACAGCATATTAGTCCATGGTAAAGAAGCCTGACCTAATTAAGAACAAAAAAAGCCAAATTACCGATTCGGCCTCCGGTTAATTTATTGACGAACATTACTTTGAATACGGTCCAACCGCGGCTTACAATATTGACGGGGTACATAGCGTGCATCCAAAGGCCCGGGCGACACGGCACAAATGAAGCTTCACAATTAAGGCGGGCACACACGGTAGGCACGGCGCATTTGCCGGTGTCACGTACCGACCGCCTCGCACTTAATTTCGCAAGGGGCCGCGCGGGAGGCTAGCGGTTTTAAATTACGGAACCCCCCATTGCATTTCGATAGCATAGTTACAGATAGTTCGATGATTTAGTTTTGGAACTCGAGTTTCGTTGTCGATGTTTCTACCAAATATAACATCCCGATAGTCTTTTTTTTATTGAGAACGCCGCGTGGTATCCGGCTGAATAGAATAGTAAGTAACGGCCTGTTACTATCCCACTGCTGGGCATAGATCTCTTCTCTCCGGTTTTTTTTTATGAGAGAAGGATTGAAGCTAAGACCTACCACGCGGCTCCAATGCGGATTGGTGGGTTACACATATCCCCAGAATTCTCTAGAGATAATCAGGTTTCCTCACGATGTTTTCCTTCACCGGAAAACTAATTGGTGTCTGGCCAGGTTTGAACCGCTGACCTGCTCGAAAGAGGCGCAGAATAGAATAGTACCACCCTCTTTTCTCACTGAGGTGTCGTAAAAGGCGACTAAGGTAAGTCAACCCGCCGTGTGGTATCCGGCTGAGTAGAATAGACCGACCTCATTTCGTACCGAGGTGTCGTAATAGGCGACTAAGGTAAATAGATCCAACTTGTGGTATCCGGTTAAGTAGAATAGACCACCCTCTTTCTTATCGAGGTGTCGTAAAATACGACTAAGGTAAGTTGACGTCAGACAGGCGGCCGGTCATAAAATACGTAGCCAAATCATGTGACAACATTTTTATAACATGTTGAGCCGACCCCACTTAGGGTGGGATAAGGGCAGGAAGATGATGAGTCTTTTTTGATTGAGAGATAAAAAAGCTGTTATAACCGAATGGTGATACTCGCCCGTAAACAGTTGATCACAGTGATGGGCAGTCACTTAAAGGTTTGTTACAACTTTTGTGTCTCATTAAAATTTCCATCTAATAAGGCTCTTTTAATAAGCTGTGGTAGCCCAGCGATAACACCGTGCGACTCTTTTGAGAAGGTCTCGGGTTCAAACCCGGGCAGACACCAATGAGTTTTTCCGTTAAAACTTATGTGTCTAATTGATAATTGCAATTTATCACACGCGGTATCGCATTAGGTGAAGGAAAACATCGTGAGGAAACCTGCATATCTCTACAGAATTCTGGAGATATGTGTAACCTACCAATCCGCACTGGAGCAGCGTGGTAGGTATAAGTAGTTGCAATATGCAGAGCTAACGCAATAAAATAAAACACACATTTGAATTATAAAGTCGAAGAAACAAATCTATATTCAAATTATATTATACCTCAGACGGTTACGTGTTGTTCTCCTAGCACGGCGGTGAACGAAGTAAGAGAACTTGTGGCGCACGCTGCTTTTATATACTTAATTTAGTGTGGCCATTAGAAAATTAAATGCATTACTTTTTGTACAGATAATATAATAAATACCAACAATAATAAATACCAACAGTAGGTCTACTCATGGTAGGTCTCCAATCCTTCTTTCCAAAAACAGAGAGAAGAGGCCTATTCTCAGCAGTGGGAGAGTAACAGGCCGCTACTTTAAGGCTCTTTTCGGTAAAGTATAACGAATTTGGGAATGAAAATTCTGTGTTCCTAACCACTAGGCGATGGGTCTATTAAAGCTCCAACCTTTTCCAAAGAAAAGGAGACTTTCGGGTATTTAATTAACACACCAATCATAACAAACCATTTTTTCCAAAAAAGGAAGTATTTCTGGGATTTATGTAACTACCCAACCTTTCCAAGTATTGGAGCAGCCTAGTTGGCTTCAGCTTATTTGTTGCTAGCTTTTATTCTCGACTTTATCTTCGTAAATTTCGGTACCTTAATAAAAACTGACATATTACGGGAATCTTATCATTGCACCAACACTTTTTTACAACAAAATCCAACGACAGAATGATTCTACCACCAGTTCGAAACACTAACCCACTTGAGAGGAACTGGCAAGATACTCAGTGGTCGCTCTTATTACGAATAATTTATTCTTATATTATTACGAATAACTTATTTCTTATTTGAAGATAGATTCTAATAACACGAAATACAAAAGACGTCTACCAAACACGTCTACCTTGTACGAATGCCGCACTCCAAAAGGGAAAGAGAAGAAAGGGAGAGAATTTGACTAATGCTGTTAGCCCTAATGGCTTTGACAGCGTCACCGGAAAAACGGGCGAGCGCAGAAGCATGGTCGGGTGAAATTAAATGACATCAGCAGTTGCCTTATATATCCTGCCATAGAGATCTGGGTTCCTAACAGTAAATTAACTATAACACTCTCTAAAGTCTAAATCTGTCTGTCTGTGGTACGAGCGTGATCGTTATATCCGTATAAGTTTTAATTTTTAAAATAATAAGTAAATTACAGTGTAAAAACGCAACCTTTTCGCATAATAGTGCAAACAGCATATGGTGCATAATAAATTGGCTTGTAAAATTATATGAACCTTGAATTAAACATCGCAAATCTAAAAGGAGAACAAACAGTGACAGTTTCAACTTGAGTGCATTTTAAATCAAATATTAAAGACAATTTCATTAGTTTGAGTTAAATCAGTGTATTATTCAGCAAATAAAAAGTTAAAGAAATAAAAAAATATTACTAACACCACAACAGTACAAGTAAAAAAAACAAAGTAATTTGAAAACTATCTAAGGTCAACAACTCTGTACATTATATACTATTTTTAAATAACTTAAACATAATAATATCATTAAAAGATGACTAATGAATAAAACATCAATTAAATCAAGTATAAATAAAAATAAATAATATATGTGCAGTTCAAATAATGAAAGTGACAGTTGGTAAAAATTAAAATATTACTCATCAAAATCATAAAAAGTTATAAGAACAATTTATAAATGTTCGAATTTGAAACATAAAGAATAAAAACTGTCTAGTCTATTAAGCCAGCCATGTTATGTGCCTTAAAACCTATTTGTGGAATGTGGACTTAATTATTAAACAGATCATTAATTATTTTAATTTTACCAAAACCTAAAGTACAAACTTTGAATACAGTGACAATAACGGTGATAAGTCAAATTTACAATACTAATATGTGATATGCCTTTACTCGAACTTTATGGACATTTACATTTAACAGGCTATGAATATTACAAATATAATAGACAGAAGAAAAAAGCTTAATTATTCTTATATATATAAAAAAAAGATAATAATAACTAAATAATAAATAAAAATAAAATTTACATATATAATCAATTATAAATCCTATTACTACTATATGATAATAGAAATGGAATTACAAGAGCTTACCGAATTAATTATTGGAATGAAAACAGAGTTTGATGCAAAGTTTGAAGCAATAGAAACATCCATAAATGGAAATATTAATTGCAAATTTGACCTATTAAGTAATGACTTTAGAAATTTAAAGCAACAATTAGATGAACAGGAGAAGAGAATTTTTACACTGGAAAAGGCAAGCAAAGAAAGAAATTTAGTAATCTATGGAGTCGAAGAAACTGAAAAATCTTATTTTAATTTACAAGATAACTTATTAGAAATAATAAGAGAAAAGATGAAAGTTAACATTCAGGAATTTGAAATAGAATTTGTTAAAAGGATTGGAAAAAAGGGGACACAACCTAGACCTATTGTTTTTGGTCTTACAACCCTAGGGAAAAAAATAAAAATCCTTAAAAACAAGAACAACTTAACTCAACATGGAAATCTACAAATAAAAATAGACTATCCATCTAAGATAATAAAAATAAGAAAGGAACTTCAGAAAGAAAAACAAAATGCAATACAGGATGGAAAAATAGCGTATATAAAATATGATAAGTTAATAGTAAGAGGAAATAGAAGGAAAGCTTCACAAAGTCCCGAGAAACACTATAATGGAGAAAAATTAAATCAGGCTACAAATAATGAACAAGTTAATACAGCTATAAAGAAATATAAAAGTGTGAATAGAAACATAACAGATTTCATGAATAAAAACAAAGATCAGATAAGCTCGACAAATGGTAGCCGTTTTTCGCAAGAAAAGATTATAGAATATAGTAAATGAGATCACGCGGCCCCTCCCAACTCAATACAAAATGTAATATTAAAAAATCCTAAAATATTCACTTCCAAGACGGGTGGTCTCCGTGGAAGTAATCGACCAACCCCCTCCACCCTAAAAAATCTTTTTTACATAGCAACACTTAATACTAGAACACTGAGAACAGATGAAGCTCTAACAGAACTCGAAATCGCCATTAAGGACTTGAAGTGGGATATCATTGGTCTGAGCGAAACAAGGAGAATGGGTGAATATGTCGCATCATTTGAAGACTATATATTATTTTATAAAGGCACTATACCTGGGAAACATGGAGTAGGTTTTATAGTCAGGAGCTATCTTAAATCTTCTATTGAGGAATTTATTGGTGTGAGTGATAGAATCGCTGTACTGAATATTGAATTACCCCCTTATAATAAAAACTTTTCCATTATACAAGTTTACTCACCAACAGAGCAAGCAAGTCAATCAGAAATAGAATATTTTTATCGAGAATTAAATAAAACAATAAGGGAGAAAACTCATAAAAATAAATTTGTCATAGGTGATTTTAATGCAAGAATAGGGGAGTGCAAAAATGGAGAAGACAAAATAATAGGAAAATACAGTTCAGGTCTAAGAACTAGAAACGGCAGGTTGTTAGTGAACCTCGCTTTAGAAAATAATCTTACTATCATGAATACTATGTTTAAAAAAAATCCGAACAAGAAATGGACGTAGATATCTCCTGATGGTAAATATAAAAATGAAATCGACTTTATTTTATCCAATAACCCTCAAAATATTTCCAATACTAGTGTTGTTCAGAATATTAACTTTAACACGAATCATAGAATGGTACGCTGCTGTTTAATAAATGGTCCGAAAAAGTTGAACAGACAGAAATTTCAAAGTTACTCATACAACTTTCAGGAAGGACATGTTGAATCCGCGCAACATAAAATATGCCATTCCTTATGTCATTTCAAGGAATTAACAAAAGATGCTAGAACACAAGAAAAATATGATCTATTTGAACAAATTATTCTATCTGCAATAAAGACTGTAAAAAAAAAGAAGGGTGACAAAGATTACCTTAGCATAAAAACTAAAAATTTAATAAATGAAAGGCAGCTACTATCAAAAAACATTAAATCTAAAGAAACTCGAAAGCTTATAACTAAATTAAACAATAAAATACGTGATAACATTCGGAAAGATAAGGAAAAACAAAGGCAATCCTCGTTTGAACATTATATCACAAAGAGAGGAAGTATAAAAAGAGCATTCAGAGAATTGGATCAAGGAAAGAATTGGATATTAAAATTCAATAGTCAAAAAGATGTCCAAATAACTAATCGGAAAAACATGACGGAGCTAGCAACAAAATTTTACAAAAAACTCTATTCTAAAAATAATACAGTAGCATCCCCAGAAATACAAGAATATTCGTACACTAATGATGATCAACTCACACCCGATATATTAGAGAGTGAAACCAGAGCAGCAATAGCATCACAAAAGAAGGATAAGGCACCAGGTCCAGACAACGTTTCAAACGAAGTGCTAATATATTTGAGGGAATATATAAATCCAGAACTAACAAACCTATATAACGAAATACTAAAAACAGAAGAAATTCCTCATCAATGGACTAACTCACAAATTATTTTAATTCATAAAAAAGGAGATGTAAGCGATATAAACAACTATAGACCAATAAGTCTAATGTCAAATTTTTACAAAGTATTTGCAAAAATAATATCAAAAAGATTGGCTTCCGTCCTGGATGATCATCAGCCAAAAGAACAGGCTGGTTTCCGAAAGAAATTTTCTACCTTAGACCACATACATACAACAAAACAAGTTTTGGAAAAGTACTCAGAGTTTAATAAACACTATTATATAGCCTTCATTGACTTTGAAAAAGCATTTGATTGCATTAGTCAGTACTATATCTGGGAAACCCTAGCCAAACAAGGAGTTGGGAATAAATATATAAGGATAATGAAAAAACTTTATGAAAGTAGTACTGCACAAATAAAGTTGGAAAGCGTAGGTGAAAAATTCCATATCGAAAGAGGTGTTCGCCAAGGAGATCCAATTTCCCCAAAATTATTCACAGCTGTCCTGGAAAATATTCTTTCAACATTAGATTGGAATGGATGTGGCCTTAATATAAATGGTGATATGCTAACTCATCTAAGATTTGCAGATGATATAATACTGTTTGAAGAAAATCCAATAACCCTGCAAAAAATGATTACAGATTTAAGCACAGAGAGCCAAAAAATTGGCCTATGTATAAATACCAACAAAACAAAATTAATGACTAACTACATAAAAGTACCAATCACTGTCGAAAGGGAAAATATTGAATATTGCAACGAATATACTTACCTCGGGCAAATTGTCTCCATAAAAAATAGTTCAAGCAAAGAAATTAATAAAAGAATAGCAAATTCGTGGAAAAAATATTGGTCTCTAAAAGAAGTCATGAAAAGTAACCAAAAAATGCATATAAAAAGAAAAGTTTTTAATGTTAATATCCTACCTTGTTTGACCTACGGCTGCGAAACGTGGGCACTCACAAAACAAGACCTTACTAAGATTATTGCCTGTCAAAGGTCTATGGAACGAAGCATGTTAAATTTAAGATTAATAGACAAAGTTAAAGCTAAAGAAATAAGGAAAAGAACAAAAGTAATAGATGTAGTGAAAAAAATAAGCCAACAAAAATGGAGGTGGACTGGGCACATGCTAAGACAACAAAAAGACACTTGGACAAAACAAATCACGGAATGGTACCCCAGAAACAGCAAAAGGAAGCAAGGAAGACCTACAAAGCGTTGGGAAGACGATTTTAGATTCACAGCGGGACCACTATGGATGAGAATAGCGAAGGATAGAGATGCCTGGAAAGGGTTGGAGGAGGCCTTTGTCGAAAGACAGCAGTCACGCAAATAATAAACATATATTTGACGGAAGAATTTTAAAATGACTTGTAAATAAATCTATATAACATTAATAACTGACATTTCTTAATAATTAATATGACGACTATTGTAATGAATTCAGATGTGACTGCAAAATAAAGGCTATTTTTATTTTATTTTATTTTATTTATAGTCTAAATACAAAAACCGCTGGTTATAATTAATGAAATCCTAAGCATTTATGTCAACAAATCATTATCCTCCTGCCCTTATCCCACTCTTAAGTGGGGTCGGCACAACATGTTATAAACATGCCGTCACATGATTTGGCTCCGTTTCTACGACCGGCCGCCTGCCTGACTCAACTTACCTCTGCCATATTTTACGACACCTCGGTAAGAATGAGGGCGGTCTATTCTACTAAACCAGATACCACACGGTGGGTCAACTTACCTTAGACGCCTTTTACGACACCTCGGTAAGAAATGAGGGTGGTATTATTCTATTCAGCCGGATACCACACGGCGTGAAATCCTAAGCATTTATGTCAACAAATCTCTACAGTTACATCACATGCATATAAACTTATTATAGTCAAAACTTAGTTCACAAACATGTCCGTAATACACAAGCTCGTCTATAATGCATGCACGCGCCGTGGACGCGGCGTATTAATTACATATATCACTTAATTATTGATTTTTAGCATTAAATACACGGACATTTTGGCTTTCCCGGCCAGATTTATGTCCTGCTCGTAATATACGCCGTCTAAATAGCTTTAACAATGTACACGGTAGATGAGGTAAAATTTCAGTGTTGAAATTCTGTTCAATTTTTGATACTTTCATATGTCAATAGAATAAAGTTTTTAATGCCGTGTGGTATTCGGTTGAGTAGAATATACCACCCTCATTTCTTACCGAGGTGCTGTAAAAGGGTGTCGTAAAAGGTGACTAAGGTAAGTTGACCCAGCGTGTGATATCCGGTTCAGTACAATATACCACCCTTATTTCTTACTGAACTGTCGTAAAAGGACGTCTAAGGTAAGTTGACCTGCCATATGATATCCGGCTGTGCAGAATAGACCATCCTCATTTCTTACCGAGGTGTCATAAAAGGCGAATTAGGTAAGTTGACCCACTGTGTGGTATTCGGTTCAGTACAAAAGACCACCATCATTTCTTACCGAGGGGTCGTAAAAGGCGACTAAAGTAAGTTGACCCACCGTGTCGTATCCGGCTGAGTAGAATATACCACCCTCAATTCTTACTGATATGTCGTAAAAGGCGACTAAGGTAATTTACCTTTAGGTCAATTTTACCTACCGTGTGTCATTCGGCTCAGTAGAATAGACCACCCTCATTTTTTTACCGAGATGACGTAAAAGGCGACTAAGCTAAGTCGATTTAATAAAATTAAAAAAGTGCTGAAAAAGAAGGCAGCATAACCTGTTTTATACTCAAAAGAACAACCGCCTATAAATTTTTTAGGCAGAACACTGATTAGTGTTGCCACTTAATTAAGGTGTGGCGAGCGCAGTTGCATCATGAATGGAAATATTTAATTATCACCCCGCGCGTAAATTTCCCACGGCTGCGATAAAGAATAAACATCGGCATTGTCTTTAACCCTCCTTAGAGTTACTGCCGTTAGGGCTGTCACTGAAATAAGATAAAATTTTTTTTATATTAAAAAGAATTAAATCACTAATTTTGACGGGCCCATTGGCACAGTGGGTAGTGACCCTGCCTTCAGCTCCGCGGGTCACGGGTTCAATTCCCGCCGAAGGCCAATATTTTCTATAAATGAATTTGTTGGTCTTCGAGCCTGGGTGTATATTTGTATTTAAGTATGTATCAAAAAAATATATAAGCATATATTCACCAGTTGTCTGTCTACCACAGCACAAGTATTAAGTTACTTTCTTTGGGGACGGACGACCGTGTGTGTAAGTGAATCATTTTTTTTTAATTTATTTGTTTAAAATATTTATCTCGATCCCACTTAGAGTGGGATAAGGGCAAGAAATGGATGAATTCTTAATTAAAACAAATATTTTCTATTACACTATCTACTTTATCGTGGATTATAGCAAAATCATTTTATTATTACTTTTGTGCTCATAGATACATTTATAAAATGTATTCATTGAACGTTTAATATCCCCATATTTATACATTCGCGATTACAGATTCAGATATACAAAGATACATCTAGATAATATTCAGTGTACCAGTGTCACGATCTGTGTGGTCGTATCCTGTATGATACACGATTTTTGCACTGTATCGTTATAGATACGTAACCACGGCCAGACAAAATTGTCCAAAATATTTGTACTGTGAAAGAAATTCTATGAAAAAGTTAAATAAAGTAACAATTGTTTTTAATTATTATGTTCATAATTTTTGACCTTATGAATATTAAATAATTAAATTAAATTAAAAATTGTTTACTTCCAATAAATCTTATGACAACAAAACAGGGTTTTGAAATCTTCTTGTAAATATGGTAATACTTGTGTTAGAAGATCTCGCTCTTCCATAACACTACTGATTATAAATATTTACAAAGTTTACACAAACAATAATAATTTATAGAATTAGTTGTTACTTTGCGGAGGTCCATAATACAAAAGTAATGAGAATATTAAAATTTATAATGGATTATAGCAAAATAATATTCTCATTACTTTTGTTTTACAAACAATAATAATATGGAATCCGGCTGAGTAGAATAGACCACCCTCATTTCGTACTGAGGTGTAGTAAAAGGCGACTAAGGTAAGTTGACCCACCGTGTGGTATCCAGTTGAGTAAAATAGACCACCCTCTTTCTTACCGAAGTGTCGTAAAATACGACTAAGGTAAGATGACTTCAGGCAAGCGGCCAGTCGTAAAATACGTTGCCAAATCATTTGAAAACGTGTTTGTAGCATGTTGTACCGACCCCACTTAGAGTAGAATAAGGGCAGGAGAATGATGATTGGCCATCAATAATTTTTATTAAATAGTGGAAACTTTATTGGTCAATGATCTATACATTTTTACTAGCTATTAAGTTTTACTATGTACTGTTTGTTTCCCTTGAAAATAAATAAATAACTAATATATACATTAGATACGTGTTCAGAAAATACGTGATACATTAAAAAATAGAAACTATTTTTATTTAACTTCATAATTTTTAATACTTCTTTTTTGATATTTCAAATCTGTGAATAAATAAATGAGTGAAAATAAAAATTTAGTGTCAGCCCTGAACGAGCAATGTCTCAAGCCGTCGCGCGTCCCAGAGGGGCCATTACGCGGTCGCCGGCTGATTACCGCCCGCCTTGATTTCAACCCTTCACACTTCTATACAGGCGCGCCTTGTGTCGCAAACACTTACAGAATTATAAAAATACACACACCACGCGATAATACATCGATATCATTGTAAACATTAGTAATAAAGCATTCGCAGATATAGAATTTAGGTTTAACAAATCTTATCAATGTAATGTAATGGAACGTAAAATCGATAGATACTATATACCTACCTTTACAACATTCGGAATTTAAAAGTAACCTCACCTATATCACAAGTTTATAAATCATTGCCATATGGATGTGCTTTATAAACTATATATATCTCAATAAACAATTATACTGCGTCCATCATATTATCAGTCTTTTGACAGCTCACGCTCATTAAGTTTTGTATTGCTTACGTACAAATATCATACAAATAATATTTGTACTTTATGGATGGGTACCGCCCACTTAGTGATGTCACACATAATGGTTACTACGATTATGCCACAGATTAAAAATAATCGGTAGAAATCGATGTTACGAGTATTAAAAGACATTAAATAACATTATATAAAGTTTTACTTTCTTCTTAGTAAATACATGAATACAAATAAAACAATCAGGATATTTTAATTTATTTTATTAGCACGAGTCGTCGGAATGATAATCAACACTAGACTCCTCCGATGAGGAGTCTTCAGTAGCAGTTATTATTAGCTCTTGTGTAGATAATATATTATCAAACGCAATATCACGTTCCCAATCAGAGAATATTACTCTTTTAGTTCTTTCCACCACACTTGCCCAGTTCTCGGCCGTTACGTGGGTGCAAGCATTTTTTAGCAATTGCAACATTTTATTCGCTGTGAATGGGGGGCTTGTATTGCATCTCGCAGCATGCCCTTTTACTTGTGTCCATATAAGTTCTATTGCGTTGTACTGGCAGTGGTATGGAGGAATCCGAAGAACAGTATGGCCATATTCTGCTGCCATTTCATTGATTACATAGCGTTTTGCTCTCTTTTTGGTTTTTAATATTTTTATTAATTCAACTTTTAACATCTTAATCTTTAATCTTGTATTTTCTTTGCCTCTCTTAAAAATCACAACGTGCTATAGCTATATCTGTGCGTTCCATTAATAATTTTCTTTTATTTAACTTTTTATATGAAAAGCCAATTGTGTTCAAAACTTTGACCAAAGAAGATTTTTCACCATGAAATAGACCACTTCTTTTCAAAGAAACAATAAGTTTTCTCAAAGTTGGAATTTCTTTTCTCAAGTAGTAATCATATACATGACGACGAATAGCGTCAGCGTCAAAGTCATCAACAGCTGTCACCTTATGAGCCCGGCGCTTTCTTTTTGGTGTAGATGGTTTGTTTTGCTCCAAGCCGCTCCTGCCGTAGGCATCAGTAGTGATTTTAGTCACAGTTGATAGACTGATCCCCAACGCGGCTGCAACACGGTTTCGGACTTGCGTGATAGGTATAAGAGGTCCGCCATTTTGATTTTCTTGCTCAAAATACTCATGAAGTTTTAACACTAACTGTCTCGATTGTGCTTTCAACACACGTCCTTTCGGCATTTTCACGATCAATTAATATAAGTTTCACAAAAGTTTTTCCGAGGAATAAAGCTACTTAACTCAAGGTGTAACAGATGCGAGAGAACACTCAGCGAACGTAAATGCGTGTGACTATCACGGGCGTTTCGTTGAGAGTGACAGATCACGTCAAAATGGCGGCCGAGCGGAAGGTCTGTTGATGTTGCCAGTTGATGTATAATATATTTTTTATGATTATAATAAATACACACGGATTAACATTTATTTTCAAAAAACTAAGGCAATATTAAATCAAAATGTTGATTTCTATATCTGTTATTAGTTTACGTAGGTTATCATTAATCGAATTACTTAGGTACGTAATTCGATTAATGATAGTAGGTACTATAATCGGAATGGTATCGCATACGAGAATCTTTAGGACATCACTAAATATGTAAATCATCAATCTGTCAAAAGATGGTTAATATAATGGACAGTGTATAAGTAATCTACATTAGAATAGGTAGGTAATGCCCGATTTCACCGACATCCCCTATAATTTAAGAGACCCCTATGTATATTTAGGGGACGTTTAGGAGACTGTTTTCGTTTCACCAACATTTAGGGGTTTCTTAATCGCTTAGGGGACTCTTAAATTTAAGGAGTTGATTATCGATCCCCTAACCGACACACAAGATTACAATACGTAAATGGACAGTGATTTTTTTTGAATTATTCGATAATTTAGAAACTATTGTCACTATTTTTGACGTGAATAGAAGTCGAAGACCGAAACTTTATCGAAAGCGGCCAAATTATTTTATGAATTTTGATGAAGTAGACTTTTTTAGGAGATATAGGTTATATAAATCAACAGTGTTGTATTTTTTTAAAAAGATTGAGCCGTATTTGGAATATTTGGAATATTTAAATCGATCATCATCCCCCTGCCCTTATTCCACTCTAAGTGGGGTCGGCACAACATGTTATAAACATGTTTTTACATGATTTGGCTGCGTTTTTACGACTGGCCGCCTGCCTGACGTCAACTTACCTTAGTCGTATTTTACGACACCTCGGTAAGAAAGAGGGTGGTCTATTCTACTAAACCGGATACCACACAGTGGGTCAACTTCCCTTAGTCACCTTTTATGACACCTCAGTAAGAAATGAGGTTGGTCTATTCTATTAAACCGGATACCACACGGCGGGTCTTCTTACCTTAGTCGCCTTTTACGACACCTCGGTAAGAAATGAGGGTCGTACTATCTATTCAGCCGGATACGACACGGCGGGGACTATTTAAATCGATGGCAAACATTTATCCATTCTTCATTTTTTGCACTATTTGTACCGTCTGTCTTTTTATTTAAAATTACATTTTATGACATGCTAATATTTTAAGTAGTTTGTCTTTTCGTCATTAGTAAAATTTTGAACACGCCTTTTTTTCTGCCATTTTTATCAAGAATTAAGAATAAAAAGAAACTTAAAAATTAAACACCACGAGAAATCAGAAAACACAACAATTGTCGTCTATGAATGATAGCAAAAAAAACCTGGCCACGTGTAGTCGGCGTAGAAATCAATTTGACAGCATACTTTTAAAATACAGAGTAAAAATCAATGTAGAATATCATTATACGTAAAATTTTGATCAAAAATAATTAATATTGCAGAAAAGAAATAACATAGAGGATATACTGCTTTCCCTTATTTTTATTAAACAGTATAAATTTGAATTTTACACAAAATCTTTTTATTTTCTATCAATCGTAAATACCGATAGCAAGAGACACACTACTATGGTAAAAAAAACGTCACATAGGTAGGAGTCCCATAGTTAAGGGTGACATTCATTGGTGAAATCGAATTTAAGTAAGGGGTCTGTTTAGGAGTTCCGTTTAGTTAGGTGTCCCCTAGTAAAGAGACAGTTTAGGGGTGGTTGGTGAAACCGGGCATTAGTATACTACTTCGAGAACACATTAAATTTAAACCCTTTTGGAACCACTTTACGTGACATTGTCCCTAATTATCAGTTAAGTTCTGATATAACTTCAGACATGTTGCTTCTGGAATAGTCATAAATAATTAATAACTGTCTCTAAAAAAATAATAGAAAGATAAAATTACTACATAATTTAAATTTATTTATTAGTTTCAAACTAAATACACAATATTCAAATGAAGCGTATACCCGAGACGCGTTACATTCTATTTTTGAATTCAGAAACCTAGTAGAGACATCTTTCGTTGTTTTCTAATAACTTGTGCACATTAGCGCCACGCATATATTTATTCACACCACTACAAAGATACAGAAAAGAAGCCAAAAATTCTTAACTATACAACATGTTAAAACGAAAGAATATGACAGCCGATATTTTATTTTAATTATGTTACAGGAAAGTCGATTTTTGATTAACTTATATTAATGTTTACGTCATTTTAGAATTCTCAAGAAAGATTTCTAACTTTTGATATTGGAATTGTAACGACGTAACTTCTCTACAAGAAAAGCATATGCCATTCAAATATAAGATTAATTTATAAGGTATTACAGTCCTTCAATACTGCTCGTCGCTGATTATGCTTTGTGTGGAGCAATCTTTAAAAGTGTGCGTGACGAGGGTGAGTGTACGTTGACTTTCTTAAGGCGTTTCTTAAGAAGGTTAAGAAAGCGAAAAGGTTCGCACTTGAAGGAGTTTCGTTAAAAATACTTGCGACAAAGTTCCGTCGAGATTCGCAAGAGGGCGCGTACAGGTATTAAGCTTTTTTTGTATGTAACATAAATTTGTTATGTCTTTTTATATATTTTGCTCGATTTTTTGATAGCCAAGAAATAAATGTTAGTATATATATTAGAATGCTAACAAATGTAAACTAATTGCATCGTGAGTCTATGATAAGCTCGTTAGATAGTTTTTTTTAAACAGTTTTAGAACGTCGTTTAAAAGAGGTATCGCAGAGACAAATTAGATTCGCCACCTCCAACCGCAGCCGAGCCGCCCAACTTCGACGCGTGCCAAATAAACCGATGACAAATTAGCAAATCCTTCCAATTGCGCTCACCACCCATTATCTTCTTAGCGAATAGCATTTCGCGGTTAACCGCAAAATCATCACAACCGACCAATCATGGATCGCGTCTATATTTTCCTATATTTATT
Source organism: Morpho achilles (assembly GCA_947086495.1). Lineage (NCBI taxonomy): Eukaryota > Metazoa > Arthropoda > Insecta > Lepidoptera > Nymphalidae > Morpho > Morpho achilles. The sequence continues at coordinate 5,937,383 of CAMTZB010000016.1, forward strand.
TTTCCGCGGGGTGAAAATCTTAGAAACCACACGGCTAACCGCAAAGGTCAGGTGTTCGGCCAATGGGGATCGTAAATATAACCGCAAGCCACGCCCATTTAACCGCAAACCAACCACAACGCGAGACGTTAACATCTCGTTATCGATTATGCACGCGACCTTCTTTTTCCAAATTACGATCCTCGGTTGGTTATGTACCGCAATGTTCTTGTCTCATTTTCATGATACTCCAGACTCCAAAAACAACTTCTACAAAAAGCCGAATTAAATTTTGAAATATAATTAAAAAGACTAATTTTAAAAAAAATCCTACTGTTAAATCTCAAATACCTAAAAAATTGAATAACAAAGTTACACAACTTTGATTTTCTATTTGAACTATTGATCTTCGAGCATTCGATATTTAAACTATAATTTGAGCATAAAACACAACTCATATAAGTACATCGAATCCTGATCGCGATAAGTTTTTAAATAATCCTTTTTTAATTCTTGTTGAAAAATAGAATAACTAGGGTACGAGACTTGGAAATTAAAAGCAAATAAATATAGGTAATCTACGTGACGGGCAACGAACTATTTATTGGGCGTCTGATTTTTAAAATATCGTTGACCATAGAACACTTTAGGCAGTTCAAATATTTGTCGTGTTATTAATATTAAATATGTGTTATAGTGGAAGTGGGTAACCTTTGCTAATACCGAAGATTAAGGTATTAAAGATAATAAACCGACCCTAAACTGGTCATCGTCCTTCATCACAAAGATGAAATATTGATTCACCGTCGTGAAGGCGACGCACACATAAGTGGTCGGCGTACGTACGCACGGACACAGCCGCGACCGCATTATATTCATAATGAATACAGCTATCCCACTCGTCGGTCGTCTTTGACTTTGTATAAATATATTTTGTCCCTCTCGCTCGGCACTTGAGCGGGCCTTTCTGCCCTGGGGGAGAGGGACGGGTGGGGGTTAGGAGTTTGTCTTCGGCAGCCAATTTCTATTTCATTAAGTAGCGCGGCTGTAACCGCAGCGGATCGATGAAAGTTAGCCACCTGAAAAAATTGTTCTCAGATTGTACTGAGACAAAAAACACAGGAGCCAAATAACTGGACTCTATCTCAGAAAAACTTTTAAAACTTTAAAGGCTAATACTAGAATGACTTCACTTTAAGGAACCTATATTTATGTTTTAGTACGCATCAATTGGTATTGATAGATGCGAAATTCTGTCTGTACATCTCTTACGATTTCATGGTTAATTCGATGGAGCAATATTAATGATATTTGGCCCAATTAAAGCTTATACACCATAACATAGTATCATTCATCGTTCTCCTGTCCTTATCTCACTCTAAATGGGTACAATATGTTTTAAACATGTAGTTATATATTTTGGCTAATTATTTTACGACCAGTCGCCTGCCTGACGTCAACTTACCTTAGCAGTCTCTTACGACACCTCGGTAAGAAAGAGGGTGGTCTGTTTTACTGCACCGGATACCTCACGTTGGGTCAACTTACCTTAGTCGCCTTTTACGACACCGCGGTAAGAAACGAGAGGGGTCTCTTCTCCGGATAACACGCAGCAGTATACACCATAACATTTATGAAAGGGTAACATATAGTAAAAAATCCCGTTTTCTATCAATGTAATTAAAATATTTTTGTTTTTTACAAAAAAAAACATTGAAGTAATTGAGGGTAATTTAACACTGCAATCGAAGCAAATTCGCGACATCCATAGTTCATATGCATATTAAAAAAATATAAATGTGTGTAAGGAAATCTTGAAATATTAAAAGAATCACGCAAAACTACAGCGTTTTCTAGGGATTCCTCTATCTATACCTACATTACAAACCAAATTTCAAAGATTTTTTTATATTTAAATATTGGAGTTTCCCCTTATTTCTCCTCTTTTTACTTTATCCCACCTAACACGCAACTCCTAAATTATTAACACCGTCATACAAACATACTTCACAAGCAGACGAGGCCCTTAATGTATTCTTATTGTGATTTGAGTACGTATTAAAGATTCAATAGAGGGTATTTTGGAATAGTTTTTCATGTTTGCTTAATTTATACCGATAACGAATAAACAGAAACCTTAACAGAGCTTTTATAAAGTAAAAAATAAGTAGCGGCCTATTGCTATCCCACTGCTGAGAATAGGTCTCTTCTCTCCGTTTTTGGAGAGAAGGTTTGGAGCTAAGACCTACCACGCTCTAGTGCGGATTTTTAATAATAATAATAATAATAATCCTTTATTTGCAAGAATATGAGTTATATACAGAGATGTTGTCATTTTAATTAAAAGGCACAAACATATTCTACTGTTACACAGCATGCAAATTTTGATTTCAATTAAATTTAAGTTTTTAGTTATATAATGTCAATAAAATAAAGCTCAAAATAAAACATGTGTGTGGGTTACACATATCTCCAGAATTCTCTAGAGATATATGCAGGTTTCCTCACGATGTTTTCCTTCACCGAAGAGCGTGTGACAAATTGCAAGTATCAAATAGACACATCGTGTTTGGTGGAGATCCCATTAAGAGACCTATGTCCAGCAGTGGACGTCCATCGGTTGAGAAAGAAGAAGAAGTAAAAAAGAAAGTAGCGGCCTGTTACTCTCCCACTACTAGGAATACGCCTCTTCTCTCCGTTTTTGGAGAGAAGGATTGGAGCTAAAACGTACCACGCTGCTCTAATGCGCATTGGTAGGCTACATATATCTCCAGAATTTTCTAGAGATGCAGGTTTCCTCACAATGTTTTCCTTCACCGAAGAGCGTGTGATAAATTGCAATTATCAATTAGACACATAAGTTTTAACAGAAAAACTCATTGGTGTCTGCCCGGGTTTGAACCCGTGACCTTCTCGAAAGAGGCGCACGGTGTTATCGCTAGGCTACCGCAGCTTAGAGCTTTTTTATCTAGCCAAATTCCTGTTTAAGTTTCATTGAGAGACAAATTCAGCAAATTATTGTGTACATACAAACTTACTAAAAAATCCTGAAGTTATGATAGGATTAGGTATTTTGCTATAATCCGTTCTTATTTTCCCGTGTAGGATCGCCACCTTAAGAACCCAACATCCAAAACTCTCTTAAATTCAATATTTGTGACCTGCCCTCATCATCATCCTCGTTGCCTTATCCCACTCTAAGTGGGGTCGGCACAACATGTTATAAACATGTTGTCACATGATATGGCTACGTATTTTATAACCGGCCGGCTGACGTCAATTTAACTTAATTGTATTTTACGACACCTCAGAAAGAAAGAGAGCGGTCTATTCTACTTAACCGGATACCACACGATGGGTTAACTTATCTTAGTCGCCTTTTACTACACCTCGGTAAGAAATGAGGGTGGTCTATCATTTGAGTAGTCAGCTGGATACTCCACGTTAGGTCAACTTACATTACTCGCCCTTTACGACACCTCGGTAAGAAATGTGGGTGGTATATGCTACTTAACCGGATATCACACGATGGGTCAACTTACCTTAGTCGCCTTTTACTACACCTCGGTATTAAATGGGTGGTCTATTCTACTCATCCGTATACCAAACCTCGCCACCTCTAATCCTCAACACGTATTGGTTCATACACCATGCTCTTAGGTATAAATACTCTTTATAATTCAAAATTCAAAAAAAATCTAAATATTCTTATTAAAATAAACTTGTGAACAAGTGCTTTTGAATCGTCAACTCTACTGTTGGTTCGGAAAGCTGTTCCTACCGAGAAGAGCCAGCAAGAAACTCGGCGGTTCCTCTTCTAAAAATATAATCTTAATACAATTTTAAATTCAATATTTATTGCCTACCCACACTGCACTTTAAAAATACGTGTTACAAAATCGAAATATATTCCACCAATTATGAAGTATCCCGATGTAAGCACTATCGTTAGTCCCTCCTGAATAATGCATACACCGGTCACCTTCGGGACCTGTTAGGGACTCTTCAAACATATGTAAATCCTTCTTATACCATATGTATGAGACGCTCTTACCATACATAATGTCAGGAAGAAGTAACATGATTTTATCACACAAAGAGAAGAACGTTTTACTTGAGCCAAAGGGACTAGCGTTTTGCATTATACTTCATTTTAAATCATACTTTTCAGGTAATAAATAAATATAAATAAATATATGGGACACTTACACACACGGTCGTCCGTCCCCAAAGTAAGTAACTTAATACTTGTGTTATGGGTGGCAACTGGTTAATATATACTTATATATTTTTAAAATACTTAAAAACAAATTATACAGCCAGGCTCAAAGACCAACAAATTCATTTATAAAAGTGTTGGCCCTCGGCGGCAATCGAAACCGTGACCCGCGGAGCCGAAGGCAGGGTCACTACCCACTGCGCCAACGGGCAAGTCAATAAGCGATGAAATGAATAAGATTTTCGATAATCATCATTAATGTCAAGTATCATATATATTTAGGTATAGTATATGCTATTATTCTGCTTAGTGTAATTACATCTATATTTATATATAAAGCTGAAGAGTTTGTTTGTTTGAACACGCTAATCTCAGGAGCTACTGGACTGATTTGAAAAATTCTTTGAGTGTAATCTTTGTAAAAAATTCTTTGTTTGAGATAGCTTTCCTTGATATTTATCAAGGAAAGCTATAGGCTACATAGCATTACACTAAGATGAATAGGAGAGGAGCAGCAATATAAAAGATTTCCAAAATTTAAAGCTTTTCTTTCGTGCGCTAAGTAAACTGTGAAAGTTATTCAAAAATCATGTTATACAAAATTGTTCCCCTCTTAAAGTAAAAGTCCGCGATAGCATATGTCTAGCTTTTAAGATTAACCGACTTTAACCATTTTTATGACTATCAAAATACTATATTACGGTTTTAATCTTTCCACGCGGGTGGAGCCGCTAGCAATTGCTAGTCAAGTAATAAATAAGCTTTTTATTATCATCAACACTAACTTTGCCATATCTCATACATAAGTTAGGTCTATAACACCAAACTTAACAGGATCAGAATCATTTAAAAATTTCATTAAAAACGGTCTAGCTGTTTAGGAGTCTATAAAGGACAGACAAACATTCATTTATATTTATAAGATAGATATCTGTATATTATCAGTATAAGGTTATACAAGGCAGGCTATAACGCAAATAGGCGCTAACAAGCTATAAATTCGCGACCCCGTCGAGCCCTTATATTAATTAGGGGGAATATTTTGGTATTACTGTTATAAAGCCTTATTTAGCATTCTCCCTAATGAAATATAACCCATTGAGGTGAATAAATACTCAGTGTATTCGTGTAAAATTCACAGATACATATAATTTCAATTGAGGATAATTTTTATCACATTTGACATAAAAATATATTAGCTTGGCCAATCTTTTACTTTTACTTGCAATCTTAAACTTTTTTATTTGGGTGTTTAGTCATTTTGACTATGTCACTCTCATATTGCACTATCATATTTGGTATCCAATTATAATTGGAGATTATATAAAAGGCCTATATTATATATAGGATAAAAATCCCTTTTTTCTTACAAAAACACATAATAGGGGGTTACTTTAAAACTAAAGTGCGTAAAGACGCGAGTGAAGTTACAGGTACAACTACTAAGTTAAGAATAAAAGTGTGTATCAAGAAAGTTGTCACCATCTAAGTTAAAATTTCTAATAATGTAGAAAACAACTTGACGTTTGAATGGCCCTTTGACGGAATTGGCAGTGACCCTTCAGTTGGCCTTCAACTCTGTGGGGCGTGGGCTCGATGCCCGCCGAGGGCATTTTCATTGGCAGAAAATTTTCTATAAACAAATTGTTAGTTCTGAGTCTGGGTGTATATTTGTATTTAAAATTTTATATGTTTATATTTACCCGTTGTCTGTCACTCATATCACAAGTATTAAGTTACTTACTTTTAGTTTTTTGTATAAATGTCCCATAAAAAAGAAAAGAAACGGTCTGTCACGATCCCACTGCTGGGCATAAGCCTCCCCTTTCCGTTTTCGGAAAGAAAAGTTGGAGCTAAGATCTACTACGTTGCTCCAATGCGGATTGTAGGTTACACATATTCCCAGAACTCTCTAGAGATATGCAGGTTTCCTCACGACGTTTTGTTCACCGAAAAGCATGAGATAAATTGCAATTCTCAATTAGACACATAATTTTTAACAGAAAAACTCATTCGTGCTTGCCGGGGTTTGAATCCGTGACACCCTCGGAACAGTCCCACGATCTCACCGCTGGGCTATCACAACTTATCTCCATTATGTATGAATAATGCGACAAATTCAAACCTTTCTAATAAAATATATCTATACTTACTAGCAATAGCCAGTGACTCCACCCGCGTGGAATGATTAAAACCGTAATATAGTCTTTTAATCAGCGCACGCAAGGAAAGTTTTAATTTTTGCTGTTTTCATACTATTTTTTTTGCTGCTCCTTTTCATCTTATCGTGATGTTATATAGCCTTCCTCGATAAATAAACTATTTTAAACTGAAATAATTTTTCCAATCGGTCTTGTATTTCCTGAGATTAGCGCGTTCAAACAATCAAACAAACACACCCTTCAGCTTTATATATTAGTATAGATATAAATTATCTAACGAAATAGAATAAAATCTTTCTAAATCGTATCATCCAATTGTTACAGACACAAAAAGTCGACACACGCATTATTTAAATACAATGGCCGTTCGTTAGGCAGGCCTCAGGAGTTCGATGCAAGATTTAATTAAATCGCCCCCTCTCCCCACCACCCCGTCGTCGGCAATTTCCTCGAGGCTTGATTTATTACAAGTCTGGCCGCGAGGTGCCGCCTGCGATCTCTGACGTCGTAAAGGATTGCGGGCAGTTTTTCTTACACGCCATACACACATCTTGTAAGATAAATACGTAATATGTTACATCAGCTACGCATACTATATGTTGATATATATTTTGACTACCTACTAATATTATAATCTAAGGAATATGAATGAATGAGTGTTAAAGGTTGTTTATTTTGCGGTCTAGCGACTTGAAATGCACGCAATTTGAGGTAAAAGTAAAGTAACGACCTGTTATTATACCACTGTTGGGCATAAGCCTGCACTCTCCGTTTTCGGAGTGAAGGATTGGAGCTAAAACCTACCACGCTGCTTCAATGCGGATTGGTAGGTTACACATATCCCCAGAATTCTCTAAAGATATGCAGGTTTCCTCACGATGTTTTCCATCACCGAAAAGCGTGTGATAGATTGCAATTATCAATTAGACAAAATCACGAGTGCGATACTTTTATTATAATTTAGAGCTTCATTAACTATTAGGCAATCACAGCTTTGAATTAGACAGGTTAAATATCATTTGCATTCAATTCTATATTTTAGCATATTTTTAATGCCCAAAAACAGGTACAAAACAACTTTTTTTTTTAAATGAAACCTAGCTATGTCATTAATGCTGTATGCTGAATTTTATGTATTGTGTATATATTTTGACGCTACAGTAATTATTCCTATTTTTTTTAATTTTTACAAAGGGACTCACGTTGCTTCATATTATAGATGGTTATTTTTTTAACAACAAAAACCTTCTCTATATCAACCGCTTTGCCCCACAGCATTATTTCATATGACATAATGCTGTGAAAATAAGCAAAATAAACACACATAATTTGCACAAAAACACAGATTGAATATTAAAATAACGATTTTATAAATTGTGTTTCGTATAGTGAAGACATTTTTTACAATTGAAAACTGTTACGCCGGGATGTATACCGTCTGGCGAGTAAGTGAATTTCCCTGTCCGGCGGGATCAGGTTACTTTTTCTCGCAGTGTATTAAGACGGGATAAGTTCATCCCTTGCGACCAGAGAGGGATAGGGGTGTCTATGATTTATTGCTGTCCGTGTGTGGGTGTTATTCATTCTACACGCGTTGTTTAGTACTTTCAAACGTTCAAATTTCTACCATTCGATCAGGGGAATAATAGGCAACACAAGCCTCATCCTAATGACAGTTGCACTCAACGTCATTCGGTTACTGTCACTGCACTTAAACGGTAACGGTCGAATTCTTTCTACTCGCACGACTCCGAGCTCCCTTGTTAATAGACATTTTACGTGAAAGAGAAGTGAAGTTAAGTGAAACAAGCCAAAATATAGTAAATGCACCTGTGGACATCAGCAGACGGGGCCCCGCAACGCGTGACTGTTCTGGATGCTGGTAAGTGTTTGCTTAATTACTCCTCTGAGAGATCGAAGGAACTAAATATTCACAACATCTACTCTTCGAGCCGGATATACCGCATTACATTTGGTTATTTTGATTTAACTTCGCGTATTTTTATTAATTTTGCAATAACATTTTCAAAATTAATTAGTTTCCGTCATATAAAGTTGTTGCTTAGCGCGGGTTCAACCGCCGGCCATCAAACTTTAGATTCAAATTACAAGCATTTAGCGTGTTATTTTACGATAATACCGATGTGTACAGTGTAATCTTGACGAGTACTTTCTAATTATATATAGATTTGTAGTTAAATACGCAAATTTTGTGAAATTACATTTCATAATTTTTTCGAATCGTAACGTAGGTAGGATATTTAATCTTGCGCTCGGGCTTCGGAGTCTCGGCATACGCCAGCGAATAAAATAAGGCTAGTCACATACTACGCTTTCATTATTTTTGTACAACGTACATAAAATATTTGTACTTAGTATTTTCGTACTAAGCTACTATATTAGGTTTAGGTATTACGTACCAAACCTAATTTCGCGGTAATTGTATTTTCGTACTTTACTCATCCAGCTGTTCATGTATTTTCGTACTGGACACATATTACATCATTGCATTTAACACAACGTGTTAAATATAAAATTTTTTTTCTTGTGAATTTCCTTATATATTTCTTTTCGTTAAAATAATATTTCTTTTAATATTAACTTCTTTACATTTTAATTTGTTCACATTTATTTTTTATAACGGTTGTTTAGTGACAATGGAACTAGAACAATTAATTTTCGAACGGGATCTTGCTTTAAACAGTATGCAACGCATAGTAGACTGTTCTAATAATCCAATAGAATTCCGTGTTCGTTCCAAGGAATTAAATGCAATTAAGAAAACATTCTTTCAAGTTCAGGCTAAAATAGAAAAACTTTCCGTTAAATTTGAAAATTTCTCCAAAGAAGAGCATTTAGCCATACGTAATGAATTTGATTCTTTATACTTTCAAGTTCAAGTAACATTAGATACTATGAGGGAGACTCGTAAACAAAGTATCGCTAATGTGTCGCCTGCCTGTGCCCTCGACGGCCACGCACACTGCAGCCGCTCGCAGCAACACATACGCCTACCGCAGTTATCATTGCAAACGTTTGACGGTAAACTAACCGAATGGAATGCTTTCTATGACTTGTATAAATCGCTCGTACACGATAATGAATCCTTAACAAATGTCGAACGGTTTCGTTATTTGTTGTTATTTTTAAAGGACGAACCTTATAATCTAATTAAGTCGATACCGGTCACTGAATCGAATTATGAAAATGCCTTACAGGTTTTAATCAATCGTTACGAAAATAAAAGAATTATCTCGACAAAACATTTAGACAATATTTTTGATGTCGAACCGGTGAACGACAAAAACGTTGAACCTAGTTTGCGTCGTTTGCTTAATACCTATCACGAAAATATAACGGCATTAAATTCGTTAAGTTTTCCAGTTTCTAGCTGGAGTTTTATTCTTTTAAATATTTTGTTGCGCAAAATAACGCCTGGTATACGGAGGCGTTTCGAACTATCTTTACGGTCGTCAAGTGAAGTTCCCGCCGTTAGCGAATTACTTGACTTTCTCGATAAAGAGTTATCGGCGTCCGAGGTCATGTCGGCCTCCGCGCGCCCCGCTAACGCGCTCGCTGCGGCGGGCCGGGCGGCGGCTGGCTCGGCCGGCGGCTCGGCCGGCGCGCCTTCTGCGGTGATGTCATCACGCCACGCGCAGGCGGCGAGCCGCGCGTTATCGTTTTCTCGCTCGCGCTCCGACGCACAATACACTGCGCCGCGCGCTTATAAAAATTATACTTCGCCACGTTCGACGCGATCTATGAGTGTTCACGCTACAACTGCGGCCGATTTACCTTATAAAATAAAATGCGCATACTGCAAGGATAATTCACATCCGTTATACAAATGTGACAACTTTCAGAGGCTTACTTTAAATGAGCGTAAACATTTTATTAACGAAAATAAAATTTGTCACAATTGTTTGTTCGTCGGTCACGATACTAAAGACTGTAAATCGCGCCACAGTTGCCGCGTTTGCGCTCAGCGGCATCACTCTTCATTACATGAAGATGTGCCCGTACAAAACGTCACACTGACGTCGGAATATTTTTCTTCCCCCGAGTTACACTCGGTAGCAGAAATTTCAGCGCCCACTCCTTCATGCGGAGCTACGGGGCGCTCGAACAAACAAAACTGTACGGTTTTACTTACTACCGCGTTAGTAAACGTCCGTCGCACGGATCACGGACCTTACTTTCCGCGTTCGGTGCGCGCCCTCATCGACCAGGGCTCGCAGGCCACGCTCATTACTGAGTCGTGTGTCCAACGCCTCGGCCTACCGCGGTACCCCGCGCAGACGAGCACCACTGTTACGGGCATAGGTGATAGCAACGCGCAACCGCGTGGGTATGTATTGTGCGAGGTTACACCCCACAATAAGCCGGAACCTAAGCTGATCATCGAAGCTCTTATACTACCAAAAATAACAAGTTACCTTCCGAATATACCGAAATCATTCGAACAAATTCCGCATCTTAAAGGCCTCACTTTGGCGGACCCAGAATTGCGTTCTGCGCGTCCCGTTGAGCTTCTTTTAGGGTCGGACTACAGTGATAGCATACTGCTGCACGACAACATCAAGGGACCGCAGGGAACCCCTGTGGCTATCAACAGCATTTTTGGCTACCTATTAAACGGTAGAATATCGCATTCTATTCCGGGACAGGTTTGCACTAATCTTAGTACATGTCAATTTGACATCCAACTTCAAAGGTTCTGGGAACTGGAGTCAGTACCTGACTCGACACATCTTTCTAAGGATGAACTCCGCTGTGAGTCGATTTTCGTCGATACTCACAAACGAGATTTAAGCGGGAAATATACGGTTTCCCTTCCTTTTAAAGACAACGCACCTCCCCTCGGTGATTCACGCGCTGTTGCCCTCTCTCGTCTGAACAAACTGGAGGTCAGGTTGTCACGTGACCCTGCTTTACGAGCAGATTACAATAGGTGTCTCCAAGAGTACCTAGACATGGGACACATGGAGCCTGTCACTGCTTCTGCGAACAGCGACAAGCTTCCGTACTACATTCCTCATCACTGCGTGATAAAAAAATGTGCTGCTACCACTAAACTTAGGGTAGTTTTCGATGCCTCATGTAAGACGACATCGGGTCGTTCCCTTAACGACAACTTACTGATGGGTCAGAAATTACATCATGACATTACCGAGGTTCTTCTCAAATACAGACTACATAAGATAGTCTTCACTGCAGACATTAAAATGATGTATCGTTTCATTGATCTGTGTAAAGAGCATCGCGACTTCCAACGGATACTCTGGCGATTCTCTCCTCTCGATCCTGTGCGTGAATTCCGTTTATGCACAGTGACCTTCGGTGTTGCGTCTGCACCATTTCTGGCTCTACGGACACTTCGTCAGTTAGCGATTGACGAAGCCGCTTCCTATCCAAACGCTTCGCAAGTGCTTCTCAATGAAGTATTTGTTGACGACATTGTTACTGGTGCCGATACCCTCGAAGACGCTGTAGCGCTGCAACGGCAGCTTACAGACATTTGTAAGGCGGGTACCTTCGAACTTCGTAAATGGACCAGTAACAGTGCTGAATTCTTAACTCATCTGAACAAGTCAGATTCACATAGCGACGATGCACTCATACTTTCGGCGCTAGACACGGATACTTCCGTGAAGGTCTTAGGGCTTAAATGGCATCCTAAATCTGATACCTTTACCTATCAAACAGATACCCCTCCACATAAATGTACGAAGCGTATAATGCTCGCGGAAATTGCAAGAATATACGATCCTTTGGGTTTTCTTAGCCCCATAACATTATTCGTAAAACATTTAATTCAGCTTTTGTGGGTCTCAGGTACAGGTTGGGATGAGGCTCCACCTACAGGTATTTGTGAGTTGTGGTACAAATTTCTCAACGAGCTTCCACTTCTGCAAACAATAAATATACCTCGCCACGTTCTTTCTTGCCATAAATATTATCAAGTGCAACTTCATGGTTTCTCAGACGCATCTGAAAAGGCATACGCTGCCTGCGTTTATATTCGCGTAGTCGACTCGACTGGTGCTATCAATGCACATCTTCTTTTGGGTAAAACAAAAGTTGCTCCCTTAAAACAGCTCACAATTCCACGTCTCGAACTTTGTGCCGCGCATCTTCTATCCAAACTTATGAAAAAAATTCTTTCTACTTATAGCAACTCGTTAACGATTGAAGAAGTCTTTGCTTGGTCTGATTCGTCTATAACACTTGCATGGTTACGTTCGTCTCCTCATAAATGGCGAACATATGTGTCAAACCGCATCGCGGAAACGACAAGCAACGTGCCTGCATCGCAGTGGCATCACGTTGCGTCTGCGGATAACCCTGCAGACCCAGCCTCACGGGGTGTGCTACCATCCCAGCTGAATCACCAACAGTGGTTCAATGGCCCTTACTGGCTTATGAAGCCGCAATCGGAGTGGCCAGTATCGAACGTTCTGTGTCATACTGACGAAGAACGTCGAAAACACACTCTTATAACCCAACAGACTGAACCTAGGTCAGAGTGCCTGGAGCGATTTTCATCGCTGCCAAAAATGTTACGCGTAGTATCACTTGTCTTTCGATTTTACCATAAGTGTCGAAAAACCAAAACTTATCCGACAAGCTACATTACGGTTCCAGAGATAAAACATGCGCTCAATCGAATCATTCTCCTTGTTCAAGCTGAACATTTTTCAGAGGACCTTTCGCGTCTTAAGGATGATGATAGGTGTACCAAGCGTCTACAAAGGCTCAAGCCATTCCTGGATGATACGGGTTTACTCAGGGTCGGCGGCAGAATAAACTGTGCTAACGTCCCTTATGATGCCAAGCATCAAATTCTTTTACCCAAGAAGCATCACTTCACCAATCTACTTATTGACTTTTACCACACTACAAATATGCATGTCGGTCCGCAAACTTTACAGTATGCTCTTGCTCAGAGGTACTGGATTTTAAGCGCCCGCGATGCAGTGCGTATGCGAACACATCGCTGTGTTCCCTGCGCTCGCGCACGTCCTATCGCGCCGCAGCCGGTAATGGCTCCGCTGCCAGCAGTAAGAGTCCGCTCACTTCGTCCATTTCTGCACGTAGGGGTAGATTTCGCTGGACACTTCTATCTGAAATCAAGTCGTGTTAGGAATGCGAAAATATTCAAATCGTACGTCTGCGTTTTCGTGTGCATGTCAACGAAAGCAATCCATTTGGAACTTGTTCCCGACTTATCAACGGAATCTTTTGTAAATACATTACGGAGGTTCATCTCCCGCTGCGGTTTATGTACCGACATTTATTCCGATTGTGGTCGCAATTTTGTCGGATGCGATCGCTATCTATCCGAACTTTACTTGTTTCTACGAGACGAGTCAAATCAGTCCTTCATTACCAAAAAATTGACTGACCTATGCATTACATGGCATTTCAATCGTCCTTATGCTTCACACTTTGGAGGAATTTTCGAAGCAGCGGTAAAGAGCATGAAAACTCACCTTCATCGCGTCATAGGTAAGCTTACACTTACACATGACGAATTTCAGACAATACTTTGTCCAATTGAGGCGGTTCTTAATTCTAGACCGCTCTGCACACTCAGTAGTGATCCCGGTGATCCACTACCTCTTACTCCCGGTCATTTTCTTATCGGGGAACCACTAAACGCACTACCGGAATTCGACTTATCGAATGATAACCCAAACCGCCTTGTTCGATGGCAGGTTATCCAGCAAGCTGTTCAACATTTCTGGAAACGCTGGAGTGTTGAATATCTTCACCAACTCCAACCACGCGATAAATGGTTCCACGATAACAAAAATACAACCCTTAGCGAGGGTTCTGTAGTCGTGTTAGTCGACAACACGTTGCCACCGTTGCAATGGCGCTTAGCGCGCGTGTATCAGCTGCTGCACCCCGGTGCCGACGGCGTTACTCGTGTCGTAACTGTACGCATCGGTAATACGTTCACCAAGCGACCTGTAGTTAAGGTTTGCCCTCTGCCTGTTCAGTAGGCAGTATTTCTTTGGTATATTTTAGTTTTACTCATAGCTTAGTTTAGTTTCTTAATAAAATAATAGATTATTTTATGGCCGGCGGCATGTTTAGTACTTTCAAACGTTCAAATTTCTACCATTCGATCAGGGGAATAATAGGCAACACAAGCCTCATCCTAATGACAGTTGCACTCAACGTCATTCGGTTACTGTCACTGCACTTAAACGGTAACGGTCGAATTCTTTCTACTCGCACGACTCCGAGCTCCCTTGTTAATAGACATTTTACGTGAAAGAGAAGTGAAGTTAAGTGAAACAAGCCAAAATATAGTAAATGCACCTGTGGACATCAGCAGACGGGGCCCCGCAACGCGTGACTGTTCTGGATGCTGGTAAGTGTTTGCTTAATTACTCCTCTGAGAGATCGAAGGAACTAAATATTCACAACACGCGTCAATATATAAAACGAAAAAAAAGGATAACTTCGATTGTACTTTTTCGACTTGATTTAATGTTTTGGGTGCATGACGAGCAGTCCTTATAACTAAATCCAAATCGACTTTTATACGAATTGAATTCGTATTAAATTTAATTTTCGAATTAAAAAATAATTTTTTACATTAAAAAGACATTTTTTTTTAATTCCTCAATTATACTGCTAGTTTAGTAAATGACTAGTTTTTTAAACAGTTACAAAAATTTTGTTTTTTGTAACTGTTAATTAGATTTTTGTAATTTAGAATTATTTTGCTATAATTCGCGTTTGTTAAGAAAAATATATGTCACGCTAAGCGAAAAGCAAAAACCGTTCTCACACCTTACACATGAAGTATTACACACTACACGAGTATTACGAGTATACCATTCCTTCACTACAACAATCTCAAAGATGGTTCCGTAACCGATGCATCATCAGGAGATAACCTCCACGACAAAATCGCAAGGAGCTTTTTTATTTTCCTAACAAACTTTGATTAAATCAAAATAATTCTGTAATAACTTTTGTACTATGGAATCAAAGTAACGCCTACTTAGTAATTTATATGCAATAAATTAATATGTTACTAATTAGTTCGTCCATAATAAAAATAAGAATATTTGTTATACGCGAGCTTATTGAAGATATAAATTATCAAATATATTAAATCCAAAGTTATGTGTCCAACCGTACAACGTCCTAAATCTTACTTCAAGGCTGTATCCCAAAATGTATTGAAAAGCAAGTTATATCATAAACTTAATAACATTTGATAAGAAAATCTACAATGGTGACTTCAAATGAGTCTTAAATCAAAAGATATTCGCTTGACTTATTAAATAGGCCATATCTTGTTCAATGAAAGTGATAAACAAGATCTTGCCAGGCGAATTAATGAGTGAACATCGCGAAAACATATTTAAAGACGAAATTTCTAACCCCTAGCGTTCATCAAAGACTTACAACTTTCAAAAAGACGAACTTTATTTATTAGACAACAAACTTTGTAAAGCTCTCCCACATTATTTCTACTAATTAATAAGATCTAAACAAAGTATCAAATTAAAACCGAACTCTGTAATACCGTTAATTAATAAAGACTTTATTTCTTGGCGTCGCAATTTACCAAGAGTTTAATAGATTGAGTTCTTACAATCAGATTTCGCAATATTTTTTGTAAGAACTAAGTACTCTTTTAGAAAAGGTTAAGATTTGAATTGAATTTTTTTTTATAAGATTTTAGTACACTTTGAAAAAAAATGCGATAGCCTGGCTTGATGAGACTTTGTATTAAGACTTTTGTTTTTAATTGATATTCACAATTTATCACCGTGAGGAAAGATGCATATCTCTAGTAAACTATGGGGATATGAGCAACCTACCAATCCACCTTGGAGCAGCGTGGTGGGTTTTCAACTCTTCTCTCCAAAAACAGAGGCATAGGTCTCGTCTCTCCGTTTTTATAGCCCGGGGTTCCAACATGTGAAGACTTGCAAGAGTAAAACAGTCAACACACCTAGACTTATTTAGATACATTTAAGCATGAGACTTATAATTTATTTAACTTGTCAAATTGTCAATGTCAAATTGTCAAATTGTCAAAAAGTGTTCGATTCTCACCGAGGGCCAACATTTTTATAAATGAATTTGTTGGTCTTTGAGCCTGGGTATATAATTTGTTTTTAAGTATTTAAAAAATATATAAGTATATATTTACCAGTTGTCTGTCACCCATAACACAAGTATTAAGTTACTTACTTTGGGAACAGACGACTGTGTGTGTAAGTATCCCATATATTTAGTAATATTTATTTATTAAAAATCTTATTTAGATCTCAAAACATATCAATAAAATGATTAAAAGCTAATGATTAAAAACGTTTTTAGCTTGTGACGGTAAAATAGTAAGAGTATGCGGTTCTTAGCAAAATTAATTGTTTACAAGTTTACTTGAATATTTTTTCTTTAAATTTATATTTAAATTTAGCCATGCTTTTACTATAAATGGAGGCACATATGACTGTGGTAATTTGATACCAATTTTCACTTAAGCAGATAACAAAATCACATAGGTAATAAATAAAACGCTCGTTCAGTTATAGCGTCTCAAAGGGCCGCCCTGACACGATAAATCTTTGGGGTGGACAAAGAAATGATAAATACGGAAGTGCGTGTGAGATATGACTCCGAAATGATATACGGCGTGGTGGACCCCGCGTACGGAAAATGGTTTGAATGTAGACTAGCCTGAGTCTTTATTTGTTTATTAGTCTTTAACGCCGTGTCGTATCCGGCTGAATAGAATACACCACCCTCATACTGATGTATCGTAAAAGGCGACTAAAGTAAGTTGACTCGCTATGTTCTATCCGGCTGAGTAGAATAGACAAACCTCTTTTTGACCGAAGTGTCGCAAAAAATCGACTTAGGTGAGTTGACGTCGCGCAGGTGGCCGGTCGTAAAATATCTAACGAAGTCACGAAAACATGTGTGCCGACACCACTTAGTGTGAGATAAGGGCAGGAGAATGATGAATAATTTTGATTAATACGGAACAACTAAAGCATACAAACGCGATTAAAATGTAAGATAAAATTAATCTGTTTTTCAGAAACAGGATAAAATACATAGTAATAACTAAGAGTACGTATATTTAGTTAATATAAACGAATTCACGATGAAAACTAGTTATAATAAATGAAACCTATGCCCAACATAAGACATCTATTTAATCATAAGACATCTATTTGACTGGCCCTTTGGCGCTGTGGTAGTGACCCTGACTTCAGCTCCGCGGGTCGTGGGTTCGATTCCCGCCGAGAGCCAACATTTTCTATAAATGAATTTGTTGGTCTTCGAGTCTGAGTGTATATTAGTATTTAAATATGTATTTAAAAATATATAAGTATATATTCACCAGTTGTCTGTCACCCATTTTTTTTTTTTTTTTTATGTCAGGAAAACCCATTATGGGTCATCACCGCCCGACGGGGACGTGTAGCGGCTATGTCGGACTCGCACCGACTAAAAACCTGACAGTGCTCCACCACGCTGCTGGTGGCGGGGACAGGGTACCTATGTAAACATTGCCCCCCATCCCCGGCAGCAGCAACTCTAAACCCCAGAGCGCGCCTCCTCTGGGTCGGGGCCTCTCTAATAGTGGCCCCTCCCTCCGCTAATCGATGCATCGGGAGCACCAGATGCATCGACCGCCTCGGGGACCTAACTCCAGCGAGCGTCCGATAAAACCCCGTTCGGATCGCTCGGAGGTCCCCGTTAGGGCGGCATACGACGGACTTCGGCGAGTCGCCTGCGCCCCGCTCGCCTGCGGCGGATTGGATCCAAGGACTCGACTTCCCTGATCCGCCCCGCCGCCTCCTTCCGCGAGATAACGTCCTCGCAGAAGGAGGCCATCGCTGCCCACGATCGCTCCCTGTCCACCATGGCACGAACCACAGTGGGCAGGGAGAGATCGTGCCCCACCTGTGCCACGAGTTCCGCCCGCTGAACCGCCCAAGCTGGACAGTCCGCAAGCGTGTGCAGCACCGTATCGAATTCGGCGCCGCACTCGTGGCACTCACCGGTCGGTTCACACCGGGCCACCCGCCACAGATACCTCCCGAAACAACCATGTCCGGAAAGCACCTGTGTCAGGCGGAAGGTGAGGACCCCATGCCTCCTGGCGACCCAGCCCTGGAGAATGGGCTGGATAGCTGAAATCGTCCAGAATCCAGCACTGGGCGATTCCAGCTGCCGCCTCCATTGGCGGAGGAGCTCCTGCTGAGCTTCACACCGCCAATCCACTACAACCGCCGCAGAGTTTTCCCCCGATGAACGGGCTTCAACTTTGCGGCGGTAGGCCTGAGCAAGCACCTTGGCCTCTAGATCCCATGGAGGGGACCCGGCCAAGGCGCAGGCCGCCTCGCCGGAGATAGTCCGGTAGCCCCGCACAAGTCTGACTGCCAAAATCTTCTGCGCCCCGCGCAAAAGGGGCAGGGATTTGGCAGTCAGCCGCTCCGCCCAGTCTGTCACCCATAATACAAGTATTAAGTTACTTACTTTGAGGACGAACGACCGTATGTGTAAGTGTCCCATATATTTATTTATTTATTTAATCTGACTGACCGAACGTGAGCCCTTATAAGAGTATTTCTTTGATAAAAGTAAAAAAGTAAAGTAAAATAACATTACCTAAGTTATTTTGAAAATTTGTTATCACCTATAATTCATACTACATATTTTAAGTTGTTCAATGTATAATTTTAATGTTTAGTATGTATTTTGTTGGTGATCTATAAATAAATAAAGATTCGCACTGCCATCGCAGGCCATCACAGCTATTTATTGTATAAAGCTTTATTAAATTTATTTTAAACACTCCCCATTCAGTAGACAGCATTTCTTGAATAGTTTAACGATCTGATTATAAAAGACAAAGGTCTGAGCGGTTTCCACAAGGCTACTATTAGCGTGCACCGCCCGATTGCTATTAAAGGATTAACGTCGAGCACAAAGCGATGGCATTTTGTTCTTGCCCCTTGTCCGGTGCCCTCCCCCCTCCCCCCTGATCCTCTAGCCCCCTTTCAGCTGTGAGCGTCTCGACCCTCAAGACCTTTGTATATTTGCATAGCTTTAGAACGAGCTTACTTTTTTGCAAGCTGAAAGGAAAAATCCATTTACAATCGCCTTCTAAATTTTTAAATGAATTCTTAAAACTTCTTAGTAGAGTTAAGTAAAAATAGAATAAGATAATATAAAGATAGAATGAAAATAGAATTTGAAATATCAATTGCATATAATATATAATTATTTAATAATATATATTATTAAGCTGTGGTAGCCCAGCGGTAACACCGTGCGCCTCTTTCGAGGAGGTCTTTGGCCCACCACCCCGGGCAGGCACCAATGAGTTTTCTAGTAAAACTTATGTGTGTAATTGATAAATGCAATTTATCACACGCTTTTCGGTGAAGGAAAACATCGTGAGGAAACCTGCATATCTCTAAAGAAATCTGGGGATATGTGTAACCTACCAATTCGCATTGGAGCAGCGTGGTAGGTCTTAGCTCCAATCCTTCTCTCCAAAAAAAAAATCGGAGATAAGAGGCCTATGCCCAGCAGTGGTATATTAACAGGCCGTTACTTACTACTTACTTACTATATTTCTTTGTTAGTTTATTTTAATTAAATTGTCATTAGTTTTATAAGCCGTGTGGTATCCGGCTGAGTAGAATAGACCAGCCTCTTTCTTTCCGAGGTGACGTAAGACGCGACATTCCAAGCATAGCTCTTTCCCTAAAATCAATGTAATTTTTTTCATCAGTCACCAGGTTTCAGAGCCATGATGGAATTACGATTTTGTCTTTGACCTTATCCTCCTCATGATTCTTCGGTTTCGGGGCGAAATAGTGATAGATTGTGCTTGTGTGTGTAGTGCTTGTGTGTAGTGCTTGTGTGGAGTGTTAGTGTTAGCGGCGTTTTATAATACGTGTGGTGACTTGTACTGCATGTATAAGGCGTGTAAATGATGCCTGCTTCATACATTCAAACGCGGATTACAGCAAAATAATTATATTGTAACTTCTGTGCCATTGTCATTATTAAGAGCATGAATTGTAGGAAAACTTCTGTCATTAACAGATTTTAGACTGAGATATCTTTGGTAGTTTCCCATACCTTTACATACATCAAGACCAGACATGAGTTCTAAAAATATTACTTCGTATTAGTTTGTAGCCATCAAAACTACTGACCAGTCCCTAGATGCAAAGCGACACGTTTTGTAACTCGCAACTTTATAAAATCTCTATTTTTTCTCTTATTACGAAGCACTTAAGTTCAATATTACATGTTTAACTGCAAGTGAAGTTTGCGGACTTTATTGGTTTGATCATGGGGTTGACACGTGGGACGGCATATAAACTTTGGCGATGTCTGCTGCAGATTAAAGATATTTCAATAAGTTTGGCATGCCTTGTGCTTTTGTATTTATTTAATGAAATACTATTTTATAATATATCTTTTAACTCATAATTGCATATAAAAGTAGTAATAAAATTATTTTCCTATAATCCGCGATGAATGATGAATGATGATGATTCATCGCGGATTATTGAAAAATAATTTTATTTTAAAAAGGCACAAACATATTCTACTGTTACACAACATGCAAATTTTGATTTCAATGATATTAAGGATTTTAGTTACAAAATGTCAATAAAATAAAGCTCACAATAAAATTATCTAATTACAATATGTCAAAATTAAAATCAAAAAATATTTTTATATCAGTTTCAGCTTTACCATTACAGCAGTTTAAAACACGGTTAAAAAGAGGCTGATACAGAAAGCCTATACTCTTGAAGATTATTTAGAAGATAAGAATGTGTGGATATATAGCTCTCTTTGAACCTGTACAAGACAGTAACGACATAATGTAAATAGTATTAAGAATTATATTTTTAAAAGAGCAACCGCCGAGTTTCTTGCTGGCTCTTCTCGGTAGGAACAGCTTTCCGAACCAGCAGTAGAGTTGACTATTCAAAAGCACTTGTTTACAATTTGAATATGTCAATGATGTAAAATGTAAGTCATGTGCTGGTTATAAAGATTAATAAATTTAAGAAATTATTTATAAGTAGCAATACAATAAAATTCAGGTTGTGGTGGTGAGTGTGATACGTCTTGTGATACTTGTGGCAACTTTATAATAATATTAATTTAGATATTCTTTAATATCATAATAGATTTTGTCCAACAGCCATGCCTTAAGTTTTTTCTTTAAAACTTTTGAAGTTAGCTTTATATTATATTATATATTTATTTTATCACTTTTGTATTATGGATCTCCGCAAAGTAACGCCTAATTCTATAAATTATTCATAATTGCTTGATTTTTTTGTTATTGATAACTATAATTATATTTAAATGAATTAATTTTGTATAAAAATATTTTTCTGATGTTGAAAACGGCTTCAACGATTTTTATGAAATTCAGCATGTAGAGGGTTTTGGGAGGGAAAAATCGATCTAGCTAGGTTTTATTGAAAAACATTTTGATTTATCCCAGTTTTCGCGCACAGAAAAAAAAATCTGCTATAATAAATCTAGTCTATAAATAACTTATTGGAAATTGAAATTATTAACTCCGTAATCGGGTAAGTTGTGCATTTGAATCATTACATTTATAGTAACGACAATGTAATCATTGCGCTTTCTAATTTTCCTTTGTTATTAATATTAATACCAATTATTAGTTATTGTATGTAGTTATTAAACTATTAATTATTATTGTGAGTCCTTACGCTAAAAGTAAACCCTGACTGCATAATCTAAGATCGCTGTTTGCTACGCTTAACAAAATTACGCTCTGTCCGTTTTCGACAATTGTCGTCATGTTGCAGTTACGGTGCGAATATAGGCATTTACTCATTGCCTACCCTTATGGATTCCAGGGTTTATATTTACGGCTACAGCTGCTGAATTATACTGTGAAGTTGCTTACGTCTCCACACGGACCCGTAGCCTGTGTCCTGAGCCTTCAGAGTACTACTGATCCCCGCTGAGCATCTAGAATACTACGTCCCCGCTGCGTCTCGAGAATAAAAGGGCAGTGTGTTTTTTTGTCTTACTTAGTGCAAATACAGGACGTTCTCTTATCATTTCTTTTATTTGTATACGTATAGACGTAACATGCTATAAAATACAAAGAGTAAGACAATGGCGACAACACAATTATTAGTGTCACATCATAGGTATACCAAGTATCCCTTCATGGTTTGCGACGGCGGCACGCGGCAGAATTTACACGGCGGCGCGCGCTCGGCGTTCCCGCGAACAAGCTACAGATATTCGAGCTATGCAACTCGCGGAATGCGTTGCAATGCCGTGATATATCGATTATTAAGTGTTTCGAATATTCAATTATTGTACATCTGGATATAGGCATCAGAGAAGTGTTAGAGCGAAGCGGATTGACGGTTTACACACCAGAATTCTCTAAAGATATGCAGATTTCCTCAAGATGTTTGATAAATCATGCAGCTATCAATAAGATACATGAATTTTAACAGAAAAACTCATAGGTCTGCATAGGGTTTGATCCTCTAGAGAGAAACGCAAGGTATCGCCGACGATCTACCACCACTTTTTATTATCTAACTCAGCTTTACTCAAAGTGTGTTCCGCGGAACCCTAGTGTTCCGTGATAACTCTGTAGGGGCTCCACAAGAATTTAGAAATAAAAATCAAATTACCTCTCTCTGGCGAACGTTTTGACTCCGCGGCCGCGCTAATGTATATTTATTTATTTATTTGTATTTTATAAACATGTGTTACAACAGCTGGTGTATTAGATAGATTTTTCTTTTTTAATATCTTCTATTATTCAATACTTACTACCCATACCCATACAATAATTATTTAATTATTATTAATTATTATTTTATTATATTTAATTATTATTTAATTATTATTTAATTATAATTATTATTTATAATTATTATGTACTTGCCATTGGTAAAGTAAGTAACAATAATTAGTAACTGTTACATTATACTATTATTACGCTAATTAATAAAGAATACACTTTTAAAAACTATTGTTTTCTTGTAGGGTTCCATCAAGTATTTAGCTTCCCAAAAAGTTCCGTCACCAAAAAAGTTTGAGAACTACTAATATCTAAACTACTAAGTAAGTAAAGTAAAGTAAAGTAGCGGCCTGTTACTATCCCGCTGCTGGGCATAGGCCTCTTCTCTCCGTTATTGGACAGAAGGATTGGAGCTAAGACCTACCACGCTGCTCCAATGCGGATTGGTAGGTTACACATATCTCCAGAATTCTCTGGAGAAATGCAGGTTTCCTCACGATGTTTTCCTTCACCGAAAAGCGTGTGATAAATTGCAATTATCAATTAGACACATAAGTTTTTACTAGAAAACTCATTGGTGCCTGCCCTGGGTTTGAACCCTAGACCTCCTTGTAAAGAGGCGCACGGTGTTACCGCTGGACTACCACAGCTTTATTATTTAATTATTATTTAATTATAATTATTATTAATGTACTTGCCATTGGTAAAGTAAGTAA
Source organism: Morpho achilles (assembly GCA_947086495.1). Lineage (NCBI taxonomy): Eukaryota > Metazoa > Arthropoda > Insecta > Lepidoptera > Nymphalidae > Morpho > Morpho achilles. The sequence continues at coordinate 5,961,296 of CAMTZB010000016.1, forward strand.
TAATAATTAGTAACTGTTACATTATACTATTATTATGCTTATTAATAAAGAAACACACTTTTAAAAACTATTGTTTTCTTGTAGGGTTCCATCGAGTATTTAGCTTCCCAAAAAACCGTTCCGTCACCAAAAAAGTTTGAGAACTACTAATATCTAAACTACTAAGATCTAACTAATATCTTTAAATGAGCCTTATTTATTTTTAACTTATATAAATCTTTCTTTATTACTAAACAATGTTTTCCTTAAATATTTTCTCTGCCAAACTGCTAAGCAGTTTGTCGATATGTATGATATATATAACGATTTTCATTAAAATTAGTATACAGAGGGTTTAGGGGGCGATAAATGGATTTAACTAGGTTTCATTTCAATGAAATGTCGTTTTATCCCTATCCGCCTGCCCAACGTCAACTTACCTTAGTTGTATTTTACGACACCTTCGTAAGAAAGAGGGTGGTATATTCTACTAAACCGGATACCACACGGTGGGTCAACTTACCTTAGTCGCCTTTTACGACACCTCGGTAAGAAATGAGGGTGGTCTATTCTACTCAGTCGGATACCACACGGCGGGTCGACTTACCTTAGTCGCCTTTTACGACACATCGATAAGAAATGAGGGTGGTACTATTCTACTTAGCCGGATACTACACGGCTAAGAAAACTTATAGGTTATACTTAGAGGTTAATTACGCTATCATTTGTTTCGTCATGCTAGCTCATATTGGAGGTCTCGAATTCAGAATACCCGAATCGAGTGCAAATAACATCAGTCCTCTTATGTTTTCTTTTATTTTATCTATCTTTTTTTACATCTACTAAAAAAAAGTTACCGAGCAAAGATCACCCAGGTATTATAATTTATCATCATCATCATATCTTCCTGTCCTTATCCCATTCTAAGTGGGGTCGGCACAACATGTAATAAACAGGTTGTCACATGATTTAGCTACGTATTTTACGATCGGCCGCCTGCCCGACGTCATGTTACCTTAGTCGTATTTTATGACACCTCGATAAGAAAGAGGGTGGTATATTCTACTAAACCGGATACCGCACGGTGGGTCAACTTACCTTAGTCGCCTTTTACGACACCTCGGTAAGAACAGAGGTTTGTCTATTCTACTCAACCGGATTCCGCACGGCTATTATTGATCCATTTATATATCTTCTAAAAAAAAAAGTTACCGAGCTAAGCTCACCCACGTATAATAATGTATGATCTAGTTAAAATTAACTTTTATTGGTATTCCCATCATACAAATATTCGTACATATTTCTCGCTCAGTCGTCAATGCACGCTAATTTAACACTAGAGCGAACATCGCCCGCCCCTCAGTTATAGAAAAACTTGCACACTTAACGTAAGGAACGTCTGTTGGCCGAACGAGTACGAAAGGAATATGGAATAAATGCGGCATCTTTTTTCTAGTTATCCTATTCATTATTAGTTAATCAATTCACATGTGTACAAGAAGATGCAATAACTAATAGACAAGATTATAACCTACTGGAAATGAACACAGCATGCAAATATTAGTATACATAGTTCACTTAAAGTAAAATTACTTATATATTAGTTACGCAAGCATTTACACAATTTGCTTTTGAATGAGGCCAAAGAACCACAGAAAATATCTACGTCGCTTCTGAATGCGTTTAATTGGTTTAATCTTAATGGTTTAATCTTAATCTTATATATATTTTCGGAATCTCGGAAACGGTTCCAACGATTATCATGAAATTCAGCATGTAGGGAGTTTTGGGAGGGAAAAATCGATCTAGCTATTTTTTTTTTAAAAAAATGTCGTTTTATTCCTGTTTTCGGGAAAATGCTAAAATTTATGTTTTTAATATTTAAATGAGTTAATCTTGTATGTATATATATATTTTTTCGGAATCTCGGAAACGGCTCCTACGATTATCATGAAATTCAGCATGTAGGGAGTTTTGGGAGGAAAAAATCGATCTCGCTCGGTTTCTTTTACAAAAAATATCGTTTAATAACTGTTTTCGAGAAAATTCTAAAATTTATGTTCAATTCAATTCCGTTATTAAACGTCAAGTCACGATAGCCGTTTGGGGAATGGGGTCTAGAAAGGTGAAAATACCTAGGTTCGAGCCACAGCACCTCAACTAATTTAAATTTTTTAATTTTTTTTTAATATCTTATATTATAAAAAATGTAGTACCCAGGTATTACAGATATAATATATACATAATATTAAATATACAGATAAAATATTTAATAATATTTAGTAACTCTCGGTTGTTATCGAATTAATCGCTTGTTTGCACATACAGAGGAGATAAAAGGCTACAAGTATTAATATCCATCACTAGAATCTGCAATGACGCAAAATGAGGGCACACGGGGGTTTGACCTTTGAATACTCTGACGTTTATTGATCTATTGTTAAATAAGGCATTACGTTCAATAGTTATAGCGGTGAGATGCGTGTAATTATTCTATCCTTCTTATACAAATTTTACATTAACAATAGTTAAGATTTTAGAGTATGTGTAAAAATGATTCATAAAAAAGGTAATCTTTGTTGTTTGTTGTTTATTACCTCAAATAGATTTTTTTACGATTATCGACGACACTAAGTTTACATCCCTTGTTTGCCATATTTTTTTTTAAAAGAGAGGAAAATTGTGTTATAAATTAGTACAATTACATATGTTCATTACACAATTACATATATGGTTAGTAGTTTTAATGTTGGCAAAAATCACAAAGATATAAAAATATATAAAAAAAATATTATTTTGTTTACCTTTTTCAAAACCACTTCGAAAATATTACACAATTAATCCTAGTGTTATGAAAGAAATTATGAAAGAAAATAATATGAAAAATTATTATTTATGACAAATATAAAATTAATACTTATAAGCATAACTATACTATTACATAGATAATTAAATATAAACTTATATTATTATAATACAGCATCATCATTCTCCTGCCCTTATCCCACTTCATATGGAGTCGGCACAACATGTTATAAACATGCCGTCATATGATTTGGCTTCGTTTTTAAGACCGGTCGCCTGCTTGACGTCAACTTACCTTAGTCGTATTTTACGACACCTGGGTAAAAAGAGTGGGATAAGTGCAGGAGGATGATGAGTATAACAGACGTAAATATGTGTGTCAGTCAATCAGAGCTTATTTCGAATAGTTTTCAATTGCTGAGTCTTCTGTTAGAATAAATTAAGTTTTCGAATGCGCATTTTCCCATGGGCCCATCTAGCATTGTAACTCAAAATAGATGTTTCCTTAAGTACATGTAAAGGGCATAAGGGTCTACGTCGAACGTCTTAAGTGGCTGAGAAAGGGCTGGCTACAGGATATTTATATTCCCAATATATCCGAGAGGCTGAACTTGTCGACAAGTTGGAAGTTGTTGCCCGGAGGGGTCCTGTGATACGTGATATTTTGAGCCGATATCGATTTTCTTTAAAGTTAGCCTCAGGAGTGATGAACAAGTAATTCATTTTCTCGGCCTTGTTTATTATAATACCTTTATATTTAAATAGAAACTATATTTTAATTTATAATATCTGGGTGACCAAGCTTCGGTAATTTTTTACAAAGAAATAAAAAACTTAACAAAAAAAACAATTAATTAGTTCGGGATCGATCCTTGGCATTCACATTTCTCGAGGCTGCCCGTTAACCGAATAAGCTACGCCGACTTGACAGTTAATGGCGAAAATTCAATTCAATATAAATGTTAGTGTTTTTTAATGCCCAAAAACAGAGATAAATTAAATTTTTTTTTACATAAAACCTAGCAAGATCAATTTTTCTCCCCCAAAACCTCCTACATGTTGAATTTCAGGAAAATCGTTGGAGCCGTTTCCGAGATTCGGAAAATATATATATATATACAAGATTAACTTATTTAAATATTAAAGATTCTTTAGTTCATAAGAACTAAAGAATGTTTTTTTCAGTTTTTGATTTTGACAGTTTATATGATTGATACTTAGATAAATCTATCTTCAGTTGAAATTTTCCTCCTGCCTCTATCCCACTCTAAGTAGGGTCGGCATAACATGCTATAACATGTTGTATTATGATTTGGCTACGTATTTTACGACCGGCCGCTTCTACTAAGCCGGATATCACACGGCGGGTCGATTTACCTTAGTCGCCTTTTACGACACCTCGGTAAGAAATGAGGGTGGTCTATTCCACTCAGCCGGATACCACACGGCGGGTTGGTTTACCTTAGTCGCCTTTTACGACACCTCGGTAAGAAATGAGGGTGGTCTATACTACTCAGCCGGATACCACACGGCTTGCTTAAGTAGTTGATTTATGACTAGATATTTTTTTTAAACAGGACAAAAACCCTTATGGGTACCGCCTGACGGGGACAGGCGGCGGTTATGTCTGACTCGCACCGACTAAAACGACCTGTGTGCTCCACCACGCTGCCGATGGCAAGGAGAGGGTATCGTTGTACACATTACCCCCATCCCCGCCGACAGCTCTGATCCCACAGAACACCTCCTCCGGGTAGGGATCCCCTCGAAAGAGAAGCCCCCCTCCGCTAACCAGTACATCAGCAGCACCAGATGCATAGACCGCCTTGGGGACCTGTAAGCCAGACGTCCGATATACCCCATTCGGAACGTCTGAAGGTCCCCTGACAGGGCGGCAGACGATGGGCTTAGGCAAGTCGCTACCACCCGGACTCGCCAGCAGTAGATTGGATCCAGAACAAAGTTCCAGGAACCGCTCCCGTAATTTTGGCTTCTACTTACTTTACTTGTTTTATCTATGTAATATGGTTATTTTAAATTGACGTAGATAAAAATTGAAAAGGTTACTGTAGCATTGCAGTATTAATAATGTATTCTACATAAATTTTAAGCAGTTAATCGAAAATGAGCAATATTTCAGCTTTTATATAAAATATTTCCATTGAAACGTTGGGAGCGAGTTGTTTCGACGAATTTTAAATGTTTACACTCGTTAGACGTTAATAAGGCGGGGCTGTGTTAGTCAAATATTGGTGTTGAAGCTTCAATTGATTAGTCTAGTTCAGACTTTATACTCTTCAGGTACTAGAAATACTTTATTTTTTTATACAATTGCTGCCTATGACAATCACGTTTCCAACTACCCGTGCGTTGTACTGAGTAGTACAGGATCTAATTTTGAAATCCAAATATTTAACCTTTTTAATAAGCCAATGCAATATAAGCAGGATAAGGGCAGGATACAGGCAATCCGTCGTGTGGTATCCAGCTGAATAGAATAGACCACCCTCTTTTTTACCGAAAAAGGTGACTAAGCTAAATTGACGTCAAACAGGCTGCCGGTCTTACAATACCTAGCCAATTCATGTGACAACATGTTTATAACATATTATGCCGACACCACCTTGAGTGGGATAAAGACAGGAGGATGATGAGGTAAGCAAGTAACTAATAAGCAGTATAATTTTCATCGTCTCGCGAGGCGAGGTAATATCCAGATTTCTCATGCTAAAATATTCATTCTCATGTTAAGTATACCCTTGTTAGTTTTTCTTATTTGATAAATTTCTAGAACGGGGCTATTCCTTTAATTAGAAGGCTCGTACCGGTTGTGAGATTCGAGTGTCAATATTTACACATGTTTATTTATATATAAATTACAGAAGTCGGTGTCAGAGGATTCAAGAAAACCCAAATTACTAAAACTAATTTATTTTATATATAAACTACAATCTAATTACAAATTAAAAAGCAACTTTCCTAGCACGATGCTAAGGAAAGAATATTTTAAACTAATTTATTTTTATATAAAAATTACATTCTAACTATAAACTAAAAGTGTCTATCCTAGCTCGATGCTAAGGACAGAATGATTAAATTAAATAACTATTCCTAAGGGCTGGCGGCAACATATCCGATTACAAGGATTTGGCGCCCGGTGACGGCGTCCTAAGGTCCAGTTACGCCGACGATGTAAATATCCGACGTGCACCCATTATTTATTATAACACCACAATAGAGCACCATTGTTACTTCTATAACATATAACTCATCTCATTTCGAGTTGACGGGATAAATATTGATATTAAACTTAAAAAATATTAATGGTATTGAAAAACTAAACTCAGATTTGTAACCGGTTATTCTCAATTCCATATGTAATGCCTCGTTAGATAGGATGCTCCGTAAGTGTGTTAAATAAACCTAGCTATTTAAACGGTATCAAATGAATATCATCTAAAGATGAACATCAAACCTAAAACGACACTTTTAATAGTTGTAGTTGACATTGTTATCCACAACTTTGACTATATCCGTACTAACGAAATGTGTTTTATTCACCAAAACGTGAGATACTTCGCTCATCCCAGTTTGATATCATTCGGAAGGATCTAGATGAAAATGACAGGTCTTGCGTGTGTGGTCGGGATATAACCATGGGGTGTGTTTTTGCTTTATGTTGCGTGAAATTTTATTGTCGCGGACGATGTCGGCGTCGCGTCGCGCCGTAGTGTATAGATAGTATACGGTTGGAAATAACAGACTGTTTAATCATATTGATTAGGTTCTGGTCTCAGATTTCTCTTGGTCCCAGATTTCTGAAGTCGGTTAGACGTGGCTTCTTGCCACCCTTCCGACGTAATGACTTATCAAAGTCATACCATCACCCCTCCACTACACGTCGCCCTGAGCCGTGGTCCGGCCTCTCAGGAGGCACCATTAGGATGACGTTCCCCGACGCTAGTAGAGCTTCTGCGCTCTACTCTCCGCATTTCGCAACCGGGCCGGTGACGCTGTAAGCGCCGTTCGGGCTAACAACATACATTCAATTAAAAAAAATGATTAGGTTCTTGTAATGCGGTCGTATCTTAAAAAAGCAGCTTGGAGTTTAGATCTACCATGCTGCTCCAATGAGAATGGGCAAGTTAGGTTTTCTAACAAACTTATCCTCCGACTTGTGATTGTTATTATCAAGTCAAAATATATTCAAATTCCAATTATTCTTTATTCAAGTAAACTTGTAAACAATTGTTTTTGAATCGTCAACCCTATTGCTGGTTCAGAAAACTGTTCCTACCGAGAAGAGACGGCAACAAACTCAGCGATTGCTCTTTTGAAAATATAATTCTTATTACTTGTTACATTTAGCACTATAGCAAGCACTATATTAAGATGTATTTTGTAGTCATTATCCGTATTAAAATTACGATACATACCTACACAAATAAGTGTTACATATTTTGCACAAAAAAGGATTTCAGTGTATCTTATGACAGCTGTTTATTTAATATTACCTAAATGAGATGCGGCTTTGTCAAGCGGCAGGCTCCTAACTTGTTAAATGAGAGCCTTACTGAGCAAACAGGGAGCGGCCAGTGAGCAAATACGGTAACACCGTAATACCTCCAGTGTCCGGCAAAGGGAGATCAAGACTTTATAAAATAGTATGGAAATTTTAATCATTTATTTATAATTTTATCTTTATCATTTATTTATAATTTCATCTGTCATTTATTTATAATTTCATCTTTAATATTTAAATGAGTTAATCTTGTATGTATGTATGTATATATATACATATATATATTTTCGGAATCTCGGAAACGGCTGCAACGATTTTCCTAAAATTCAGCATGCAGGAGGTTTTGGGGTAGAAAAATCGATCTAGCTAGGTTTTATTTAAAAAGAAATTCAAAACTAATGAGAATATTATTTTGCTATAATCGGATTATAGCAAAATAATATGCGCGTTCAATACAACAATGTTTTGAGGGCGGTGTTGAAGAGGCCCCGTCATTGTAGTGCATCGGCTATGTTTGCGGAAGTTCGCGTGGATGATTTTTACGCGATCTTGCGCAAGCGTGCTGCTTCATTTATGTACAGGCTCACGAGAACTTCTAACACCCTTCTCAAAACATTGTGGTGCAAGTACGACAGTCCCTTCTTGAACCACTGGAATGGTGTACAGTGCACACGCAATGGTGCATAGTCTTTGTAAATAGTTTAGTTAAGTTAAATTAGGTTTTTTGTTATTACTAACATGGATTTAAGAAAAATTGTTACTAACAACTAAGTAGGTATGGATATTGTATCCGATTTAAAAATTAAATAAATAAATAAATAAATAATATTCTCATTATTTTTATATTATGGACCTCCGCAAAGTAATGCCTAATTCTATAAATTATTTAAAAAAAAATCGTTTTATCCCTGTTTTTCGGCATAAAAAATACTAAAATTTACTTTTAATTTATTGAATATATGAAACACTATGTTTGCCGTTAAAATTACGCACTTGAAGTACTTTCCCAATTTTCATTTGGGAAAGTACTTCACAAAATATGTAACACTATTGTAATACTTGTAGGTCTGTTATTTCTATCTTTAGTTATAAGTTCGTTTATATTCTAAGCTATTTTTCATTTGTATACATTTTTTGTCTCAATAAAGTATTATTATTATTATAAATGTCAAGACAGTGTAGCTTATTCGGGGAACGGACGGTCGCGAGAAATGAAAATATCTTAGATCGAGCTTATTATTTTTGTCTTTTTTTAGATTGTAAAAAATTACTGAGCCAGGCTCGATCAACCAGGAACTCTTACATAATTGCTGAATCATATATTATGTTAGTAACGTAAAAATTTCTAATTAGCCGTGTGGTATCCGGCTAAGTAGAATAGTACCACCCTGATTTCTTACCAAGGTGTCGTAAAAGGCAACTAAGGTATGTTGACCCACCGTATGGTATCCGGCTGAGTCGAATAGACCACCCTCATTTCTTATCAAGGCGTCGTAAAAGGCGACTAAGGTAATTTGACCCACCGTGTGGTATCCGGTTTAGTAGAATAGACCACCCTCCTTCTTACCGAGGTGTCGTAAAATACGACTTAGGTAAGTTGACGTCAGGCAGGCGGCTGGTCGTAAAATACATCGCCAGTTCATGTGACAACATGTTTGAACATGTAGTGCCGACCCCACTTAGAGTGGGATAAGGGCAGAAAGATGATGATGAAGTTTTTTTTTTTGTAAAAAATTACCGAGCAAGGCTCTGTCAACCAGGTACTCTTAAATAATTGCTGAATCACATACTATGATAGTCAGGTAAAAAAAATCTAAACTCATCAAGCAGTCAATCTGTTACGTGGCGTTTTTTCAATCACTTTATACCCAGGAGACAGTTCGATCACCGTCCCCATTCACGGGGTTCCATTGTCGATAAAATTAAACTGTTTTGTTGCACTAACTAGGTGGGAGTGAGTAAGAGATTTGGATAATCGGTTTTCACTAAGATCGATTAAGGTCACCCGAAAATATATCACAATATATTAACCATATAGATAATAATAATAATAACAAAAATACTTTATTGCACAACTAGAAAAAAAAACAAATATAAATAATCTTAAACTTAAAAGTAGGCAAAGGCGGCCTTATCACTAATAGTGATCTCTTATAGGCAACCTTAGAGACACTAAATCTAGGAGTATACAGGACGGTGCTCAAAGTATTTATTAATAAACGTAAATACATTCTAAAAAATACACCCTAATACATATTAGAATAATAATACACAAATACATACCTTAAATTATACATATTATTTAAACATTTATACATTATCAATAGATACATACATATTTATATACACAGTACTTAACTTTTTACACACTATTTAATTATATATTAAATTAATTATTAAATAAAAATAGGTATTATATATTACTACAGTAGGGAAGCCAGCTTAAAATATGTCTATCACAATAGAGATGAAACAAACGAGACTTATTTTCTGTCTCTCTTTTTTATCATCATCATCCTCCTGCCATTATCCCACTCAAAATGGGGTCGGCACAACATGTTATAAATATGTATTACATGATTTGGCTTCTTATTTTACGGCTGGCCGCCTAACGACAACTGCCTTAGTCGTATTTTACGACACCTCGGTAAGAAATGAGGGTGGTCTATTCTACTCAGCCGGACATAACACGGCTAATCATAATTGGGGGGTTGATCCAATAAGTATATAAATATGCTTGCTTATGCAATGTGTCGCTTTGCGTTTGGTTTGGTTCTAAAAGGCTTTTAGAACCAAATTGCATACTTAGTTCGAATTTTAATTTTTTGGTACTTAGTGCCTTATTTACTTCAAGAGTTCAATTGTTCCTATATCAAATATTGGCTAAGCTAGATCGAAGTCCTGGAACTATAATATCATATAAATCAACACTTAAATACACCCAGACTCCAAAAACCAACAAATTGTTCGTACATCAAATATTGCCTCAGCTAGATCGAAGCTCTAGAGATATAGACAGGGGTAACTTCTACTAGTATTATTGCAAGATTATATGCAATCAATTTGAAATATGCTATGGTGTGAGCGATATTTGGTACAATACATCTAAGTGACGCTGTCCCAAAAGACGTAGAAATGTCTTCATTACAGGAACCAATCACCATGTACACATGCGTTGTAACAATACCTAGTGTCTAAGCCTATATCCATACATACTATCGCCGCCCTATATTAGAGTCTAACGAGCTACGTTTGCATATATTATAGTCAGTATGTAGCCGACAAGACAGGTTTACATTGCGACGTACGTACTCGTCATATTCTAATATTATAAATGCGAAAGTTTTTGAGTATGCATGTATGTTTGTTACTCTTTCACGGCGAATCTGCTGAACCAATATCGATAAAATTTGCCAAAATTATTCCTTATACACCGCAATATCATATAGGCCATAGAAATCCTGTTAATTCAACAGGAATAGAATGACACTATAAAGCGCCATATATTATCACGCGAACGAATTCGTGGGTAAAAACTAGTCGAATATAAATCTTGAACTTACTCCGCAGTAGTCAAGTAGTACGATGAAGCAAAATTATTATTTTAAGTGTTCAAATATCGGCCATAATTCATCATATAACTAGTATTAAAGTGTCAACGCAAATTATTCAATATTACTATATAATACTATTGTATTATACTTAATTACGTTGTTCAATATAATAATTTCCTAATAAAAAGTAAACTTATCAATATCGATTGGATTCCTTACAAAATAATAAGAATTATATCATTACTTTTGTATCTCTTATGGATCTCCGCAAAGTAACGTCTAATTTTATAAATTATTTAGATTACATTCAAACACAAGATTTAATTTTAAATGGTACTGAGTATTTTGATTGTTTCTTTAAATAGATGCATGGTAAAATGATTTTTATTCAAATTATTTAGTATTTTTATGTGTTTTGAGATGGTTTGTCACGTGGTACCAATTTTATTGATCCCTTTGAACTTTTTAAGGTTATTTGTCTACTTATGACTAGATATATCAAATTCAAAAGGAATATACAGTGGATCTGTAATATAAGTCGCAATGTAAACGCGTCACAAATGGCCGACGGTTCTCATTAGGTAAGTCAATCACCGTGAGAACGCATATCGCCTCCAATGTTGATCCCTGTCTATTGAAACATAACTGCACATGAAGGGTTAATACTGATGTGTTTACATTAGATATGCATATATCGAGTAGCGATATGTTAGTAATATATTCTTTAACGTTATATTATTCGGATATATGGAACGCTTTTTATATAGGTACCGGCTACCGTATATGCTTAGAAGTGATAAAACCTTAGAAGCGATATTATGTACTGTTTTCTCTTTAACACTTATATATTATTTATTTATGTACCAAAAAAGAAAACATACAAAAATTCAGTTTAATGGAAAACAAGTACAAAGGATAAGAGATCTATATATATATATATATATATATATATATATATATATATATATATATATATATATATAACTCAAGACATTTTTCAAATTGACATTAGAATAGCATTGTTGCAGAATTACTTTATCTGTCTGTCTGTACTTAGCAAAGTGTTAACATAGATTGTAGTTACTAGAATAATGAATTCGCTAAGATCGAATTTTTAATAAGAAATACTTATTACCAATAATGTCTATAATTCTTTAGAGTGTAAGAGACAACACATTATTTTAAATAAACTATTTTATACTATACGAAGAATATATCCTATATTTACCTGTTTTTTCGATATTAAGCACAATAGTAGATTTTAAATAATTAAGCTATTTTAAATAATTAATATTTATATAATTAAGCTACAATGTTGATTAAAGGACTTTTAAAACTCTTTTAAGCAAAAGTCCGTATAAAACCTAATAAGACCACCTAAACTCGCATCTATCCTATGTAAAGTACACAAAAACGTATACAACCTTACAAATATTTAACCGGAAAAATATTTTCTTCTAGGAGGAAGGAAAGTCTCAAGTTCCAAAACGGCGAGTCTTGGCCGCCGGCGGCGACGGCGTGGGCTGTAATTTGGCACCAAATTGGATTCCCGCGACGCCGGACCGCGCTCGACCCGTTTTCCTCACTCACCATCTGATTACCACCCTTCCAGAGTATCTAAAAATATATCTAACACTACTATAAAAACTAACCACCGTGTGGTATCCGGCTGAATAGAATAGTACCACCATCTTTTCTTACCGAGATGTCGTAAAAGGCGACTAAGGTAAGTCAACCCACCGTGAGGTATCCGGCTGAGTAGAACAGACCACCCTCATTTCTTACGGAAAAAGGTAAGTTAACGTCAGGTAGGCGACCAGTCGTAAAATAACTAGCCAAAATAAGTAACAACATGCTTAAACATGTTGTGCACCCCACTTAATGTGAGATAAGGGCAAAAGTATAATAATATCAGGGATCGATAAACTACACTCTGTATAGACTAAATTAAATCCGTATTGACCGAATGCAAATAAAAAACCCTGTTATCCGGTGTTTGAACGGTGTTTTTGAGAGAGCCCACGGCCCCTAATCAAAAAATTGAACTTTCAATAAAGGGAATCATTAATTCTACTTAGGGAGGGCAAGATCCTAACGAACTCGAAGAATCCCCGGATGTTTTTGTCGGATAATTATTTGAAAGAAATACTTAGGTACCCGGGGGATTCTTACAAGACTATTAAGGTTTTAGTAGCTTCGGTAAGTAGCTGTTTATGAGAAAACAAATAATTTTTCAGTAATTAAACAGAACTAGATCGTTACGATTTTTTTTGTTTGATGTAGTGTTACTAGTAAGTTCTATCCACGAGAAGATAGATATGAAGCTAAAATCAACTACGCCGATAGTGTCCGTACACTATCGGCGTGGTTGATTTTAGTGATTTAAGTAAATTTAGTCCCGTGACTAAATTAATTAAAATCACTTTCTAAATAGAGCGTTTAAAAGTCGTAATAGTAGGTTGATGACATGTTACTTACCAGGGGATCGCACGTTCGAACTCCGAGCACGTTTTATTTAACAATTTATTTAAATATTTCAATCATATTTAGGTACAATCACAGTGGAAAACATTACAAATAACCTACACATCCTTGAACAATTCGTGTATAATGAATAGTACCGGGGTGGCCGAGCCTCGCTCGCAAATTTTTTACAAAATAAAAAAGAAAAATAATTGGGTAGGTGAGGCTCAATCTTAGATTTTTCATTTCTCGAGACCGCCAGTTCCCCGAATAAGCTACGTTGACTTGATATTTTACGGTGAAAATATGTTTTATATTCAATGTAAATTTTAGTATATTTTAATGCCCAAAAAGAGGGATAAAACGATTTTTTTAAATGAAACCTAGCTAGATTGATTTTTCTCTCCCAAAACCCCCTACATGCTGAATTTCAGGAAAATCGTTGTAGCTGTTTCCGAGATTCTGAAAACATATGTATATATATACAAAATAAACTCTAAAGATGAATATGTTAAGCAACCAATCTGCACGAGAACAGCATTTAGGCCGAAAAGCAATTTTCTCTAAGAAGAAGATGCCTTTGCCTAGCAGTGGGCTAGTAAGAAACTGTTAGGCAAAGTTCAGGTGGTAGAATTTTTTAAGCTACGGAAAAGCTCGGTCAACAAGGTACAACAAACAAGGTATTTAATTATTATAAGTAAGCGGCCCGGAGATGGCACTGTCCCGAGTACAGAGATCCTTCTGGCGTAGATAGGGACCAATGTGCACAATTTACCCTGTCCTCGCCACCAGCAGAATAGTGGGGCACAGTTTTAAGTCGATGAGAGTCCAATATACCCGCCACTCTTCTCAATGGCGAACCCATAATGGATTTTCCTGCTATAAAAAAAGCTACAAACACGGTCATCAAACGTCTGCTTATTTTAAGACACAAAAGTTGTCATAACATAATGCTATAAGAACCTTTTGTATATAACATCTAAAAGACGTTCGTTTCCTTTTCAGAACAAGGCTTTTGTAATCAATGCAGATGAACAACCACAATAAACGCTCCGGTCGGCTCCTGATCGCCCGGATCTCCGGATATTGATCCGTTATTTTTCTCAGAAGCTATTAGAGTAATGCAGGCAATCCCCCGACAAGCGACCGGCGATAATTAATGATGTCCCTTATTGGAAGCACAATTTTTTTGATTCTACCCGTCTCCCTCTATGTCTTTGTCATAGAGTAGTTTAAAAACCAGGAAAAGTATGCTTTAGTGTAAACGGAATTTAAATTTCTGTGTTACATACATACTTTTGTGGGAAACTGTGGTATCCGGTTGAGTAGAATAGACCACCCTCATTTCTTACCAGGGTGTCGTAAAAGGTCACTAAGGTAAGTTGACTCACCGTGTGGTATCCGGTTGAGTAGAATATAATAATAATAATAATAATAATTTTTATTGAACACACAAAGGTAAATCAATACATATCCTCTTATTCTAAGACCTGCTTAACACTAAGTTACGTTAGGATTATCCCTAGCGCTCAAACTAGGCCTAGCCTGTATCTTGAACGCTAGTCTCTTCCGATGACATCAAATGTGTTATGAAGGTAAGTATATAATTGCTTATTGTGTAGACAAGAATAAAAAATTATCAACTACCCTTTAATAACAAACGTGGTGGTCAACCACGAACAGTATGGACCTAAAACAAAGTTAGTTGTAAATTAATTGCTCTTATTTAATTATTTAAAGTGTAGTATATATATATATATATATATATATATATATATATATATATATATATATATATATATATATATATATATATATATATATATATATATAATATTACGTTCATGTCAAGTGAAGGTTTGTTATGTTTTCCGTAAATTATTTTTAATATAATTAGAATTACATATCTTACTTTGCTTTTAAATTTATTTTAGTTAATAATAGAATTTATTTTGTAGTATATTTAAATTTAATTTTACTTTAGAAGGATTACGTAATTGTAATAAATAATTTTTCAATTTCCTCATAATTTTGAGTTTTAAGCCAGGTATCCAAAACCTTTTTACATTGAGCACTGTTCAGAGCATAAAAATCTAGTATTTTATTTAATTTTCTGTATATCATGGGACCAAGGTAGCATTGAAATTTATTTATAAATTTTGTTTTTAATTGAATTGTCGGGCAAATGTTTTCTTTACGGCGAGTAAGTGTAAAATTATGATTATAAATTATTTTTTTATGTTGAGACAATATGGAATATTTTATAAATAGTTGTCTCACTGTTAATACATTACATTCAGAGTATAGTTCCGTCGTTGGGTATCGAAATGGTTTAAAGATCATTACCTTAAGGAGTGCTCGTTGCGCTCTTTCCAATTTTATTAAATGAGTCTTACGTGCTCCACCCCAAGATGTAATGCAGTAAGATAAAATGGACTGAACTAATGAGAAATAAACTGTTTTTAATAGCTTACGATCAGCTACGTGTCGTAGTATTTTAAATATATAAATTAATTTCCTTAGTCTATCAGCCAATTGGTTAATATAAGGTAACCACGTTAATTTGTCATCTACTAGTATGCCAAGATATTTAATAATTTTCGTACGTTCTATAGTTTGACAATTACAGAAAGAAGTTTCGTTTTTACAATAATGAATTTGAATTTTAAAATTTAGATCAGTAGGAAGTCCTCGTTCGGTATTTGTAAAAAGAATATATTTTGTTTTTGTAACATTGAGTGATAGTAAATTCTGAGTTAACCAATCTGCGACAATTTGTATACCTAATTGAGCTTTCGTTCTAGCATCCTCCCAAGTTTTTCCATAGAATATAAGTGCTGTATCATCCGCAAAAGTAAAGATTCTACAGTTTAGTATGTGTAACTGACACAGGCTGTTTATGTAGATTAAAAATAAGGTCGGCCCAAGTATACTACCCTACTATAGCCATCAATTGTGACCTTTTGAGTCCTGTTTTGTAAATAATCTTTGAATAGGTTATAAGTTGTTCCTCTTATACCCATGTTATGCATTTTACGAAGTAAAATTGGGACAGAAACTTTGTCAAATGCCTTGGCTAAGTCTAAAAATATACCAAGGCATTTGTTCTTACTATCAATTTGCTTGGCAACAAATTCGGTCATATCAGATAATATATGTGCCGTTGATCGGCCTGTTCCAGTTTCCACACATAAATTTACAATGTGCGTTATTGAGGGAACAATAATACTTTTTGCAAGTTTTAAAATTTTTGTCGAAATGCCATCCCATCTTACCGCACTATCAGATTTTAAATTTAATAATATGGATTCAATCTCCTGTTCAGACGCTCCTAATAAAACCATAGAATTAACCTGTGTAGTCGTCAATGGATGGGCACATCCTGAAGTTATAGTAAGTGATTTAACATTTTTCGATAACTCTCTGCCAATATTAACGAAGTAGTCGTTTACTTTCCCGACAGCTTCTTGTGGTGTTAATCCCATGTTTAATAGTTCAGAAGCTGAATTTTTACAATTTCTCCTATTTACAATTTTATCAATAATTTTCCATTTTCTTTTATTATTATTTGCACATTCACCTAATTCTTTTCTTTCAAAATTACTTTTTAGGCGCTTAAGTAAATCATTACAATAGTTTTTATATCTTGTATATGTTATCTTTAGTATTATATTATCAGGTTCTTTTTTACATTTTAGGTGCATATTATCTCGATTTCGTATGCATCGAAGTAAACCTGGAGTAATCCACGGTTTAATGCAACGCATTTCCTAGGTAAAGAGATCTTAAGAGTGTTTTTCAAAATTGAGGTCTGTAATATATTAACTAATTGATAAGTACAAACATTTGCATCGCGTAAGTCTTTTATAACATCAAGATTTTTTAATTTCAGTTCAGCAATTATACCCTCGTAATTTATCTTATGTATGAATTTTTGTTCCACTTTTTGTATGCTGTTTTTAAAGCAAATACACGTAAATACTGAAGAATGGTCAGTTATAGGAGTATCAATAACAAATGTTGACGCGTTAAAGTTCGATTTTACCATTGCATGATCGAGGCAGTTATTACCTCTAGTCGGATACACATGGGCCGGTAATAGACCATGACTAGCTAATAGACTTAAATATTCAGTAGAGTTTCCGTCATTATTATTAGGCTTTATATCAATGTTTAGATCACCCATTATTATAATATTATGAAAATTCTTATAAGTAGTTAATAATATGTCTAGTGAAGTAATAAAACTGTCAATTTTTTTATGAGAAGGTGATCTATATATTCCAATCACAGCCGTATTACTGTCGAACTCGATTACCAAACAAGTGGCATCAGACAATGGAATTTCTTTAACGGAACATTTTAGCCCGTGTTTTGTATATACAACAATTCCATCGTTTTGGTTGTTGTTATTTCTAGTGTAAAATGTATTGTAGTTTATTAAAATTGGATAATTTATGGTTTTAGAATTCCAAGTTTCTGTTAGTATGTAAATATCACATGGAATATCAAGTCTAGTCAAAATTACTTCAAATTCCGAGAAATTTTTGGTGATACTTCTAATATTCTGTGTAAGGATTTTTAGCTTATTGCAGGTACGTGTTTCATTTAATTTTAAAAAAGACTTACACAATTCGGGTTGACATAATAATGATGAGCCTGCACCTATTTTATCAATAGAAGTTAGTAATGTACTATCTTTTATAGAATCTATTTTGATTTTAAATATTTTTGGGACTTATTTCGATAACATACACTTATATAAAACAAATACAACAAAGTAAGCACAAGATTATTACTCTTCATAATTAAACTAGCTACCAAAATAAATATCAGCAAATGTAATATTACCTGCAAACTGGAAAACATAATATAATAAACCCTATAGGGGAAATAGTGGAAATAAATATTAAACGACCTAGAACCTAATATAAATAAAAGTATTGTAAGGCACTCACGAAACTTAGTCACATTTGATTTTTTAAAGATGACAATTTGAACTCGTTTTTAATTTCAATGTGTGGCGAATCCGGTGTTCTTCGAAGGTAAACTTTTCCGTTGTTGGTCCAGCAGAATTTAAAATCATTAGTCTTGGCAAAATCTCTAGCGAGGAAAAATAATCTTCGTCCTTTGCTAGTGAGCCCCTCTGAAATATATATAGGAGTTACATGGCCCTGAATTCCTATAACCGCAGAGTTGATGCGTTTGTCAGGATGCTGTTTGTTATAATTTTTTACTGCACTAATTACCCCTTTTTTCAACATAACTGATGCTAATTCAGCCACAATAGTATCTTTGCCATTTTTATTATTTAGGCGATACACGTCCCTTATCATTAATGGTTGGGTGTTCACATTTATGGCTTTAAATGTATTTGTCACTATGTTACATAAATCAGTTTTAGTTTCAGTTGGTATAGGTTTAGGTACATTTCTCATTTCTATTGTAGTTGACTTTATGTTTCTCTGCATATCCTCTATTCTATCTTCCTGTACATCTATTTTTAGTAATAATTCTTTTCGTTCTTCCTGGAGTACTTCTACTTTCTTTTTCATTTCTTCGTATAGTGAGCTTAAAAACTCCAATGATTTTTCTATATCTTCGTTTGACTGTTTTATTTGATTGTTTTGTTGTTTAATATCAGCAATCTCCGATATAAGTTTGTTTAATATTGAGTTTTGCGTATTCTTCCATTCATCAAGCATATTCCGAATTTCGTCCTTGAAGGAGATGAGTTGTTCATCACTTGACTCGCGTTGTCTTTTGTTTCTTTGTTAAACAAACGTGGGCTTGGAAGTTGAAGGTGGTACTTTCGAAACATCCGAATCCGACAAAGTATGCTGCAAGTTTTGTCCAGGTGGCGATCTTACAGTTCTCGGCATTTTTACAAGAATTTCAAGTCCAAAGTTTATGCGATCAGAAATGTAAGTGTAGATGCACTTACTCACCGCTCTTCGCTTTTCTGTGCGCCTGGTACTTGATATTAAAATTTAAACTCAAAATTTACGAAATATATATAATATTAGAATTATGCGCGTACACACGTCCAGTCGGTTTCGTGGTCCGGGGGAAGAGCAAAATAGACCACCCTCTTTCTTACCGAGGTGTCGTAAAATACGATTAAAGTAAGTTGACGTCAGGCAGACGGCAGGTCGTAAAATACGTAACCAAGTCATGTGACAACATGTTTGTAACATTTCGTGCTGACCCCACTTAGAGTGGGATAAGGGCAGGAGGATGATGACTTTTGTGGGAAACTGTATCGTTTCAATGCGCATCGAAAAATTTGAATTACATATCAAATCACAAAATTTTCAGATCTTTGATTTTTTTATTGAATCTGAATGATTGAAATTGAATTGAATTTTGAATGTGTCATATAAAGTAAAAATAAAATTGGAAAGTAAATAACATCGATCGGACTGTAGTCTATAATAATATTCAATCTGCTTTTTTTCATACAAATCAATTCTGGTTAAAAGTGTTAACGTTTGCGTGTATTACACAATCATTTGCTATCAGACGATAGAGTTAAAAGGAAACAGTGGGTGAAAGCACTTAAAAAAATCTTTTTGTGCTTGACTTTTGAATAGAATGGGTTTTTAATTAATCAATGGAATTTTAAATGTTTCAGAACGCTTCAGAAACATATTAAACAATCACGTAGATTCTTGTAGATCTCTAAAATAATAGGTAGATTATGTTAGAAAAAGACTCTTCGGTTTAATTTATTCTTTGCCTCCGCCGATGGCGAAGGAAGCCAGAGACAGCGTTGTTTACACGAAACCGGCTGACATTAAAACGAACCCCAGTAGCTCGAAGGCATTATTCGCTTTTGTCGTATATTATAGTAGCTGATTGACAAACAATACCTCTTTTTGAATAATTTAAATCAGAAGTTAGCGTAAACAGATATTTAAACACATATAAGTCTGTCTCCCGCAAATATTTTTAATTTCATAAAGATAAACGTTACGCAATGTGTTATCCGGCGGAATAGAATAGTACCAACCTCATTTCTTACCGAGGTATCGTAAAAGGCGATTAAGGTAAGTAGACCTACCGTGTGTAATAGAATAGACCACTCTTTTTCTTAACAAGGTGTCGTAAAATACGAATAAGGGAAGTTGACGTCAGGCAGGCGGTCGGTCGTAAAAACGCAGTCAAATCATGTTACAGCATGTTTATAACATGTTGTGCCGACCCCACTAAGAGTGGGATAAGCCCTTATTGTCTTTTTTGAGTTTATCAATCTTTAATATATAAATTAGTTAAACTTGTATATAACTATAAATATATTTTCTGAATCTCGGGAACGGCTCTAATGATTTTCATGAATGCAGCATGTAGATTTTTGGGAGAAAAAATCGTCGTTTGACTATTTTTGGGCACTGAACTACAATATACCATAGAATCCACATGATATATTTACTGTCAATGATAAAGTTGTCATAGCTCAGCGGATAAAGTAAGTAACGGCCTGTTACTATCCCACTGCGAGGCATAGGCCTCCTCTGTCCCTTTTTGAAGACCTTCCCTTCTTTTTTAGAGAGAAGGATTGGAGCTAAGACCTACCGCGCTGTTCCAATGCGGATTGGTAGGTTTCACATATCCCTAGGATTCTCTAGAGATATGCAGGTTTCCTCACGATGTTTTCCTTCACCGAAAAGCGTGTGGTAAATTGCAATTATCAATTAGACACATAAATAATAGAAAAGTCATTGTTGTCTGCTCGGGTTTGAACACGTGATCGTCTCTAGAGATTCACATGGTCGCACCGCTGGGCTATCACAGCCTCAGCTCAGCGGATAACGGGCGGACAAAAGAATTAATATTCCCTAAATCTAGTCCCACCTGACTGACTTTTTTTTATTCATCTTTTTTGTATCTTTAAAAAAAATTACGAGCAACTCTAGAACTCAGGTACTAATGTTTATTTATGCACTGCTGAAAAACACCGATCGAAATTCAGGTTGATATTATGGCTTCCGCTATTGGATAAGTTATTTACGTTAGCTTCCCATTACATACTACACATAGTTATACCTACAATCCCCTAAGCAATCTACAGTCAAACATATTAATCTCAGGCCAAACAATGTAGTGACAAGGCATCGTACATTTCAATTAGTCGGGATGTCGACATTTCACGCCACTATCTTCACGTAATCTTGTTAATTACCGCTCAGGAATCGAACTTGGGCCGCTCCCCTACATATTTTAGTCGTAATTAACATTGGATGCATTTTTACGGTCTTTGCTATTTCAATTTACAATTTTATGACAGCAATTAAAATCTTTCTGTTTTAAATTCAACTCGGGTGACGGTGCCTTGGTTGGTAATTTTTAACTAAATAAAAAAGAAACTTCAAAAAAAGGAAAAAAAAATTTTGGGTAGGTGGTGCTCGATCCTAGGTATTTTCATTTCTCGAGACCGCCCGTTCCCCGAATAAACTACTCTGACTTCACAATTTACGGCAAAAATTGTGTTTTATATTAAATTTAAATGTTTGTATTATTTTTAAGGCCCAAAAACAGACAAGATTAACTCATTTAAATATTAAAGATATTAGTAATTTTGTATTTAAAACAAGGCGACTAAGGTAAGTTGACCCGCCGTGTGGCATCCGGCTGAGTTGGATAGACCACCCTTATTTCTTAACGAGATATTGTAAAATACAACTAAGGTAAATTGACGTCAGGTAGGCGGCCTGTCGTAATATACGAGGCCAGATTATGTAACAACATGTTTATAGCATGATGTGCCAACCCCAACCAAGAGTGGGATAAGGGCCGAAGGATGATAATGTCCTTTGGGTCATGAAAAAGTGACTGACAGAAACATTTTCGCAATTAATAATATTAGTAATATTATTATCCCACTCTAAGTGGGGTCGGCACAACATGCTGTAAACATGATGGCAGATGATTTAGCTACTTATTTTACGACCGGCCACCTGCCTAACGTTAACTTATCTAAGTCGTATTTAAAAAAAGGGTAAATAAGGGGCTAGTCAATTCTACTCAACTGGATACCACACGGCGGGTCCACTTACCTTATTCGCCTTTTACGACACCTTGGTAAGGAATGAGGTGGTCTTTTCTACTCAGACGGATACCATACAACATTTAAACTACAATAGGACAAAAAATTTAAATTCAATACCAAAATGTTAGAGAACACGAGACATATAATTGAGGTTATGTCCAATGTTAAAAAAGTTCTGTGTAACCGTAATTTCACTTTCATACAATAAACTCAACAATATACAGCCTAAAACTCTTGTATAGATTAGGAATGTAAAACGTCACGAAGCTAGATAGGAACTGTATGTCCATTTCAATCAATCTCGTTTGCCTACAATTAACATGGCAACGTTTGCCGACAGTCCAAAGTTGTACTGTAAAAGTTAGACCGCCTATTCCGTGCCTAAAAGCGATATCATTATGAACGAACTATTTCATAGAGATCTCGACCTACCCACGATAGCCGATCTTTTCAGACGATTCTCGACGACTTACTTCGAGAAAGCGTCCATCCACCCAAACCCCCTTATAGTGGCCGCGTCCAACTATAAGGTGTTCAGGCACCCCAATAAGATTCACAGGCGCCCGAAGAGCGTCCTTAACGACCCCGACGATGCTATAACAGCATCTAACAAGATACACACACTACATTTACACAAACAGCGTCTTCGCCGGCGAAGACGAGGTCCCCGCTTGCTTGTGTCAAGCGGCCGCAGCCCTCTGCCGCGGCCGCCGTGACGCAGACTTCTTCCAAGTCATTTATTAGATGCAGCCCTCCAAAAACGCCTTAAGCCGAGGTTCGGTCTCGCAGGAGACACCCTTAAGGCGACGCCCCCTGTAGCGCGGGTGCTTGTAATGCACCCGCATGTATCATCCATTCCTTCTCGGCGATGCTTCAGCGCTCGCCCGTCTTATCGGTGACGCTGTCAAAGCCATTAGGGCTAACAGCATTAGTCATATTCGAAAAAAACGAACTATTTTACACAGTTCGAAAAGATCGTTCTCAAATGTTAGAGTGGCGACCTCGCATCGGAAAACGGAATGTAGCGAAACGAAACCCCTAATAGGTGGACTGAAAACCTCAAAAACCCGAGAGCCGCTAGATTTAGCTACAACAGTTGATCAAATATTTTTCACATTTTCCAACGAGGTTTTCTTATTATTCTTATCCATATGTAACATGCAACTATTTATGGTCTGATCTCCGCAACCCCTAGGGGATTAAACAAAGGCAAGAAGGTGGACTAAATTCTTGCCATCTTTAATATTAATTTCCGCGTTTTTCAGGATAATCTATGTAATACTAAGTATATGAATCAGGCAACATTTACATACTTTATACATGCAGGACGAGTCACCACACTTATCACAAAACGCCGCCACAAGCAAAATACAAGCACTACACACACTCACTACCATAATCTCTATGATCGACACATTCGATCGTAACTTCTGTATGGAGTTCTACAAAGTAACGCCTGTTTGTATAAATCATGTATTTCAGAATAGTACCGCGGTGAGGATCGTGATTGCGATTGCAGACTGACGCCGGCGTGTAGTTGACGCGCAGTTTTCTGCCCGCGGTTTTCTAATCCGAGACCGAAATTTGTTCACTCCACTCAGTTGGAGCTTATTTTATTTACTAGATCACTACGAACTGCGCTTTTAATGGTCATTCCCGACTTTATTGGCTGACTATATTTATAATTTAACTTCTACTTTTCTAATTTATAGAAGTAGGCTTTACTTTGCGGAGATCCATAATACAAAAGTAATAATAAAATTATATAATCCGCGATGAAGTAAAATAGAAAAATATATAATGCTAAATGTAGAGTGAAAAGTACTGTTCTATAAAATCGATAAAAATGAAGGAGTTTCTTATCTATAATCTATATAGTGTATTATCTATGCTTCAATAGACAATAAAGCACGAATCATTTTGAAACATCTCACTTTCAAACATCAAATCTTTACATACCAAAATTTCAGTGATTAATATTATTGGTACGAGGTCCATTATAAAATTCTCGAAATTAAGATAGAGTACAATACACTTTTAAATATAAAATAATATCTTTTCAATATAATAATTCTAAACATCAAACCAATGGAAGAATGGAGACCGACCAGTATGAAACTGTGCCTCAGAGCCAACGGAAAATTGACTTACTAAGTGATGATTGCTCAGAAGAAACAAATGTTACTGAAAGGACCGAAAATGGCACACAGACAAAATTCATTCGTCGACGGCGAAGCAAAGGTAACGGTCATAATATTGAGTCTAAATTCAAATTCAAAATATTCTTTATTCAATTGGACTGTTTACAGTACTTTTGAATCTTCAAATGTTTTAAAGAAACTACCAACTGATTCGGGAGTTTGCCCCTACCGATAAGAACCAGAGAGAAACGCGGCGGATCATCTTTGCGGATAATCTGGTGTTAGATTTGGTTATTTGTTATTCACCTAAGGTCTTGAGAACGCATTCCCGTTATTCAGTCTAGATCAGTGGGATACTGCTCTACACAATTATAGCTCATTTAAGGAAACTCTCATCATCATCCTCCTACCCTTATAACACACCCACACTAAGTAAGGGCAGCACATTTTATAGACATGTTGTAATATGATTTTGATACGTATTTTATGCGCATATTTTACGACACCTCGGTAATAAATAGGGTGGTCTATTCTACCTAAACGGATACCACACGGTGGGTCACAAAACTTCGTCGCCTTTTACGAAATATAATCCAAAATTGTAAAGAGATTTTTTAATTCATTTAAAAATGTGGTAGAGTAGGCAATTCTAGTTTGTCTGTAGCTCCTTAATCCTTTAACTCTACAGATAATTAACAGAAATCTCTTGCTTATGTAATTTCAATTTATTTTTATAATTATTGTCAAAGATCCCAAACCTGACGACGTGAATACAGGTAGATCAGAGCGACGATTACAAATTAAATAACTAGGGTATTAATTTTATTTTGACAGGACAGTTTGTGCCAAGTTTAATTTTCCGGAAGTGTTTAAGTAAAGGAATAAAAGAAATAAGGCCATCAGAAAAGCCAAAAAAAAGAAAAGGTATGATTATTTTTTGTTTGATTTATCATTGCATTATTTTAAATTAAATAATGAAACAAGTGCTTCTTATTAATAATACAAAAAAATAAATCCTAAAAACAATAATTACTGTAAATTCCAAATAAACCAGTACTTTATGACTGATGTGTGATGCGTTTTATATTAATTTACAGCTTTTATCTTCGTATTTTACGACCGGACACCTTTTTTTTTTTTTTTTTATGTCAGGAAAACCCATTATGGGTCATCACCGCCCGACGGGGACGAGCGGCGGGTATGTCGGACTCGCACCGACTAAAAACCTGACAGTGCTCCACCACGCTGCTGGTGGCGGGGACAGGGTACCTATGTAAACATTGCCCCCCATCCCTGGCAGCAGCAACTCTAAACCCCAGAGTGCGCCACCTCTGGGTCGGGGCCTCTCTAATAGTGGCCCCTTCCTCCGCTAATCGATGCATCGGGAGCACCAGATGCATTGACCGCCTCGGGGACCTAACTCCAGCGAGCATCCGATAAAACCCCGTTCGGATCGCTCGGAGGTCCCCGTTAGGGCGGCATGCGACGGACTACGGCAAGTCGCCTGCGCCCCGCTCGCCTGCGGCGGATTGGATCCAAGGACTCGACTTCCCTGATCCGCCCCGCCGCCTCCTTCCGCGAGATAACGTCCTCGCAGAAGGAGGCCATCGCTGCCCACGATCGCTCCCTGTCCACCATGGCACGAACCACAGTGGGCAGGGAGAGATCGTGCCCCACCTGTGCCACGAGTTCCGCCCGCTGAACCGCCCAAGCTGGACAGTCCGCGAGCGTGTGCAGCACCGTGTCGAATTCGGCGCCGCACTCGTGGCACTCACCGGTCGGTTCGCACCGGGCCACCCGCCACAGATACCTCCCGAAGCAACCATGTCCGGAAAGCACCTGTGTCAGGCGGAAGGTGAGGACCCCATGCCTCCTGGCGACCCAGCCATGGAGAATGGGCTGGATAGCTGAAATCGTCCAGAATCCAGCACTGGGCGATTCCAGCCGCCGCCCCCATTGGCGGAGGAGCTCCTGCTGAGCTTCACGCCGCCAATCCACTACAACCGCCGCAGAGTTTTCCCCCGATGAACGGGCTTCAACTTTGCGGCGGTAGGCCTGAGCAAGCACCTTGGCCTCTAGATCCCATGGAGGGGACCCGGCCAAGGCGCAGGCCGCCTCGCCGGAGATAGTCCGGTAGCCCCGCACAAGTCTGACTGCCAAAATCTTCTGCGCCCCGCGCAAAAGGGGCAGGGATTTGGCAGTCAGCCTTTCCACCCATACGGGAGCGCCGTACAGGGCCATTGACCGGACCACTCCAGCGTAAAGGCGCCGGCAGCCTGCATTCGGCCCCCCCACATTTGGGAGGAGCCTGCTCAGGGCTCCGGCGGTCGCCTTCAATCTAGGGGCGAGCCGCCGGAAGTGGGCCTCAAACGTCCATCGGCTGTCGAGAGTTAATCCCAGGTACTGTAAAGTACCTGAGATTCCGATAGACGTCCCGCCCACCATCAACCGGGAGCCCACTGGGGGTGCCATCCGAGGCCTGTGGAAACAAATGGCCTCGGATTTCTCCAAGACCACCCCTAGACCTAACCGACGAATCCGGGCCACGACGTGAGCTGTGGCCGCGGTCACCAATAGACGGGCCTCCCGGTGGGTGCCCGCGCGGGCAGTCACGAGAGTGTCGTCTGCGTAACAGAACAGACGAACTCCCGGGAGCATTTGCCCACGCAGCACCCAGTCGTAGCCGATGTTCCAAAGGAGAGGGCCTAGAACCGACCCCTGTGGAACACCGCACGACATCCTCCGCTCCTTCCACCTACCCCCAGCTATCGGGTACCGAACAGCGCGGTCAGCCAGATAATCGCCGACAACGCGCTGCAGGTACAAGGGGATACGGTGGAAGCGTAGGGCCTCCTTGATCACGCTCCAAGGCAAGGTATTGAATGCATTGGCAATATCCAATGACACTGCCAACACCACCTCGCGCTCGGCTGTCGCCTCCTCCGCCAGGACTCTCACACCCTCGATACAGTCGATACGACCGGACACCTGCCTAACGTCAACTTAACTTAGTTGTATTTTACGACACCTCAGTAAGAAATGAGTATGTCTGTTCTACTCAACTGGAACCCACACGGCTGGTCAACTTACCCTAGTCGCCTTTTACGATACCTCGGTAAGAATGTGGATTGTCGGTTTTACTCAGCCCGATACCACACGGCTTTTGCCATATATCTTATCTTTTGTAATTTTTTTGAAATTTACATTAATATAGCATCAAATAGTTTTAAGTACCTAATAAAATTATTTATTTTCAGTAGTATTAATGGACTGGAAAAAATTTCATAAGCTCACTGTCATATATTCCTTCATGGATGAATTAGAAAGAGATTTCCCAGCCATCTGTACAGTTTCAGTTATCGGGAAATCAGTGGAGGGGAGAGATATTAAGGTACAAAAAAAACCATACTATTGCTAGGCAAAGGATCTTTTTAGTGACGAGAATTGGAGCCCAGACCCACCATACTCCTCCAACAATTATCAATACATTACCCATACCCTATTTATCGTAGCAAAGTAAAGTAACAGCCTGTTTATCCCACTTATTACATTATTACATTATCCCACTGCTTGGTATTGGCCTTCTCTCTCCGTTTTTGGAGAGAAGGGTTGCAGCTAAAACCCAACATGCTGCTCCAATGCAATGGGCCACACGCATCCTTAGAATTGTCTAGAGAGATGCAAGTTTCCTCACGAAAGTTTTCCTTCACCAAAAAATACGTAAAAAAATGTAAATATCAATTAAGTACATAGTCTTTAAAAAATTCTCATAAATACCAGCCAGTTATTAAATCCACGACCCTCTGTTAAGAGTCATGCTATCCCAGCATTCGATTATCTAATATATCGAAGTAGGCGTTACTTTGTAAAAAAAATCTCTATCTCAAAAGTCTATTTCAAAGTTTCTATCACTATGAACTTCTAAGTCAACAAAGCTATGTCACAATGCTAGAAACGAAACTAGAAAGCTTCATTAAATCTATTCGAGCCTTGACAATTCAATACATCTTGAAAAAACTTACTTATTTATACAGGAATAAAACCCTTTATGGGTACCGCCGCCCAACTCGAACTCGCACCTACTAAAACAACCTGTGTGCTCTACCACGCTGCCGATGGCAACGACAGGATATCGTTGTACACGTTGCCCCCATCCCCGCCGACAGCTCTGATCCCAGAGAACAACTCCTCCGGGTAGGGGCCCCTCGAAAGAGAAGCCCTCCTGAGCTAACCGGTGCATCGGGAGCACCAGATGCACCGACCGCCTCGGGGACCTGTAAGCCAGGCGTCCGATATACCCTGTTCGCAACGTCCTAAGGTCCCCTGACAGGGCGGCAGACGATGGACTTAGGCAAGTCGCTACCACTTGCCAGCAGATTGGATCCAGAACAAAAGTTCCCGGAATCTAAAACAGCTTACTTGAGCTTACTTAAGCTAAAAAAATATTTGATCTGATTTGATTAGATTCTAAACATCACAATTTTATAAGTTTTATCCATACTGTCATATCTTTGCACCAACAGATGATAAAGATATCCAATAGTAAGGCCAATAATCCCGCAGTATGGCTAGATGCTGCGATTCACTCACGAGAGTGGATTAGTACGGCCGTCGTTACTTATCTCGCCGATACTATTGTCAGAAATTTCCAGCACCTGTCCACATCCATCACTAACAAAGATTGGTAAATTATTTATACATTTTATACATTAATATTTTATTACCTCTCAACTATCCATATCTAAACCTTGGGATATATTATTTGGAAAATCAAGACTGCACAATTGATGTTATTTAATACGTAAAGCAATGTCATCTAGTATCCTTCTGAGTAGAATAGACCACCCTCATTTCTTACTGAGGTTTCGTAAAAGGCGACTAAGGTAAGTCGACCCGCCGTGTGGTATCCGGATGAGCAGAATAGATCACCCTCATTTCTTACAGAGGTGTCGTAAAAGGCGTCTAAGGTAAGATGACGCCAGGCAGGCGACTGATCGTAACATACGTAGCCGAATCATGTGACAACATATTTATAATATGTTTGCCGATCCCACTTAGAGTAGAATAAGGGCAGGAGGGCGATGAATATGAATATCTTTTATGAATTCTTCTTCTTTAAGTATAAATAAAGTAAATTTTTAATAAAACTGTTCGTTTAGAACGGGAGACGTGTGTTTTTCAGTGTTACTCAGACAACGGTGTATGATCCCGAACAATTGAGTGTTTTATAATTAAAATTATTGGCTCATTTCCACAAATGCTTTATTCCGCTCGTTATTTCTAGGTATTTGGTCCCTATATTGAATCCAGACGGCTACGAGTACACACATACAAGAGACCGTATGTGGAGAAAGAACCGCGCGAAACAAGACGGCGAGTGTGTCGGTGTCGATCTAAACAGGAACTTTAGGTGACTTTGCCGTATTGATCCACCAAAAATATATCCTACCCACGTATTGTGAGACACTAATTTGGGAACAAAACTTTTCGACCTAAGTTTATGTCTCTATGCTAGGGTAACATAGCATAGAGGCATAAACTGTTACAACTATGGACAAGTCGCTATTTTAACTGTTTAACGTAATTTTTAAAACTATTCTGAACATATTTTTGAATTTAAAATATCGTAACTATTAAAAGTTAACAGTAACCAGACAATAAACAAACATACAGTAAGCAGTAATAGTAGCCAGACATGTTACAATAATATAATTTTTTTACTATCCAACTGCTGGGCATAGGCCTCCTCTCTCCGTTTTTTGGAAAGAAGGATTGGAGCTAAAACCTACCACGCTGCTCTAAAGCGGATTGGTAGGTTTCACATATCACAAGGATTCTCTAGAGATATGCAGGTCACGAAGTTTTCCTTCACCGAAAAGTGTGTGATAAATTGTAATTATCAACACATAAGTTTTAATGGAAAAAACTCTTTGGTCTGCCCGGTTTTGAACCCATGATCGTCTCTCGGTTCACACGGTCGCACCGCTGGGCTATCACAAACTTATTCGTGTACTGACCTCATAAATAAGGGACGTATTGGGTTGAAACTAGTCGGGCTCACCTAATATAATAAGAAGTAAGTATAGCCGGTTTCTATACTTCAACTTTTGTGAACATCGTAACTTCACTAAGGACATTCACGACTACATCTTACACATCTGACTTGAACTTCACCTACTTTCTATAGACTCTGGGATATATGTTATCTGTATTTCTATATCTATATACAAATAATCTTTATATATTATGTATTTGAATCTGTAAATATGGATCAGACATATCATCACGCGCTCACCAAGACACAAATTTCTCCACAAGTAAAAGAATGCTCCGATCGCCACCAAAGTATACAGGATCATGTGGCACTGTGATCATCACTGTGGCATTCTAAAGATTCTGAAAATTACATTAAAATCTGGCCAGTCGTTTCGGAGTCTATTAAGGAAATACAGACAAGCTTTTTTTTATCTTAAGATTTCAAAAGTCAAACAATAATAAGTAAAAATGTTTACACAAAACATTGTTTTAGTAGATTATTTAAAAACAGAACTATGGTTATTTATCAGAATCATAAAACCTTGTTTTGTTTTTAGCTATGGTTGGGGAAATAATGGAGATGAAGGTTCATCGGATTTACCCAAACATGTCTTTTATAGAGGACCTCGTCCTTTTTCAGAACCGGAAACAGCTGCTGTTAGAGTAAGTAATGTATTACTACGTGATAAGATTACATTGCGCATCTTGCACCGACGATATAAGTTCTTCTTTTAAGTAAGTAAGTAGCTGCCTGTTACTATCCCACTGCTGAGAATAGGCCTCTTCTCTCCGTTTTTGGAGAGAAGGGTTGGAGCTACGACCTACCACGCTGCTCCAATGCGGTTTGGTAGGTTACACATATCTCCAGAATACTCTAGAGATATGCAGGATTCCTCACGATGTTTTCCTTCACCGAAAAGCGCGTAATAAATTGCAATTACTGACTACTTCTACTAATTATTGACTGGCCCGTTGGTGCAGTGGGTAGTAATCTTGCCTTCAGCTCCGCGGATCGCGGGTTTGATCCCGCCGAGGGCCAACATTTTCTATAAATGAATTTGTTGGCTTTTATGCCTGGGTGTTTATTTGTATTTAAGTATGTATTTAAAAATATATATTCACCAGTTTTCTGTCTACCATAACACAAGTATTAAGTTACTTATTTTGGGGACGGACGACCGTGTGTGTAAGTGTCCCATATATTTATATTTATATATTTATAATTATCAACTAGACACATAAGTTTTAACAGAAAAACTCATTGGTGGCTGCCCGGGTTTGAACCCGTGACCTTCTCGAAAGAGTCGCACGGTGTTACCGCTGGGCTACCACAACCTAGTACAGTAACATATTCTTCTTTTATTATTACTTATTTTCTAAGTTTATCTTGATATTTTTTATATTTTTAATGTGTAATAATGTTATTCTTCTTCTTTTTCAGGATACGATATTAGGCTCACCGACACCTTTCAAAGTCTTCCTCTCATTCCATAGCTACTTTGAGCTGATAATATTCCCATGGGGCTATAAAGCGGTACCGTGTCCGGACTATTTGCAGCTCCTAGAAGGTGGCGCGGTGATGGCCAGGGTAACCAGTTCACGTAAGAAACTAGTAGACTAGTCATGATAAAATATTTTAATACAAAAAATAATACTATACATATATCTTGTATTGATATATAAACCAAATCTATAAAAAAAATTGGCAAACAAGGGAGGATTCGTCATTTTTGTTTTTGTGTGTGTGAAATATATTTCCAGATATCACATAGATCTCCCTTATTTAAATAATTAATATTCATGATGAAAAGAAAAAATATTACTAATTAGTATACTTACTAACATTTATATTAAATTGAATTTACGCCATTAACTGTCAAGTTAGCGTAGTTTATTCGGGGAACGGGCAGTCTCAAGAAATGAAAATACCTAGGATCGATCCCCAACTAAATTATTAGAAGTTTTTTTTTAAATTACCTACCAAGGCTCGGTCACCTAGATATTATTGATTAATATATCTTATATTACATTGTTTTATATTATAATTTTAATTATACATACTATTTAATTTATAATTATATGTATTTTATATTCCGTACGCACCTACTGCCTACTTAAGTTTGTTTATGTCCAGTGAATTAAAATGGTTGCCTGGAAGAGATCGATGTCTTAGCGATAAGCCGCCAATTGTAGCAATATTTTTTCTTTTCATGTTATGTGTTTTGTTTCTTTTTAATTCTTTTAGAAGTAGTAGTAGTGTTATTTGTTTATTATTGTGTAATAAAGAATACATTTAAATTAAATAGGCAGAAATTCGTATGACTTAGTAACCCTTTAAGAGTAGTCTGTCCATTATAGTAAATTATAGTGTATTTAGAAATAGAGAAAGATGAATTTATTATATTCTTTTATATTCTAGGCAATATATGATAGCAGTGGAATGATATATAAAGTGGGATGTACAAAGGACCTCACTTATTACGCATGTGGAACGAGTACAGACTGGAGTTATGGTATAGCAAAAATTCCATACTCGTATATGATCGAATTACGGAGTAAGAAATACAAATTCAAATTACCAAAAGACCAGATTATAGACACATGTTTAGAAATCTGGAACGCAGTTAAAAGTCTCATGGATTTTGTTGACCAGCCAAGAATGAAAAAGGAAAATCTGCAAGTTTGACATATTTAGCAAAAAAGTATTTGCTTAATTTTGAAACTTCCAACTTAATAAAGAATATGCAATATTGTGTGAAATTATAAATCATGATATCGTAATTATTATATAGGTTTAACCTAGGTGACCTTTTAGGGTTTTTTTATACATTATTTAAAATAAATATATTAGCAAATATTTAAAAAAAAACCGTAGAGTACATAATAAGGTTTTAAGATTTCGAAATATCTCTTTTTTTCAAGTTATAAAATGTCTAAAATATAATGTTATCTTGATATATCCCCTGTTTTGTATTAAAGTGATTGAATTCAAAAAAGTTGTTTTGTGGCAAATTGCAATAAAGCGTAGCATGGTGCCTACAAAAGTAGTGAGTTTTAAAGAGACCCATAACTTTTCTTCTTCTTCTTTCTCAACCGATGAATGTCCACTGCTGGACATAGATTTCCTGAGATCTCCACAACCCACAATACGGCTCCCATAGCTTGGAGGAGTTAGAAAACAGCTAGCTTTTTTAATAGTTCGTGCCATGATGTCATAGATGGCATTGTAATTAGCATTACAATGTTTCTAATTCATTGTTCAATGTAATTCAACGTTTAATACCACGTGTACCTTATGTGCTGATGCTAAAACTATTCATCCGAAGGTGTTAAAAAAGTTTCGTATATTACAAGATATTATAGGCATTTTTTATTATAAAACATAGTGCAATTTAAACATTTCTTTTTATCCACAAATTCCGCTAGTGCTTTCACGCCGTCGAAAATTTCCTTACAGCAATCCAAAATTTCTTCTCTAGGCAGAATAAACTTGTGCTGTTTGCTCCTTAATTCTACGAGATATGAAAAAGGTATGCGCGCTGTGCCGTAACTCCAATCAATACTTGTCCCAGTGGCGTGGTACATTATATCTTTGAAATTACCCACTTTGTACATTCGTCCATTTACGTTGTAAATAGCCTGAAAATTAGGTTTAACTAATAAACGATTTTTAACAGTTTAAAATTCATGATGCTTACTAAAACATCCTGGTTAAAATCCCGAGTTTTCATTCATTCGACATCATCATCCTCATCACTTTAAATCGAGTCGGTACATGATATAAAAATGTACCGACATAGCATAGTTTTGTATAGGGTGCCAAAGTGGTCGGCCTCCTCGTGGCGCACCCTGGGCAAGCTTAGTCTTGGCGAACGGACCACTGTGGGGTGGCCAATCCAGTTGTCCCTCTGATTAGCAGAGGGCAATCTGGACGGGCCGGGGACTCCGGGGAGGTTAAGGGTGGAGTCTCTAATGAGCGACGGGTTCAGTTGGGCTTACTTTAAGTATGGCTGGACATGGTCTTAGGCCACCGTCAGCAAAACCCGTAAGCCCAGCAATGGGAACGGGGACCTTCGAGTTGCGAGGAAGAAAACCTCTATAAAAAATTACCCGGTGGGGGCGGAAACGCCCACCAAGGCGCTGGGGTCCCTACTTGGGGCGCGGTCTCTCCTTGTCCACCGTATCATCCTTCTGCCCTGCGGAGGGAGGCGGCGGAGCGGTTCCGGGAACTCTTGTTCTGGATTCAATCTGCTGCTGGTGAGTCCAAGTGGTAGCGACTTGCCCATCGACTGCTGCCCTGTTAGGGGACCTTCGGACGTTCCGAACGGGGTTTATCGGACGTCTGGATTACAGGTCTCCGAGGCGGTCGGTGCATCTGGTGCTCCCGATGCACCGGTTAGCGGAGAGGGGCTTCTCTTTCGAGGGGCCCCTACCCGGAGAAGGTTTGTTCTCTGGGATCAGAGCTGTCGGCGGGATGGGGGCAATATGTACAATGATACCCTGTCCTTGCCATCGGTAGCGTGGTGGAGCACACAGGTCGTTTTAGTCGGTGCGAGTCCGACATAACCGCCGCCTGTCCCCGTCGGGCGGCGGTACCCATAAGGGGTTTTTCCTGTAGTGTTATGGGTGAGAGACAACTGATGATAAATATATACTTATATATTTTTAAATAAATACTATGCAAATGTACACTCAGACTCGAAGACCAACTAATTCATTTATAAAAAATGTTGGCCTTCGGCAGATATCGAACCCGCGACCCACGAAGCCGAAGGCAAGGTCACTACCCACTGCGCCAACGGCTCAGACTATCAAAAATGTAATGTTTATCGATTTTCTTATCCCACTTCTAGACAACGATCACCACACCATATTGCACATAAAGGTTTACGTTTAGACATAACAAGTTTCTCCAATGCGAATTACTATGCTTCATATACACTGATTTATCTTAAGATATCTACACAAATCTTCGCACGACCTTTTCCTTTACAAAGAACTAAGGTCTAATACGAGAATGAGAGAGATATATGATGATGAGAGAAGAGATCTTTGCCCAGAATTAGGATAAAAGTAGGCTACTTTTTAGCTACTATCTATCTATATTATCATGTGATGTTTTATAAAATGTATCAAGACATTATACTCACTTTAGCCATTGCAGTCCCACCCTCCAACAAGTTAACATAATCAGCACATGGGTCTGATGCAAAACACCAGGGAAATGAAATGACTTCACTATACGCGTGCAACGTTAAAAATATCTTAAAGGGACTACCGGAATACAAAATCATGTCCTGTAAATGTTAACACGTTTATGCATTGCTATTTAAAAAAGATTTATCCTGGTTCATAATTAAGTGTATAGAGACGAGATTTCATAAAATATATCTTTATATATTATATATAGCTATATATAATATATAAAGATGAAGACTTTGATTGTTTGAACGCGCTAATCTTAGGAATTACTGGACCGAATTGAAAAATTCTTTGATTGTAAGATAGTCCAGTTATCGAGGAAGCCTAAAGACTATTTAACATCACGCTAAGATGAATAGGAGAGGAGTAGCAATAAAAATGTTGCGATGATGACAAAAAGCTTTAAAGCTTTCCTTGCGTGTGCTAAACGGTGAAAGTTATTTAAAAATCTTAAAATTAACTCACGATAACTACTTTTATGTTCAAAATTTCAATTCGGAAAAAAATTGTGACACACCGATTTACATGCGAAGCTGCTGGTACAGCTAGTTTTTTATAAACATATGTACAGAAAGGTACTGTCGATACGACATTAAATGAATCCACAACGTATTAAATGATCACAAACGTATAAGATAACTTTAGCATAATTCAATGTTCTGAAACATCGTTTTAAAAAAATGTATTTTCAAACAAAATAAACAATTTAATTGAGATCTGGTTAACAAGTAATGGTTGATTGACCTGGCATGGCGCACATGTTGGAACAAGATAATAACTATAATATTACTGTTCTTTCTCCCTCACACCTCTTCGGTTACACAGTATTTAATTTTTAGGCCAAGGTTAACGTGTACGGTCATTGATCTGTACAAATCGTTTATTTAAAAAAAATGTGAAATAATTACTGTGGCTATGATACTTCACTGATCAACTGATTTTTTATGTAGGTTCGTGTTACATGATGAGGTGTAGGTACCTAAATTTAAACTTAATGTCGTATGTTCGGTACCAACCTGTATATCATGAAATCCTTTTAAAGCACCATAATAGGTTAAAGATTGACATATCTCTCTAATAACACCATTGACAGTTTATCGATGTATCATTTTTAAAATCACTTTTATACCTTAATTGCTGCAGCTTCTGGCTCCGAAAAAGGTTCTGGTCCACGATAGTTCATATGATTAGGGTCATCTGCGTGACAATCACTTTCCTTGCGTAGCCAACAATATCTATAGTCAATATAATTAACAGGTAGCCATATGTAATTTAGATTTTTTTCAACATTAAGTAACAGTTGTGGTATCCGACAGTAGAATAGATCACCCTCATTTCTTGCCGAGGTGTCATAAAAGGCGAATAAGTTAAGTTAACGTCAGGCAGGCGGCCGGTCGAAAAAAATAGCTAAATCATGTAAAAACATTTAAAACCTTTTGTGCTGACTTTACTTAGAGTGGTGGGATAAGGGCAGGAGAATGATGATTGAGTAACACTTAATATTGCCAAAAATATTCAAAGGTTTTCTCTCATATTGTAGAGAAGAGAATAGGATAAAACTGCACAATCAGGAGTAAATATGGCAGCAAGGCAATCGAGCTCAATTTGAGACTGCAATAATGCAAATTTTACAAACAAGCCCATGATAAAAATAACAAAAATAACAATGTCCGAATAAAGATCACCGCGTTGCACATATTCATGAAATTATCATGATGTATCAGATTTACTCACAATTTCTATTATCATTAAAAACCTATCTTGGAAGCAGCACCCGAAATTACACTTTCTAGTTAATTATAATTTGTTTAATATACCCAAAATTTCTATTAAGATCAACACCGAAAATTGTATTTCCTGTTCGTGCTCTATTTTTCCTCCACATACGATCACTCGTGTGAGAATAATAATAACCGTCTGGATTAACAACTGGGAGTAAATACCTGAAACATAAACAAAGAGATTATCCACTAGACAATTATATGACCCTTAAAGCCAAATTCTGTATAGCCTAAAATCTGTGGACAATTATTACAAATAAGTTTTCATCATCTGATTCATTTCACTCAATTTCATGGCCATTGTCAGTTTATAGGATTCTGAGCTAAATTATCGTGTATTGCTTAGACTTCTCCTAAGTCCAAGTAATACACGATAGTATGGCTTTTGCGTTCGTCTAATCAGCTATCAGAAGATCTATGTAGTGTATTGTAGGCCCAATCTAGGAGATCACCGCAACCTTTTTGAGATCGTCTATTTAGCTGGTAGAAGATCTATAAGAATCTACTAACATAAGTATTAGTTAGTCTATTATGAAATCGACTTTCCAACATCAAAGACCAGTGATTGGTCTTTGTCTTTGATTGGTCGTCAGATCTTCTATGTGCCTTACCCATTTGCATACCCTTCTTCAAACTCATACGCAATTTTTTTCTGGTGAAGAAGAATAGCATAACACATAGTATGAAGTATAGCATTAAGATTAGTGAACTGTTCTTTAAATTATATAAATATATACCAATCTTTGTTAGTAATGTATTCGGGAAGGTTCTCCATGTTTCTTGCAAATTGATCAGCTATATAAGTGACCACAGACGGAGCTATCCATTCGCGAGCGTGTATACCACCGTCGATCCAGACACCGGTATTGCAGGCGTTACTGTTGGAAATTTTTAACATCTGTGAACAATTAACAATAACTTCTCCACGTATTAACGCAATTGTAAGATGTACTAACACGACCAACCTTTATATCTCGACCTTCTACTGACTGACCGATAGTAGAAACAGTACACGTTGATGGATATAATACTTCTAGATTATCCATGAAATTATAAATTACATGAAGTGGATAGAAATCTTTCCAATCCAAGACACTTCCTGAAACACAGTTTTATTTGAGAACCTTAAAATACTATCATCATCATCCTCGTTCTGTCATTATTCCACTCTAAGTGGGGTCGGCTCAATATGTTATAAACATGTTGTCACATGATTTGTTTACGTATTTTACCACCGGTTGCCTGTCTGACGTTAACTTACCTTAGTCGTCTTATACGACAACTCGGTAAGAAATGAGCGTGGTCTTTTCTATTCAGCCGAATACCACACGGCGAGTCAACTTACATTAGTCGAGTTTTACGACACCTCGGTAAAAAATGAGGGTGGTTTATTCTATTCAACCGTATACCACACAGCGGACATGCCAATTTTAATAAATTTGATAAATAATCCATGACTTTTATCTATATATGTGTCCTTGTAAGAAAATTCAAAACTAAACTCCAGAGATGACTACATCGCTCTTTAACCTTTGACTCAGAATAAAATTGAAAATGTATAATCTCATGAACACGACTCTTGTATCTACTTATTACAAACAGTTCAAATCATGTTATTCATAAAGCTACAAGTCGCAATTTCAATGAAGTCACTTTCTTTTCATCTTGTACTTGTTTATTACACTTTAGGGGTTAAAGGGGAAACATTGAGGAATAATCAATCGTGGTGAACGAAGGAGGTGCTTATAAGATGATATTCCACTCAACCGGATACCATACGGCATACAAGTCTGAAGTGATTTAATTGTAAAAAGTTTGCCTTACGCTAACGATAGCTTTATTTACGTATAAAGTAATATTGAACCGCCTTACTAGGAGATCTTGGCCTGGGTCCAAAATTATTCACAGGACTCCTACCACGCACTGCATTTCCATCGGATACCTCAAACTCTATATCTCGATCGCGAAGCAACTTCTCAATGTGTACTGCTCGATTGCTATTTACCAGCACGTCCATTGCATTCGGTTTTTCTTTGCGAATGTTAATTGCTGTAATATATCAAATCATGGCTATTATTTTAAAAGAGTTAAAAAGTAAGTTTTCCTTCTCCAAAAACTGTGTGATAAATTGCAATTATCAGTAAAACACATAAGTTTTAACAAAAAACTCATTGGTTCCTGCCCGGGGTTTGAACCCGTGAACCCGTGAAAAAGCCACATGGTCTCACTGCTGGGCTAACACAGCTTCTAGAAATAAATAACATAAAAAAAATATTCGTCTATTAATAATTAGTTTGTAATGTTACTTATGTTATACTGGTAAAATTATAAATATATAAAACGATCAGTGCAAATTGGTAATTTAAAAACCATAAATTTTTCTGAAATAAAAAATCATTTTAATATTGATTAAAAATGAATTTAAAAAAAAAATTTATTTGGTTTTACATAACTGTACTATTTCAACATAGTAGCACATTCTAAAAACCAAAGTATAAAATAATGGAACACGTTTTATATAATACTATTAATTGCCAGCGGCTCCGCCCGCGTGGAAAGATTAAAATCGTAATATAGTCTTTTGATAACCATAAAATGTTATATATTCTTCCTTCCTCGATTAGACTATCTAACACTAGCACGTCCTGAGATTAGCGCGTTCCAACAATCAAACAAACAAACTCTTCACCTTTATAAATAGATTGAGATGATTGAAAATAGTAAATTAACATTCAACTTACAGCCCTTATTGTCCAAACTCTTTAAAAATAAACGTTGTCCTTCTTTTATACACTTTACGTCCCATGTTTGGTATTTTATATCTCTACGTGCCACTTTGGTTGTTTATATACTGAAATTTGGAGACAAAACATTTATCACGCTTTTGAAACCCGATACTAGAACAGCCACATTGAAATTTACTGACAGTTGACATAATATGTGAAAATTAAGCCAAAGATAATATTAACCGAAACTATTTTAAATTTAACGTAGACAAAAGACAAGATTAACTTATAAACTATCATATATTTCAATGAGAGTACAGCTTAATTGAATACTGACAAATGTAACCTAGGTTTTAGAATTCCGCAATCAATTTTAGCTTTGCCACTACAGCAGTTTAAAAACAACCTTAAAAAGAGACTAATACAAAAGGCCTACTATACTGTTGAGGATTACTTAGATGATAAGAACGTGTGGATATAGCTCTTTTAGAACCTGTAAAAGACAGTAATGACTAAATATAACTAATATTAGAATTATATTTTTAAAAAAGCAGGCGCCGAGTTTCTGGCTGGCTCTTGTTGTAGGAACAGCTTAGCGCCAGCAGTAGAGTTGACGATTCAAAAGCACTTGTTTAGAAATGTACTTGAATAAAGAATATTATAAATTTTGAATTTGATTTACCACAACTTTTATATTATAATTTTTTTTTTAAGATTAAATACGCTATGATTTCTAATATCCGTTGTAATAGAAGTATTGAAACTAAAAGTTTATAAAATACGGTTTATAAAAATTTATAAAAGTTTATTAAAAGAACGGTGTAACGTTGTAAACAAATCAATAAGCATTATTTTTGAGTTCACAGAGAGCTTAAATATCAAAACAATTTTTTTTATTTGTAATGATTCATCAAATATATTTTATGGTATTATAAACTCGTTAATTATATTTGATTTGTCTCCAAAATGCGTTTATAATTATAATTTTCAAAGCTTTTTAGTTTTATAAAAATGGCTGTTAAAATATAAATCTTCATTAATCAAAAGGTATATTCAAACATAAGCGCAAACAATGGGCGCGTAATCAGGAGAAGCTCAAGAGCTAAGGCGCTAAGAGGCGCGCCACTCGCTCGATAATTAGATGTAATCAGATATTTTCAGTAAACTCCACTCCCTCGGCTATGCACTCCCTTTAAATGAAAATATCCTACCATTGGTCTTAGATATATTCTCACTTTAAACTCATTTTGTTTGTATTTTATCATTTACAATTTTTTGGCTGTTTCATTATCTAAAAAAGACACAGAGTAATGACCGCTATTACGCTTATTTTTTTTAATCAAAGGCTTTTATAAATAAATAATAAAGAGCTTTACTTAGAATGAATAAGTAAAATTTAATAAGATTTAGAGATTTAAAAATACATAGTGATGAAATGGCATATTTTATAGCAAATACCGAAGCATAAATGTAATCAGTGCTTAAGTGTTCCAGACTTTCTCGAGCGATAATGTAAGGCTTTGCGATCTATCTACTATACAATCTACTACTTTGGACATCATACTCAGCAGGATACCACACAGCGGCTTGATTTACATTTGTCGCCTTTTACGACACCTCGATAAGAAATGAGTCTATTCTACTCAGCTGGATACCACACATGGACTATCTTACACTGGAAGAATTTTTCAAATCGGTCAAGTAGTTCCTGAGATTAGCGTGTTCAATCAATCAAGCACTCTTTAGATTCATATATTAGTATAGATATACCAGTAATTCTTAACACAGGTAAATAATAAAAATAAGAGATAATTCTCGACTCTAAATTTGTAATCAGTAATCTTGTATATTCCGAATCTTGTAAACGGCTCCAACGATTATCATGAAATTCTGCATGTAGGGGGTTTGGGGAGGGACTAATCTAGCTAGGTTTCATTTTTTAAAAATGTCGTTTTATCCCTGTTTTCGCTGAAAAAATGATAAAATGTTGAATAGAATATAAATTGTATTAAAGCTGTCATTTGTAAAGTTGTGATATCTCCCACTGGGGTAACGGGTAGACTAAATGAGTGAAAATACCTGGGATGTAACCCCTAGTATTACCAATCAATTTTCTTTTTTTTTCTACTAGTATGCCCAACCCGATTTGCCGTGCTAATTTAAAGATATATTAATTATAGTTATAAAAAACCTCCAAAATTTACAGAATCATTCGCTGGGTCATTTCAAAGATTGTCTGGAATTTCATTAAAATAGGTCCAGGCGTTTTGGAGTGAAAAGGAAATCCTCTAAAAGGAGTGGCGAAAAACGAAAGATGCAAGTACCAGTATCGTAGTATATGACTTTTCAACTTAAAACTGCACATCTTTTTTATTTGCTGGCCAATTGAAATAAAACATCCCTGTATGTTAAGTGAGGTATTTTACTACATATTAGTAAAAACAGCGTCTAAATCGGATTAGCGGTTTCCAAGATTAGCGGGAACAAACGCAGAGAGATTTGATATCTCAGCGATTTTTATTACATGTATAGATAGATAGATAATTAGATAATTTTTAAAAAAATACCGAGCGTGTCTCGTTTACCCAGGTGCTTTGTAATTATTTAAAATGATACGAGTTCTACTAGTAGGGGCGCGTCTCATGGTAACCCGCTAACCAGACGGCGGTCCCCACACCCCACCCAAATGTCGCCTCGACTTCGTCTTACACGCGTTTATCTTTTTAATTGCGCCCCCGTCTTGTTACTCGCTTGTTAGATTTATCGGGATCCCCTATAGTTATTTTATTTTTAACATAGAAACAACATTTTGGGAATAAGTACTACTGGTAAATAATAATGGTTCAATAAATGAACGATTATAGACATAATATAAAATGTATTTAATTTTTTCCCAATTCATTCAAATTAAAATTATTTGTTTTTTTATCTAAATAAACTTGTAAACAAGTGTTTTTGAATCGTTAATTCTACTGCTGGTTCGGAAAGCTGTTCCCGAGAAGAGCCAGCAAGAAACTCGGCGGTTGCTCTTTTCAACATAATACTTATAACTAGTTACATTAACTCATTACTATCTTGTACAGGGTCGGACAGTAGCTATATCCACGCACTCTTATCGTCTAAATCGTCATTTATTTCATTTGTGAAGAAATTAGCGTGATGTTGCTATCCCACTGTTGTACATTCGACACTTCTCTCCTGCAGAGATAAAATTTTTAGCTTAAACCCGCCACGATGCTCCAACACGCATAATTGGGTTACATATATATCAATAACTGAGCAGGTGTTTTTATGTTTTTTACATCGGAAATACACTTGATTTATTTTAAATATGAAGGCTGTCATTTTGTAACCTGCCAATCTACAATGGAGCTGCGTCATGGGTCAAAGTTCCAGTAATTTTCTCAATAAAGAGAAATTTGCCCAGCAGCGGGATATAAATGGTCTGTTAATTGACTTTAGAAATTTAATTTAATTAATCAATATCAATTCTATTTGTTTTAAATTTATTTGTATAAAAACAGTAAGAAATGCTTTAATAAGTCGATAATGTTTCAGATATTACAGAGTTAGCTTAATATTTTATGATATCAGATCGGTAAATTTATTAAATACTCTTTGGTTAGACGTAATTCTATCATAAATTAAACTTAAGGTTACCTCTATATGTGTATTAACTTTTCAAAATGTCAAATTTTAGTCAGTCATGTAAATTAATAAAAACTTGAAACTATAAAATATAATATACAAATGGCCTAAGACTAAATCAAAATTGTACAAAAGTTTAGAAATTAAAAATAAATATAAATCAAAATCATTATAATCGCCAAATAAATAAAAGAAATGTTTTTCAAAATAATTTTCGCCGTCTTTCTAAATATTGATAAGTCCTCTCTAAAAGATATACTAAGTGTAAAGAAATAATGGATATCGAATATGATTGTACAAGAAAAACATACAGTAAATCCAAAATTCTATCGTCAAAATTACGTACAGCTAGTTTTTATATGTTTAATGATGCAATCGCTGCATATCATAATAATTATACAAGTTATTCTAAACATATTTACCATCCCTTTGATTGCTTACAACATGAATATAATAATAAAGTAAGACATATAAATCTAAACGAGAAAGAGAGTTCAAAACATCAAGCCATGATTGAACCATGTAATACCGAAGAAGCCGAAAAACAGCCTCTTGAAAAAATCATTTTCAAAGATGAACAAAATATCTCAACAAAACCACCTATTAAAAATGTTATCCCAAAAATTGAACAAGAAACGATTGAGAATGGTTTGTAAAAAAAAAT
Source organism: Morpho achilles (assembly GCA_947086495.1). Taxonomy (NCBI): domain Eukaryota; kingdom Metazoa; phylum Arthropoda; class Insecta; order Lepidoptera; family Nymphalidae; genus Morpho; species Morpho achilles. Next base: position 6,005,866 of record CAMTZB010000016.1, read on the forward strand.
AATGTTTGTATAGAGATCATAACTTCCAATAATCACATTTGTTTTTTGTCAGGTTTTAAAAAAGAAGATCAACCTACGCGTATGGATTGGAATGAATATCATCGTCTAAGTGTAATTCACGCTTTCCTAGAAGAACTGGAATCTGATTACCCCTCTATATGTACCGTTGGAAACATTGGGAATTCTCTGGAAGGGCGTAAATTAAAGGTGCTTCAGCTATCTGAATTAATACAAACAATGTATGTCTAACAAATACATTAGCCGGTTAAAGTAGAAACTATTATGCTGTTAATAAAATCGAAATGCCCTTAAAGGTTGCTTTTTCGGACAAATAAAGAGAGGATCCCTGAATCAATTTCCTAAATTGATTCAAAAGGAAAGATGTACGATAAAAGAGCACCTGGAAGGCAACGTTTTAAAAATTAATTATGGGAGTGGAATAAGATATTATGAAATAAAATAGAGGGCAGACAAACGAAATTTCTTTTCCAGCTGACCTCCAAAGTTCAAGATGGCTCCGATGACGATGAATGAGCTAAAAAGATTTTAAAAACATTTGTACCAGCATTGTTTACGTTCCCTATTTATATTTTTAGATTCTTAAGGTATCAAACAGTGATACCAGTAATCAAGCAGTTTGGATGGACGCCGGTATACATGCTAGGGAGTGGATAGCGCCTGCTGTCGCAACATATATTGCGAACCATATCGTCCGTAACTTCACATCATTGCCGACTTGTGTCACGAATAAGGACTGGTAAATTATTCATTATGACTTCTTACTAGTAGTTAGTATGTACAATAAATATAATATGACTAAGTAAAAATATTATCCTTATCAATTAAGTTCTTTAATTACACGTAGAAACACATTAAACGATTTGATTAAATACTATTGCGGGATTTTATTTTCTATTAAACTTACATTATAAGGCATTGTATTGTTTATTAAGGACAAATCATCAATTTGTAAATAATGTCTTTTTTTAAAGTTACCATCTAATAAGAACAGGCCAGGGTAACTGACATACCTAGATAAACGATTCGCGATTCAAAACTGTCAATAGGAAATGTACATAGATTGATAAAACGATGCACGGCCGGATTACAAGTTAAGACGGCGACTCTAACGGAATAGGCTGTTTTGGCAGACCCACAAGGATAGTTAGACGACTTCAGGATAAAATAAAAAAATACTCAATTAACTGCTTGATTCAAAAGAGACAAAAGGGTATTACATAAAATATCCTTTGAACAGACTTTAAAATGCCGGTAGCTTTCAACATTCGGCATCATTCTGTTAAGGAAGCAGGAACAGAAGAAAATAAAAATTAAATGTTTGAAATATTAAAAAAATATACGATATTTAAAAGATTATCCGCCAAGTTTCTTGCTGGTTCTTCTCGGTAGGAGCAAACTTCCGAATCAGTAGTAGCTTCTTTAAAAACATTTGACGATTCAAAAGTACTGTAAGCAATCCACAATATTTTGAATTTGAATATAATTACAATTCAATTTAAACTTAATTTAATTATTGATGTTGTAAATAAATTATTTTTCATTGTACAAAGTTTAATGATGCATTGCCCATTAAACCGTAGTCTACAAATTTATAGGTATTTTCACCCGGTCGTCAATCCCGATGGCTATGAATATTCGCATACAGCTGATCGTATGTGGAGGAAGAATAGAGCCTGGCTTGGGGGTACTTGTGTAGGTGTGGATCTTAACAGGAATTTCAGGTAACATATATTAATTCTCCATAAATTAACTGCGTTACTATCCCACAACTGGGCCTAGATCTTCTCTTTCCGTTTTTGGAGAGAAGGATTGGAGTAAGACCTACCACGGTGCTCCAATGCGCATTCGTAGGTTACACATATCCCTAGAATTCTTAAGAGATATACAGGTTTCTTCACGATGTATTCCTTCACTGAAAACGCTGTGATAAATTGTTATTACCAATTAGATACATAAGTCTTTAACAGTAACTCATTGGTGCCCGGAGTTTCAACCCGTGACCTCTCGAAAGAGTCGCACGGTCTTACCAGTACCACCACCAGTAGTATGGTACCACCACCAGTGTAGTAGCAATTTAATGAGTAAAGACTTGTTTGTGTCTAATAGTTATTAAATCGAATATTCCATTTTCATCCAATATCATTTTAAGACGATCAATTATTTTTAATAAACACCTCTTTGCAGTTACGGTTGGGGAGGTAAAGGATCATCCGCTAGTCCTATAAATGCCTTTTATAGAGGACCAAAAGCGTTTTCAGAACCAGAGTCCTGTGCAATTAGGGTATGATTTTTTTAAAGAGAAAAAGAATAGTATTACTTCAGTTCTGTTTACTGCGATTAAATTGCTGTATTATATTGACTTGCACTATTGTTGACGTACAAATGTTTGGCTTATGTCTCATATAATATATGTAAACAAAAAGCAAATGTACACACTAGTAAAATGATTAATAATTTTATGTATTAAAGATTTCTACATGGTATCGGAACAAAAATATGTATGGCCATAAAGGAACAACCTGTTAAAATCGGTAATTAGAAACATTCAACGACGAATGAATACAATGTGGGAGATACTAGATATGAATATAATAGGACCACAAAGTTAAGGAAATTCTAGAGAAGAGCTAGTTATGCATTTATTATTCAACTAAGTAGAATATAGTTTATACTTCTCGAACGCCCAAACATAATTATGTTGGGTCATATACTATCCACATCCCAGCCTGGAGTTGGCCAGCGGGCCGTACTTTGCCCATCACTGTGCCCACATTCTAGTGGGTCATGTGACCAAAATATATATCCTCCTGCCCTTATCCCACTTTAAGTGGAGTCGGCACAACAGTTATAAACATGTTGTAACATGATTTGGCTACGTTTTACGACCGGCCGCCTGCCTGACGTCAACTTACCTTAGTCGTATTTTACGACACCTCGATAAGAAGGAGGGTGGTCTATTCTACTAAACCGGATACCACACGACAGGTCAACTTACCTTACTCGCCTTTTACGACACCTCGGTTAGAAATGAGGGTGGTACTATTCTACTCAGCCGGATACTACACGGCTAGGTCATGTTACCAAAAATTGGATGGTAAAATGTTGTTAACAAATGACACTTTGCTTACTCGTACTTTGTTTAACTATCCACTTTGTTTATCAAAGGCATGTTTCAATAATAAATCCACAATTGTACTGTGTTCAATGTAAAGCTGTAATGACAGTTGATACCGAAATCGTGTCATCTGCGCTGCATTCGGAGATTAAACTGCAAACAGGTTTTAGTAGTAAATCAATTACACAGTGTCGGTTTTATACCGTCGAATTCAGCACGTTTCAAAGAATTATAATTTTAGGCTAATAATTTCCGCGAATTATTTGAATTTAAAAATTCTCAACTTTAAACGCAACTCCATGTGTAACATGTACAATGAAATAAAACAGATTAAATATTTATATAATATTAGGCGTTACATTGCGGAGGTCCATAATACAAAAGTAATAATGAAATAATTTATCTACAATCCGCGATAAAGTAAACAGAAAATATAAATAAAGCTAAAAGTAGAGTGGACTATTCGTTTTCATATCTGATACATCCAGGATTCGTAGAAACACAAGCAAAAACCTCCAGCACCGCCGACAATCGTTTTGGCCCGCACCCAAAGCATCATCAGGAGATACGACTCCCAAAAACTCGCAAAGCGAAGCATTACTCAAACATACTTACTTATATTATATACTAATCGATTCAATCCCACCATTTACTTTAATTTGATAAGATAAATTTGCAATTTAAGCTTACAAACTTTAAACCCATTTATCTTAAAGCCCGAACTTTTTGAGTTGTGCAGTCTATGAGCGATATTATTTTTCTAAGGTGTATGTAGTCCCTATTTATCAATGACATGCGCCATGAATAACAATGAGGTATATTTCAGGATATCCTACTCAACTCTGGGATTCCATTCAAGGTTTACATCACGCTTCACAGTTACGGACAAGTTATTCTTTTTCCTTTCGCCTATAGAGACGAACTATGTCCTGACTATGTGCGGTTGCTAGAAGGTGCCACTATCATGTCTAAGGTTTGTATAAGATATTAATAAGCTTTAAACGAGTGTGATATTTAGGTAGCTGATGACAACCTTGCGACACCAGTTAATTTGAAGGAGAAGAAGGTGAAAGAATTATTTAAAATACAGGGAAAATTACTTACGTATGTTGGGGTAAAGGGAGTAGCGCCAGAGTTGACGAATTATCAGAATGGCAGAGAAAAACATATTTTCCCGTCTCAACTGAGAGTTACCGGGAGTAGAAAGATAGGAGAAAATCTCTTAAGTATGCGGAATCTGGATTGTTGCCTAATAAATTCCGAAATAGCTTAGAAATAAGGTTCTTACAAATGTCAACACTGTTCTGTAATGGATATGGGTGCACGCCATAACAGATACATGAAAACAAAACACACTCTCTGAGCTCGTTGGGGATTGAATTAATTGCCTAACCTAAAAATTCAGACCAAAATTGTCAGATGACATTAAAAAATGTTATTATTTTGTAATTGTATAAAAAAAGGAAATTTTACAGTTCTCTTAATTTAGGCTATTCACGAAAGTAGTGGAAACATATACAAGGTTGGTATCTCGAGAGACGTAATGTATGGTGCGGCTGGAACAAGCAACGACTGGAGTTATGGCGAAGCTCGCATACCCTACTGCTATCTGATAGAGCTTAGAAGTAAAAAGCACAAGTTCATGTTACCCAAAGATGAAATAGCAGAAACTGGGAATGAAATATTGAATTGTGTGAAAGCTCTAATGGAGTTTCTTGACGAAAATCTTGAAGGAGAAAAAATTGGGGCTGAAGAAAAGATTATGTAAGTATAGTATTTTTTTTTAATATTGAGTAAAACAGATTAAAATATAAAGTATATTCTTCGTACAAAGTCATGAAACTTGCATAGGGTTTGTGAACTGGAATCGCTGAGTTTTATTCAAAAGGCTATGTCATTTACTTTTACTTTCCGTTGTGTTTTTCATTGAGTAGGTATGGAAAATGTTGTAGGAAAATTAACATATTTAAAAAAAAAAAAAAATGCCGACGCCAATCTGAGTTTATATAATATTTTTATTGTTCGTTTATTGACTTTGTATCGAATTTGTGCTTTGTAGTACTCGTGCAGTTCATGTAGTAAACTATTGTTTTGAAAAAGATTCTGTATGAAGTCACTGGAAAACTCTAAACTAGAACCTACAGCGTATAACGCTACAAAAGTCATTAAATGTTTCTGTACATTGGATATAATAAGGAATCTGGTTTTAGTTACATTATAAACGACTGAATTGTACAGTAGTAAATTATTCTGTCAAATGGTCGGTTTAGTAATCAGTTAATTGGCTAGCCGATACGTTATCATGTGGTTGTCACTTTTTGAATATTCGGTACATTGTTATATGTCCTCAGTAAACTTTTTGATGAACTTTTAATTAAACAATTTTGTTCCTCTGCGTTTTTGGATATTGTGATTACTGTTTTCATAAAAGCCACGTATGTCATTGTCTTGTATTAACAGGAATAGGACTGCGTTCTTAGATTGATAAATTGGTTGATAAGAAACTTGGTAGAGAACATAATTTGAATTTTCCAACACAATACTTATCAGCAAATTTTGAGTGAATGTAAACGTACGTCATACAACATTAACTATATATGTAATATTAAATAATAAAAGAAATAAACTCCTTCTTAAGATATAAACTGTTACTAAAAAGTTTTCAATATTAATGAATATTTTATTAATATAATTAGCAATTTTTTTTACACACTTATGTCAAAGTAATAATGACAATGACAATTCGTATAAATTCCAAGTGAAATTTACAATTTATTTTCTAAAATTATATAAACAAAGTTAAAATCGAAATATTAACAATTACCAAAGTGGCACACACTCGCCAAAGATCACAAGTATGGGAATTAAGATTTACTAATGAGGGGCAAAGATATTTTGTTAAATCGCTTGATACTTTGGGTGGTATGTATTTTGTTCATAATAAACTGATAGCTAGGAGATAAGCTTTGCTAATAGGATTCTATATATCTATTCTTATAATACACAGTCACCAAAAGCTGTCTGTCTGTATGTGATCGATTTCTCAAAATCTACTGAACGGATTTTTGAACGGTTTTTACTTAAAGGTAGTACAATTCTTCCGAAAGGCTTATATTAATAGTACATTACGGTTTTTTGTAAATTGTGTTTAAGAAGTCACGCAGTTGTAAAAAAAACTCGTCGGCTGAGAGGTTTATTTGCGTAAGCCAACAGAGATATACTAAAATAATGCACTAGAGAAATGCAGATCTATAAAAATTCTACATAAAATCTCGCGACAGCATGTCTTTATCTCTTATGGTTAACTCAATAACTACTTTTATTCTGGAGAATTCTGGAGATATGTGTTACCTACTAATCCGCATTGGAGCAGCGTGGTAGGTCTTAGCTCCAATTTTTCTCTGCCAAAAAGGAGAGAAGAGGCCTATTCCAGTGTGCAGTGGGAGAGTAACAGGCCGCTACTTACTTACTATATAGTAATCATATTTTACTATGCCGTGTGATATCCAGTTGAGTTGAATAGACCACCCTTATTTCTTACAGAGGTGACGTTAAAGACGATTGAGGTGAGTTGATTTCAGCCAGGCGGCCGGCCGTAAAATACCTAGCCAAATCATTTAACAACACGTTAATAATGTGTTGTGCCGACCCCATTTAGAGTGGAATAAGGGCAAGAGAATGATGATATAATTACAATATTTTACTAAATCTGTGAGTTGGAAACCTGTCAAGGTGTAAGGGAACTATAAAATTGCAGTAATCCAGATGACTTTGATGTTACTAAACTTCAATAGAAATTAATATAAGAATAACGATTTCAGCAATTAATATCTGGAAGGAAGAACGTAGCACCATGGACATCATGGTGGAGGGTCCACGATCCGCTCAAGTGGCAGGGATGCTGCACGAGAGGGAGATAACGTATGCAGTGGCAGTTGGTGACGTCGATGTGCTCATTGAAAGAGAACAGGGGAATAGCATGTTTAAAGAGAGACGCACGGCATTGCGTATGTTTTCCTTCCTACTTTTCTCTCTCTCCACTGTTGGACATAGGTCTCTTCCAAGAACTTCCACGCTACACGACCACGACACGCTACCTTTTTGAGTTCGTATGTCCATCTGGTGGGAGGTCTGCCTACATTACGTTTTCCGGTACGGGGTCGCCAATGTAGCACCTTGAGACGCCAATGTCCATCGGTTCTTCGAACTATCGAACTTCCTGCTTTTAGGGTACTTAAAAACAATTGATAATCAATAGCCACTAATTTGATGATAACTTCCATTCTTCTTTTCTTCCTAGCGGTTATCCCTGCTTAACCAGGGACCGCTTTCCTGCTAAATTGCCTCCACTTTGGACGGTTTAATGCATCCTCCCTTTGTAAGCCATTGGAAAGCATGGTTGACTCCGCAATATCAATTCAACGTTTTTGGTCGAAGACGTGGTCTTTGGCCGGAAACTGACATGTAACCGGTAACTGCATTAGTATCCATATAGCTCTGGGGGCGTCATTACAACTTCATTATTGACTGGCCCATAGGCGCAGTGGTAGTGACCCTATCTTTAGCTCCGCGGGTCGCGGGTTCGATTCCCGCCGAGGGCCAACATTTTCTATAAATTAATTTGTTGGTCTTTGAGCCTGGGTGTATATTTGTATTTAAGTATGTATTTAAAAATATATATAAGTAGATATACTCGTATATTCACCAGTTGTCTCTCACCCATAACACAAGTATTAAGTTACTTACTTTGGGGACGGACGACCGAGTGTGTAAGTGTCCCATTTATTTATTAATTATTCTTCTTTTGCTTTTACTACCTTGATATTAATGTTTTGTTATTATAGTAAATGATGTAGTCTTCTTTAATTAATAAAGCATTTAGTTTCTATTTTTTAATGTAACATGTATCTTTTGAACACGTATTTAGTGTATATATTGTTGATGGCCTAATGAAATAAATAAAATAAAAACATGACATGACTAAACTAGCGAAGACGCGCTTCAACGATTTAATCGGTAATATTTCTAACGCCAAGGCTTTCGTGAATGTGCTGGTTACATATCACACGACTCAACGAAGACAAAATTCAAACAAAATATCCCTTATTATGCACGACCACAAGTTTTAAGTTCTGAATATTGCCTGTTATTAACTAATTATTGAATCATAATTAGGTAATTGTAAGATCATTGTAATATTAAAGGCTTACACCGATAAACTATAATATCGTTAGGTGATTAACATAATTAAAAAAGGGATAAGTTAGTAATAAGTATACAATTAAATAGACTACAAGTATAAATAGTTGTTTTTATTTTCATTCTTTATTTTGTGCTTGTAACTAAAGGTCGTACGATGGACTGGAAGGGATATCACCGTTTGGACGTGATCTACGCCTTTTTGGAGGACTTGGCTAGCCAGTACCCGTACTTGTGTACAGTGAGTGTTATAGGACAGTCGGTGGAAGGGAGAGATTTAAAGGTAAAAAAATAACCATAATTTGTATTATCCTACTAATATTATTATGTAAGCTGTGGTAGCCCAGCGGTAGCACCGTGCGACTCTGTTGAGAAGGTCACGGGTTCAAACCCGGGCAGACACCAATTAGTTTTTCCGTTAAAACTTATGTGTCTAATTGATAATTGCAATCTATCACACGCTTTTCGGTGAAGGGAAACATCGTGAGGAAACCTGCATATCTCTATCTAAAGTTCTGAAGTTATGTGTAACCTACCAATCCGCATTGGAGCAGCGTGGTCTTGGTCTTAGCTCCAATCCTTCTCTTCAAAAAATGGAGAGAAGAGGCCTATTTTCAGCAGTGGGATAGTAACAGGCCGGTACTTACTTACTTTACTAATATTATAAAGTAACCCAAAAGTAACCCAAATCCTTAAATTGTGTTGGTGTTTTTATTCGATCGTTGAGTATCCAAATCAAAATAAATTGAACGCTTTCATGTCTCTTTTAGAAGTATTTATGAACCAATCGACTCTTTTACACCCAAAAATCACACATACCATACACTCGCTCCTGATCACATGAGCACTCTCTTTTTATTCATATTTTAGTTTGTATTTTTTTTTCATTCAATTTTCTTTGTTTTTAAGACTGTGGGATTGGCATATTCTTATTCTAATCTCTTCTCATGATCTATTGTATACTGTATCCGGTTGTATATATTCATCATCCTCCTGCCCTTATCCCACTCTAAGTGGGGTCGGCACAACATGTTACAAACATATTGTCATATGATTTGGCTACGTATTTTACGACCGGCCGTCTGCCTGACGTCAACATACCTTAGTCGTATTTTACGACTCCTCGGTAAGAAAGAGGGTGGTCTATTCTGCTCAGCCGGATACCACACGGCGTATCCGGTTGTATATATTATGTTATATAAATTGAATAAATAAATTAATAAATTAGACTAATACTTTTCTATACTAAGTTATTGTGTATTCTGTTAATAATTTTTCTATTTCCTCATCTAATATTTGCTTTTACCAACTAGATGATAAAGATTTCAAACGGGAATAGCGGTAACACAGGTGTATGGGTGGATGGTTCGATTCACCCACGGGAATGGATCAGCACGGCGGTAGTAACTTACCTCGCCAATCACCTCGTCAGGAACTACCATGATCTACCTGAGACTGTCACTAATAAAGATTGGTAAGAATATCGACAAAATGAAGTTATTTTTCTCTGTTGTGGGTATTTGTATAACAAAGCAGTTGTCATCCAACACATGTTTTAAAGACACAACATGGTGGCAGCGGTGGGATACGCACACACGCCTCCAAAGAGACTCAAACCAGTTTACAGTATAGTACAGTACAGTACAGTACACAGTACAGTACAGTACAGTACAGTCTACAGTACAGTAGTACAGAATTAAATCTTTAATATTTTACAGAATTAGGCGTTACTTTTCGGAGATCTGTAATACAAAAGTAATGATGAAATTATTTTTCTGTAATCCACGATTATGTAAATGTTAAAGATGTATAATGCGAAATGTAGAATGGACTATCCGTTTTCATACCTAATACATGCAGGATTTGTAAAAACACATGCACAAACCTCCACCACGGCCATCACAATACACAAGCAACACAATACAAAATCGCAAAGCATTGCCATTTCGTCGTGAACTCTATCTCTTGATGATGCTACGGTTGGGGCGAAATGATTGTGAACATGTGTAGTGCTTGTGTATGAAAACGGATAGTCCACTCTACATTTAGCATCATATATTTGTTCTATTTACTTAATTGCGGATTATAGCAAAATAATTTCATTATTACGTTTGTATTATATTCTCATTCAAAGAAAATCTATAATATATCAAAAAAATTTCTTCGATACTTTAGTAGTGTAATCCTTACTAATATTATAACTGCGAAAGTCTGTCTGTTACGTTTTTACAGCCACTCCGCCGAAATTTGAAATTTAGTATTATATAAAGTATCTAAAATATCTATCTATTTAATATAGTAAATCACTATCATAATAAAGGCAATGTAATATATTTTAGTTAGACTAAAAACATTTTTTTAACTTATGTAATTAAATATACTTTTTAATGTCTTACCATTCTTCTATACATTCTTTCGCTTCACATAGAGTACGTGTGCTTTAAAAGGGGAATTGAATAGGTATCACTAGAATGCCTCGTTACTTTGAAACCTTAAACATAACTTAAATATTCGTATTTGGCAATATCGTTAAAAAATACCAAAAACCTATAGAATTAAACCTACAACATCGCTTTAAAATAGAACTTGTTTTAACACGAATATCAATTTTTTGTTTAACATTCCAGGTACATACTGCCTGTGTTGAACCCAGACGGATATGAGTACACGCACACACATGACCGGATGTGGCGTAAAAACAGAGCGCGCTACGGAGAGTGCGTGGGTGTTGACTTGAATAGAAATTTTAGGTACGTTCCCATTTTCCGTACTTTTTATTCAATTCTCTTGTTTTTATACATAATATTTTTATTCCCGCTGTGTCGTATCTTGCTGAGTAGAATACCACCCTATTTCTTACCGAGGTATTGTAAAAGGCGACTAAGGTAAGTTGACCCACTGCTTAGTATCTGGCTTAGCAGAATAGACTACCCTCATTTCATACCGAAGTGTAAAGTGGCGACTAAGGTGAGTTAACTTAAGGTAAGTTAAATAACTAGCCAAACATGTCTAAAACAGTTTGTGCTGACCCCACTTAGAGTGAAATAAGATTTTTTCCCTGTTCCATAAACAATATCGGGATTATTGCCTATATGTTATCCCGATGTTTTTAATTGTACCCAATTTCATCAATATTGGGCGGGCTATTAAAGCGCAACAAACAGGCAGATTTTCGTATTTATAATAATAGTGTGGATGTTAAAACATATTCTAATCTGTTAGTATTTAAGATGGAAGAAATGTAACTAACATTCCCATACCGTAGATACATACATCATCTTCCTGCCCTTATCCCACTCTAAATGGGGTCGACACAACATGTTTAAACATGCTATCACATGATTTGGCTGCGTTTTTACGACCGGCCACCTGCCTGACGTCAACATACCTCAGTCGTATTTTACGACACCTCGGTAAGAAAGAGGTTGGTCTATTATACTAAACCGGATACCACACGTAGGGTACACTTACCTTAGTCGCCTTTTACGACACCTCGGTAAGAAAAGAGCTTGGTCAATTCTACTCAGCCGGATACCACACGGTGGGTCAACTTATCTTAGTCGCCTTTTACGACACCTCAGTAAGAAATGAGGGTGGTACTATTCTATTCTGCCGGATACCACACGGCGTTTATAATAATAGTGTGGATGTTAAAATATATTCGAATCTGTTAGTATTTAAGATGAAAGAAATGAAACTAACATTTCCATACCGTCTATATATACATAAGGTCTATAATATGCAATTCATATAACAAAGCGTTTAAAAATATTCCAGTTATGGTTGGGCAGAAAAGGGCGAGGAAGGTTCGTCGGAAGATCCGGGCAATATATTTTTTAGAGGTCCGAAGCCGTTCTCAGAACCGGAAACAGCAGCTGTTAAGGTGAGAGAGTGTTACGTAAATGGATTTTAAAACGCACATCTACACCCAGTTGGGCAAATTGTGTTGCATATATCGCAGTAATTTTCCTAATGCTCAGTGTTTCCTTCAAAAGATAATGCAAGTCGAAAATACGAACTTTTTAAAGCCGAACTATTTGAAACGACTTAAATCTTGCTAACTTTTTTAACTTTGACACCAAAATTTCCATTAATCGAAAACACTTATAATAACCGGAAGTAATTTATACTATTTATAAATAACGATAATAATAATATATTATTAAGAAAATATTTTAAATATATTTTTAAGAAACTGTTTTTACATGGCTATCCTTTAATTTGTAATATGATTAAAATCATTTAAATATGTTTCAAATAAATTGTTATTTTAGAGCGATGTCTTCTAACCCAAGTATTTTACTTCAGTAATTAATTTGTAATGTGGTTAAAATCATTTAAATATGTTTAACAAAATTGATATTTAAGAGCGACGTCTTCTAACCCAAGTATACTTACAAGAAGATCTTAAAAACTTGTTCACAGACTTATGATAAAATTAGTCAATTTTTTTATGTATTGTTTCAGCGTGTAATATTGGAATCGGGAGCTAATTTCAAAGTATTCCTATCGCTGCATAGTTACGGTGAAGTCATTATATTCCCGTGGGGTTACACGGGAGACCCTTGTCCAGATTACGTTGAACTACTAGAAGGAGGCACTGCCATGGCTAAGGTAACGCATCTTATATAAAATTAAAGAGGTTATTACGGCTGAGCAATAGTCACCACTCTTGTTTTAACAGAAGAATAGAAGAATTAGATCTTAGACCCACAACTCTGCTGAACGGTTTGGAAGGTCCAGGAATATAGGAGGAAGCATGCAATTCAGTTCAAACTCTTGTTAATGAGCTCTTTAGATTAGTGTAGTAGATTAACTAATCTAAAACTTAACTAAGTTTTAGGGTATAGTAGGGCTGGCACACACATGTAGTATAAAAGCTCTTTAATTACAGAAAAAAAACGTGGAGAATCATGCAACTAAAGCTTAGTTTTAAAAATCGATGGTTGCTGTGAATTATTCATAAATCATCATCCTCCTGCCCTTATCCCACTCTAAGTAGATCGGTACAACATGTTGTAAACATGCTGTCACATGATTTGGCTACGTTTTTACGACCGGCCGCCTGCCTGACGTCCGCTTACCCTAGTCGTAGTTTACTACACTTCGGTAAGAAATGAGGTTGGTCAATTCTACTCAGCCGGATACCACACGGCGGGTCGACTTACCTTAGTCGCCTATTACGACACCTCAGTAAGAAATAAGTGTGGTACTATTCTATTCAGGCGTTATTCATAAATACTAGTATAAAATAAAAACATACTCGCTTTACAAGACTCAAATACAAATTACAAGACTGACGACAAAACGCATCATAACTGCCTGGTAGAGATCGCTATAGTCATAAGGCCGCCTAATAACATTTTTTTAAACTTCACATCTTTTGTAATATCTTCTACTGTTTACATTATTATTAATTATTTAAATTATATTCACAGGCTATCTTCGACACCAGTGGTCACACTTACAAAGTCGGCAGTACAAAAGACCTTATGTACTACGCAGCTGGAACCAGCACAGATTGGAGTTACGCTGTAGCTAACATCCCTTATTCTTATATGATCGAGCTTAGGGATAAAAAGCACAGATTCCTATTACCTAAAGAAGAGATAATAACTACTGCTAATGAGGTAATAAGTGGGGTGATGCGGCTTATGGATTTTGTGGATAGAAGATGCCGAAGCACTCAGTCATGTATATGCCCTAAGTGATTGCTCTAAATTGATAGTTTTATAAATCGTCTTCCTAGTGAGAAACAAAGGCTATTTGTTGAAATTACATATTTAATATTTCTGGCCTATAAAGAAATTTGAATTGCATCAATGTATGATGAATTAAGTAGTCAATTCCATTATTAATTGTAAAGTGAAAAATATATTAATAGTCACATTTTTTATTGCTAATGGAACAGAGATACTGTAAAGTATGTGTATGGATTTAAAAATATATAGACAACATTTAAATGAAAGGATATTAAAGTCGGTTGATAAATATTCTATAAAAAATAAATATATGCATATTCTATAAAAAAAATTGAGTACCAACATACGTCAAAGCTTAAAGTCTCTATTATATTGAATTCAAAATTCGAACGTAAACATAATTTAATGTATGTTTTCTAACAAAAATGGAAACAATTTATTGTTATATATTTTGAGAGGTTCATTGTATTTTTATTAATGATTCGGATATAGAAATAAATAACAATATTTAATACAAGCAAAACACATTTTTTAAACACTTTATAAAGATGGCGTTTAAAAAAATGTAAATGATGAAATAGACTTATTATAATAAACTAAATTGGTTTTATTGTTTACAAAAACTCACCTAAACCACCAACATATCGTGATTTAAGTTTAATTTATTTATGTAAACCAGTTTTTACGATTTAAATCGTAATATCGAACAAAGTTGCTCCAATTAAAGCAAAAAAATATAATGTTACCATGTTTAAAAATCAAAACTTATTTGCGTTATTGGCAATACTTTTTATAAATTAGATGTAGATCAGTTGCTAGACTTTATAAGAACGTAAATAAAATTTATTTTATTTATCTTACTTTTATCATTTATGTTGATATTATTATAACTTCAGTAAACATTATACATAAACATAGGATTCTGTGGAGGAAACATGTAGCGTTTAAAACAATACGTTGAAAGAATGAAAATGACGACATACTATTTTCAGAATACATCGTAGTCTATGACCTATTCTGATATGACTGAAAATCCTTTAAGCTACATACAAGAGAGTGGTTAAACAATGTAAATTAAAAAGTTTGACCGCCGATTTTTTTGCTGGTTCTTCTCCAAGGTACAACTGCCTCAAACATGTAGCTACAACAGTTTCATTAATCAAATTGATCCTAGACGATTCAAAAGAGCTTAAAAGAGCTTTGATTGATTTGATTTGTTTGATTTAGAGTTTGATTTAGAGTAGTATACATAATCATTGATAAAACTTGTTCAAATATAAATTTTTAATTAAACAATTTTAAATTCGTAATAAATTAATTAAAACGCCTGAAACAGTAATAAAAGTATGCAGCGTTTATTTTGTTCATTATGAACGTAAGGCCATACGTTTCGCTGCGGTCAGGAATAATATGGATGCAATCCAAAAATGTATCCTCACACCACGACATCAAACGAGCTCCAATACGCCGGTTTATTGTTTCACATCACTGCTTGCCAAAAGTTTAATTTCGATAATATTTATTTTACAAATTTCCATACCGTTTATTTATGTCCGACCCATTTAAATGTATAATAGCTAGTGGTTACAGATTAACTTCCTACTACTAATATTATAAATGCGTAAGTTTGTGAGTATGGATGTATGCTATAGACTGGCCCGTTGGCGCAGTGGGTAGTGACTCTGCCTTCAGCTCCGCGGGTCACGGATTCGATTCCCGCCGAAGGCCAACATTTTCTACAAATTTATATTTGTATTTAAGTATGTATTTATTTTTATTTTATTTATATATCTTTCTTTATAACTAAACAGTTTTTCTTACATTTTTTAATCTGCCAAACTGCAAAGCAGTTTATCGGTAGAAAAATATATTGAAATATATATTCACTAGTTGTCTTTCATCCATAACACAAGTATTAAGGTACTTTGGTGTCGGACGACCGTGTGTGTAAGTGTGCCATACATATTTAATTATATTATTATTAATGTTTGTAACTCTTTTACGGCGAATCCGCTGAACTCCGCTGAAATCTATGTAATTTCACACTTAATTACACCGCGGTAACATATAGGCTATAGAAATCCTGTTAATTATACGGGAATACGATGACATTGAAAAGCGTCATCTGTTATCAACCGAAGGAAATATTTTTGTAGGGTTGGAGAATGACAGAAGCTACTGGTTTATTTCAAGACTACAGTTAACGCAAACGAAGTTACGGGTAATAGCTAGTTATAAAATAGTTATAGTTTCAAATATTATGCCGTGCTGCATCCGAATGAGTAGAATAGACAACCCTCATTTCTTACCGAGGTGTCGTAAAAGGAGACTTTGGTAAGTCGACCCACCGTATGATGTCCAGCTGAGTAGAATATACCACCCTCATTTCTTACCGAGGTCTCTTAAAAGGCAACTAAGTTAAGTGAACCGTTCGGGTGGTATCGAACTGAGTAGTATGGACCGCCTTCTTTTCTTACCGAGGTGTCGTAAAAGGCGACTAAGGTAAATCGACCCGCTGTGTAGTATCCGGCTGAGTAGACTAAACCACCCTCATTTCTTACCGAGGTCTCTTAAAAGGCGACTAAGTTAAGTGAACCGTTCGGGTGGTATCCAGCTGAGTAGTATGGACCGCCTTCTTTTCTTACCGAGGTGTCGTAAAAGGCGACTAAGGTAAATCGACCCGCTGTGTAGTATCCGGCTGAGTAGACTAAACCACCCTCATTTCTTACCGAAATTTCGTAAAATATGACTAAGGTAAGTTGACGTCAGGCTGGCGGCCGGTCGTAAAATAACTAGCGAAATCTACGAACAAGATGCTTCAAACATGTTGTGCTGACCCCACTTACAGTGCGATAAGGGCAGGAGAATGATAATGTTTAAAAATTTTTGGATTGACTATCGAACGACGACGAAATAATTAATACTTGAAAACAAATAAGTAACTGGAAATCGTCTCTGCTAAATAGACCCATGTCACTTTTAAGGTCAGAAATGAACATATTAAAAATTTCGATTAACTTTATTTACAGACCTTGCATTATAATACAATCAACAATAATTTAAATACACTTTGGAATTTCACATTTATCTAACGTAAAAACACCTATCGACAATTATCACTATTTTATCGAATTCGTATCCAACTTTCATCTACACAACACTACTTTAATGTTCACCTGCACACCGGACGGTAAATGCCGAGCACTGTACACTTCCTGTAATACCGCTGTTTCAATAAGGGCGCCATACGTCAACAGGTCTCCTCTCTGATGTTATCAAAGACTTGCTGCGAGTTCTGACGCCCTGGTCGGCCCATTCGGGCGACGCGGGTCTTTTCTTCGTTGAGCTTGACGCCGTTGAACCAGCTTCCTCTTCCCTATCAGGACTAGAATTTGAATCTTCTTGCGGCAATGGAGGCCGCAACCACCAGTCGTAACCACCGTACAATTGTGAGTATAACCATGCCGGTGGCGTTGGTAAGAGCGGTGAATTCAGGAACAATTGCGCTGCTAAAGCGCTGTGGAAAAGACTTGATGGTGCTGGAAGGGGTTGCGCTGGTTTTCTAGTTCTTGTGACTGAGGTGAAAGCCCCGGGGCGGTCGTCTGGGGGTGGGCTGCTTGAAGCGGTTACAGATATATCGTCGTCGTCGTCAAGTGGAGAATTCGGGCGTGAGTTAGCCGGACTCGTCGTGCTATGTGGATGCATCGTCGTGGGATTTTCTGAATTTATATCTGTGGAACAAAATAACCATAATTATAATGATTACGATTTAACCGCTTTAGAATAAGAAGAATAAGAATAAGAAGATCTTTATTCGACTTTCACCTTACAAGTATACACCTTATAATACACATTACAAGTTATTAATTACACATAAATGTAAATTTGAGTATAAACCTAATAATTAAAGTAAACACCAAGTACAGCTGTGTGAAAAGTCGAAAAGGATGGCCACTCAGGCTGGAAGCCTCACTGCTGATTTTCAGTGGTCTCCAGTCTTTAATACCCAGCCAATAAAAGAAAGACTTGGTGCCTTCCATGCAATCCATATTTTGCAAGCGCCCTACTTACGCTACTAAAATGAGTAGTTAAAACACAAAATCCTTTGATTTAGATAAGAATTTATACCTTTCGTCAGAAACCCTATATAATTAACTATATGGGTTAGTCAGAAACTCAGTTAGCAAATATTAAATATTATACGCAATTTTACAGTCTTTTTCAAATTCTTTTCACTGATTATATATTCACAGATATTATTAGCAAATTGTCCTTTTATCTTTCATTCTCATTATTACAAAATCCCCTTAATATTGCCACAGTTGTACTGGTATCCTTAGTATTGCCTTAGTTGTACTAAAGACTAGTGGGTAAAACATTTTTGTATTTACCTGTTTCATGGGGCGGTGGTGGAATGTGGTGCGGTGCATGCGCCGGTGGCAGGACATGCGGTGTGAAATGTGCATGTGTAGGTAGGAGTGGTGGTGGATAATGTCTCGCTAGAGCGCCCCACTCCCCACCAGGAAGACCCGCTAACTGATGAGCTATACCTGGAACAATAAAATTTAATGAGGCAAATTTTAGTAATTTAGTATAGAATTAGGCGTTACTTTGCGGAGATACATAATACAAAAGTATTAATAAAATTATTTTGCTTTAATCCGCGATGAAGGATTGATTATAGCTAAAAAAATTATTATTACTTTTGCAAATTTTAGTACTTTAATAACCATTTTTATTTTAACAACACAAAATATTAGGCAAACTTACTGATTGATCAATATAATACTAATTTATACATACTATAACCTAAAAAACCCCAAAAGCTATCGATTTTCTCTGAACGGATGTTTATATGGTTAAGGTTAATAGTACAATCTCCCAAACGGCTAACCCGATTTTGCGTTTTCTTTCTGTTGTCTCGAAAAAAAAACGGCAATTTTGTATCTTGTATAGACTCCGGTGTATATGCTTCAATTGTGTCATATTTCATAAATATATGGTTCAGCGGATTCTTGAAAACGTAACAGACTGACAGACTTTCGCATTTATAATATTATTTTTATCCAATTAGAATGGATAATATTCTATTGCAACAATCACGTTATATGTGCATCACGTGATACAAAATAGCTTTCACTGAACCGGACTGTTAAAAGTAATAATGGTAACATTCAAATAACAAGTGAGAGACTGCTTGAAATGCTCGTTTCTGCTCTTATCTCCGTCGAGGCACTCCCCAATTGTTACCAACTGAACAATAAGAGGTTCTATGTAAGGTCGCAAATTAAACGTTTTTAATCTCAGCGTGATATAATCCACTTGAATTAATAGGTTATAACTATCTATATTATATGTTGTACCGTAATTTAACTATTACTAGATGTTTTTGAAATGAACCAGGATCAACCGCAATTGGTTAACATGCTTTAAGAAGACCCAAGAAGCACCGAGGAAAGGCATAAATAATTAATCAATCAAAACAAAATAATCTTTATTCAAATACTCTATGTAAAGTACTTTTTAATCGTCGTTTAATAAACAGAAGCTACCCCTGGATCATAATGATGCTCTTACCTAAAAGACCCAGCGAAACTCAGCGCTAAATCTTTAAACATTTTTATTTTACTTATTACGCATGAATAATTCATTTCGTGTGCGGTGTATGTTTACGTGTATTTTACTAATACAGACTTGTGCTGTATGAATGTAGCACAGGCTCAAACAGACACTATCAACATCTCATTACACGTCCACTCTCAATAAGGGCTCTCGTGTTACTGACGTGGTGCGATTAGGACAGTGTAATGTTTCCTTTGTACTCTAGTATTAGTGTAAATGAGTGTAAGTATATTCATGTATTATACTGTGTGTCTTGTATATAAATATAGAAGGAAATATACACTCAACCCGCATACAGTATTAAAAAGAAATTCTAAAATATGGGCCAACACAACAGAACCTCCAACAACATAATCACCTGGTTCTCACTAGCAACAAGACTATATATCACCCTCTGTACCTCCCTCGAAATGTGTTTCTAATCTCGCCTTATCTCCGTTACAGCACTCCTTGATTGTTACTTACCGTCTTTGATATCAGTTCATAAACGCTTAAATTGTGTTTAAATCTCATTTCAAAAATATGCCACGAACAAATGACTACTTTATACTTTGTTGCTGTTGGTTTGAAGACATTCTAATACTACTAAAGAAAAATGTTGGTATCTTATCTGAAATATTTTGAAATAATGACTAAGTTATTACTATTTAAGTTTCTCTATGCTTTAATATATACATATAAATAAGTTTTTCCGACACTGTTTGTTTGAAAAAACTTTCTAATGATTTTCATGTTATTAGTATGTAACATTGTATTTTTTTCACCCTATTAAATAGCATATTAAGGATTATTATTCGACGCCGTGTGGTATCCGGCTGAATAGAATAGTACCACCCTCTTTTCTTACCGAGGTGTCGTAAAAGGCGACTAAGGTAAGACGACCCGCCGTGTGGTACCCGGCTGAGTAGAATAGACCAACCTCATTTCTTACCGAGGTGTCGTAAAAGGCGACTAAGGTAAGTTGACCCACCGTGTGGTATCCGGTTTAGTAGAATAGACCACCCTCTCTTACCGAGGTGTCGTAAAATACGACTAAGGTAAGTTGATGTCAGGCAGGCGGCCGGTCATAAAAACGCAGCCAAATCACATGACAAGATGTTTATAACATGTTGTGCCAACCCCACTTAGAGTGGGATAAGGGCAGGAGGATGATGATTAAGGATTATAATTCGGTTGAAAAAAAATACCTATATATAAAAAAATGCCGATATATAAAATGACTTCGGACCAATAAATAAATAAGATTATAAATTACTTGCAATATTATAGACCAATATATATTCTATAACTGTTAAGTGGGAGATCATTGATGTTTCAACTTACAAAATCCCTTTTATGTCATATATAAAAAAAGCCCAAAAAAACTGTGTATCATCATAAACACATTAATGAAATAGGAAATGTGTTCCGGCGTCATAATTTCCAGTTGACATTTTTAAGCGCATAAATTAACAAAGTTCGCCGGCGCGACCCCGTATATTCGGCTTAACCCTTTAGCACCCACCTTGGGTAATTCCCACCCCGCACAACCCAACCCTTTCAGCAATAGAATAAATTACAGGGCGTTTTATGCCGTTGATACCGTCGCTGCGAAAATGTTAAACACATTATTTTGAATCCGACCGCTTAGCGTTTATAGCTAGTTCATGGATGCAATTAGACAAAAGCCGCTTTTTGAGGATTAGCTTAATCATGCCTTGAAGCTTTTACGATAATAGTTGGATATTGAATGTTCCTCGAACGGGTTTTATAATCCTTTGAAGGCGCACGTCGTTAGGTTGATTGATTTTAAAGATTTAAGATATTCTTAAGATCGGGAGATAGATAAATTATTCAGCGAGACAGTTTTGAAAAGCTGACCTTGGTTTGTAAAATAGTACAACAAGAAGTATTCCATTATTTTTTCTATTTTGAAAGTATTTTTATAGTAGTATAATGGTGTGTTTAAATATATGAACACTTGAAGTAAATAAGGCACTAAGTACCTAAAAATTAAAATTCGAACTAATTTAGTCCTAAAAGATTTTTAGAACCAAATACTTACTTTAGTACTTAGTGCTTTATTTACTTCAAGTGTTCATATAACAATACAATAATATAAGTAGAACGTCTTTATTTTAACTTTTTTCGAAAAAAATTCAAAAGTTTTATAGTGCAACATTGGTAAATTCAAAGTTCAACATTACAACCACTTTTCTTTCACTTCTTCTTCTTTCTGGAACCGATGGACGTCCACTGCTGAACATAGATCTCCTTAAAAAAGGGTTATGCCAATAATCACCACGCTTGGGATGTGGGATGGTGATCACAGTGCTAGCCATTTCGCACCGACAACGCTGCTGCCTGCTATCGGTCTGTTATATTTAAATCAGCTTGGTTATACCGCCATTGGTCGGTCGCCTGAGCCTCGTCAGTTTATTGGCATTTGTACCACGTGCAGGTGAGGTTGACATTTCAGGAAACTGACTAGGACGAGTTTCCCCTTACATCCCTTTCACATAACTTTGCTTTCACACATTTCACTAATTATATTTTCTTTTCTTTAAAACGTTGTATTGACACTGTTACTTTTTTATTTATTATCAAAATTGCCCATTCTGTGTTACTGCAACGGCCTGTTACTATCCCACAGGTAGGCATAGGTCTCCTCTCTCAGTTTTTGGAAAAAGTGTTGGAGCTAACCCACCACGCTGCTGCAAAGCAAATTGCTAGGTTACATATATCCCCAAAAATCTCTCGAGATATGTGCAAATCTCCTCAGGAAGTTTTCCTTCTCCGAAAAGCGTGTGATAAATTGCAAATATCAGTAAGACATAAGTTTTAAGAAAATTATTAATTAAACATAAATTTGCCTAATAGAACCTGAAGAAATTATTAGTTAATTGATCCAGAAAGAAAAACTTGCTTTTTTATCCATATATAAAACTCATATACTATAATAATAGTTTGTAAAATATACTAGGTACTAAAATTTGTTATACGTAGGCGGATAATTCCAAGAAGCAATAACAATGACCTCTCACCCCTATTAAGGTCTTCTAATAATAAACCAGGGTAGTTTTAGACTCGTCAGTCAAGTTCGATGCTTAAAATATTTCCCATTACTCTACATATTATAAAACAAAGTCACTTTCTGTGTCTGTCCCCATGTCCCTATATCCCGATGTATGCTTAATTCTTTAAAACTACGCAACAGATTTTGATACGGTTTTTTTTATTAAATAGAGTGTTTAAAGAGGAAGGTTTATATGTATTATAACATTCAATATGGAGTACAGTAATACTGTAATTTTTGAGATCTCTAATGTGAAGTCGTAAATAATTGCATGTTTTACTTAAAATTTAACGCGTGCGGGCCTTATACACTTATTAATAGATCAAAACTACTGAATAGATTTTATCATTTTTTTCACTGAGTGACATCGGATATATATTTTTACCCGTGCGAAGCCGGAGCGGACCGCTAGTTCATTAAACGGACGTCGATCTTAAACATATCCTCCAATTTTCCTTCACATTGTGAGCTACAACGCAAACGAATTCCAGCGAAACAACTATACTACATACATTTCCCGGACCCAAAACTAAAGGGCATTGTTTCATTTCGTATTCGCTGTTCAAAGTTGCAGAAGAAAGGGTAGCGCCAGACCATTTGCATTCGTTAAAAATTCTTTGCCTTGTGTTCACAGTGTGTAATCGGCGTGTACCGCGATTGAATATGCGAGAGCAAATTTTAATGAAACTATCTCTTTCAAACAATTATTTTCCATCTATTAAAAGAAATCTTTTTAATGGTAAATAAATTTTTTCCTCCTCTTTGGGAAGAAATATTAGAAGCTGATCCGGATTGGCAAGTTACTTATATCCCAGCAATTTTTATATGCATATACAAATTCAATTCAATTAATTACATAATTTATAGAATTAGGCGTTACTTTGCGGAGATCCATAATACAAAAGTAATAATAAAATTATTCTTCGCGGATTATAGCAAAAAAAATTTATTATTACTTTCGTTTCAATTAATTACATTAATAATAAATCATCATTGATTTAAAACTGACTCGGATCAATAACCACCAGTCAAAAAGAGCGCTTAAACCTTACCAAACATTACAAACATCCAAACATCCTTAGCACGCAAAGGACGTTACAGAAAATCTTGAGGAACTCGGTGGACTTCAAAATTTCTAGGAGCTTGGCGGATTAAACTAACCAGTCCTTTCACCATAAAGCGCAAAGGTCAAATTTCGGAACGTTTAGACTGCCTTACAAGCAGGAGATCTTCGTCAGTTATACAAATTTCAGCTATGCGCGGTATTCAGTGTCATTTATTGCTAACCTGCTACTCAAGGTTTTTTATTATAATTATATGGATTTATAGAATTAGGCGTTGCTTTGCGGAGATCCATAATACAAAAGTAATAATAAAATTATTTTACTATAACCCGCGATGAAGTAAAATAAAAAATGTATATAATGCTAAATGTAGAGTCGACAATCCGGTACGTGCAGTATTCGTAAAAAACATGCATGTAGTACTTGTGTACACATGTAGTGCTTGTGTACACATGTAGTGCTTGTGTATTATGGTAGCGGTAACGGAAGTTTGTGCATGTGATTTTACAAATCCTGCATGTATCAGGTATGAAGATGGATTGTCCACTTCATTAAGCATTATATGTATTTTCTATTCTACTTCATCGCGGATTATACCTAAATAATTTTATTATTACTTTTGACTTATACAGATTTTAAGATAAATGTACAAACAGCCATAACTACAATAAACAAATAAGAAAAAAGTGTCTAATATGATTAAAGGCCAACTTAGCGTTTAACGTGATTAAAATAAACAAATTATAAAATTAAATCTACAATGACCACAATCTGGATAAAAGTAAAGTATCAACTCGTCCCCAACGCACATTCTCTCAGACCGGGCGCCTCCCAAGACGTGCCAGTTCGCTACATTACTCCGTTCCGATTTTTTTCTCTGTTTGAAAAATAGCACCGCGACGAGAGGGTTGAGCCCAAACATTTTAATGCCATTTGTTAGATTGCGTCTTGCATTTTTCCCGGGTTTCCGAACAGCGTTAATCTGTAAAGACGATTGGGATTATGCGGATAGCAGAGCTATCGTCTTCAGTGTGATTTCGATGGCCTGGGATTAGGGTGGAAATTTTTAATAGTACTTCGGTATTCGGTGATTAGGCGACGTCTTAGAAAGGGTTGCAACACTTTGGAATAATTATTTTACATCTGTTAACGACTTTTGTAAGCATTTTTAAGATTTGAATTGTAATAATTAAGTAATTCGATAATGAATTTACATTATCTATCTGATATAACACCTGAACCACTGTCACATGGTTCACGTGCTAACCAATCGGGCCCATCATAGATAAGCTTTTAGAATAAGGTTAGCCTAAGTTTACTAACATTAGATTAAGTTTGTGGTATTACTAACAAAATATGAACAAGTGGTTCAAATAAATGTATTTTATTTTTGTTTGTTTATTTATTATTCCTGTTTTAAAATATCATGTCACCCTATCCGAAGAATAAAGTTATATCTCCCTTGTATAATAGATATAGAAAATGTGACGTTATTCTTCGGATGGGGCGATATAATTCATGAAACTTCATGCTGGATGTACTGAGGTTTTGTGTTCTATTTACGAAATTTTCGACAGATTAACATATTAGCATTAGGATAGCATAGTAACAGTTCCAATAAAAACAAAAAAGTTTTAGCTTCAGCAGAACATCCTGATATAATAAGTAATGTAGTCTGTTTTAAGTTTCAATACTTATTATTAGAACAAACAGCTCAAATATATATTTTAGTTTAAGTAAAACCACGCTGGTAGTTTCTGACGTAAGCCAAGACGGATGTTCCCCGTACATCATAAGGTTAATAAGAGGGCTCGCGAACTAACGACGCCGCTTTGTCAACGCGCCTTAACCCGCCGACGCCATCTTGCGCGCCATGTTGGATTTCAATCTGCTTAGCACTTAATGAATTTGCCTCTATTGATTTTGTTTAACCCCTTTTTGTTTATCTTAATTAACCTTTCGTTGTAAATTCGGAGTGAATAGCTGAGATCGTTTTTAGGTCGCGATGTCATATTTTAGATGTTATATAAATTATTATCTGTACAAGTAATTAATACCTAACTTGTTACACGAGATTAATAAACACACCGTTTTAATCTTTGTTTAAAACGTATAATGTTATTATATAGGTAGTCATAATCAATACATTATTAATCCTATTGCGATGCTTTTCTCATAAACCGAAGCTTGAAAAAAGCATTTTAGATTCATAATTAATCGATGCATCATTAAGTTCATTTTCTTAGGAAGAATTTGGTTGTTTAGTAATAAAAATGCACCGAAAATAACACGATAACCACACTTTTAATGTAATTTGTATTGTATTTGTCCTATCCTCTTATGGTTTAAGTTTTGTTTATAAAGCTCTTGATGTTGGGTAAGTTGTAACGAAAGCTAATAGTTTCATATAAGTAATTGAGGATTACAATTACTATTTATTAAATATAATTTCTATTTATAAATAGTTTTATTTTATCATAACTATATTTTACGTAACATAAGTTGTGTATGTTAATTGCGTTTATATTATAAACGACATATTCTTTAAAAACAACGATGTGTTGTATCCATCTGAAGGGACCACCCTCATTTTTTATCGAGGTGTCGTAAAAAGCGACTAAGGTAAGTCGACCCACCGTGTGGTATTTGGTCGAGTAGAATAGAACACCCTCTTTTTTACCGAGGTAAGTTGACGTCAGACAGGCGGCCGGTCGTAAAATACGTAGCAAAATCATGTGACAACATGTTTGTAACATACTGTGGTGACTCCACTTAGAGTGGGATAAGGGCAGGAGTATGATGATATTCTTAAAAACAAATATTTTCAAAATAGAATTATCTGATTATCAGTTCTATGACATGGACTGTATACAATGAATACTGTATATCGGCCATGATTTCATGCAACGTTAAAATTCCACAGATTAAATATTAACCAGAAGCTACCTATAATGAGGCATACATTTGCATGTCGCGATGAAAATCGTCACATTTAGAGTTAATCGAGCTCGCGTCATCATCATACGTATTCATTTTAAAGCGTTTAAAGGCACTGTAAAAGCGCGAATCACGCCATACAAAAGGTTGTATGAGGTGGGTGGGACATTTAAAATTTACAAATGCGTAATTATGCACCCGCATTGTCGCGCGGAAGGGTTATGCCCCTACTCTTTCTTCACCCCTCACCTCCTCTATCCGGGGCTTCCGGGCCTAATGCTATATTTAATTTTCTCTAAGGCTCCCTCATTAATAATGCGGAGGCTGCGACTTTAAGTGGCGCTCACACGGCGACGTGAGACACGGATGTACGAAATATATCAACAAACAATTGTAACTTTCGCTTGAAAACGATTTTTAATTCAAATGAGCTGTCTGTTGATTCTAAGGACACCATTAGCTAAACGATCATGGAGATTGTTGTAGTCAATGTGTGCAGTGCTTGATTAGTGTGCATGTATAAGGTATGAGAACTGTTGTGCTTCGTACACTTAGTTTTACCTAGATTTTCTTAACAAACGCGGTTTATATCAAAATAAGTAATCATAACTTTTGTATTATACTTTTCATTTACCCATATAGTTTAACAAGACATAAGTATCGCATATATTCATCAGTATCATCACCACATCAACTAAGACAGACTGATAAAAGAAGATTTGTATAGTTCAGTCATCAGTTAAAAACACTTTTACCTGGACTACACTTTTACTACACTTTTACTTTTTTACTTTTACCTAGAACCTGATTTAGAAAGCCTACTATACTGTTGAGGTTTACTTAGAAGATAAGGATGTGTGGATATTGCTCGCTGAGACCCTGCACTAGACAGAAATGACTAAATGTAAGTAATAATAAATTAGTAGAATTATTTTTAATTATTTTTTAAAAGAGCAACCGCCGAGTTTCATGCTGGCTCTTCTCGGTAGGAGTTTCCGAACCAGAATTAAAGTTGACGATTCAAAAGCACTTGCTTATAAGTTTATAAGTTTATTTGAATTTGAAAATTTGAATAGGAACCATAAGACGTCTGTTGTGTATGTGAATGTCCTGTCTTTTGCTTTTACATAAACGCGAACAAAATATATTAATATGTGATTTATCTAACTATAAATGATCATCATTTATTATTTTCTTATAAATAAAAGCACATCCAAATTTTATGACCTCTAAGTCAAGAAGCCACTGCACGGCCTTCAAACGTGAGTGTGGATAATTTGTCATGATTTCAGAAGGGCATGGATGGAGGGAAAGTAAATATTTCTTATCGGTG
This sequence comes from Morpho achilles, assembly GCA_947086495.1. Taxonomy (NCBI): domain Eukaryota; kingdom Metazoa; phylum Arthropoda; class Insecta; order Lepidoptera; family Nymphalidae; genus Morpho; species Morpho achilles. Next base: position 6,033,914 of record CAMTZB010000016.1, read on the forward strand.
AATGTCGCGAAAATCACAATTCAATTTTAATAAAGTTTTTTTGCCATCAAATACGAACATATCACACAAATTATTTTGTAAAAAGTTTAAAGTAGACCTTGACCGCAACATTCTTCTTATCATATCGAATCTTCATTACATTATACATTATACATAATAAAAGGATATTAAAATGTTAACTGAATTATACCTCCGAATTATTCTGATAAATAACTATTTTCGATGATTTCATATCGATTATATTTAGCACAGTTGTTCCTTATACATCGGGGTAACATATCTATATATATAAAAGAAAGTTGGTCTAAGTTACACTATTTATAACTCAAGAACGGATGAACAAATTCGGCTCAAAATTGGTGGAGAGGTTGCTTAGAACCAGGAGACGGACAAAGGATACTTTTTATCCCGTTCGACCGCATTTATTTTATCCCGTCAAGTCACTATAAAACGTGGTATAACAAAAACGACTATGACATGGAAAAACAAAACATAAATGACAGCTAAACGTAATTTAGTCTTTGGGTAAGTATGGTAAAAATTTGACAATTATCAAAATAGTAGTAGCTATAAACGTTACTACATAGTATAAAACAAAGTCGCTTTCTCTGTCTGTCCTTATATCTCTATGTTTGCTTAAATCTTTAAAACTACGCAACAGATTTTGATGCGGTTTTTTTTTTAAATATATAGAGTGATTGAAGAGGAAGGTTTATATGTATAATAAGATTCAATATGGAGTAGAGAAATACTGTGATTATCACTGAGTGACATAGGCTATATGCTTTATACCCGTGCGAAGCTGGGGCGGGACTCCTAGTAGCCTATAGAAATCCTGTTAATTCTATAGGAATAGGATTAACATTGAAAAGTGTCATCTATCATCCATCTGCTAAAGTTTTTTATTCACGATGTGTCAAAGTCATTTTGTAATACGCGTGTGACTTGTGTGATGTACGAGGTACGTTATTGTTGCCTGCTTAGCATTACATAGATTCTCTTAACATTTTTTTTTAACCAGACAACTCGGTAAGGCGCATGTTCATCCAGCGAGTTGGAGTGACAAAAGTGTGGAAGTGTATTAAAACACACAATGTTAAAAGGAGAGGAGAGGGAAGAACTAGAAAAGAAACGTGCCCGCATGAAGTAATGCTAAGCGGTTCCATGTTGGCCTAGGCGAGCAGGGGGAGATCGTTTAGTGCGTGCAAATCGGACACTCATTACCAGTAGGGGCTGGTAAACGGCCCGGATTTTTCCTCCCAACAAAAAAAAAGATACTCTTAACAAACGCGAATTACAGCAAACTAATTCTATTGTAACTTCTGTACTATGGAATTATTGCCTGCATCTATACATCATTTAAATTTCGTTCTCTTAGTTTCATATAGTATTATTCGGATGTGATAGTCGCCTGTATTGTATCGGGTATTCAATAGAGCAACGCAAGTGGCACAAACGTCGTTAGGGCGGGCGTCAAAGGCCCCGTAACTCAATTACACACCTTCCGCTTACTACACTGTGGCAAGATACTTCCCTATATTTTGTATATCCATACTATAATTTTAAACGAGAAAATCTGTCTGTTCGTATAAATTTATTTTATTTATTACTACAATTTTCTGCGGCTTCGGACTCGTGGGAATGAGTGTATTTAAATTTTGAACATAAATAGGTTATTGTGAGTTAACCATAAGAGATAGAGACATGCTGTTACATTCACATTAGAGACTAACCGACGCATTGCAATACGCAAATAAATAACTTTCTTAGCAATCTGATTTAACTCAGTGACTCTATAAATAAATAAATATATGTGACACTTACACACACGGTCGTCCGTCTCCAAACTAAGTAACTTAATCTTAAATAACTTAACTTCTGTTACGGTAGACAGACAACTGGTGAATATATACTTATATATTTTTTAAATACATACTTAAATACAAATAGACACGCAGACCCGAATACCAACAAATTAATTTAAAGAAAATGTTAGCACTCGAACCCGCGACCCGCGGAGCTGAAGACTACCCACCGCGCCATCGGGGCAGGCAAATCAAACTGATTCATAGACCCGAATCAAATTGATGTGGATATTCAATTCAAAATATTTTTTTTTTCAATCAAGTGCTTTTGAATCCACGACTCTATTGCTGGTGTAAGAAATTATTCCTACAAAGAAACTTTTTTTCAAAACATAATTCTCATTAATGGTTTAGTTAGTAGTTATACGAATATTATGCCAAAGCTATCTTGGGCAATGTCAAGGAGTAAATAAATCCATATATTTCGTTTACTAAATACGCAATAGGCTTTCTAAATCACCCTTATATACAGTATATAAGGCTGATAATAAATACTAATAACAGTAATAAACTAATAATAATAACAGTAATTTTGGACAATCGTATAGCAAAATCCAATATGATTTATGTACTTTTATAAGGCGCTGCATTAAAATGAAGCCGCAGATTTATCAATTTTTATATAATGCTATACAAGTTTATGTGTAATTGGTCCTTGGATTTTAACTTATTAATATATTTTTTAAAGTACAATTGGTAACCTGTCTAATCTCGGAAACTAAAATTTGTTTTTATTATCATTCTAGTTCAGAGGCAATCGCCAAATTTAAAAGACAAAGTCTACAAACTATACCGGAATATCCCAAGAAGGTTTAAGACCAGTATATTAATAAAACTGAATATTCCATAAATTTTTAAATTGCATTTGCAAATATCGAAATCAAAATGAAATCCCATTTTATATGGGATGCATGAAATAAAAATTTGCCTCAAGAGGGTGATGCTAAGCAACGTCTTCCGTCTAACGACGAAGACTTGAATTGTGACTTGTATTGCTTCACTTTTGAAGCAATATATCTTATACAAATATAAAATCAATTATTATAATAATTCTATAAAAAATATTTAAAATTCTAAATAATAAATGATACAGCTAATAATATTAATGTATAATGTTACCGATGTCTTAATAAATTATATCTTTATAAATTATTGATAATTTTTATGACAAAGCAAAAATGTATAGTTTTGTTACGTGAATTTCAAGATTCGAGTGATTTAAGTTTCTATATCTTCAAAAAATTAATTTAAAATTTTATTGAGTTAATCTCGTATATATATATATATATATATGTAATAAATATAATGTAGGTATATATATAAATATATTTTCGGAATGTCGAAAACTCAACTCGGTTTTGGGCGAGAAAAATCGATCTAGCCAGGTTTTATGTGAAAAAAAATGCGTTTTATCCCAGTTTTTGGGCATTAAAAAATACAAAAATTTATAATAATACACTATTTTTGCCATAAACTGTCAATTCAGCGTAGCCTATTCGGGGAAGGGGCAGTGTGAAGAAATGTAAATACCTAGGATCGATCCCAACTACCATATCATTTTCCTTTTTTTTTAAGTTTCTTTTTTTTTATTTTGTAAAAAATTACCGTTAACTAGGTATTAATATTAAATTCTAAATGTCTAAGGTTCTAAATAATAATAACCAGCGTGTTTCTTACAGGTGTCAAAAGAGGGTTAGGGAAATAGATAATTAATTGTTGCGCGAAACTTTAGGGCCAAATGAAATCCCCTCGAAGGCGTCGTGCACGTCGGCGTCTGACAGCGGTCCGGTGACAATTTAATATTCCCGAGATCGAGCGCGTAGCGGGGGACCTCGCTGATATTAACTGCTCACCTTGAGTCTACACGCTTTCGTATTAAAACGTCTCCTACAGTAACACTTCTTTTTAATGGTTTTTATATACCAGTATGAGCTATGTATAAATCACAATATGGTATCCCGGTAAATAGACCACCCTCTTTCTTACTGAGGTGTCGCAAAAGACGACTAAGTTAAGTTGACGTCAGGCAGGCGGCCGGTCGTAAGATACCTAGCCATTTATAACATTTTGTGCCGACCCCACCTAGATTCGGATAAGGGCAAGAGGATGATGATAATATGATGATGTGCCAAGAATAGAGCGAATATTAGATGCTTTGTAACTAGTTCGTATGCCGAGCTAATGTGTATATTGCCTAGAGGAATAGATGCCCAAAAATAATTAGAGTAGAGAGTAACTTAATTATTTAATTGAAGATTATATGAATGATAAAAATGCTTGAATTTGAAAATCCTTTCACCTTTACACATGTCATGCGGTTTAATAATGTAAATTGAAAGCTTTTAAAAGCTTGACCGCCGAGTTTCTTGCTGGTTCTTCTCGGTTTCGAACCAGTAGTAGTTTCATTCAAATTTATTGATCCTTGACTTTTATACTTGACTTAACTTGAATTTTTACTTGAATAAAGGTTATTTTGATGTAATGTAATTGATTCTAAGTTTATAATTCATTTCAAATGCTTGTGAAAGTCAACTTGAATTACCAATATTTTGAATTGTTATTTAAATATGAAAGCGCGCGATGTAGCCTAAAGTTAATTGCACGTTTTCATATTTACCTACCTTAGTCCACAGATAAAGTTATTTTTAATAGTTATTATTATTTATATGATAGTTTAAATTTACCTGATAATTTAAACGGTAGAGAACCCATAAGCGGATCGGGTGCAAATCTTGGTCCAAAATGGAAAGGATGGAAGCCGTGGTGACGTGTCTTGGAGCGCGGCTCTCTGGGGCCGTCGACTGTAACCTTGATTGCCTTTTGGTACGTCGCCACTTGTGGGGGGGAAGTAGCCAGCATTATTGTCAGCGTAAACGATTTACCTGTTAACAAATACACTAATTAAAAAAAAGGAAAGTAACGGTCTGTTTTATCCAACTGCTGGACATAGACCTCATTTCTACCTTTGGAAAAAAAAGGGGTTGGAGCTTAGACCTAGCACGTTGCTTCAATACAGATTGGTAGATTAGACATATCCCTAAAATTCTCAGTTATGGTGGTTTCTTCATGTTGTTTTCCATCACCGAAAAGTGTGTGATAAATTTCACATATTAATTAGACACAAATCAATAAACCTTGATGCATGCTCGAGTTTGAAACCGTGACCCCTCGATAAAGTCTCGCCGTTCGGCTATCACAGTATACTTGACTCACAACTATTAAATTTAATATAAATTTTCTTCGGACGATATGGAAAACTTTGTTAAGTTAATGATCTAAAAAGGCAAATTCGTCCAAAAGACGCATATGTAAACGTGGTCAAATACGCACGGACGCACACACACAGACACACACGTGTGCAACAAATGTAATTGTGAGTGTAACACACACAATAATTAAACATATATTATATGGTGTGTAAATGTTGCCTGCTTCATACACTTAACATTACATTACAATACCAGGTTGACCGAGCCATGAACGGTAATTTTTTACAAAATAAATAAAAAGGTACTTCAAAAAATAATAGGGTGGGTGGGGCTCGATCCTAGGTATTTTCATTTCGCGCGACCACCCGTTACCCGAATAAGCTACGCTGACTTGACATTTCACGGCGAAAATTGTGTTGTATATATTCAATAAATCCGAAATATATATATATATATATATATATATATATATATATATATATATATATATATATATATATATATATATATATATATATATATATATATATATATATACATGTACAAGATTAACTCATTAAAATATTAAATATAGATACTCCTAACAAATACGGATTATATAAAATAATGCTATGCTTGTAACTACTGTACTATGGAATTCGGCAAAGTAACGTAAAAAATTATCTATAATGGGTATAGAAGGAAATATATTTTTTAAATAAAGATAAACATTTATGGTTAAGATCTAAAAATCCTGGGAATGTGTAACAAATGGTTGTTTTCCTCAAGCATCCGAAGCATGCGAACGAACGCAGGGAATCGTCAACAGCCGCTGTTGATTTGTGGCTGTCACCCGGCTATGCACGTGCCGGCACGTCGCTAAGAAACGAGCTTTGGCTAAGGAAATTCCTGAACGTAAACTACTGGAAATTGTGTTAAATCTTTATGTACGATTCTTTTAAAATCTACGATAAAGCGATGGAAAAACGCAGGATCTATGTGGCAATATTAGTGAGGCAAATAATTTTTTATAGAAAACTCAACGATACGCTCAGTTTTAACTTGTGTTGAGTAACACGGTCTTCATCATTATCAGCCCACTTTCGTCCACTTTCGACGGATTGCTTCGTTGCGAATACTATCCCTCAGAGAAACCTCGAGCATAACTCTTTCTATAGCCCGCTGAACGACTTTCAGCTTGTGGACCGCCTTAACTGTGCCTGTCCACGTTTCGGCACCGTAAGTCATGACAGGTAGGACACACTGGTTGAATACTTTAGTCTTTAGACTCTGTGGGATGGGTGACGAGAAATCTTCTAGTCACCCATCCCACACGTTCTTCCTGTTCAGCTATCATAGCTTTATATAATTTAACGCTCATAATTTATCGTTGATTGGCAGCAATAGTGGCACGACCGAAAATACATATGTTTTTAATTAAGAATAGGTGTCAAATTTTATAGAAGTAGGCGTTACTTTAGAAATTTATAGTACAAAATTTATGATATAAATTTTTTGCTATAATTCGCGTTTGGTAAGAAAATCTATGTAATGCTAAGTGCAGGAAGCAAAACCGTTAAAGATAAAGTAACCACACGTATCACTAAACACCATCACAAACAGCAAAGCATTTAGATATTAAAATAGCAAAGTAAATGCTTTGGCATTTTGTCATGGAGCCTATTTCGAAACTATAGTAGAGATTGTCGTAGTGTATGTGTGGTGCTCGTGTAGTGTGCTGTTGATAGTGGTGTGTTGTGATACGAGTGGTTACTAATCCTGCATGAACAACATATGAGAACATTTTTGTTCCTACACACCATTATATAAGTTTTCTTAACGAACGCGGATTACAGAAAAATAAATCTAACAAACTTTTGTAATAGGTGTAAATGTTAAAATACAATTCTTCTCAGCAGCAAGAACTAATAATTCAATATAAGGCCGTTCGTTTCATTTAACCAAACTGAAGCATTTTTAACCATTTATTTACCTTAGCAATGAAAACTTTAAACACAGTTATCTCAAAACATGATTTTTTGAGTTGTGCCACTATTGCAGCCCATACGATATATAAACTGTATACGTTTTGATATTTCATATCACAATTGACAACAGTACATTTGAAATGACTCCACCACTAACCGTTGCGTTTCATCACAATCTAAATGAAACTCAACCGATACCGCGTTTCGACCTATCACTTAACAAGTGTTTAGAAATTCGCGACAACAATAGCGTCCGCAAACTAAACGCTGCATGTATCCACTGCTGCTTCTTCTACACAATGCTAATTTGGACCATAAATTAAACAGCAATGTACTGTGTGTAAAGAATTATTGTCGCAAAATTAAGGTAATGAGTATAGGGTATAGGAGCAATGACGCAGTGGAATTGCCATCGTAACACATCCACCACAGAGCGGCCGCAAACACGGCGGCAAGCGTTTGAACAATCGCTGCCATATCGACACATACCTAATGGTAATTCTGGTGAAATTCACGGTCGCAATCCAGGCTTCATAAGCGGTTAACTGATACTGACTATTTAGTACGTAAAATTTGCGGTATTGACATGTTAGATTACAATACCCGTGTTTATGGTTTCACTTCGGGGCTATTAATACCGATGATATATTAACTGCTATACAATTGATTTAAAGGATTTATTTTATAATCATTTTCTTGCCCTTATCCGGCTAAAAGGGGGATCGAAACAACATATTATAAAAATGTTTTCACTTAATTCAAATTTGGGGTAGGTATTTTACGACCGGCCTTTGCTTGACTTCAAAGTTCAACTTACCTCGGTAAGAAGGTGGTCTAATCTACTCAGCCGGATACCACCCGGCGGGTCAACTTCCATTTTCTCTCCATTCCATCGTATCATTGGTCAACTCTGGCGGTACTCCTTTTAGATGCATGTCATACAACACAATCCAACCATCTTTTTAGACCTCCCTCTAGTCATATAAAATATATATTGGTATGTGGATGGACATATAATTTTAATTACATTCTCAAATACATATTTACACACAGACTTGAAGAAACAATAAGTGCAGAAATATGTGTCATCACTACATATTATAAAACAAAGTCGATTTCTTTGTCCATATATCCCTATGTATGCATAAAACTTTAAAACTACGCAACAGATTATGATGTGGTTTTTTTTAATAGATAGAGTGATTCCAGAGAAAGGTTTGTACGTATAATAAAATTCAATACGGAGTAGAGAAATACTGTAATTTTTGAGGTTTCTGTAAATAATTACATTTTTTTCCGCTTACTTTGCAAACGCAGGCTAAACCCTACGAGATTTATCAAAATAATGTACTAAGTATTTGTACACCTTGAAAAGGTCTACAGATAAGTCCGCGATGGTATATATCTATCTCTTATGGATAACCCACAATAGCAGTTTTTTTCATTTACTTTTTACGAAAAATGATGCCTTATGTTCAAAGCAATCTTTATACAATACAGCATTAATCCTTATCCAATTGAGTACCTTAAATAAATTGTTGATTTAATATAGATCAATACGGCCGTTTACAGCATGCAATTTAAGTGAACATTTTCGGAGATATTACAGATTTAAAATGCCGTGAGGACGCCGCGCTTCGCCCTATAACACTTCGACTTTAGTAGCTATGTCCCTCTTTCAAGAGTTTGTTTAAAGACATTATGTAATTAATTGTAAAAATAAAATATATAGGGAAAATGTAAAAGTAAATAAGTAAAAATGTACTATATGAATTTAGATATTCCAAAGATAGCAGGAAATCTTCTTGGTATAGGGAAAGGAAATTGTTTTTCTCCAAATTTAACGCTTGCGGGCCACGGGCAGTAATGAATAAATCAAAACTAATGGATCGATTTTAGTCATTTTTTTACACTGACTCACATGGGATATATACTTTATACCCGTGCGAAGCAGGGGCAGGCCGCTAGTAAATAAATAAACTTAAAACAAACATATTTGTTGTTAACGTTTGAACTGAAGATGTTAATCAGGTAGTTATCATGTATTTCATTATGAAATTTGAACAAATATAATTTCAATATTATGTTCTTATAATACGCAGTCTCTATCATGAATAATTCAGACATATAATAAGACAAAATATTAAGAGGACACAAAGACAACCGAAAGCCCTCACTTATTTTCACAACCATAAATTTGCCAATTAAGATAAGCAATACTTCCTTGCGTTTCCAGGCAAAAGAATATTATTTATATTATACTATTATAGTTTCCTATTTTTATTATAGCTTAAATAAAATTGTTCCCAGGAAAATGTCCGCCGGAAATTGACCAGCCCACTATCATATAACAAAAATGAAACATTTTTATGGTATTTATGAATGAGTTGATTTATTATATATATATATATATATATATATATATATATATATATATATATATATATATATATATATATATATATATATATATATATATATATATATATTGAAAAGTGTCAAGTTTTAGACAAATCTTGAAAATTATACATCTGCAAGTCATCATCCTCCTATCCTTATCCCACTCTAAGTGGGGTCGGCACATGTTTTAAACATGCTGTCATATGATTTGGCTGCCTTTTTACGACCGGCCGCCTACCTTGCGTCAACTTACCTTAGTCGTATTTTACGTCACCTCAGTAAGAAAGAGGGTAGTATATTCGACTAAACCAGATACCACACGTTGGGTAAACTTACCTTAGTCTCCTTTTACGACACCTCGGTAAGACATGGTCTTGGTCTATTCTACTTGCCGGATACCACACGACGGGTCGACTTACCCTACTGTAAGTCACGCCATTTAAATTAAGTTTCTTTTTTTTTAATGCACCGTGTGGTATCCGACTGAATAGAAGAGACCACCCTCATTGCTAATCGAGGAGTCGAAAAAAGGCGACTAAGGGTAAGTTGACCAACCGTGTAGTATTCCGTTGCGTAGTAAGGACAATAGGTAAGTTGACGTCAGACAGGCGGCCGGTCGTAAAATACGTAGCGGAACAACATGTTTATCACACGATGAGCGGACCCCACTTAGAGTGGGATAAGGGCAGGAGTATTCTATTGAACTTCATTTTAAAAAGATCTTTTTGTTTAAATTAATTCATATCGATATCAACCGCAATATAAAATATTTACGTAAAACATTTGATGTTGCTCCGTGTTATTCGATGCAAACATATTTTTATGAAGAGTGGCGCCCCCTCGGGATCAATATCCGCAGTTTATGAAGCTTGTCGCACGTGCACGCTGCAATATGTTCGCAGCGGGGAGACGAAAGTCTTTTTATGAATAACTTAAATGATTTATGAAGTGTGCCTTTCTCTATATGCCCTTTTATACAAATGCGGCCAAGGAAATGGGGAAACTGTTTGAAAATTTTCGAAAAAGACAAATAACTACAATGCCAAATATCTTTATAATATTATCTAAACAATTTATGCATTCATGTACTATGGCCTAATTGCGACAACCTATAATATTTTAGAAGTGATACTAGCTACTGTCTTCGATTAGTTTTCACTATCGATTTCTTCAGTATTAAATTCCTTCATGTATGTACTATATTAATTTTATCTATTCGCATGAAAAAACGGTATACTTTTTATGCTAGCTTACCAAATGTTGTTGTACCAAATTTAATAAATTATAATAAAATTGTACCAATATAGGTAGGTCGCGATTAGCCATGAAAATCTAAGAAAGAAAAAGACAGCTCCAATTTATAATATTATTATGGATTGTGTAAAATGATGAATCAAAATTTTAGAATTTAAATTTAAAAAAAAATCCAAATTTAAACTATCCAATACATTTTAAAATATCAAATACGTTTTTCCACTAAATGAAATAAGATAGATGGTCTATGGGAGGATTTTGTTGTGGAGCTGATGATGTTTCGGTTTCGGGGCGAAACGATTGTAGAAATTGTGGTAATGAGTGTGTGTAGTGCTTGTGTGGAGTGTTGGTTTTGGCAACATTTTGAAAAACGTGTAGTAACTTGTCCTGCATGTAAATAGCATGTGAATGTTGCCTGCTTCATACATTTAGCATAACATAGATTCTCTTAACAAACGCGAATTACAGCAAAATAATTCTATTGTAACTTCTGTGAAATAAGACATAATGAAATATGAATAAGCCTCATTTCTTATTAATTATGTATCTGCAGTCTTTGTTTATTATTTTTCTTATTTGGCGACATCTTACGCAGTATTGGCGTCGCCGCCTAAGACGAGCAAAAATAAATCACGAGAAAACACTGCGATCTCAGATCCTAGCCCAATATGCAATTTCCCGTGCCCGTTAGATTAAAAATCAACTTTATAACGTCATAAAGTAGGCGGGGGCGTTAAGATAAGAGTTCCGCCGGCTAAATAAAAAATGAGCCACAATCGTAATGGCAGCGTGCTCCTTTGATCTCGGTTTCATGGCTTACTGGGGATTTTCAGCTTAGAGAGGAGCAATTTGGATATAAAATACGTAATGCGGCCCAATACGCTTTAGGGACATTAGCGGATTGCTTGCCAATACGATGCATGCGCGCTTTGTAAACGAGTGCCGACAGTAAAATATTGTGGTTTATTGATTAATGTGAAAGTTTAGTCCTATGGATGAATGTAGCTTTAATGAAATGTATATGTATCATACTAACTTTTCCCGCGACTTCGTTCGCGTAAAGTTTCGCGTGATAGGTTGATAGGTAATAGATATAGGTAGGTGAATAGATGGCGCTTTTTAGTGTTATTTTATTACTGTAGAAATAACAGAATTTCTATACCCTATATGTTATCCCGGTGTATAAGGAATAATTTTTTTGGTGGGTAGGTGTCAAAGTGAAAATACATCTCAACTTTTTGCTTATTTTAATATTGTTTAATTAAAGTAAAAATGAGTAAATTTCATTAGAATATGTGTCTTTAGTGTCCCTAACCCATCAGCTTATCCTTCTAAATAATAATTGTGCTGAGTTTTTCAATAACTTACATTCTCATTAATTTTGTCACATCACTGAAACATTTTTCTTTTTTTAACTATCACAAAGTTTATAATAATGGAATCATTGAAGAAGTCTTTGGAAGAACTTACAGAACACTTCAATTCAAGAATGACGGATTTTCAAAAAGACCTTAAGTGTTCTATTCCAGCAGCAAATCCAACCTCAAACATTAATTCACAATTTCTCACATTCCGAACATTTGTGATGAATTCTCTGGAAAGTTTGCAGTTACAGCTACAGCTGTTGTCCAGGCAGCAAGATGAGATGGAAATGAGGTCCAGACTTAAAATGCTTTTAGTGCATGGTGTGTCGGAGCATGTCAAAGATGATTTATCCAATAACATCTCTAAATTTCTATCTGATCATCTCAAAATCTCTGTACCGGTGGATTCCATTACACAGTGTCATTATCTGGGCCCTATAAGATCTGATAAACATAGAGCTTTAATTGTGAAGTTTAAGGATGTGTCTCTGAGAAATAAAATCTGGTTCGCCAAGACTAACTTAAAAGGTAGTGGAGTGACACTGTCTGAATTTTTAACTCGGGGCAGACATGAAGCGTTTACAGCTGCGCGGAAACGTTTTGGCATATCAAAGTGCTGGACTAGGGATGGGTGCGTTATAGTGCTCAGTCCTGATGGAAAACGGCACCGTGTAGTCTCATTGTCTGAACTGAAAGCAATTCCTGATCCAGCTGTTGTTTCTCCAGTGGCGACGACTTCAAGCGGCGCATCGGTAGAAAAAGACAGTAAGGTGCTTAAACCCAGACAGAAGAGAATGTATAAGAAATAGTTTTCCTCCGTCCAAAGGTCATAAATGAGTCCTTATATAAAATTATACATATTTAAAATTTATTAATAGGTACCTAGTATTTAACGAACTATTTCATTTGCTAACTTTTTTATTTATTTATTTTTTTTTTCTCTTAACTTGTTGTGTAATGTTATTTTCATATATGTTCTAAAGTTATAAATTTGCTTTACATTTGTACAACTAATTCTTTTGTGATTGCAATACATAGACAACTATAGTATTATCATTGTTGAAGATACACTACCTTCTTTAATGGAATATTTTATTTTTATTTTTATAGGTATTTACACAAATTATTTATTTTGTTTTGGTTGAACTGACATTGTCACTTGACAAATAACTCTCTATATTATTTAATATTATAGTGTATTGTCTATGCTAATTATATAACATGACGTTTTGCGGCTCTGGATTCTTAGAATTTTGTCAGCCTATTGCCATAAACTTGTAATTCCCAAGTGTAACTTAAAAATTCTGATCTACTGAAATTGTAACTTAAAATTATTTTTATTTGAAATTTATTTGTATATTTAGTCTTGTACATTCATACTTTCACTATTTCATAACTTATGTTGTTTTGTAGATCGATCACTCAGTGAATACTTTTGTATGGTAGACCTTAATTGTATTTGTTTATTGTTTTGTCATTTTAATGAACTATTTACTTATTTGTTTGTTGTGTTGCGATACCTCAGAACAATTATTGTGTAACCATTTATATATTCCTCTTACATACAGCTGGTGGGTGCTGGACATGGTTATTTGATATTTTATTAGTTGGTAGTTATATTATATTTAAGATCTTATTATAATTATTATTATTTATAGTATATTCGTAATTTTAGTAGTTATATTTTATTAATATTTTAATGTCGTCCCCTAATGTTAGTATAAATAGTGATTTGTTTATATCCAGCAGCGAAACGCTTAGTGAGAACAGTGACCACAGTACATCTTCTCCATCCCTCAGTGTTGCCTTAGATTCTTACTTCTCAGACTGTGTGAAGAATTTCAACCTAGTTCATATTAACGCCCAGAGCATTCCGGCTCATTTTACTGATATGCTCTTGTCATTTGAGTCTCAAAATATCCATGCCATTCTTATTTCTGAATCTTGGCTTAAACCTTGCTTACCATCCGTTTCCTTTTCTCTTCCTGGGTTTCACCTCATACGCAATGATCGTACCTCTAAAGGGGGTGGAGGTGTGGCGATCTATCTAAGATCCTATATTCCATTTAAAATTATTAGCTCGTCTAGTCAACCGCCGCCTGATGATGCCTCTGAGCACTTGCTCATTGAGGTGACTTTAACCCAGTCCCGAATCCTACTTGGAGTTTTTTATAACCCATCACTCCTTAACAATTATTTCCTTTCCTTTGAAAATCTTCTCGAAAATTTTGTTCCCTCTTATAACCATACAATTATAATGGGTGATTTCAACACATGTATACTTAAAAGAGATTACCGTTCCCGAAAATTGTTAGCTGTTACAGAAGCCTGTAACATGCATATTTTACCTTCCGCAGCCACCCATTATTTTCCTAACTGTGCTCCTTCTCTTCTTGACCTTATTATGGTTTCTTCTACTGATTCTGTTTTCAAACACGGCCAGTGTTCTGCCGATGCGTTTTCTCATCACGACCTTGTATATATTTCGTATAAACTGCGACCTCCAAGAATTAAACCTAAAATTCTTCTGCGACGTAATTTTGGTGGAATGGTAGTCGATAACTTACGCAACGACGCTCAGCAAATTGACTGGTCGATTGTTGAAGCGAACAATTCTATCGACCAGAAGGTTAATATTTTCAATTCCTTACTGACACAACTCTTTGATATTCATGCACCGACCAAAACTGTAAAGATTAAACATCTGCCAGCACCTTGGCTGACCGATGATCTAAAAGATAGAATTCATAAGAAGAACCTTGCAAAATCTAAGCTAAAGTTTAAAAATACTGAAGCAAATCGACGCAATTACATCAAGGCCAGGAATCGTTGCAATACACTGTGTAGAGATGCACAAAGACGCCACATTCACACATCGGTCGAGAACGGCGACGCATCCAAAGTTTGGAAATTTCTTGAAACTGTGGGAGTTGGTAAAACTAAAAGAAAATCTGGAACACACAATATTAATATTGACTTACTGAATCAGTACTTCTCGACTTCTCAAAACATTTACAACAAACTTTAAATAAAACGGCTACCCTCCATTCTCTTTCAACAAAACCAACTCCCAACTATCCACCGTTCTATTTCAATCAATTCTCTGTATGTGATGTTAAGAAGAACATTCTATCTATTTCATCGAATGCAATCGGTGCTGATAGCATAAGTCGTAATATGATCATCCCGATCCTTGATATTGTTGCTCCTGTATTGACCCATATTTTAAATGAATCCATATCCTCTTCTAAGTTCCCTGAAGCATGGAAATCTGCTGAAATAGTTCCTTTACCAAAAAAAAATAACCCTGTTAACTTCTCTGATTTTCGTCCAATTTCCATTCTACCCTTCCTATCCAAAGTCCTTGAAAAGCTGGTTCCTCAACAATTAAATGTATTTTTAAATAACCATAATGTACTTAATGCCTACCAATCTGGCTTCCGTCCCGGTCATAGTACGGCTACTGCTCTTATCAAAGTCACTGATGACATTCGCTGGGGTATGGATAGCAAGCAACTTACTGTATTGACGTTGCTGGATTTCAGCAATGCGTTTAATACAGTTGACTTTGATGTGTTGTTAAGCCTCTTACGTTCTCTTAACATATCTCCATCAGTGATTGACTGGTTTCGGAGTTATCTTATAGGCCGACGGCAGCGCATCCGGGTTGAAGACAATTTTTCAACTTGGTGTGAGGTCATGTCTGGAGTGCCTCAAGGCGGCGTGCTATCACCCTTACTTTTCTCCATCTTCATTAACTCGATAACTCATAACATATCTTCTCTCTATCACATGTATGCAGACGACGTCCAAATTTATGCGCAGGCTGCGGTTGATAATCTTACCACGGCTATCTTTAAAATAAATTCTGATTTGGATACGATATCACAATGGAGCCAGTCCTATGGTCTTTATGTTAATCCCCTGAAATCTCAGGCTATTATCATCGGTAGTCCTGGCCAGATTTCCAAAGCTGACTGGACTAGTCTCCCGTTGGTTAAATTTAATGGAGTCACGATACCCTATTGTGATGTAGTTAAGAATTTAGGTATTTATATGGACAATACTTTAAGTTGGTCGCATCACTTGAAAGAGGTGAGTAGGAGGACATTCGCGGCTTTAAGTTCTCTACGTCGATTACGCTATCTTCTTCCTATTCCTACCAAAATTATGCTCGCACAGACTTTGCTTCTTCCTATACTTGATTACGCTGACACGAGCTATATAGATTTAACCCAAGACCAGTTAAACAAACTTGAGAGACTCCAGAATATTAGCATTAGATTCATATTTAATTTACGTAAATATGACCATATTTCCGAATTTCGTTCTCGTCTCAAGTGGTTACCAATCCGTTTTCGCCGGAATTTACATTGTCTTTCTGTTCTGTACTGTGTGTTATTCAAATCCACAACTCCGTATTATTTAAAGAGTCTTTTTAAATTCTTTACATCCTATTATCGTAGACCCGTTCGCCAATCAACCATGCTTACATTAAAGATGCCCTCGCACAGCAGCAAGTTTTACCACAATTCTTTTGCAGTGCAGGCCATTAAGCTATGGAACTCTTTGCCATTGCCTATAAGGCAATCGCAAAGTCTATCTGTATTTAAAAAGCGTGTTAAACAGCATTTTATGTCTCTTGCAGTGTTACAGTGACATTTGAAGTGTGACGATTTTTATATATTATGTATGTTTAATTTTATTATATTTATATATTATATGTATTCGTATATTGTATGTATTGATGTATACTTATGTATTTATGTATTAATATGCATATCGTTAATAATATTCTTTTATACACACCACCTACTATATATCTGTAGCTATGTCCCTTCATCAACCTGGTTGTCTGGAAGATATCGCTATTTAGCGATAAGTCCGCCAGATTGTATCACTACTTTTGTTATGATTTAGATTAGTATTTTTAGTTTTTACTTTTACTTTTGTGGTGTTCAATAAAAGCATTCATTCATTCATTCATTCATAATTGTGCCAAATTTCATCGATATTGGTTCAGCGAATTCGTGATCATAGAGTAACAAACATACATCCATACTCACATTTATAATATTAGTAGGTACGGTCCTTAATTTAAACTGTAAAATACGCACTACACTACGATGAAACATATTCAAATTCAAAATATTCTTAATTCAAGTAAACTTGTGAAAATATATGCTTTTGAATCGTCAACTCTACTGCTGGTTCGGAAAGCTGTTCTTACCGAAAACAGACCGCAAGAAACTCCGCGGTTGTATATCCATAATTACTCTTCTATGTCACAGAACGTGTATCCAGTATTATTCATCATTGACATTTAACAATTTAAATTAAAAATGTTTTAATTGAAATAAATTTTAATAAATCTTTTGTTTGTGCTATTCGTCCCTAGACCAAACAAACAACTGCAATATTTCTGTGTCAAGACTTTTTTAGTATATTTATTAAATCACAGAAAAAATTAATATGTTCTCATTTACACTTAGTATAGTATTATTATATATGGGACACTTACACACACGACTTTCACCCCCAAAGTAAGTAACTTAATACTTATGAGTGACGGACAAAAACAACATACTTAAACAATACAAATATACACCCAGGCTCGAAGCACCCACAAGTTATTTAGAGAAACTGTTGGCACTCGGCGGGAATCGTACCCGCGACTCACGGAGCTAAAGGCAGCGACATTACCCACTGCGCCAACGGGCCAGACTAAATAAACAAATGATTTTGAATAAGCACTGGTTATTGACTGGTTACAGAAGTTTCTAACAATGTGTCTTAAAGCACGGATGATAAAAATGTAAGAATGTTATGAAAATTAAAAGGAATACCTACTATAAGAAGGACTGTAATATCCAGCTTAAACTAAAATAACAGATAACTGCTTAACAAATATATATGAAAATATTAGCTATATAATATAAAAATTACAAAAAAATACATTGCTTATAAACCGGCGTTAACTTAAATTTATTCATGAAATAATACTTTTGAGGCAAATTATATAAGCTATTTTAATTTAGTTAAGTGTACCTAAACTAAAACAATATACATTAAGCCAGAAATATTGGCATACAAATAAACAAATAAGAAACCCCAGCAATAAAAGCGAACGTCTAAAAGCGAGACACCGTAAAATTCGAGTTTATTGAAGCGTCTCAAAAGAACAAGAGAAAAGTCAAAAGCGTGTACAATTAAAAACCTCCCCCGAGACGCACCTCAAGCCGAGCGGTCAATATTACTTCGAAAGACCCTCAATTTTCACCATTCCCCTGCGCTAATAATAATAATTAGGAATGAGTGGTTCAATAATTAAAAACGGAAAAGAGAACTTGCAAAAGGCGACCAAAGGAAATCTGATCTCCCTTGCCGTGGTGGAGCCCTTCGTGAGAAGATCGCATTCCCTCCTCATCACTGCTATGCCTTTGATTACACCGACTTGTTTAAATTAATAAAAATTGAAATAAATGCGCATCTTAATGTCGGACTTTTTTATTCGAACGTTCGTTTGGTGTTACTTTAGAGCATAACTCATATTTATCTCATTTTTGACAAGAAACTTTTTGATGATAATGTTTCTGATACACAAAATATAATATTGTTAATTTTCAACAAATTTTGATAGAATATATAATTACGAATTCATTTTTATTAATATTTCATTCATAGTTAATAGTTAGTTATACTAACTAATGACTCAAGTAAAAGGCGACTAAGGTAAGTTGACCCACCGTGTGGTATCCGGTTTAGTAGAATAGACCACCCTCTTTCTTACCGAGGTGTCATAAAATACTACAGAAGTAAGTTGACGTCAGGCAGGCGGCCGGTCGTAAAAACGCAGCCAAATCATGTGACAGCATGTCTATAACATGTTGTGCCGACCTCACTTAGAGTGGGATAAGGGCAAGAAGAAGAAGAAGAAATGATCTATTATTTTATTTAAACAAAAGAAATACAATTATCACAATCAAAGAGATTTATCTGGTAATGGGGCTGTAACTTATTATTAAAATTGCGTATTTTTCAAACCAACTGAATCTTTTATTACACACTGCAACAGAATAATCGGCAACTATATCTATTACATATACATTTAACTATATGAGATCTCTTTGACAGCTTACACCAACCAATTAAACAGGCAATTAGCTAACAGATGGACTATCCAATTGCCAAATCAGAAAACACCTAAAATCAATTACGCTAAGTGAACTTTTGCAATTGAGCTATTGTTGAAATATATACGTATCATCTTTATCCCATTAATTATAACTACACCCTAAAAGCATGCAATCTAAAACTCATTCGCTAATTTATAATATTCTCGTTTCATCCTAAATAACAAGGCAAATTTAAAACCATTAGCTGTTAAGGGCAACCATGCAGTGTATCAAAGGGGAACCTCTCCAGTTAATAAGGAAAGGTGAGGCCGAGATCTTTTTCCGCAGCTCTTATACAAAAATAATTTTTCACTTCTGAGGGTGACTAAGTTAGCCATGGCACCGCGGATTTGCAGGACTTCCGTTATCTATCAGTGGTCATTTTTATTATTTACTAGAAGTATCCCTATTTTTTGAAAATGTTATATAGCCTATGTAGCTCACTAAAAATCCAGCTTTCCAATGGTAAAAGAATTTTGAAATCGCTCCAGTAGTTTTTGTGTGAAAACATTACAAACATGCATACAAATTTTTCCTCTTTATAATATTAGTATAGATTTGCATTTTTTTAATATTCGAAAAAGCAATAAAAGAAATAATACCATAAATATTGTATTATTTGTTTCTCTGTCGGGTGAACCTTTGTGACGATAATAATATGAATATAACCTAAATTGTAACTATAATAATTTATAGTAGAGACTCAAAGAGAAGCTTGAATTTCGACATTAGTTTAGCTTTATGTGCAACTGCTTTTTTATATTTAAAGTAGACAGTACTTAATTTCAGTTTCGAAACATACACAGAATATTGGACAATACACCATCATTTCTTATTATTACATTTTTCTAATAAGTCTAATTTTTTAAGTCCATATAAGGAGCACTTATTATTTTAAGATCTTATAATTTAAAGACAACGCGTTTATATTATTTGTTAGCGAATATTAGATGTCGTCAAATTACATTGAAATCAGAAGATAAAATTCTCAATTGCTATTATAACTTCGCAAGTGACAACGTAAGTAACCTTTGTTTTCTAATAATGAGTTAGCAGTTTTTCAGTGCCTGAGGTAAAACAACATTTTTTTAATTAAACCTAGCTAGATCGCTTTATTGCCCACGAAACCCCCTTTATACTAAATTTCATGAAAATCGTTGGAGTCATATATACGAGAATATACAAGATTAACACGTTTAAAGATTGTTAAAAAGAGTGGTTATCTGAATGAGTGTTAGTATGACACAGTTACAACCTTGATGTTGTAATATATTGTCATTAACAGAAATAAATAAGGCAATTAATAGAATATTGCATGTTTTGTTGTCATAAAAACACAATATTAATATAATAATAGTAATAAAATGTCTTTAAACTATTAGCTTCATGGTAACTATAGTGGGGAAAGAATTAGAGGGGTCTATTGTATGCGATGTTTGACTAACAAGCCTCTTTCAGGTGCCAACGGAACAATAGTGAACACAAGTTATCTATGTATGATGTACGTATGTGATGCGGATCTGACTCCTTTGAAAGCATTTTTATTAATAGTATTTTTCTTAAAGAACTAAAAATTTACCCCGATTGTTTGTATATCTATAAAGTAAAAAATGGATTTAAAATAATGATCAATTTCATTGATTATAATCATCATCTTCCAGCCCTTATACCACTCTAAGTTAGGTTGG
Source organism: Morpho achilles (assembly GCA_947086495.1). Lineage (NCBI taxonomy): Eukaryota > Metazoa > Arthropoda > Insecta > Lepidoptera > Nymphalidae > Morpho > Morpho achilles. Next base: position 6,054,836 of record CAMTZB010000016.1, read on the forward strand.
CACAACATGTTATGAACATGTTGTGACATGATTTGGCTATGTATTTTACGACCGGCCACCTGCCTCACATCAACTTACCTTAGTCGTATTTTACGAAACCTCGGTAAGAAAGAGGGTGGTCTATTCTACTTAACCGGATACCACACGGTGGGTCAACTTACCTAAGTCGTATTTTACGACACCTCGGTAATAAATGAGGGTGGTCTATTCTACTCAGCCAGATACCACACGGTGGGTCAACTTACCTTACTCGCCTTTTACGACAACTCAGTAAGGCTGAGTAGAATAGACGACCCTCCTTCTTACCGAGGTATCGGAAAATACGACTAAGGTAAGTTGACGTCAGGCAGGCGGCTGGTCGCACAATACGTTGCCAAATCGTTGTCACATGACAACATGTTTATAACATGTTGTACCGAACCCACTTAGAGTCAGATAAGGGCAGAAGAATGATGATATTTTAGAATCACATGTTTTATTCGTAAATGATAAAAATACATATCTTCAAAAGATTTATTTGAAGATTTTGAAGAACATAATTCTAGAAGTATTTAAAAAGACTAAACGCGGGGGATCGGAGACACACGACCCCAGGGCATTTTTTATCGACAATTGCTCTAAAGTGGGGTCAATCAATCGATTAGCAGATGCCGCCTTTTGACTACTGGTGCAGTAAATTGGTCTCTTATTGCACAGGATATAATAAAAGAATCACGTCTACCTTTCGTACCTACTTAAGTACCTCATATATTTATACGAACTTCACAGACATCTAATAAATTTGAATGATATGACTAAACACCGCCGTGTGGTATACAGCTTAGTAGAATAGACCACCCTCATTTTCTCACCAAGGTGTCGTAAATGACAACTAAAGAAAGTTGACCCGCAATGTAGTATCCGGCTGAGTAGAATAAACCACCTTCGTTTCTTGACGAGGTGTGGTACAAGGCGACTAAGGTAAATTTACCCACCGTGCGGTATCTGGCTGAGTAGAATAGACCACCTTCATTTCTCACCGAGGTGTCCTAAACTACGACTGAGGTAAGAACGTCAGGCAGGCGGCCGATCGTAAAATACATAGCCAAATAATGTGACAACATGTTTACAAGATATTGCGCCTACCCCACTTAGAGTGGGATATGGGCAACAGGATGATGAAGCAACAATATAAAGGGAAAGAAATTTGAAAATGCTATACTAGATTTACTATCAGATAGTCCTAGATAACTCCTGAGACATACGCACCCTATTATATTTTATAATACGTAACATATTTCCCTTAAAAAATAAGATGACCTAGTAGTAGAACAGCAACAGCCTGTTAATTGGCTTTTTTAAAAATAAAATACTACCCTCATTCCTTGCTCTAGCAAAACACACCCTTACACTTAAATAGAGCTGACACAGTAAAACCGAGCAAAAATTTCCGAGGTCCCTCATTAAATTTTTCGCTTATTAAAAATTCCCTACGCCCTGTCCGTCAGCATCAGGCAACTTTTTTATCCCGCGTTACAAAAGTTGCGTTCTCGGTCTCCCCTACGTCCTCTTGCCCGATAATTTGAGTGAGATTTTCTCGCAATTTAAGATAAACAAAGAGAGCGCTTACCCTTAATTGGAAAGCAGAACGTTATTCACGAAGGAACGTGACAAATAGACACCTCTTAACTTCTTTTCCACTTTCCCGTTTAGGGCTATATTGGTTTTTTGTACAAACGCCGGCCAGAGCTTTGTTTGTTTAAAGAAATGTTAATGAGTTATCTCTGCTTACCGGAGAGTTAGAAAATTTGCATTGAGTCTATGAAAGTAAACAAAGTATGTATCTATGAAAGTAAAGTAAACAATCATCTCAACAAATCGCAAAGCTTTGTAATTTTGGTCGTGGAGTCTATCTCCTGATGATGCTTCGGTTGCGGGGCAAAACGATTGTTGAGTTTGTGATAGTGAACGTATGTAGTGCTTGTGTATTGTGGTGGCGGCGGTGGAGGTTTGTGCATATGTTTTTACGAATCCTGCAAGTATCAGGTATGAAAACAGATTGTCCACTATACATTTAGCATTATATATATTTTCTATTTTACTTCATCGCGGATTATAGCAAAATAATTTTATTATTACTTTTGTATCATGGATCTCCGCAAAGTAACGCCTTATTCTATAAATTATCTATGAAAGTACATTCAGGTAGAACAGATAGCAAATTCAGACAATATCTATCCAACCGTCATTATATTCTTGAATAATTAAGAAATATGCGAGCATTGTGTGTAGTTCCTTTTTACCAATATACTTGCCATGATTTATATTTTTTATATTTAAATGATTTAATCTTGTATATATATATGTATATATTTTTCTAAATTTTGGTAACATCTCCAACGATTTTCATGAAATTCAGCATGTAGGGGGATTTGGGCCCGAACAGTCTAGCTCGATCTAGCTAGGTTTCATTAAAAAAATGTCATTTTGTCCCTGTTTTCAGGCTGTGAAAAAATACTGAAATTTATATTAAATATAAACGGCTATTTTAGCCCTCAATAGTAAAGTCACGGTAGCTCATTTGGAGTACGGGTGGTCTAGAGAAGTGGAAATACCTGGGATCGAGCCCCACCTGCCCAATTATTTTTTTATTTAGTTTTTTTTTTATCTTATAAGAAATTACCGAGCAAGTTTCGATCACCCAGCAACTTTATATTTATATACTTTTTATTACCTTTGCGTTATTATTCTATTTATTGCCTTCGTTAATATTAGCTTTAAAAAAATCTGTCCACCCCTCGCAAAAATTTTGAAATTTTTTCGTTGTTTTGCTGATAGTCCAAACGACTTATACAGTGCCACAAGTACTGGCAAAAGCAACGAGAGATTGCGAAAAGCAAAGTAGAGCGCAAAAGCTCTATTAGTATCGACGAATATGAAACCAAGGCTGTAAGATCCGAGGTCGGAACACAGTTTAAAGTGACGTGTATTCCAATAGCTAGTGGTATAAATATAAATAGTAATTGGATACACGATAGAAAACCAGAACCGACGTCAAAAACCTGAAATCTCTTAAACGAAGACGCTAAATGTGTTTTATGTGTGTCTTTGACCAATCCTCAGCTTCAAAACGATCATCACTAGTCGTCCAAATGATATTATATCGGCAATCGGTGCACTGCGAACGTGTAAGGCATTTATGAAAACAGCTTACCGATATTGTCACACTATGTCAAACACAAAGGTAACGATTTTCACCCCTTACCTGTCACATGCGCGTGGTTTCAAAAGATATTATAACTACAGTTTCTTGTATAACTACAATTTCACACAAGTTACAAATAAGATCTAAATGACATGACATGCCTCCCCCGACTGTTGATGTTTCTTCCCGGCCCGCTTCGTTAGTTCCCCCCTATTTGAATATGTGAGTTTACAGTTCGTGTTCCGTTTTACCCCTAAACATTTAAGTTTTACATGCGCACTGTTTGTTCTAGTATTGAATGGAAATAGTTTCGCGTAACCCCCTAGTAATAAATTACATGTTGACAAGACGAAATGTAAATATTACTGGATTGTATACATTTTGATATTTATTATAAGCGTGAAACGGATTTCTAAATAACATTAATTTAGTCGGGTAATAGATGCGTTAAAAAAATCTGCTGGTAGGTGTTTTATACTAGCTATGGGGACCGTTCTACAATCAATCTTATCTTAAAGAACGCGAACAAGAGAGAAGCTATTGAAAACTATATATGTATAATTAATTTATAGAAGTAGGCGTTACTTTGAGGAATTCTATAGTACAAAAGTTATGATACAATTATTTTGCTATAATCCGCGTTTATTAAGAAAATCTATGTAATGCTAAGTGTAGGGAGCAAAATCGTTCTCATATCTTATACATGCAGGTTTAGTTACCACATGCATCACACTACCTCAACAGCACACTACCGCATGATCGATTGCGAGAAAGCATAAATAAAGATTATATGTGATGCAATTAAGTTTCCGAGTTAATGTATTGAATATTTATTTTAGAATATTTTTGTTTCTTAATTTGTGTAGAAATATAAAAATTTGCTTACTACGTGTCCCAGCTAGTCCTGTTTACAAAAAAAAAATTGAAATGTAGTTATATGAACGACTATAAACAAATCATAATCATAAGCATAAAATAATCATTAATAATTTATAGAATTAGGCGTTACTTTGCGGAGATCCATAATACAAAAGTAATAATAAAATTATTTTGCTATAATCCGCGATGAAGTAAAATACAAAATATATATAAAGCGATTTTGTCGTGACAAAATCGCAAAGATTAGAGGGAGAGTGAGAGAGTATCTCCTGATGATGCTTCGGTTGCGGGGCGAAACGATTGTTGAGATTGTGATAGTGAAAGTATGTAGTGCTTGTGATTGTGGTGGAGGTTCGTGCATGCGTTTTAACGAATCCTGCATGTATCAGGCATGAAAACGGATTGTCCACTCTGCATTTAGCATTTTATATATATTCTATTTTACTTCATCGCGGATTATAGCAAAATAATTTTATTATTACTTATGAATAGACGTTTCTTTATAGAATAATATTTACATATCCTTATGCCGATCAAGATTGATTCAAAAGAGCATTACATAATCTAAAAAGAGCGAACAGTAAGAAATAGGAATAGGATTGTTTCTGTCAACCGACAAAGGGTTAAAGTAGGGTTAAATACTACAAGTATCGTTTTCTGATAGTAACAATACCCGTAATTACGAAGTTCTATAAGTGCGTCGTCTGTCTAAAGTGCTAGACTTAAGTCGGTTATTCCTAAGTGCGTATTAGGTACATAAAACAGGTAAACTGTTCCTGGTCTATTAAGTTGTATAGTATAATACTGACAAAACGAACTCTTAACTATGATAGACTGGCCTGTTGGTACAGTGGGTAGAGACGCTGCCTACAGCTCCGCGGGTCGCGGTTCGATTCACGCCGAGTGCAAACATTTTCTATAAACAGTTTGTTCATTTTTCGAGCCTAAATGTATATCTTCAATATTTTACTGAGTTAATCTTGTGTGTATATATATATATATATATATATATATATATATGTGTGTGTGTGTGTGTGTGTGTGTGTGTGTGTGTGTGTGTGTGTGTGTGTGTGTTTTTTGAACCTCGGAGGCGGCTCCAACGATTTTCAAAAAGAAAGAAAATACCAATATACTCGTAGAAACATTAGTTTTAGCAAATTTCATCTATATTGCTCCAGTGGATTAGCCTTGAAAACGTAAAAAACAGATGGATGGACTTTCACATTCATAATGATGGTTTGAGTAACCACGGGTTTATTTAAAACCCGTGGTTGCAGTTTACGCGAAACTGAATTAAGCACATTGATTTTATACAATACAATTCACCTGCTGTATGGCATCCGGCTGAGTAGAATTGGCCACCCCCATTTCTTACCGGGTTGTCGTAAAAGGCGAATAAGGTAAGTTGACCTGCCGTGTGGTATCCGACTGAGTAGAATAGATCACCCTCATTTCTTACCTAGGTTTGGTAAAAGGTGACTAAAGAAATTGATGTCAGGCAGGCGGTCGGTTTTAAAAATCTAGCCAAAACATGTACCAACATGATGACAACAGGTGTTAAGCTGTGGAATGATTTACCAGTATCAATCCGCAAATCTCTTTCCTTTACGGTATTAAACTTACAGACTAGAAAATATTTATCTTAAGTAATTATATATTAGTAGCATCTTTTCATCTTTGTTTGTAGTCATAGAATATAGTAATATGAAAATTAATAATTATAAATGTAATAATATGATGGCGGGGAATAACAAAAATATATAATAAAAAAAAAATAATAATAAAAATAGTAAAACTAATACAAGTTAAAATATTTTAGTTATTATTTATATTATTACGTAGAATTAACTTAATTAAGGTAAGGTATTTAAGGTTTATAATTAAGTTTTTTTCGTTGCATAATTTCATTCTTTCATAGTAGCAGTAGTATTAAGAATTGTTTTCCGTGATGACACTCAAAGGGCCGCGGCTGAAAACCAGTGCTGTGTGTCACCTCAGTTTTCTGTTGTGACATGTGGCGTACACTGAGCCGTTGCCCTTTCTTTGTCATGTGAAATGTAGAATAAGTCATATTAAGTGCATGTCTTCGTTTCACATGGGGAAGAAATAAACAGATTTCATTTCATTTCATTTCATTTCATTTCATCTATTTATTTACCAAAATTAATTAATAGATTAAATATGTAGTTAAATTAATATAAACTTTTTCGTTTTCTCTATATAACCCGTATTCTCTTTCTTCTTTAATTCTTGTCCTTTTAGTTCTGTTACTCAAAGGATGATTGGAAGAGAATCCTTTTAGAGATAAGTCCGCCTTTATACATGTGCTTTTTTACTTTTTCTTACTCCTTTCTAACTATATGTAAAAAAGATATAAATAAATAAATAAAACATATTATGCTGACCCCACTCAGAGTGGAATAGGGGCAGGAGAATGATGATGATTGTATACATACGTGATCTTTGTAAAGCACTCAACCTATTAAAAATAACGGCGTTATAAAGTGACTTCGGTACCATAGATCTTCACAGATCAATTACCCCCATTGACTTAATATTCCGGCAAGGCGAAGACCTGTTGAAATATTCAGCAGCAAAGGCGAAGCTTTGTTTTGAGTGCGCACTCGGGGGAGAGGGCGCTTTTTATGAGTAGATGTCTGCATTATCGTAAACATTCAGATATATGTACGGTGTATGAAATATTTAATATGTTTCGGCATTGATTTTTGCGTCAGTGGCGAACGTTACGGAGAGAGTATTGCTCTTTTTATGTTCCAAATATTTTGGCTGTGAATATTTCAGTGACAATGGTTAATATACAATAATTAATACTAAATAAACATGTATTTATTGATACCGATCATAAATCGATCTAGCTAAGTTTTATTTTAAAAAATGTTGTATTATTCCTGTTTTCAGGCACAAAAATTGTAATAACCCAGTTCGAGTCCAGTTCATACTCTTTTGTTCGTATAGGCTCTTTTTTTTTCTTCTAAAAAAAATTCTGAGCAAATGTCGGTGTACACTTATACTAAATATTACCTACTAAAACTACATAATGTTTATAGTGTGTATAAGGTTGCTTTGTAATTATTAAGAAATATTTATAATATATTTTGTATTACAGAAGTAAAAAGTGAAATTAAAAAATGTTAGTTATTAGCAAAAACTTATGACGAAAACAATATTCGCCACTTTTATTTCTTTGTTCATTGCTATTTATTGTTATTTCCTAAAATATAATAAACAGAATATAATTAACAATATAATAAACAATAAACAACAAATAAATAATATAATAAACAGAATATTATACAAAATTATCATAAAATAAAATATAACAATTTTTATTTCCTAACATTATTATATTTTATTTTATAATAATTTAAGCGTTAATATCCAAAGCTGGATTCTTTTTTTTAGGGAAAGCATTGGTATTGGTAGTATTTAAACACATCACTTTCTTCCAACAGTGAATTTGAAAGATATATATCACAAATTCTTTAGAAATATGCAATAAGTTCTACTTAAATCATCTCTATAACAGAAATACTCTTAAGCGCCTACCTAGACAATAAGCCTGCGACATCTGATAAAGTAGAAGCGCTTTTGCAGTGAAAATTATAAATACTACATGAAATAGACATTTATTTAAGTTTTAAAAATATAATCAACTAATAATACAATCAACAGCAGATTCTAAGATTATAGTTATAACTAGCTTTTTTCCGCAACTTCGTTTGCGTGGACTGTTGTCGCGCGATAATTTATGATAGATGGCGCTTTTCAATGTCATCCTATTCCTGTAGAATTAACAGGATTTTTATAGCGTATGTGTTACCCCGGTGTATAACAAATTATTGCCCTAATTTCATCGATATTGGTTCAGCGGATTCGCCGTAAAAAAGTAGCAAACATACATCCATACTCACAAACATTCGCATGTATTATATTAGTAGATTGTAAATATTTTTGTCGGGGTTCAAGGCGCTTGTTTCTATCTAAAACTAAACTATTAGTTTTTCTTTTTATTTACGGGTCTTTCTGGGGATTTCTTTTTTATCCGGGACTTTAAACTCTTAGAAAGAGAGACCAATCGTTAATCTTACACTTAAGAGATAGTCGAAGCCATGTACTAAAGCAATTAGTTTAAAGATAGAGCATTAGACTTAATCTCTATCGGTAACATCCATCAATGAAAGAATTAGCATGAACTTTATTTCAACAGTGTAGTATATATAAACTTATGTTGTATGAATATAGCACAGGCTCAAACACGCAGTAACAAGTAACAACATGTCACTTCACGTCCACTCTCACGAAGGGCTCTCGTGTTACTAACTTGGTGCATCATGAGGCCGTGTATGTTCTTTTGTACATCACTATTAGTATGAGTTAGTGTGAATATGTTAATGTATGTATTACATATCCTATGTGTCTTGTATATAAAGGTAAGTTACACAGCTTGCCATTTGCAATGATTAGTAAATAGACCCTTAAAATCCTTGCCAATTTACAAGACCAAGTTATTACGTAACTCAAGCAAGCAGTCGTTATAAATAACCCGGTCAATTGCCTTCAATATAAGTCGATATTGCGACGTCTACACTTGAGGTGATTCTGCACACGGCCGATTGATACTTAATTACATCAGTAGCCATTTTATGTCTTCACGTTTCGAAAAGAGTTACTTACTACTCACCTCACAATTGTCGCGACTGTGAGGTGAGTAAATTTATATTTTACTCTTCTCACAGTCACATATTCCGCGTCCATACTAATATTATAAATGCCAAAGGCTGTCTGTTGGACCAACAATGATTAAATTACAATAGGAACAATAAAAGGTTATATAGGAACTAAGATAACAAATAGGATACATAAATCTCGTTTTTCTTTCGGTTACAGGGAAAAATCACATATTGTACTATAGAGTGTATTTAAACGTGTGCCACGTGTGTTAAAATATCTTGTTTGCCTTAACTAAAACACACAGTAGAGTAGAAAAGAGAAAATTTTTGGAATGCCATATTTGTGAAATGACCTAACGACCTATTTTATTACACCTTTCTTACCATGTTTTTTTGCAAATAAAGTAATTTGAATTTGGATTTGGATTTGAATTTGGATTTGAATTTGAATTTGAATTTGAATTTGAATTTGAATTTGAATTTGAATTTGAATTTGAATTTGAATTAGCATTTGAATTTGAATTTGAATTTGAATTTGAATTTGAATTTGCCTACTTGTATTTCCAAAAGAACCAAGAATATCTGCCATGATATGAACTGTAATTAAAAGTACGTATTGGCTGGACATAAGTGTGGAAAATCTTTGATAAAATTTACATTGACCGTAGGTAGGCATTCTTTAGTAGAAAAAGAGTATAAAAAATTTGGATGTTAGCGCGATGTGACCCGTTTGTTTATATAATAAAAAACATTATGAATGTATAAGAATCGGCTGTACTCATGTCTTATTTTATCGAATGAGCTTGATTAGTTTTTTGAAACTTGCCCATACGAAACTCAGTTCCCGCTGCAATAACGCCGTATAAATAAGAGCCCCGTATAGGCTTGAAACTAGTCGGGCTCATCTGATGAAATAAGAAGTAAGTATAGCTGGTTTCTATTCATTAATTATTAATACCACTCACGATAGTTTAAATTCAAAGAATAAAAATGCTACATGCATTTGAGAAGTTCTTATTACAAAAGAAAGGGAGCAGTAGATAAAGTGCTCTTTAAAGTGGCAATCGGATATAAGTCATTACACTATAGAGTTCTTAGTTTCCGTGAGAACGTATGTAAGAAAAATGAAAAAGTATATCAAAAAACCTATACAGGGCCACGGAAGCTCAATGCTGGCTCGGAAGGAGCTTTACGAACCAGCAATGGAGTTGTCGATTCAAAAGTACATACATTACTTAAATAACAAACAGTTTAAATTTGAATGCTTGTATATAAAAACTTCACTCACCTCTTCCACTTCTCCCGACGAACCTCAGGTCATTAAACTTCGCTACTTGGTTCTTCATAACAGCCGTACAATTCCTCAGTTCAGCTGAACAGTTCTCATCATTTCCAGCCCTGACAGTGACCAGGGTACCATCTCCGACGTCACCCAACGCGACCACTTTGAACGCTACTGGTAAGGTTTTATTCGACCGCCAATGTGGAGGTAGCACTGTACATACCTGGGAAAATACAATGTACTTAAAATAATATCTACCACTAGCAATCGCCAGCGGCTCCGCCCGCATGAAAAGCATAAAACCGTAATATAGTCTTTTGATAACCATTAAACGGTTAAAGGTTAACCTTAAAGCTAGACATACGCTGTCACAGACTTTTATTTAGGACTTTTAGAGGGGAACAATTTTGTAATACATGATTTTTTAATACTGTCACCGTTTACTCAGCGCACGCAAGGAAAGCTTTACATTTTGGCGTTGTCGTACTATTTTTTATTGCTGCTCCTCTCCCATTCATCTTAGCGTGATGTTATATATATAGCCTATAGCCTTCCTCGATAAATGGACTATCTTACACTGAGAGAATTTTTCAAATTGGTCCAGTAGTTCCTGAGATTAAATGAAGATGAAATTCCACGTTCAAACAAACTCTTCAGCTTTATTTATAAGTATAAATAATTAATCAATAGATTTGGCGTTCGTAAAACTGATTCATAAAACAAACAAGACGAATCTTTGTATAATTCTAAAAATCAATCCAACATTGTAAAAATGTTGCTTATTATACTAATTTTTACTTATTATTTTTTTGCTTATTATACTACAGCTATTTATACTAATTTTTCTTTACATAAGTTTTAATAGTTATTATATCTATACTAATATGTAAAGCTGAAGCTGAATATTGTTTCTTTGATTGTTTGAGCGCGCTCATCTCAGGAAGTACTGGGCCAATTTGAAAAATTATTTGAGGCTATATAACATTACGCTAAGATGAATAAGTGAAGAGCAGCAATAAGAAATGAAAACGGCAAAATGTAAGGCTTTCCTTGCGTGCGCAGTTACAGTTAATTTATTTTGAGGTTGAGTAGAATATGACTAAGATAAGTTGACACCAGGCAGGCGGCCGGCCGTAAAATACGTAGTCAAATCATATGACAACATGTTTGTAACATGTTGTGCCGACCCCACTTAGAGTGGGATAAGGGCAGGAGGATGATGAGTATGAGCAAGCATTTATCATATGGATATAAACAAAGTCATAAATAACTTAACTAAAACTTATAAAAACTTGTTTAAACTAAAACTTACAACATGAGGACTGCCAGTCTTAACAAGCTCGCCTGGATGATCAGCCAGTAAACCTTCCAGTGTTCTTTCAGCTAATAACTCCGCCGTCAAAGGCTGACTCGGTAAACTACCGCCGTAGCTGGAGGACGGTGCCTCATGTCCTAGACCATTCGTAGTCGAACTAACTTCACTCGATAAATGCATCGTCCATAAATATCGTATACATATAACAGGTATTGTCTGAAACTATTCACTGTATCTGTCACATAATTTTACTTAAACATCGGATGTTATGTGTGAAATAACATTTTCCTTCGCGGCCACTGATTTGTATGGTTTGTGACATCATTTTCTTGATACCTGGAAAGACGACAAATTTATCGTTACTGAATATATTTTAAATCCTAAATAATATTAATCAAATCTTGATTGATATCTGAGAGAGTCCAAAATTACTATCTTGCTATATAAGTTGCAATAAATTTTCAAACTATTTCTATTCCTTTTCCAAATTTTACAACTGATTTGATAAAATAGAAAAACTACAAAAATTTGTGATACTTGAACAAACATCCCTTAAAAAAATCGTACAATTCGGATCGGCTAACATACCAAATTATTACAAATACCAAACTAATATGAATATAACATCAAAACTTAGGTGGTGAATAAATATTTCTCTATATAGATGCTTTATCTCTATTAATTTAAATTAAGCAAATAATTTCGAACCTCAACCAAAATAAGGCAAAAAGCTGCCTTCGGCAAACACGGTGTTGATTAGAGCATAAAAAAATGTATTGTACACTGAAATTCATTTGTTAACCTCAGATGTTAAGTAAAGTAAGTAACTTTATTACATAAAATGAGATTTTATTCAAGAAAATATCCAAAAAAAATCACTGAACAAGATTTGAAACATGTATATCATGTTTGTATTGCATAGTTAAATTATAGCTTTTCTCAACAAATATATAATATTCGTATACTTATTTGCTGTTTGCTATAATTATAAAACAAAGCCGCCAAAGCCGTCTGTCTGTATGTAATGAATTTTCTCAAAATGTACTAAACGGATTTTTTTACAGTGTTTACTAAAAGATAGTGCAATACTTCCGCAAGGCTTAAGTTATTAGAACTATACCGTTTTATGTTAATAATGATGAAGAGTTCGCAGGGTTATAAAAAATTAGTCTAGCAGTCCAACTAGTCTAACTAGGCATTTTTAGTCGCGTGCATCGCGTTTACCAGAAAAGATAAAGTAATGTACTAGAGAATTGAAGATCTATAAAATACTACAAAAAAGTCCGCGATAGTGTGTCTCTATCTCATTATGAGTTAACCGCAAGCGATACTTTTACATAAGAAAACTACTTTAATGTTCATAAGTTCGATTCGAAATTTGTGTCACACTGATTTCCAAAAATATTAATACCTAATGCCATAAATATATAGAGAGTGATACTGAGTATTTAATTACAGAAAACCATAGAATATAAAGTTTCGTTACATCAGAAGTCACTACGGCTTTATTGACTATGCTGCATCAAAGAGACTCACACAAAGGGTTGACACAATCAGTGGCAAGGGTGAGATCACACGGGGTGCCAAATCAAGCGGACAAGATAAAGTGTGCCAATTTTTCATACGAGAGCTGTAGCACAGTTATTGGTTTTGATACTCAAAAAAATAGGTACTAGAATATCTGAAATAATACATTTCGCAATTTGAAATATGTGTATAGCCTTAAGGTATCCGACTGAATAGAATAGTACCACCCTCATCTCTTACCGAGGTGTCGTAAAAGGCGACTAAGGTAAGTTGACTTCAAGCAGGCGGTCAGTCTTAAAGTACGTAGCCAATACATGTGACAACATGTTATTAACATGTTGTATCGATCCCATTTAGAGTGGGATAAAGGCAGAAGGATGAAGATGATGAATTTAGCAACTTGAAATCGATCAATTGCTGATATGAAAAAAACACAGTATAGACGTATGAGAAACGTAATATCGACCTAATAAGCTAGCAATTTTTGAATTTAAACTATCGTGCGTAGTATTCATAGTTAATGTATAGAACCGGCTATACTCACGTCTTATTCTATGGGGCTAGCCCGACTAGTTTCGGACCTATCCGGGGCACTTATTCATGAGCTCTTTACACGACTTTATCGCGGCGGTAGCAGCGAGTATAGCCGGTTCTATACATTGACTAATAAGCTAGTTGTAAAGTAAACTAAAAAGAAGTCTAAAATCACATCGCGTTATAACTAAAAAAAAATCTATTATACAAAAGTAATAATAGTGATTAATAATTGCAAAGCTTTGCGATTTAGTCGTGGAGTTTCCACGACTAATATCCTGATGATGCTTCGGTTGCTGGGCGAATCGATTGTTGAATTTGTCATAGTGAACGTGTGTAGTGCTTGTATATTGTGATGGTGGTGGAAGAGGTTAGTGCATATATTTTTTTCGAATCCTGCGTGTATCAGGTTTGAAAACGGATAGTGCACTCTACATCTAACATTATATCTATTTTCTATTTCCTTTATCGCGGATTATAGCAAAATAATTTTATTTTTACTTTTGTACTATGGGTCTCCCCCAATTCAATAAATTAATTTAATGTTATCTTTAGCTCCTTCTACAATTATTCTCTCCACTGAAAGTAATTAATTCAAACACCAAAAAACTAAATTATATTTTACTTTTAAATAAACGATGTGGATAAAAGCTATATAGTTTCATGCATTTATGGAAACTCAATAGTCACGTTTCTAAAGGTCTCAGGACAACATAATAACCCTATCAGATGTCTTGGAATGGACTTTACCAATTACTATAAAATATTTCCCCTTTCCCTTACACGAATAGACTGTTAGATGTTTGCGAAACGCGATATGTCGATGGATGTTAAACTTAATTTCAACAAGGGGTTCACCCTACATGCCTTTTACTGCCTTTCCTTGTTTGCTTTGATTTCGACACGATAAAGCCTTCTGGTGATATTTTCGACAATATAGCTGGGTACATTTATAAAAAAAATATATATATTTCTTTTTATTAAAACAAAACGTTTGAATAAGTCATCATAGTTTATGACTCTCATACCTGATGCATGCAGAATTTGTAAGAACTCATGCACTACCCGACACTGATAACAGAACAATACACAAGCACTGCACACATTCACCACCACAATCTCAACAACTGATTGGCCCCGTAACCGAAGCATCATCAGGAGATAGACTCCACGACAAAATCGTAAAGCGGTGGTGAATGTGTGCAGCGCTTGTGTATTGTTTGTTATCGGTGTCGGGTAGTGCATGAGTTATTACAAATTCTGTATCTATCAGGTATGAGAACGAATAGTACACTCTACATTTAGCATTACATATATTTTCTTTTACCGCGGATTATAGCAAAATAATATCCTCATTAGTTTTATATTTTTATTCATAAAACTATAGATCTTAGTATGTAAATATTTTCTAAGCTGAGCTGATCAAGGAGGTAACATCTACTTTGTAATCAGGATGTCCGAGAGTCTTCTCCATTTGAATATCTCACGTAGGGTCCGGATATTACATTTGCTAACCTATTTGTAACCGTCGCCAGACGATCATTATCCGTGTCCGAAAGGTCTGGGCTCCCTCAGGAATTTGTGCCCCGATATTGATTCTCGTGTTCACTTCTAGAGTGGAATTCTAATGGATGTAGCTATTGACAATTCGAATAAATCTTCTATATATATAAAAGAAAGTTGGTCTTAGTTACACTATTTATAACTCAAGAACGGATAAACGAATTTGGCTGAATATTGGTGGAGAGGTTGCTTAGAACCAGGCTCTCCTGGACAAAGGATACTTTTTATCCCGTTTGACCGCGTTTCCGTCAAGTCACTATAAAACGTGGTATAACAAAAAAGACTATGACATGGAATAACAAAACGCAAATGACTATAATGACTAAACGTAATTTTCTTTGGTTAAGTATGGTAAAAAAAATTACAATAATTATCAAAATTATAGCTAAACGTCACTACATAGTAGGTATGAAACAAAGTCGCTTTCTCTGTCCGTCCCTATGTCCCTACATTCCTATGCTTAAATGTTTAAAACTACGCAACAGATTTTGATGCGGTTTTTTAATAGATAGAGTGATTCCTCTTGAGGAAGGTTTATATGTATAATAACATTCATGGATATGGAGTAGAGAAATACTGTAATTTTTGAGGTTTCTAATGTGATGTCGTAAATAATTAAAAAAAATTTCCGCTTACTTGCAAACGCAGGCTGAACACTATGAGATTTATCAAAATAATGTACTAAGTATTTGTACACCTTGAAAAGGTCTACAGAAAAGTCCGCGATGGTATTTGTCTATCTCTTATGGATAACCCATAATAGCATTTTTTGTCATTTACTTTGTACGAAAAATAATTCCTTATTTTCGAAGCATTTTTAAACAAAACAAGCATTAATAATTATTCAATTAAGTACCTTAAATATATTGTTAACTTAATATAGATTTATATGGCGGTTTACAGCATTTGTAATTGTAATTTAAATAAACATTTTAGAAGATATTACAGATTTAAAATGCAAGGGCATAGCGATTTTTGTTTTACTCCATATTTAACGCGTGCGGGCCACGGACAGTAATGAATAAATCAAAACTACTGGATCGATTTTAATATTGTTTTCATTGAGAGAAATAGGCTATAAGTTTTATACTCGTGAGAAGCCGCTAGCTAGTCGAGTAGAGCGGGTCGCTAGTTGTTAATAAATAAATAAATATATGGGAGACTTACACACACGGTCGTCCGTCCCCAAGTAACTTAATAATTGTGTTATGATAGACAGACAACTGGTGAATATATACTTATACTATATTAAAAAAAAATACTTAAATACAAATATACACCCAGGCTCAAAGACCAACAAATTCATTTATAGAAAATGTTGGCAATATTTAGGTGGTTTTGGGGGAGAATTGATCTAGCTAGGCTTTATTTAAAAAAAAATCGTTTTATCCCTGTTTTTGGACCTAACAATAACCTAATCAATATAATTATTAACTTTTAAATTAAATATAAAACACTATTTTTGACAATAACTGTCAAGTAAGCGTCGCTTATTCGGGGAACGCGCAGTCTCGAGAAATGTACCTAGGATCGATCCCAACTACATAATTATTTTATTCTTTTTTTTAATGTTTCTTTTTTTTATTTTGTAAAAAAATTACTGAGCAAGGCTCGGTCAATCAGGTAATAAAATCTTTAAAAAAAGATAATTAATACTCTAATATCGACCAAATAATGTTTATTTGTGAAAAATACTAAAACATAAAGGACTCAGACGACGTAGTTAAAAAATAATTCGGACAATAGGCCGTACTGAAACAGAAACGGTTCGTGTAATGTATCTTTACCCCATTCCGGTCCTTTGTGGAAGGGTGTAGGGTAACGAGCATTATCCACTTGGCCCCTACATGCTTTATTATTTACGACCTCCGCCCTATTTGTATGTTTTAAAGCTAAGATTTTATTGCTGTACTATTCATGAGGTAAACCCTGTGCGAATCTTAACATGGTGCAGTGATTTTCATTTTAAATTTATATTCATTTTAAAAATATTTCGCCGTGTGGTATCCGGCTGAATAGAATAGTACCACCCTCATTTCTTACCGAGGTGTCGTAAAAGGCGACTAAGGTAAAACGACCCGCCGTGTGGTATCAGGTTTAATAGAATAGACCACCCTCTTTCTAACCGAGGTGTCGTAAAATACGACTAAGATAAGTTGACGTCAGGTCGGTCGTAAAAACGCAGCCAAATCATGTAACAACATGTTTATAACATGTTGTTCCGACCCCACTTAGAGTGGGATAAGGACAGGAGGATGATGATTCATTTTAAAAATATTAATACTTAAGACTGCTTGCATAGGCGGTGCGACGCGATATTTTGTTCGTGGAACCTATCCTCGTGATGATTTTTCTGTTTCGAGGCGAAACGATCGTAGAGGTTGTGGTAATGAGTACGTGTAGTGCTTGTGTGGGGTGTGTTGGCGGCGTTTTGTGATACGTGTAGTGACTTGTCCTGAATGTAAGGTTTATGTGATTATTGCCTGCTTCATACACTTAGCATTATATATATTCTCTTAACAAACGCGAATTACAGGGAAATAATTTTATTGTAATTTTGAAATATTGATTTATCTATTTTATTACTATTATATATCTCAAATTAAAAATATTTTTCTTATATTCACTAAAAATCAAATATTTTATAAGTAGGCGTTACTTTGCGAAATTCCATAATACAAAACTTATGATAGAATTTATCAACTAAACTTACTTGCTTTTACGACACCTTAGTAAGAAATGAGGGTGGTCTATTCTTCCCCATCGGATTAGTTATGATTATTTTGCTATTATCTGCGTTTATTAAGGAAATATATGTAAGACTAAGTGTAAGTGTGACTAGACATCAGGAGATACAGTCCACGACAAAATAGCGATGCATGATAAAATTGACAAATTCAAATTCAAATTCAAAATATTCTTTATTCAAGTGGACTGTTTACAGTACTTTTCAATCGTCAAATGTTTTAAAGAAGCTACCACTGATTCGGGAGTTTGCTCCTACCGAGAAGAACCAGCAAGAAACTCTTTAGAAACTTTCAAAAAAATTATTACAATTTGATGGTTACAAGATAATCTTTGCAGCTGGATGCGTAGCTGACTGCAGATAAGATATGCTATCACTCAAATAATCCTCAAAACTTATTCTTGACAACTCTATATCTCTACAACTCTAAATTCCTTAAATGTTCAGTAAAACCACATTGAGTCGGGAAAAAAATAATATATTTTTCCAAAAAACCATTACGGAGCGACCCTTGCAATTTTGGTGACAATAAACAACAGCGGGCACAATCAAGCACTTAAGCAGGATACGCGGAATGCGCCGGGTGATGTCATTTACGACGATATTAAAAAAATCCATCCAAGCCTTTCGAATGAAACCAAATAATCCCAAGTGAAATAAAATTTCTTTAAGTTTGCCAAAGATACGCACAAAAAGTCTATTATAAAGATGTCGATATAACGTCGTTATAAAGATATGATACTATGCTATGTGGTATTCGGCTGAGTAGAATAGAATAGGGATAAATTGGGGACACGTCGGTAAGAAATTTATCCCTATTATACAAATTATTTTACAACGATCCGCAAATAAAATGGAAAATGTATAGGAAAACAAATAGAATTTTTTTAGGGAACTTTTTATTTGTAAAGATATGG
Organism: Morpho achilles; assembly: GCA_947086495.1. Taxonomy (NCBI): domain Eukaryota; kingdom Metazoa; phylum Arthropoda; class Insecta; order Lepidoptera; family Nymphalidae; genus Morpho; species Morpho achilles. The sequence goes on from CAMTZB010000016.1 coordinate 6,073,474, forward strand.
ATAAAATAATATAGTTACTCAAAACAAATTAGCTCTTTCAAGCACTTTTGAATCGTCAAGGAACAATATGATTAATGAAGCTACAATCGGTTCGGAATGTTGCTCTTACCGAAAAGAACCAGTACGAAACTCGGCGGTCAATCTTTTAAACATTTTCAATAATACTAATAATACTATTCAATAATAATACTAATAAAAACTCAGTATGACTCAGTGCTAATTTTGCGATATCACTGAAGCAATATAAGTTTAGTGTAACTCAGTACCTAGCAATGAAGTGATTGACTGATTAGATATTATGTAAAAATATATACAACTTAAAGGAGTCCCTATGTATTTTTTTAAGGTATATTGGCTATACTTTAAAATTTTGGTAACGAGAAAATAACAAGATATCTGCAAACATTTTCCGCCCTCCCTCCATTTTCAAAGGAATTAATGAGTTCTTACTTCTGCCTAAGTTATTTGACGTGTATTCCCTTTAGCTAATGGAATTAATTTTATAGATGACTTCAACAGTTATTATTATTTTTATTTACAATTAAATATGTAGATTTTAATTTTTAGTAGTAATAAGATATTTTGACTGGCTATTAAATATTATACAATATAACTTACAATTCATTAACTTAATTTGATTCATGATTTCGGGTGCATGTGCATTAAATTGTTTTCGTTTTGATACTTAATGAGCAATTTAGAAGTATTAAGTATGATTCGTTTATAAATACTCAGAAACCTTCGAATGTTCTGTTTATTAGACAAATTGCAAGTTAATAAGGAATTTCGAAAGTCACGCAACCCTTTGGAGTCAAGGGTACAAAAGAGAGTCGATCAAAGACAGGGGAAATATTGAAGCAATAACCTTAATGAAACATCACTTAGTAGAGAAAATTTACAAGAGTAACATAATTGATATTATATGCTTTAAAGGTGTAGTTGCAATTGCCCGATTACACTAAGTTAAAAGTATATTTCTTTATATTTGATATATCAATCAAAACATCTGACAATATTTAGATTTACCGATATCGTAAAAATATGTGAACTTAAAGCAATAAAACTACATAAGAACAAAAGCGGCCTAACGCAAAAGTTAAAAAAAATATCAACAGCCTAATATATTTTAAGCCAGATAAGTTACATTATGCTTAATCAATTATTTATAGCTATATTTGATTTTATATTAGCAAATAAATAAAAATTACAAGCATAGATATTTCAAAATATCAAGCTGAAAAGCATTTTCTTATTTCCATATGATACGTTGTATTGTTTATTATTAGTTCCACTATAATTTCATTAATATCAACGTAATATTCACCTTTGAAATAAAATAAAAAATTATCGAGACCCGAATTTCCAGAAATGTTAATGTTTCAATATAAAAACGACAAAACTCCAATATAGGACTTCCATTTCAAAATTATTAACGCTAATTAGAGTAATTTAAGTTATTTAAGCGCGGCAAAATTATTCCACATGCTTTTTTAAATAAACAGTAGATAAGCCCTTTTTTAATTATCAAAAATTAATGATGACAAAAATATTTGATGAATTAAGTAAACGTATAGAAGAATTTATTTTGTTTATGTTGTTAATTTTATGTCACTCACGCTTTTTTCCATTTACTTTTCCGGCAATAAAACTCATATCCTTTGCCGTAAATAAAACACTATGCCATTTTCCATAGACTAAAGATTGAATACAGTGTAACACAATCGGCATAAGTGCGTAAACGACAATTAGGCGCAGGTGAAAGTTGGGGGACGCCTAATGGGAGTTCGCACTTACTTTTTAACAAGTCTCGCCAAGGTTACCGAGGAAACACGCGGGTTCGTAATTTGAACCGTTTATTAATTTTGTTCAGGTACATCATAGAGCTATAACAGTCATATAACTGTTATATAACTGTTAAGATTAGTACATGTATTATTGGTTAATAGATTCATTCAAAAATAATTAGTGTTGTAAAAAAATGACATGCTTTGACATATATTCTTCTAATAGGACAAAGGCTCCTTTTAAAAGGATATTGATGGTATGTGACTGGTGGATTACATATATCGCAAAAATATAAATAAATATGTTTAAAAAACGATATGCCACCCCATTATTTTCAGTAACTCATATTAAATATTAATACCAAATCACGCGCACTTAGCACTAAGTATCTTTCCATGACCTTCACATTCGTATATCTGCAACTACCTACTTTAGATTACTCACGTTCAAAGACTACCAATTAGTGAAGAGAGTCGAAAGTCTGGTTGCCCGTGATTCATTCGGTACGTGAGTTATACTTGACTATAGAGGCCTTTATCATTCAACTGACTTGAACTCAACATAGTTTATCTGTTTAAGTGTATTTAGAAGTCATTTTATAAAGATAATAAGATCAGGATATAAAGTTTTTTTTTTTTCAAAGAATTATTTTACAACGCACATTTTAGTTCAGCGATTTTCTTTATAGTGCTGAAAAAATCAACTTTACAAAAGAAATTATCACTTTATTACAAATAGTTGAAAACATTTATTAATACATAATTAAATATTAAAATAAGCCAAACGGAAAAGAAAACTTTTTCTTATTCACTTACTGAGTTTCTTTTTAGATTTCAATCATTTCTTTTTTTAAATATTAATAAGTGGAATACTACTTATTTTTAAATAACATTCGAATAAAAAAAAAGTGTTTGAGGTGCATACATGTATATGTATAAAACACAATGTCTATTTATGTGATTTTGAAGTTGATTAAAACATATTTCATATTGAATAAATGTTAAATTTTTATATATGTATAAGTAATTATTCACAAAATTTATCCAACCAAGCTAAATAAACAAAACTTTAATTAATCGGGTTCAAGTAATAAAGCTTTTGATGTTATCACAATATACGCCTATCTCGTTTAAGCGTAGTGTGCGCACAGTCTAATGAGCCTGCGGTTACGTGAAAACAACACGCATCTCGACGCCCGCCCAACTTTTGCGGACTTACGCAAACTTTCCATTAATTAAATGTACAAGTCTTTAACAACTATTAATGTATGTATATCGCATTACTTACTTCGAAAACAAATAAAAAAAACTGAGTTATTTTTTATAACACTATCACTATACACTGGAATCCGTATCGCATAGGGTATATAAAAAAAGTTTCAAGAAAACCGCGAGAGGCGCGCGTCCGCCACCGAAACGTGGTCGACATTAAAACCTTAGCGGGAAAGAAACGGTCCCCTTATTACGTCTCGAAAGAAATTCGCCCGCACACAGGGGCACGGAAAGAAGTCCACCCACACAGACGAGGGTTGCAACGACACGGGGGGACCTCGTCAATGTGTGCGGGGGCACAAATAAGTATTAAAAGAGATAGTTAGGTGCGGGACAAGTAAAGTGTGTACATTGCAAATGCCAACATAATGGGGGTCGCCTCGGAAAATTCTAGTGGAAATTATTTTGTCTGACAAAAACCCTCAAAACACTAGAATATACACGAAAAGCTATAGTATCATATTATGTCACTTATCAACATATATATTTGTAAATATAATCATTAATTCAATAAACAAACTTTACTAATCAGGGTTCATTGATGTTGTATTGAAAAAACTAGTAATATCTCGTATTTTTATCCGAGATTTTTTTTATTTTTTTTACACCTTGTATAAAGGATCTCTATTTTTTTAAAATGTAATATAGCCTGTGGCTCAGTAAATATGCAGCTTTCCAATGATGAAAGAATTTTTGAAATCGATCCAGTAAGTTTTTTGTGAAAACATTACAAACATACATACAAATTTTTCCTCTTTATAATATTAGCATAGATATAACAGTAGTAGGGAATAGCCGGTTCTAACTCACTCCCAGCACCTTGAAATCCTTGAAATAGGCTAACTTAGCGGATTCTAAAAAAAGCTCGCCAAAGCAGATTCCAATCAGACTAAATTCCAATTGACCGTCAAAGGTCTTTTCGGATTTTCCAATTGGATCCTGGGTTGCAATAGGAATTTCCTTACTTACCCTCGTAACGAATCGTTTTTCTCGTATTTTATAAGATTAACTTATCGGACTCCTTGACCAATTAGATTTTCCATTTGATCCACGACTTTCCTTTCCTACATTAATTAATCAAATTAACTGAATTCTAATTACAGTATGAATGTCTGATATTTAATGACCGATTCTAACTCATTGGCTTGGTTTTATCAAACTTGATTAGGTTTCCAATCTAAGATTTTTTTTAATAAATAACATTAATCGTTCAATTTTGTTTTTATCATTAATTTGATATCAAACTGATAATAATTGAATTGGATGTGTGTCAGATATAAATTCAATATGAAAATGTAAATAAAAAAAAGTCTCGTACAAATAACTCAAAAGTTTTATTTTTTCGAAGAAACGCTTTGACTTTTTGCTGCTATTTCAAAGAAAGTGTCTCATAAAATAATATTTTAAATTAGACAGGGTCGTAGTAATTTATTATAATAGACCCTAATAAATCAATGGAAATAATGGGCATCGACCATTCGCCCTCTTCCTTATAATATTCTTTTATCCAGCCTAAACGTTGTATTCTGTGGCGACAAGTTTAGACACGATCTCGCAAAAAGCAGATGTAAAAGGATCACATGGCATCATGTATATCATAATTTATTATAATAGACCTTAATAAATCAATGGAAATAATGGGCATCGAACATCCGCTCCTTTTTTATAATATCCTTTTATCCAACCTAAACGTTGTATTTTGTGGCGACACGTTCAGACACGATCTCAAAAAGCAGATATAAAAGGATCACATGCATCATGTATATCACAAGATATTTTAATACCACGCGGCTAGTATCCAGGCTGACGTAGTGTTCAAGTGAAGGCAGTAACTAGGCAATTATTAATCATGGAGGTAAGATTACGTACTTATATAGTATAATTTCATGATATATATGAATATTCGTATTAAATTTTAATCCCTGTTGACCAAGTGACAAGAATACGTGTTACAACGATATCTTTGTTACTAGTAAAGTTAAATTAATAAGACCAAGATTAATATTTTTTATAATTAAAATCTTATGTTTCTAACCTAACCTAACCTATAACGGTCACAAAAATCTATAGATTCATTCTGCAATAAAAATAATATTAATGTATTAGATTTTAATAATAATAAAGGTTCTTACTGTATATGAATAATTTTGATGACACTAGTGATTATATTTACTTATTTCTATTTTTTTTTTTCAGATCTCACCGAATCTCGATGAATTCAATGTAAAAAACTATTATTATCCTATTAACTTAAGCGATGACGAAAATGCAAGCAATTCTTGCATATTGAAAAATAAAAAAATCGCAACGAAAAGAGCTGGTAACAATATCGACATATTCTTTGAAAAGCCTAAGAAAAAGAAAAAAACCATTCCGTCTTCATGTGTGGCTCAAGCGTGTGATGGAGGTGTATCATTTATTTCTTCCAATGATAATGACGGAGCGAATGCTTCATACCTCATGAAAATAGAAATTTATGACATGAAGAATCTGAAAGAGGTTTCGCCTGTAGACTATTGGAAACATGCAGACTTGCGATTAAAGTACTACATACAATCCAATACTGATAAACATTATCAGAACACACGAGATATAATATACAACATTACAAAGCAGATCGCCTGCAAGGAAGACTGTAAAAAATATTTCATTGATAGAGACAGTAAGAAACAATAGAACTTTCTCTAACTCATCACAAATCAAACCCATAACATAACTTTACTTACAAAAACCTTTTAAAAAAATACAACCCCCACTGCCGCTCTCGCCTCGCAAACAAATTATAAAGAGATCAGTCATTCGCTACAAGCGTTCATACTAAGCACAACGAAACACAATGGCTGAGCTTGACAACTCTGTATACGACGAAGAAATGGTCGCGATATGTGAAGAAATTGAAGACAACTTTTTGCACCTATGTAAAAAAATTGAAAAGGACCATGCAGAGATGTGAGTGATCAATCTTGTTTAAACTTGACTTTTATGGAGGGGTTGATTTTGTATATAAATATACGGACATCTAGAACGTTTTATTCAGTCACGAGTACGCAGTGAATATATAAAAGTTACTATGGAATTCTTAACCAGTGATGATATTAGTTCATTTACAAAACAGTTTTTGATCGATAAGATGCATAAATTCATACGTTTGTGGTATATCAGTGATAGACTTCCAGGGTGGATGTTACAGGATCCTGATATAAAACCCTATTTTACTCCTTGTAGTGGACATTTTCAAACGTGTTCTGTATTTGATAATATATATGATGAAATTGATGGAGTATTCCCGATGGAAGCTTATTGTACTTTATGCAAAAAGTCTGAAAAATAAATAGTTTATGTAAGTTGAATATTTATTAACATCAACTTAAAACGTAACACGGAATATTATTTGAATTTTATATATTTATTGGTTTACTTCATTCCAGTACGGATCAGTTTGGAGCAGGAGTGAGACAAGTTGGAGAAGCAGTCAAAAGAAATGCCACAGAACATGGAACTCCTCAATATTCAAGGAAGCGTTTATACGCACAAAAGTCTACATCACCTGGGAAGGCAACAGCTTCACCACCGAACACAGAAACAGAGCCATCTGTAAGTTCTGCAAACTTAAATAGCATTAAATGCCCAACTTGTGAAATATTTGTTAACAAAAGGTACTTTACCAATCATCTTAAAAGTAATAGGCATAAAAATAATGTTTTCACGTTGATACCGAACTTAAATAATGTTCAGTTAATAGAAAAAGCGTTCGGTCAGAGATTAGTAACATACAGAGTATTCTCTAACTCTGCTACAACTGATACCGACTTTAAAACTCCTGAATCATTTCTTGGTTCAATTCGAAGCACTGTTCAAACATTACTGGAAAAAGTCTTGAAAGAAAATACCACAGTTAAAGTTAATTTTATTTTAAATGGGGATTTTGTTCAGGCAACGAAAAATTTAGAAAACTCCTTTGACTTTCAAACTTTTAATTACATGTTCTGTTTAGGTGATGAATTTGATGATATTTACTCAAATATAAGTTCTGAAATTTCAAACAAAATAAGTAATTTTGAAAAGAAAGATAGTGGTTGGAGTCTTAAAGAAATAAGATATGTCGATCTAAACATTAACAAATTCAACCCATTAAAAGGATCTTCATACATAGACCTACCGATAGATATCAAACGTAAACGAGCAGTAGTTAATGTTAAAAACAATGATTATCAATGTTTTCTATGGGCTGTTCTATCCGCTTTATATCCTGTGAATAGAAATTCAGACAGAGTTTCCTCATATTTATCTAAACAAAACTTGCTAAATTTCAAGGGTATTGCTTTTCCAGTAAGACTAAAAGATATTATAAAATTTGAACGCTTAAATAATATTAGTATTAACGTTTTTGGAATAGAAAAATCTAATAATAAATCTACGAAGATAATTGGGCCTCTCCATTTTACCAAATGTCGTAAATTAGTTCATGTAAATTTATTATATTTAGATAATGGTTCTAACGGTCATTATTGTTATATTAAAAACCTTTCTAGACTAGTCAGTCGTCAATTAACTTCACATGAACATGCAGTCTATATCTGTGATGGCTGCTTGCTTTATTTTCAAACATATGATAAATTGATTTCTCATAGACAATTTGATTGTAATCACGTTAGAACAGATTTGCCTGATATCAGTAAGGCAAAAATTTCATTTAACAAATTTGAACGTGAACTAAGAGTACCTTTTGTGATATACGCAGATTTTGAAGCATTTTTAAAGCCAATACAAGGGTGTGATAATAATCCATCTCTATCGTATACCAGTAATTTTCAAAAACATGATGTGTATAGTTTTGGATATTATATCAAATGTGCGTATAACGATAGCCTCTCCAAATATATAACTTATACAGGTAGTGATTGTGCAAAAGTGTTTATGGAAAGTTTGAATGAAGATTTAAAATATATATCTAAAGAGTATTATGTCAAAGTTGATCCTCATCCGCTTACAGATGAAGCTAGGAGAAGAATATCTTTGACAACTACTTGTTGCATATGCAAAGACACTCTGAAATTAGATAGTAGCTTAAATTTTGATAAATATACTGGAATATTTACAGGTGTTAGTCATAAAGCTTGTTGTAAAAAGTTAGAAACCCCTCGATTTATACCGATTATTTTGCATAATCTTAGTAATTATGATGCTCATTTCATAGTGCGCGCATTAAATTTTGCTGAAGGTGACATTAAAGTTATACCACAGAATAAAGAACGTTACATTTCCTTCTCAAAGATATTAAAAATCGAGAATCAAAATTTTGAGTTAAGATTTATTGACTCTTTTAAATTTTTATCATGCAGCTTGGAATCTTTATCGAATAATTTGAATGATGAGGATTTTATCGAGCTGCGTAAAAATTTTCAGCACCCTGACGATTTTTATTTTTTAAAACGCAAAGGCATTTATCCATATGATTACATGACCTCATTTGAGTCATTAAAGTTAACTTCACTTCCCACACAAGATCAGTTTTACAATATACTAACTAATAGCGATGTTACAAATGAAAATTATAACCACGCTAAAGATGTGTGGCATCATTTTAAGTGTCGCAATATGGCTGATTATTCTGATTTATACCTGAAAACTGACGTGTTACTTCTAACTGATATCTTTGAAAATTTTAGAAACGTTTGTATCAAAACTTACGATTTAGATCCTGCACAATATTACACTGCACCTGGCCTAAGTTGGGATGCAATGTTGAAGCACACAAAAATAACATTAGATCTATTGACAGATTTTGATAAAATTGCTTTCATAAAGTCTGGTATACGTGGTGGTATTTCTCAATGCAGTAACCGTTATGCTCATGCTAATAATAAATATATGTTCAATTTTAGTGAGAAAACTCCTACATCTTACCTTACTTACTTAGACGCGAATAATTTGTATGGCTGGGCTATGTCTCAATATCTTCCTACGGGTGAATTTCAATGGGTAAATTGTGACACAAATTTTATGGTTCCAATTGACTCAGAAATAGGTTATATTCTTGAAGTGGATTTAGAATATCCACAAACTTTGCATGAATCACATTCAGACTTTCCATTATGTCCAGAAAATATATGTATTGGTGGTAGCAGAGAAACAAAATTAGTTCCAAATTTATATGATAAAACTAAATACGTTATTCACTACAGAAACCTCATACAGTGCATAGAAATGGGATTGAAATTGAAAAAAGTTCATAGGATTTTAAAATTTCGTCAAAGTCCATGGTTACAAAAATATATAGATTTAAATACACAATTACGTATGTCTGCAACATCTGATTTTGAAAAAGATTTTTATAAATTAATGAATAATTCAATATTTGGAAAGACTATGGAAAATGTAGAAAAACGTGTGGATGTCAAACTTTGTACTCATTGGGAAAATAGGGGTAAATGTCAAGGTGCTCAAAATCTAGTAGCACGACCTGAATTTCATAGTCTTTCTATATTTTCAGAAAACTTAGTGGCCGTTCAACTTAAAAAAACAAAAATACTTTATAATAAACCCATCTATCTAGGACTTTGCATATTAGACATATCCAAAACGCTCATGTACGATTTTCACTATAATTATATGAAAAATAAATACGGTTCACGCTGTAAAATGATGTATACCGACACTGACAGCTTCATATATCAGATTTTTACTGATGATTTCTATGAAGATATTAAACCGGACTTGAACAAATACTTTGATACCTCTGACTATCCTTTTGATAATCTTTTTGGTTACCCTCAGATAAACAAAAAAAAGATTGGTTTTTTCAAAGATGAAAATAACGGTAAGATCTTTACAGAATTTGTCGGTTTAAGGTCAAAAATGTATGCGATGAACGTACAGAATAAATTTATAGCTAAAGCAAAGGGAGTTAATAAGTCCGCTACAAAAAAGTTTAATATGCGAAATTACAAAAACGTCTTATTTAAGAAAAATAATCAAATATGTGAAATGTACAGATTTAGATCGATAAAGCATGTTATTTTTACTCAAAAGGCTAACAAAATTTCTTTATCGCATTCTGATACTAAACGATTTTTAATTAGTAACTGTACTGATACTCTGGCTTGGGGTCATTATAAAATAAAATCATATAAAAGTGATGAATAAACTAACATACACTATTAAAATGACTTTATGTTTAAGAATTGCTAAGTATTATTATTATTTCGTCAATAGTACCTAAGAATGTAAATATGTAATTATAATATAAAATACGAACTTGTTGAGTTTTTTTTAATTGGATTCCTACCTCTTCCAAAAACACACGTATTCAAAAAATGTATCACTTTCTTCATCCATTTACTGCAATCGTGGCAGGTCCGAGTGGTTGTGGTAAATCAAACTTTGTTACTAATTTTCTCAAATATTGTAATGATATATGTAATACAAGTTTTGCACAAATTTTATGGTGCTATGACGAAATGCAGCCACTCTACAACCTAGAAAATGTATCTTATGTTCAAGGGTTACCAGATATGAGTATGTTCGACGGCATACAGCCACGATTAGTTATAATTGATGATCTTATGAGAGAGTCCGATGGTCGTATTGTTGACATTTTTACTAAAGGTAGTCACCACAGAAATTTAAGTGTGTTTTATATTACGCAGAACTTGTTTCACCAAGGTAGAGGACAACGAGATATATCTCTCAATACAAGCTATATTATTTACTTCAAAAATCCTCGAGATCGAACACAAATACGTTACTTAGCACGTCAAGTGTTTCCAGATAATTGTAAATTTGTTGAAGAAGCTTATAAAGATGCTACTGTCGAACCACATGGTTATCTAATGATCGACTTAAAGCAGAATACACATGATCTCTGTCGCTTTAAAACCAAAATCGATCCAATAAAAAATCTATGTGTTGTCTATGTACCAAAGAAGGGACTTAAATACAATATACATCAACCAATTATAGTTAGTGATAAATAATGGTCGAAGATAGCACAACGTTAGATGAAAAATCGTTAAGGTGTGCATTACAAACTTTCAAACCAAAATATCGTAAAATATTGCTAAAGTCGCTTAGTAAAAAAGAGATAGATCTGCTTTGTAAATATATTCAAGAAATTTTCAAAGATAAAACCCCAACAGAAAGAGTTAAACGATCGTCTATTGTTAAATTGAACTGTTTTCTTTCAACTAATATTATATAAATATTAAGTTATTTTAAAAATCGCTATCAGTCGGATATAATGCCTGGACGAGTGACAACTCATAAGGATTTATTAAAATCGTTACACACTCTCAAACCTAAATACCGCACAGCTTTATTAAAAGCTTGTAACGAGGAAGAAATAAATTGTATTTGCGAATGCATTTATAACACCTTAAATGGTAAAGTGGTTTTAAAAGAAAACGAGAAATCAAAATTAAGAAAACATAAAAATATTCTCAGAAAACTAATAGGTAAAGGTAAAAATAAAATAAGAAAAAGAATTATCATTCAAAAAGGAGGAGCATTTCTGCCTATCATTCTAGGAGCTGTGTTGAGCGGATTATTAAAAAAAATTTTATGATCAATTATTTTAATAAAAAAAAAATGGATAATACTAAGAAAATGATTCTCATTGAACAAGATGTTATTGATAGACTTAAATCAAGAGACACAACGCCTGAAAGTAATTTATCTAGATTAGATAAAGAAATGCAAAATATATTAAGTAGTAAAATGGACGATCGCGAAAAATGGTCACTGTACATGCAAATCTTACAAAGATATCTCCATTTCACTAATGAAAATCGAAAACCAATAAAACTACCCGTGACCGTTGAAGGTGAGCATAAATATTCAGAAGATTTGACTCCTCATAAAAAGACAATTAAAGACGAGGACGCACCAGTTAACGAAAACTCCGTACATGATAAGGACGCACGAGATGTATCAAATGAAACATTGTATACACCTATTTACATAAATAAATTCATTCCAAAGACGTATCGGAGAAGAAGTGAATTATTATTGGACACTATTCTCAATCATAAAGATAAAATTAGTTGGAACGAGGAGGGGTTGGTGTTCATCGATAATGAAGTTGTAGACGACAGCAACATTGTTGATCTCGTGAATTATACTCTTAGGCCCTTAAAGCGCCCGAAACCTAATGGATGGAAAAAGTTTACAGAAACTATTAAAGATATAAGGGTTCCTCTCACTTGTATTGGTAATCCGCAAACTCTTGAGTATATTAATAATCTTTCTCTGAAAGGACAACAACATCTAACACCAAGTGATGATAGTAATCCAAAAATCAAAACATCATATAAACTGAGAAAGAGAAAAGACATTTGGGAAAGATGGAATCCGTACTAGACATTAAAGATATATATTACGACGTATCGAATCCAGCGGGATACAGCAGTGTTGACAAGTTAACTCGAGCGTTAAAAGGTAAAATGAACAAAAAACAAGTAAAGGACTGGTTGCAATCCCAGGAAACTTATACACTACATAAACCGGTACATAGAAAATTTCAACGAAATAGATACATATTGTCAAATTTTAATGAACTGTGGCAAGCTGATTTGAGTGATATGCGGACTTATTCTCAATATAATGATGGTTTTAAATATATACTTTGTGTTATTGATGTTTTTAGTAAATACGCTTTCGCTAGACCGTTAAAAAAGAAAAATTCAGAAAGTATAAAGGAAGCGTTTGAAAGTATATTTACTGAAGCTAACGCGACCCCCACACACATACAATCGGATAAAGGAACAGAGTTCGTATCAAAGGATGTTGCACGATATTTTAAAACTAAAAATGTAAACTACTATACTACAAATAACCCAGATATTAAGGCTAGTATTGTCGAGAGATTTCAACGAACTCTAAAAAGTAAAATGTGGCGTTATTTTACACATAAAAATACATACACTTATATTGATATTTTGGATGATTTGCTTTATTCTTATAACCATAGTTTCCATTCTAGCATTAAGATGTGTCCATTTGAAGTTAGTTCTAGTAACATCATGAACGTTTGGAATAATTTATATGAGAATAAAAATAAAAAATATATATTGGATGTCATACAAAAAAATAAGTTTGAAGTTGGTGATCACGTAAGAATAACTAGACATAAGCATATTTTTCAAAAAGGCTATGAAACTAATTGGAGTGATGAAATTTTTATCATAACAGCTATAAAAAATAACATGCCTAAAGTAGTCTATACACTCAAAGATCTTCAGCATGAGCCCATTATAGGAACATTTTACGAGAATGAATTACAAAAAGTAATTTATAACCCCACTACTCATTATAAAATAGATAAAATACTGCGTTCTCGTAACTCAGGAAACAGAAAAGAGGTTCTTGTTAAGTGGAGAGGTTATCCAAACAAGTTTAATAGTTGGATCTCTGTATCAGAACTTGAAAAAATATGAGAGAAGACAGCTTTTATCTCACTTTGCTAAGTAACAGTTCCATGACATACTTTGCTGAAAACACTACAGCAAATTTTTTTACCAAGTTACCAAAGACTATGAAATTAGAAGGCGAATGGGAAGTCGCTATTGTGGAATTTCATTACCCATGTAGTATGTTTAATCTGGAAGAAAACGAAAATATTATTTACATCACGTCTAAAGGCGATAAATCGCAGTTATTCACGCATCTGGAATACATGACACCAACCAACTATATTAGTGTGGATCAATTCGTTATCGATTTTAATGAAAAATTAAAGGATAAAGTTAAGCTTAGATATGATACATTATCGAAACTCGTTACAGTGAGTAGTTGGGCAATCGACGTTACATCTGTGGTATGTAGTCCTAGACTGAGTGTGCAGTTAGGCTTTGCACCATTTACTAATTTAATAAAACATAACTTCGGAAAATATCCCGCGAATCTAAACTTGGGTCTACCTTCACAACTTTTAATATATTGTGATATAGTAGAACCACAAGTAGTGGGTGATGTCATGACACCTTTATTGAGAATTGTTTCGTTGGATCCCACCAAATATGTATATGGCGCTTCTAAAATAAATATCTTTTCGTCCCCTCATTATGTACCTGTTATGCGCAGGGAATTTGACGTTATAGAAATAGATATAAGAACAAGTACAGGTCAAAGAGTACCATTCCAGTTTGGAACTACGTGTATAAAGGTACATTTTAAAAAAGTCAAGTGAAAATATCAATCATGTCTTGTCCATATTTACATTATTATACTCATCAAGCTGGTTCTGGTATGGGGGTAATTTACAAAGGTGCACCACATCAGCGAGGTCATGGTATAGGGAGCTTTTTGGGGGGTTTGTTCCGATCGGTTCTTCCACTTTTAAAAAATGGTGCGAGATTTGTAGGCAAAGAAGCTTTAAATGCAGGTGTAGGTCTTCTATCTGACATGTTAAATGTTCAACCAATGGGTGAATCTGTCAAATCACGCTTGAAAACGGCAACTTCAAATTTGAAAAGGAAAGCTGATGAAAAAATAGATTCAGTAATGTCTGGATCCGGATATAAAATAAGAAAGCTAAAAAGGAAGATCATCACTTCTAAAAAACCTTCCAAACGGAACGGTACTAAAAGAAATAAACGACAAAATATTCAAGATATATTTTCTTAAATTACTTCTCGTAATTCAAAAATGGCGTTTTTACATCATCATTCCTGTGAATGCGTAAAATCAGAGTTGGATTTATTTGCTCTACCATCTACGCAAACGAGTATTGAGAGTGGTCAATGGATACATTACAATCCCATTTCATCATTGACTGACGATGGACCGATTGAGTTTTTAGTACCGGGCAATGGAGACGATTACATTGACTTGTCCCACACTTTACTTCATATAAAAGCTAAAATACAGAATGGTGATTCAAGCAAACTTTTAGCAGGAATTCATGTCGCTCCAGTTAATAATTGGTTGCATTCTCTTTTTAGTCAGTGTGATATTTATCTTAATCAAAAGTTAGTGTCTCCTCCAAATAATACCTATGGATATCGCGCATACATTGAAACGTTACTCAATTATGGAAAAGCTGCTAAGGAAAGCCATCTTACTTGTGGACTTTGGTACAAAGACACTGCTTCGAGCATGGATTCATGTGATGTTTCAAATCGAGGATACGTTCAAAGAGAAGAACTGGCAAAGGAAAGTCACACTATTGAAATGATAGGTCACATACATGCTGATATTTTCAATCAAGATAAGTTTTTAATCAATGGTGTTGAAATGCGCTTAAAACTAGTTCGTTCAAAAGATACTTTTAATTTAATGTGTTCATCTGTAGATAAAAAATTCAAAGTCCATATTTCAAGTGCTAGTCTCATTATGCGTAAAGTTCGTATCAATCCTTCAGTATTAATTGCTCATGAAAAAGTATTAGCAACCACTCCTGCAAAATATCCAGTTACGCGTGCCGAGGTTAAGGTTTTGACTATCCCATCAGGAATCCAGGGTAAAATGCTCGACAATGTATTTTTAGGTCAAATACCTAAAAGATGTATTGTTGGGTTCGTTAGTAATGCTGCATTTAATGGTGCTCTTAATGTGAATCCGTTTAATTTTGGTAACTATGGTCTCAACTTATTTGGTTTGTATGTCGACGGTCAATCTATACCATCGAAAACGTTGGTTCCATCTTTTCATGATAATACATATATAAGTGCATATCATACCTTGTTTTCGGGAACGGGAATTCATTTCCTGAACGAAGGAAACGATATTTCCAAGGCAGAGTACAGTCATGGTTATTGCTTGTATGCATTTGATTTAACTCCAGATCTATCCGCTAACTCAAACTCTCATTGGAATCTTATAAAGCGGGGTAGTGTAAGGTTTGAAGTTCGATTCGATAAAGCTCTTACTACAACACTTAATTGCATTGTGTATGCAGAGTTTGATAATGTAATTGAAGTCAATAAAAATCGAGAAGTCAGCTTAGATTATAATAGTTAAGATAAATATAAGTGGAGATTTCTAATGTTTAAGTCATTCTTTGTTAGGTCATGCTATTACAAAGATATGGATACAAAAGAGATAGAAAATTATTTAAAACAAATAGATAAAAATATTGAGTTCAATGTGTTTGCGGCGAATCAAATGCCTGTGTATTTTACTAAGCCAGTATATCTCATTTCAAATTTAGATCCTGATACAAGACCGGGATCACATTGGGTTGCTATATATGTAGATATTTACGGATTTGGAGAATATTTTGATTCGTTTGGCCGTAAACCAGAAGGATATCATGAAATGTTTTTAAAAACCAACTGTAAAAAGTGGATTTCTAATAATAAAATACTTCAAAATTATTTCAGTGCGCAATGTGGACTCTATTGTTTAGTTTATATTTATTTTAAGTATAATCATGTTTCAATGTCTAACTTTATTGATTTTTTTTCTAATGACACTGTAACAAACGATAAACTTGTACAACAAATGTTTATTTCTTTATTTAAAACTTGAATAAACTTAACTATGTGAAATGAGGTTGTTTTATTTATTTCAATTATCTATAAAATTCTAAGCGTAATAAATAAAAACTTAATATAAATTTAAAGAAATTTATTACAAAAAATTAAAGTAAAAGAACATATTTGACTTAAAATTATAACACAATTATTATTTAATCTCCCATCGATTCCCAATCTATCTCCAGAGTATTCGATAGATTCTCCTGAAGAATCACGAATGGAATTGGGACTTCGTAATCTCTGTAGTCAGACACATGGAATGAATCAGGGCTATATAAACTTGGACTTGGAGACAGGATCACTAGTTCATCCGTTTCGTCTTCTTCAAATAATGGTTGAGACATTGGTTGGTACTCAACCATGTACTCGAAGTTTAATGGAGCTATTGGATTGGAATAACCCCTTTTAATTTGGTCCTCCACGTCCTCACATATTAACACTAATTGTTCTTCAATATCACTCTCTTCGTTCTTATCCAGGACACGACACATATCATTTTCTAATTCAATTTCTTCACATATCGCGACCATTTCTTCGTCGTATACAGAGTTGTCAAGCTCAGCCATTGTGTTTCGTTGTGCTTAGTATGAACGCTTGTAGCGAATGACTGATCTCTTTATAATTTGTTTGCGAGGCGAGAGCGGCAGTGGGGGTTGTATTTTTTTAAAAGGTTTTTGTAAGTAAAGTTATGTTATGGGTTTGATTTGTGATGAGTTAGAGAAAGTTCTATTGTTTCTTACTGTCTCTATCAATGAAATATTTTTTACAGTCTTCCTTGCAGGCGATCTGCTTTGTAATGTTGTATATTATATCTCGTGTGTTCTGATAATGTTTATCAGTATTGGATTGTATGTAGTACTTTAATCGCAAGTCTGCATGTTTCCAATAGTCTACAGGCGAAACCTCTTTCAGATTCTTCATGTCATAAATTTCTATTTTCATGAGGTATGAAGCATTCGCTCCGTCATTATCATTGGAAGAAATAAATGATACACCTCCATCACACGCTTGAGCCACACATGAAGACGGAATGGTTTTTTTCTTTTTCTTAGGCTTTTCAAAGAATATGTCGATATTGTTACCAGCTCTTTTCGTTGCGATTTTTTTATTTTTCAATATGCAAGAATTGCTTGCATTTTCGTCATCGCTTAAGTTAATAGGATAATAATAGTTTTTTACATTGAATTCATCGAGATTCGGTGAGATCTGAAAAAAAAAAAATAGAAATAAGTAAATATAATCACTAGTGTCATCAAAATTATTCATATACAGTAAGAACCTTTATTATTATTAAAATCTAATACATTAATATTATTTTTATTGCAGAATGAATCTATAGATTTTTGTGACCGTTATAGGTTAGGTTAGGTTAGAAACATAAGATTTTAATTATAAAAAATATTAATCTTGGTCTTATTAATTTAACTTTACTAGTAACAAAGATATCGTTGTAACACGTATTCTTGTCACTTGGTCAACAGGGATTAAAATTTAATACGAATATTCATATATATCATGAAATTATACTATATAAGTACGTAATCTTACCTCCATGATTAATAATTGCCTAGTTACTGCCTTCACTTGAACACTACGTCAGCCTGGATACTAGCCGCGTGGTATTAAAATATCTTGTGATATACATGATGCATGTGATCCTTTTATATCTGCTTTTTGAGATCGTGTCTGAACGTGTCGCCACAAAATACAACGTTTAGGTTGGATAAAAGGATATTATAAAAAAGGAGCGGATGTTCGATGCCCATTATTTCCATTGATTTATTAAGGTCTATTATAATAAATTATGATATACATGATGCCATGTGATCCTTTTACATCTGCTTTTTGCGAGATCGTGTCTAAACTTGTCGCCACAGAATACAACGTTTAGGCTGGATAAAAGAATATTATAAGGAAGAGGGCGAATGGTCGATGCCCATTATTTCCATTGATTTATTAGGGTCTATTATAATAAATTACTACGACCCTGTCTAATTTAAAATATTATTTTATGAGACACTTTCTTTGAAATAGCAGCAAAAAGTCAAAGCGTTTCTTCGAAAAAATAAAACTTTTGAGTTATTTGTACGAGACTTTTTTTTATTTACATTTTCATATTGAATTTATATCTGACACACATCCAATTCAATTATTATCAGTTTGATATCAAATTAATGATAAAAACAAAATTGAACGATTAATGTTATTTATTAAAAAAAATCTTAGATTGGAAACCTAATCAAGTTTGATAAAACCAAGCCAATGAGTTAGAATCGGTCATTAAATATCAGACATTCATACTGTAATTAGAATTCAGTTAATTTGATTAATTAATGTAGGAAAGGAAAGTCGTGGATCAAATGGAAAATCTAATTGGTCAAGGAGTCCGATAAGTTAATCTTATAAAATACGAGAAAAACGATTCGTTACGAGGGTAAGTAAGGAAATTCCTATTGCAACCCAGGATCCAATTGGAAAATCCGAAAAGACCTTTGACGGTCAATTGGAATTTAGTCTGATTGGAATCTGCTTTGGCGAGCTTTTTTTAGAATCCGCTAAGTTAGCCTATTTCAAGGATTTCAAGGTGCTGGGAGTGAGTTAGAACCGGCTATTCCCTACTACTTATAACTCTATCTGAAGTTTAATATTGAACTCTGACAATCTCGAAGTTCCGTAACTTTCGTATCTCAATTCAATGCCTTCTATATAATTATCTAACTTAGTAAATACTAAGTTAGACAATTTAGTAACTAAATTTTGATAAGTATAATGACCATACTATTAATATAAATATCAAAAACTGTTACGGTCAACTTTTAAGTCCCAAAGGATCGATGTGTTGTTTAGTAAAGTATGGAGAAAAGACTAAAAGACAGTGACAAAGGCTGACTTTAAAACTTACAGCTGGCTTTCACGCAAACGAAGCTATGAAATTAAATTCAAATTTAAAATATTCTTAATCAAATATAATTTAAACAATACTTTTGAATTGTGAACTCTACTGCTAGTTTTAAATATTGTCTCTACGGAATTAAGCGAGCAAGGACCTCAGGGGTTACTTTTCCCAAATAATAATAAATTAGTTATTTAATAGTTATAGTTATTTAATAGTATGGTAGTTTTAATAATTGCTTTTAATAGTATTTTAATCTGCTGCTAAAACTTAAAGTTAAGTAATGCTGCTGCTAAAATTGATTGGGGAATTCTTTTAAAGAATTTTATATTACTACAAAAGCTTTTGTAAGGCGTAAAGCAGAAGACGCAATTTTATGTATATTACTAAAATAAACTGCGAAGTTATATAAAACACCTTTTTCCCTAAATGTTTCTTAAAGGGAATCACGTGGTCTTCAATTCAGTCAGAACTGAAGCTACTATACATTATATATAACCACAAAATAATTCCCCCAAGATAATTTTTTGTGAAAAATAAAGTAAGGTTTTTACAAAAATTAATAACAAATAATAATTCGTGAAATAGATTTTTGAAGGACTTACTTTATATCGATAATATTACCATTACTTGATAATGGAAAAAGAAAGACAAAATATCATGAAACACGCTTTAATTAAGCAAATTTTAATATTAACAATAAAGAAAACTCAAATACGATTGGAAAAAAATAAAATCTTCTGCATACAGAATTCATACTCTAAAATTAAACTAACTTCATATGTACAACATTTCATTATTGAAAGTAAATCATATGTAAAAGCAAATACAAAAAATATGATGATAATATTAATAGATTTAACATATAAATTTTTCATATACCCATTCAATTGTATATTGTATTGTAGTACTTTGAAACACTTCATACAAGCCTTGTATCGTATCTCGTAATTCAATGAATAAGTCTACGAGAGCTACAGTTCGTAGCAATTCGTAGCAACTCGTCGGTTAATCATAGCATTAGTATTAAGATAACAATAAATATCAATATTATATTCAGTAACATGTAAATTACAGTATATTAATTCAGTTACATATAAAGTACAGTATACTTTTAATATTATGGATATTAATTTTGATGAAATAATTATACATCAGTTAATATTTCAACTAATATACCTACGTTAAATAATTTCATAATAAAATTTTAATAACAAGTACATTACGGTAAATTTAAGGTTTTTTAATACCTGAATTGCAATTGTATTGTTAATTTTTTTCACATGTATATTCTGTTATTAATGAGATCGATAATTAATTATAAATGCATTTATGGACAAATAAAATATTATACGAATAAAAAAAACAATATTTTAGAAAAAAAAATAAAAATGTGTAACAGTGTTACGATAACAATTTAAAGTTGTATCGCTGTAATATAGCAACCCAAAAACCCTTTAGCGCCTTTCACAAAGCCGACAATGGAAATTTATATCATCGTAAAATTTAAGTGCTCACTTTAATAACTAAGCCTCAAGCGTCGTATCGCGGACAAAAGGAAACCTCTTGGCTCATGCCAGCCGTCTTACACCCACACACCTGTAACCGCATAGCCACGCATACATACAGCACACATACATCCCTTACCACTACTAACCCGAAACCCACACGCCCACCCGCCAAACACGCCCAACGTCTTGGGTTTTCTTATAAACCACGTTGTGTTCGACGTCCCGCTCTATCTCTATGCACTATACGTTAGCTCTCGCTCCAACGCAATGACGAGGTTCACATAAAGCGACGCCACATTCCCGCCTTTTTTCCCACTCCATTTTGACAGCTCGTGGCTCCATATCTGGCCAGGGTGTAAGACAGTGTTCACAGCACACAAAAATTTAAATACTGATTTCCCAATATCTCCAAGAAACAATCTACGCTAATAACAAAAATAATAACAACAAATACTCTTTTATACAAAAAAATTAAATTTTTAAAAATAGATAAAATAATGGATTTTAAAATAACACAAATTAAAAATATAATAAGATAAGAAGATTCACATTAAATATATGATACAACTGACACCTAGTTGTAAACCTACAAAAATAAGCCTTTTTTATTTAATATGTATATACTCGTATTCTTGCAAATCTAAAAATAATATCGATAAATAAAAGCAAAATGTGCTATGTATTGTTTATCTTATCTTTAAAATCACATTGATAACTCGACAGAACACATTTATTAAATTTTCTCTACCCAGAGATCAATTTCAGGACATTCATATTCATGATAATAACGTTTAGGACAATTCATACTCCAGACTCCAATCCTCTCTTATATAGAATATAAAATTTCTATTTTTCTTACTAGAACAGAGGAAAAACAAATATTGCAATATTGAGGATATGAAAACACTAAGTCGGCGTAAATGAAGTCGCCTTATCACTAGTAACAATAGAAGTTTGTAATTTTTTAATATTTTTTATACTACAGACAATTTCATACTTTATAGATTACGGACACCATAAATATTCATAGAGCAATTTGAATACATACAAAGGAATATGAACGTTCTTTTTATTCAAACTTTGAAAATAGAACAGTGTGCGCATCGTCTTACCGACTAAGTGGCTCAAGACGCGTTAGCGGGCGCGGGTGTGCTGGGCGGGGTCTGCGGAGACGCGGCTCTCCGCTATCGGCACACCGAAACACACATTTTTCCCGCCGCAAACCTCGCGCTGAAGGTTAGCCGCGACCCGCAGACCTCGTTGGGATAGACAGAGATAGCGTCTTATTGCTTTCACGCGCCTGCGCGATCTTTGAGCGCCAATTTTGACAGCTGGATTTTCCTTTTGGATAAAGATGTTACAAGGCGCGGAGAGAGGACGTAAAGTTAACGTACAAGAAAACAATATTGTACACTTTTGATGGTGTAATAAAATTGCGACAATACGTTAAACTTAAATTATTATAATTGGCTCTAGATTGTGGTCCTTATACCTCATTTCCTAACATAGGATAATACATTTTATAAAACAAAACATTTTAAAAAAAATTACATATTAACTAAACCTATGAAAGTTGAATATTACAGTAACATTTAAAGTACTTAACATCGCGAACATTTTTATTTATTTTTGATATAGACTTAATATAGTATCTAAAATGATAGACATACAAATATAATTATACAATACAAATCTCGATTTATAGTTCATTCTCCTATATCCCGATCTAAGTGGGGTCAGCACAACATGTTGTCACATGATTTGGCTTCGTATTATACGACCGGCCGCCTACCTGACGTCAACTTACCTTAGTTGACTTTTCTGACACC
The DNA here is from genome assembly GCA_947086495.1 of Morpho achilles. Taxonomy (NCBI): domain Eukaryota; kingdom Metazoa; phylum Arthropoda; class Insecta; order Lepidoptera; family Nymphalidae; genus Morpho; species Morpho achilles. The sequence continues at coordinate 6,096,238 of CAMTZB010000016.1, forward strand.
TCAGTAAAAATTAGGGTGGTATATTCTACTCAGCCGGATACCACACAGCTAAAATCTTGATTGATAGTTTATCTTTTTAATTTGTTCATGATGGAAGATAAAAAAATGTAACTCATATCGTATAGAATACAAACCCTATGTTAAACTGTGTAAAATTGTTATTTTTATGGTTTTTATTATAATGAATAATGAAAAACAGTAAATATATATTCTAAGTATATACTCGTAAAGCTATTCAAAGCCCAAAAGCTGCAATCAATATTTAAACACGCAAAATAAAGGAAATGCGTATGAAACAACAACATAATAGTGGCGTACCGAAGATCCCGTCGTCGGGCCGCAACAGCGGTCGCGTGGGTAACCTGCAAATTGTGAAGCGCGACCACGCGATTAGCTCACCGAACTCACCCAGTCTCGGTAGTATCGCTCACCCATTTTGTTTTGATTAGGCTAAGGTGGCCAGTTTACCTTTAATAAAGGAGATAATCCTGCAAAATCGTCGCCTTCGTTTAACAATGATCATTACTTTGCGTAATTTCATAGGACAAAGTAAAACAACCGATGTTAGCTAAGCCTATAAAAGTACTCATTACTTTGCGTAATTTTGCGGACCAAGTAATACAACCAATTGCGATCTTTGCGATTTTGTCCTAGATATATATTATCTTATATATCTCTATAAGTTAAATATAAAAAAAGCTTTTAAAAATACACTCGACATTTACGCCGTGTGGTATCAGGCTGTATAGAATAGTACCACCCTCATTTCATACCGAGGTGTCGTAAAAGGCGACTAAGGTAAGTCGACCCGCCGTGCGGTATCCGGCTGTGTAGAATAGACCAACTTCATTTCTTACTGAGGTGTTGTAAAAGGCGATTAAGGTAAGTAGACCCACCGTGTGTGGTATCAGGTTTAGTAGAATAGACCATCTCTTTCTTACCGAGGTGTCGTAAAATACGACTGAGGTGAGTTGACGTCAGGCAGGCGGCCGGTCGTAAAAACGCAGCCAAATCATGTGACAGCATGTTTATAACATATTGTGCCGACCCCACTTAGAGTGGGATAAGGGCAGGAAGATGATGATGACTCGAAATTTAATAAAATATATATTATCTTTGCGTTTATGCAGAATCATATCAAAAATAATATTATTATTAATTATGTATTATGGATCTCTGCAAAGTAACACCTAATTCTATAAAAGAATCTAGCATATTTCAAATAATCTTTTAATATTAAAATAAGGTCATCTTGTATGTACATATATAAATATATTTTTTAAATCTCGGAAACGGCTCCAACGATTTTCCTGCAATTCAGCATGTAGAGGTTTTGGGGGAGAAAAATCGATCTAGTTAGGTTTTATTTTAAATTAATTTAGTATTATCCCTGTTTTTCGTCATTAAAAAAATTGTAAACTGTATATAATATAATTCAAAGGAAAGTATTTTTTTTAGTTATCAAACGTAATGTTACGATAGCCGATGGCAACGGGTGGACTGAATATTTTCAAAACCCGGGTTCAAATCCCACTTGTCATCGGCCCTTTTTTATTTTTAAATATTTTTTTTTATATTTAAAAAAAAATACCGACAAGGCTAATACAAGGACAAGGTACTAAATAATAATTAAACTATAATTAACTATAATTAAAAACTAAACTATAATGAAAAAGTGAATAAAGTCCTACTTTCTTAAGTTCTTAAGTCCTACTAGAAAGGCATCATCGAGATTTTTTATAAATTAATAGTTAAATTAGTATTAAGTAATACTAATTTAATTAAATCGAAGCCTCCCATCATTAATTTACGTACTCTGTGTAATATAGTGCTATGAATACTTGAAAATATGGTCATATTATTTTGATATACCACCTCACTCACACCCTTACAAGTTGCGGGTCACTAGTAAGGCCATTTTGAGGTCACTATCAAGTCTCAAGCCGCGATGTGTTGCCTTGTTGTAATATTGTTCGTATTAAAGAGAGATTTGTGGCACTCTTAGATTTGTGGCAACTCGCTTTAACACGTTACCTTGTTGTGGTTTGTTAAATTTGTTCATTGACAATTTTTGCGGTTGCTTATAAATATGTGAATCCTAACACCCAATTAAAAAATAATTAACGATATAAATCGTCAAAACTATAATTAAATAAACTAGAAATTGGTTGTTGACTATTTTTGGTATCAAGAAAAAATTTTGTAATGTTTTAATACTCATGTTTTGAATAAACAAAGCTGTAAAGTCAAAGTGAAGTCTCTGGTGTTAAATTTTTAAAGTATGATTTGCTGATTTAATCAATTTTGTAACAATTTAACATATAGATAACAAAATCGTAATTTTTCTGTCCGTATGAAGCATTACATTCAATATCACAGTACACAGTTAATTTTACAAGGACATAAATTAAAAACCGGAGAAGCTGAGTTTTTAAACCTTTATCTTCTTTCTTTCTTAGAATAACAGTCTTTTTCTTTATGTTATATGTATAGTCCTATCCTATCCTAAATATTATATATGTATATAATATTTAGGATAGGATAATATATTATAAATGCGAAAGTTTGTAAGTATGTCTGTGTTTGTTACTCTTTCATGAAATAATTATTAGACGGATTTGAATGAAACTTTACAGTAATATATGTTATACATCGAAATAACATATAAGCTACAACTTTTTTTTGATCTTATGTAATTTTGGTTCCACGCGAGCGGAACCGCGGGCAAAATCTACTCATGTACAATTTATTAATTTATCTGTATCTAAGGTTTTCGTATAGTTTTCTTATCAATCTAAAAGTTCGTCTTTTAACGATAAAAGTATATATTAAAAAATTGTAAAGAACATTACACAGAGACATAAAAATCATCAATACGCAATTTACGATAAAATGATATTTCATAAATGTATAACATTATCAAAAACATAGGTATAAAAATATATATATATATCTTATAAAAATTAAGCTCTATTTCCATTGGTCATTATTCAAACAGGAACGAATGGAACTATATTAGTTATTCTTTTTTGTTATATAAATTATAGTCAGGAGAAGGTAGATAGAAAGATATTACTTGTACTTTTTGTTGAAAGAATATAAAATAAGAGGTTCTTATGAGAAAATTATAATTTTATTTTTATAAGGGACATTAGCATTTTTTAATGTATTCTTTATTATCAAAAAGTTCCTATGAAGAAAAATATTTTTAATTTCAGTGAAACAGAAAAAAATTAAAAAATATATATATTTTCGTTTATAATCTACATATCTATCTTAGTTTAAATGCTTATTAACTACCAATTCGCCGCGGGTAATATCGCAGTGCGCTAGTAGGTTAGTAGGTTTATAATTATCACAACAAAAGCCCATAAATTGACTCCATGTGTAGATCGAAACATCCCTCACTCGCTTCGTACAGGCGTCGCTGAATAAATAACTTGACACTTGTTCGCAAATAAACAATTTAAAATGTCAAGAAAAGGGAAAGGGCATGAGCCAACCCTTTTCCTTCACCTAACATTATGTTTTCTGACAGCCGATTTTAAAGCTGTTTGCTTTTCCCCTCTATAGTAATTGTTACACATTTCATGATAAATGTTTTTTTATCCTGTAAAAATAGCTTTGGAAAATAATTAATTCTCATGAATTTCAAATTCAAATTCAAAAATTCTTTATTCAAATAAACTTTTAAATAAGTGCTTTTTAATCGTCAACTCTGCTGCTGGTTCGGAAAGCTGTTCCTACCGAGAAGAGCCAGCAAGAAATTCGGCGGTTGCTCTTTTAAAAATTTAATTCTTAATACTAGATATATTTCGTCATTCCTGTCTTGTACAGGTTCGAAGAGAGCTATATTCACACATTCTTATCATCCAAATACTCCTCAACAGTATAGTAGGCTTTCTGTAGCAGCCTCTTTTTTACTTGTATTGTATACTAAACAGTATTAAAAAGCTGTGATGGTCCAGCGGTCCTCCTGCCCTTATCCCACACTAAGTGGGCTCGGCAAATCATGTTACAAACATGATTTACATGTTTTATATTTAAAAAAATCGTTTTATCCCTGTTTTGGGCATTAAAAAATACTAAAATTTATATTGTATTGAATTCTTGCCATAAACTGTCAAGTCAGCTTAGTTTATTCGGGGAATGGACAGTCTCGAGAAATTTTAATACCTAGAATCGATCCCCAACTGCATAATAATTTTCTTTTTTTTTATTTTGTAAAAAAATTACCGGTCAATTAGGTGCTTTGTAATTTAAAAAAATGTTCTGTAAGTTCAATAAATGCTTGTATCAGCACGTTCGCTGAGCTAGTTATAATCGAGTGTTGTACCGAACTGCAGCTGTGCCTGAGATGAACGTATAGCAATGTACAGAACTATATATCGATAGCTTTTAATTTTTTTTTTTAATTTATTTACAGCAAAAACGTACAAATAAATAAATAAATAATAATAATAAATAAATATATGGAACACTTACACACACGGTCGTCCATCCCCAAAGTAAGTAACTTAATACTTGTGTTATGGTAGACAGAAAACTGGTGAATATATACTTATATATTTTTAAATACATACTTAAATACAAATATACACCCAGGCTCAAAGGCCAACAAATTCATTTATTGAAAATGTTGGCCCTCGGCGGGAATCGAACCCGCGACCCGCGGAGCTGAAGGCAGGATCACTACCCACTACGCCAACGGGCCAGCCACAAGTTATATCTATCTTAAACTACTTACACGCTAGGACTATACAAATAATATCAATAGCATTTTCAATTTACATTATTTGTAAAATCAAAATAAAAATAAGATAAAACCACTGTCATTACGTTAACAATATTAATCCTTTTTTTTTGAAGGGCTATATATCTCATACTAAGGCTTAAGTTAAATCTTGGAAAATAATTACAACTATTTTTAGTTGCCAGCTGTTTTGATCTTAAGATTTCTAATATACGTACTAAATTAAATTCCAATAGTACAAAGGTTGTTAAAGAATTATTTAGTATTATAGCAAGATAATGTTATCATAACTTGTGTACATGAAAACTTGTCGTGATTAAAAAGCAAGATGCAATATGATATTTAAGTAAGACATTTTGGCTCTCCTGAAAAGTTTTAAATATTTTTCATAATCATGCTCCCGTACACATAATGAATGAACAGTACACGACTGGCCGCCTGCCTGTCGTCAAATTACCTTAGTCGTATTTTAGGACACCTCGGTAAGAAAACGGGTGGTCTATTCTAGTCAACTGGATAATACACGGTGGATCTACTTACCTTAGTCGCCGTTTACGACACCTTGGTAAGAAGTCAGGGTGGTCTATTATACTCAACCGAATACCACACGACTAGTCAACTTACCCAAGTCGTATTTTACGGCACTCTGGTAAGAAAAGAAGGTGCTCTATTCTACTCAGCCGGGTACCACACGGCGAGTCAACTTACTTTAGTCGCCTTTTACGACACCTTGGTAAGAAAGAGGGTGGTCTATTCTACTCAGCCGGATTCCACACGGTTGGTCAACTTACCTTAGTCGCCCTTTATGACACATTGGTGAGAAATGAAGGTGGTCTATTCTACTCATCTGGTTACAACACGGCATAATGAATAGCGCGCCAGATATGTATTAAATAATGCTATCGGAAAAAAAAATTCACCTTCAGAATTATCGACAACTATAACAGCACATCTCTAGACCAAACCCTTCCGCTACCCGCCATATGCCGGCACCGAGCGTGCCCTTAAATTACAGAACTTCCCGCTCATAATAGAGAGATATGCCTTTAATATCTGCCTGAAGCCGTGCTGTGTTTACTTTTTACTTCTATTCTTATATTAGATATTGTGTTTTTTCACAGCTTTAACTTTAAACATGATTATTAACATAATTATCTATTAATTAATTAATGAATATTGTATTCATATTTAGTACCTGGATGGTAGTTTTTACAAAATTAAAAACATAATAATAATAATTGTGTAGGTGGAGATCGATCCTAGGTACTTTGATTTCTAGAGACCGGCCGTTCCTCGAACAAGCTACGCTAACTTGACAAAAATATTGTTTTTATATGCAATGCAAATTTTAGTTTTTTTTACTGTCTAAAAACAACAATATAACGATTTTTTTTTAATAAAACCTTGCTAGATCGATTTTTCTTCCCCGAACCTGAATGCTGCATGCTGAATTTCAGGAAAATCGCAAAATACAAGATTAAATCATTTAAATACTCGTATTAAAGATATGTAATGCTAAGTGTAGAGTGTGCTACCCGTTGTCATACATGCAGGATTCGTAGAAACCCATGAACTACAGAATTCTGTAGTACAAAAATATAGATAGAAATATTTAAAATAATTATAATTAGTTAAGTTGATTATAATTCTATCATTCCTTTTTCAAAATAGTAATCTTAGTTATAAGTAGCTTGTTATAAATAAATTCTTACTCATTTATAAAATTATCATTCATAGAAGTTACAATAGAATTATTATCCTGTAATCCACGTTTGTTAAGAAAATATATGTAATGAAGTAGACAACATTTACGTACCCTATACATGAAGGACAAGTTATAACACGTATCACAAAATAATGCCAACACTAAAACTACACACAAACACTACATACACTCACTACCACAATCGCTACGATCGTTTCACCCAGAAACCGAAGCATCATCAGAAGGATAGGCTCCACAACAAAATCGTAATGAAAAAATATTATTTACAAAAGTAAACAAAAAGCGATCTTATATGCACCTACAAAAAATATCCCAACCTTCTTCCGTACATATAAAAGGGACAATATCATTGTCCCTTTAAAATTTGACCCCGGAAAAGCGCAATTTCAATCACAATTCCCAACGATTCCCCGAAACGCACCTGCTGACTGAACACGTGCCCCACTAAGAATCTACTTAATGTAAGTGACCCCACTTACTGAATCCCAACTGTGCCGTCTAAGAAACTCCAATAGCCGGCAATTTCACGTGGACCAGACGCCATCTGCGACATCCAAAAAATAACGTTTCCCAAAAACATTTGCGAAAGAAAGGGATATTAGTCTCCGCGGGGCAATAATCGAAGGCAATTGGCTCACCGAACGCCCCGACATGACACTTTTTTTTATTTATACCATCCCTTTAATGTCCTAAGTCGTAAAATTACATTGTACACCTTCTGATTTAACTATATTGATGTTTTAGTGTGACTTGTTCAATATTATATAATGATCTTTTAGTTCAAAATCGTTTCATCCTTCTGCCCTTATCCCACTCTAAGTAGAGTTGGCACAACATGTTATAAACACGTTGTCACATGATTTGGCTGCGTTTTTAGGACCGGGCGCCTGCCTGACGTCAATTTATAAAAGTCGTATTTTACGACACCTCGGTAAGAAAGAGGGTGGTCTATTCTACTAAACCGGATACCACACGGTGGGTCAACTTACCTTAGTCGCCTTTTACGATACCTCGGTAAGAAATGAGGTTGGTCTATTCTACTCAGCCGGATACCACACGGCGAGTCGACTTACCTTAGTCACCTCTTACGACACCTCGGTAAGAAATGAGGGTGGTCTATTCTACTTAGCCGGATACCACACGGCTACTGGTTCAAAATCAATAATAATATAAAAAGCAAGAACGAACTTTAAAGGTACTTTAGTGTATCATGCGATTTAGAAAAATGAATAAGTAGGTAATGCTTTACATTAAATTTTATGCAATTCTAGATAAACAACGAAAATTTATTATAAAAAAAACGTTATTTAGGGACTATTCTATACACGATATATAAAAGCAGTTTATGCGACGAGAGGGGAAGTGTTTTTGACACCGCTCACTTGTCGTCCGTCGAAATCTAATCTGCCGCCTTATTCCGTATATTTCGTTCCAATTACCGATCATCACAATCCGCTCAATGTTTTTGTCTCTAGTATTATATTTTACTATCTATTAGCCTTTTTACATTATATTTGTAATAAATTTCTTAACAATGAACACGCTTTAAAATAGATGTTATACGATCAACATTACTGTTTTACTATAAATTATATTATTTAATAGGTTTTCTTTTTAAAATTGAAGCTTATGTATTTTTCTCACTACACAGAAAAAAAATTATAGCAAAATGACCAAGATTAAATAAAAAGAAACAAAATGATTAAATCCATTCATAATTTCTGGTATGTGTAAGCTAACAATCTATTTTAAAGCAGCGCGGTAGGTTTTGGAGTCACCTAAAGAGTTGCTATTCCTTCACATTTTTTTTATTCGAAAATGTGAAGTTAGAACTAAAGTTTACACAATATATTTTTTTATATTTTATAAGAACTAGAATCTGACTAGATACAACCAACACTTTAACAAGAATACGAGAACTTATTGATCATTATTTTACTCTCTGTATTCAATTCAAAATATTCTTTATTGAAATAAACTTGTAAACAAGTGCTTTTGAATCGTCAACTCTACTGCTGGTTCCAAAAGCTGTTCCTACCGAGATGAGCCAGCAAGAAACTCGGCGGTTGCTCTTTTAAAATTTTTAATACTATTTACATTCAGTCGTTACTATCTTGTACAGGTTCAAAGAGAGCTATATCCAAACATTCTTATCTTCTAAATAATCTTCACTAGTATAGTAGGTTTTCTGTATCAGCCTATTTTTAACAGTGTTTTTAAACTGCTGTAATGGCAAAGCTGAAATTGATTGCGAAATTTTATTATAGAATCTTATACTAAAACCCACAAACGTACTTTTGCAAGGCGCAAAGCAGGAGCCGCAAGCTTATATCGGTTCCTGCTTTGTTTATCGTATAAATCACCTATCGTTTTATAATTACTTATATTTTTATGTACATAAATTATATTGCTTAAAATATACTGTGAAGCAAATGTAAGAATACCAGTTTCCTTAAACTTCTCTCGCAGGGAATCACGCGGTATAGTAATTGATAATAATAAAAGTATATTCGTAGATTAAAATTGAATACAAAAAGGAGGATTATACAAGTAAATTCAATCAGGTGGGTGCTGTACTCCTAGCTAGGTTTAAAAAATAATCTGTGTTAAGGAGTAATGTTTATTTTGTTTTTTGTAAATCAACTTAATCACAACACTGAGATACACGGCCTAAAAATGGTAATCCAGCAAGATCCTTTTTTACAAACTCACATTTACGAAAAAAAAATACTGTCATTATAACACGAATGCATATAAAATTCGTCTAGGGCGACCAATTTCCCCAGCCATTTCCCCTCAATTTTTTCAATACGCGTTCGAGATCATTTAACATTTTTATGTGTAATCTTGCTTGGTGGCGATAAGACAAGGATTTTTCGCGCTGGTGTTTATTTTATCGGCGACGTTTTACGGCGAGTCTAAAGAGATTAAATATAAAGAGGGGTGCCTCAATAGCTCAACGGATAAGAGTGCAGCGAATGTAGAAACATAAAAGTGTACTACCTATCCCACTGCTGGGTATAGGCCTTCTCAATTCTTTTTTTGAAGAGACGGCTTAGAGGTTAGACCCATCTCCCTGCTATATGTTGGTTAAAAAGTTACATATATCCCTAGAATAGTTCAAAGATATGCTTATTTATTATTTCCTCCAAATGTTTTCCTTCACCGAAAAGCGTGTGATAAATTGCAAATATCAGAAGAAGTTTACACTCGTATACTCAGAGAAAGGTGGAAATATCAGGTTTGTTTGACTAATCTTGAACTCTTCTAGATTTTACTTCAAAGTTGTCATGTAATTAAAGGATAATTTCCTATTATGAATAACTTAATAATAAGTCTTGAAGACTAATATTGATAAAAAATTGTCGTAATTAAAGCTAATGTATAAAATAAAAATTTACTATTTTTCTATCAGGAACAGGACAAAACTTATTTTGCACTATGTAATGTACTTCTTTTCTTTTTATTTATCTTTCACTTACAGACTTTACTATGTCTACAGTATTTAATAAGTATAAAAGAATGCAGATATCCCGTTTTTATCAAACCATAAAATATACTATTATATCAAGCTTGTTTATTAAGTATCATAAAACAAACGCTCTATGACGCAAAAGGCGCATCTGAATCGTTGTTTTTTTTTTAAATTATGCAACATTTGTATGGAAATAACACCATCACCCCTCCTCCTTGAAAAATACATCCCATGTTATTTGTTGCGTTGGTTTGACGCGCTCTCGCGATTTGATTGCATTTTCATGTAGATCGTAATACACACTACGCTATAATGGCAATGTCGCTGTTATTTTTATTCATTGACGAAGAGAAGAGCTTCTTGATACCGATTTTTGATCATCATTTTCCTGCCCTCTTCCCAATCTAAGTGGGATTTGCACAATATGCTTAAAAATAAACAAATAAATAAATAAATAAATATATGGGACACTTACACACAAGGTCGTCGGTACCCAAAGTAAGTAACTTAATACTTGTGCTGTGGTAGACAGACAACTAGTTAATATATACTTATATACTTATATATTTTTTAAATACATACTTAAATACAAATATACACCCAGGCTCAAAGACCAACAGATTCATTTATAGAAAATGTTGGCCCTCGGCGGGAATAAAACCCGCGACCCGCGCAGCTGAAGGCAGGGTCACTACCCACTGCGCTAGCGGACCAGCTTAGAAAATGTTGTTATATGATTTGGCTAGGTATTTTACGACCGGTCGCCTGACTGACATCAACTTGCTTTAGTCGCGTTTACCGACACCTCGGTAAGAAATGACGGTGGTCTATTCTACTCAACCGGCTACCACACGGCTTTTAAAAAACTAATTGCATTTAATTTGCAATTGCAATTAAATTGCAATTAAAATTTCACATTGTTGACGACAGATCTGCTTTCTCAGTCGTTTACTTTCTATTTATTTATTTTATTTTATTTATTTATTTCAAGTAACTTACGACTCATAACACATACACACAACAAATGCATAATAAATATTATACATTTTAATAAATATTACAATTACAATCTGTAAAGAATATTATTAGGTACCTATATTGTTGACAATTTCGTCGGTTAATGTAGTCCCAATATTTTTTTTTTACATCAGGCAGACCAATTATTTTCCCTCCTTTTCCCTTTTCCCTCTTCCCCCTGGACCTCAATTAGAGTAGACGCGTTTTTTGATATTTTAACTTGTAATTATTTATATAAAAACTCAGAAATAAATTTTGCAAAAATAAATTAATTCATTATAATAGAAACGCATAAATCAGTAGGAGGTTTGCTTTGCAGTTGTGTCACATTGAAGTACCCGTGTGTGCGTGTGTATATCTGTCTAGCCAATGTGCAAGAGGGAGAGGAAATAGTAAGTCATTATCCTATACTTACTCGTGCAATACTACACAACTACAACGGATCTTGTCAGTGTGTATGACCAGGCGTACGCAGTATACAAGTGTTAAACAATAATTGCTAGTCGACACACCTGGATAATTGAAGTAGCTGTTGTGAACTTATGAACGCCTGGTATTATCTAACGAATAAGTTGCTGAATTTTAAACCTTGTTGCAATGTGAATACGATTGATTTCATTCTTATTTAATGTAATAAGATTTTATATCAAGCCCCTGTTACTTATTGTCTCCTAGTACTGCGAGCATTAACTTGTTCCGGTAATTTAAAAGAAAAGTAAGTTAAAAAGAAAAGAAATCAATAAATAATAAAATAATTCATGCAATAAATATTTTTTCCTTTACAAAAATAATATATAATATTTAAAATAGCTGTCTTGATAACACAATTGTAGATTTCTTATCATTGGAATAATAAATACAATAAATATACGTAAAAGAGAAGAATTAATATACTAATAATATAAAAATAATAATTATAACTGAAAATAATAAATAAAAATACAATAGAATGATGGATAGATCTTTATCAGAATCAAATATTGAGGATACCTCACAAAAAGAAAGTACGCCGCCTAATTTTATTTCTATTCGTAATAAAAGAAAAAGGGATGATATTACCTCAGAGCTATCTATTTTTAAAGACGATATGAAAAATATGATAAAATCGCTATTTTCTTCCCAAGAGCAGGAGCTTAAGAAAATTACACCAACTCTTAAAGACATTCAGCAGTCGAATATTAATATCGAGAACTCCATTTCATTCCTCTCTGCTCAGAATGCAGAATTTAAGAAAAAAATTGAAAGTCTTGAATTGCAACATAAGGAAGATAGAAAATATATTTCTATTCTAGAGGAGAAAATAGAAGATCTTCATAGAGGATGTAGAAAGTCCAACTTCGAAATAAAAAATGTTCCAAAGAAATCAAATGAGACTAAGGAAGATTTAATTGATATGGTAACTTTTTTATCGAAGACAATAGACAGCAAAATTACTGCATCTGATATAAAAGATATTTATAGAATACGTCCGAAAAAAGAAGGCATTTCCAACACACCTATTGTTGTAGAAACCACTTCCACAATAGTAAAAACTAACTTTTTAAAAATGTGTAAAAATTACAACATCAGACATAAAAGTAAATTGTGCGCCAAAAACCTGGGTTTTCGTACTTCCGAAGATACTCCGATATTCGTCTGTGATCATCTTACAGCTAAAGCATTCCGACTATTTTTCTTAGCCCGCGAGTTGGTGAAAAATAGATCGCACAAATTTTGCTGGACTGCGTTTGGAAAAGTTTTTATAAGAAAAGACGAGAGCTCTCCTATTATAAGTATACATAATGAGTCCCAAATTCATAAATTACTGCAGGATAAATGACTATACGAAGTACTTGTTCATGAGTTTTCCCTATACTTTAGACACAATGCCTGTAGTTTTATTATTCTATCTGTCTCTGCTACTATTATTATATTATATTTCATATCATTTATTGTAAGTTACTTCATTAATAGACTAATTTTAGATATTATTACGTTATATTTTAGTTCTAAGTTGTTGAATTTTATGAGATGTTTTACAAATAGCCTCTACACACAAACTTACACATTCTGTTTCACTTCACTTCTACACACTATAGTAATAATTAAATGCAAAAAAACTTTACCTTTAATTATAATAGAAAATATATATTATATAAAACTTTTACTGCTCATTTCAGTTAACATGAGACATCAAATTTTTAAACAACCCTTGTTTTCGTACATGTCCAGATTTATTATTCAATTATTTAATGGATAACGCTTTACTAACCCAAAAAGATATCGATAATTTGGAAATAGCACATTCTGTGCAATGTGATATATTAGATCTTTCTAAATTTATATGTGTAGATAACACTAATTTATCAATTATCTGCCAAAATATAAGAAGCATTTATTCTAATTTTGATGATCTCCAATTAAATCTTTCTCAATTAAGCTTTGATGCGGACATAATAATTTTGACGGAGTGCTGGCTCAATCAAAAGAAACCTGTCCCACAATTAAGTAATTATTTTGCCTTTGAATCATCATTGAATGCTAATCAGAACGATGGAGTAGTTGTCTACATTAAAAATAAATATAATGCTCATGTTAATGAAATTTAATTGAAAAAGGCGTCATGTCTACAAATTATTATTAATAAAAGTGTTATACTTGGTATTTACCGTTCGCCATCAGAAAATAATGCTGATGATTTTATAGAATCTCTTAATCGACATCTTGAATCGTTAAAATCTTATAAAAATATAATTTTAGCTGGTGATATAAACATAAATATTATCTCTAAGTATTCTGATCAAACTTATGTAGATACGAATAAAAACAATTATCTTAATATGCTTTCAGTTCATGGAATACTACCTGGTCATACTTTACCGACGAGAAAAGACAACTGTCTTGATCATTTTATGCTAAAACTAGAAAAAAATAAAATTATTGCATCAATAGCTATACTTAAAACTACTATTACGGACCACAGCATGATAATTTTAAACCTGAATAATTGTATTAATAAAACAAAATGCTATAAAACAAAACTCATTACAGATTTTGAAGCGGCCTCTAAAGTCTTAGTGACTAAAGATATTCCATTGTTACAACATAGTGATGATCCTGAATTTGTTGCACAACAATTAATAATCAAGATAAAAGAATCGTTAAGTGAAAATACCAAAATTATTTCCATTCCTAAAAGTAAGCGTAAAATTAAGCCTTGGATAACAGTCGGCATGATACGTTGTATAAATAATAGAAACAAAATGCAAAAAAAACTACGTTCAGATCCCGAAAATGAAATTCTTAAGATTACGTATAAACGATATCGCAACTTCTGTAGTAATTTAATTAAAAAACTCAAGCGTAAGTATGAAAAGGAACAGCTGTCACTCTCTTCTAGAGATTCTAAAACTCTTTGGAATAACATCAAAAACATTACTCATTTTAACACTACCCAAGTTAGCAATTTAGACCTTTTGCATACTAAATCAACCCCTATGGATACTGTAAATTATATTAATAAGTATTTCGCTACAACGGGGAAAACACTGGCAGAAAATATTCTCAATATATCGCCCAGGCCATCACATTTTCCAATGTCGTTACATTGCTCCTCATTCTATCTTCTTGATACAGATCCTGAGGAGGTTGCTCATATACTTGGGGGTCTTAAAGCTGGAAGCGCGCCTGGATATGATAACATTCCAACAGATTTTTTAAAATTGACAAAAAATATAATCGTCCCTATCATCTCTCATCTGGCTAACCTCTGTTTTAATCAGGGAATTTTTCCTTTATGCCTCAAGAAATCCATTATAACACCTATTTTTAAGAGTGGGAACAACCAGGATATTAATAATTATAGGCCTATATCGGTTTTACCTGTGATCTCCAAGATTTTGGAAAAATTAATTAATAACAGGCTACTTAAATATCTGGACCATTTTAATATCCTATCTGATTCTCAGTATGGATTCAGACGCGGAAAATCAACGGAAGATGCTGTACTTGCTTTGAGTTCTTTAATTACTAGGCATTTGGATGATAAAAATAAATGTATAACTGTATTTGTTGACCTAAAAAAGGCTTTTGATACCGTATCCGTTCCAATTCTTATACAAAAACTAGAAGCGATAGGTATAAGGGATGTTCCCCTCTCATTATTCAAAAGTTACTTGTATGAACGTACACAAAGAGTTAAGCTTGGGAATTACACTAGTGGTGACATTAATATAACATATGGGGTTCCTCAAGGGAGTGTCCTAGGGCCAACTCTTTTTCTTATATATATTAACGAACTATGTGGCCTAGACATCTTTAATGGAAAAATATTTTCATACGCCGATGACACTGCTATTGTTTTCTCGGGTAATTCATGGGATGACGTCCGCTATCATACTGAAATTGGCATGGCTAAAATATATAAATGGTTTAGGTCTAATCTTTTAACTCTAAACATAACAAAAACCAATTATATATGTTTCTCCTTGACCCGGCGAACTCAGCCAATGAATAGTTTTGAAGTTAAAATTCATACTCGTGACGGCTATCGGGGAGATATGAGTTGTGATTGTTCATCATTGCTTAGAGTTCCCACTGTTAAGTATCTGGGTGTTACATTGGATCCGCATTTAAGTTGGTATTCTCATATAGAATGTGTAACTAATAGAGTGAGGAAAATGACTTGGATATTTAAAATTCTGCGTAATGTTGCATCCAAAACTATCTTACGTTTAATTTACATAGCGCTTGTTCAATCAATAATATCGTATTGCATCCCGGTATGGGGTGGTGCCGCAAAAACTAGATTTCTAGAATTAGAAAGGGCGCAACGTTCGGTTCTGAAAGTTATGCTTTTTAAGCCATACAGATATCCGACGACCCAACTCTACTCTATCTCCGGAATACTTTCAGTTAGAAAGCTATATATTTTAAAGCTTATTTTAAAAACACATAAGTCTTTTCCCTTCAAGCCTATAAAGATTATGAAAAGAAGAAAAGACTTAGTCGCTCAAGCTGACTTGGTCCGTTCAACCTTTGCTAGCAAACAATCTACTAGACAATCTGTACGCATATATAACATTCTTAACAGAAAATTAGATTTATACCCAAAAAACTTATATACATGTAAAATAGTAGTAACGGAATGGCTTAAAACTATAGATTATGAGGAAGTTGAATCATTGCTAGAATATGTAGTGTAATTAAATTAAAATTTAAAACATAAATAAAGAAATAATAACAACTAAAAACAAAGAATAAAAACTCATTCACACACTCTCTCAAACTCATATACTCACAAATCCACACACGCATACACACCAAACACACACACTCATGCACACACACTCATGCACACACACACGCACTCACCCACACTATTGCAACACATACCCAATAGTAAATAATTGATATTGTTAAATAAGTAGTATATATACAATAAGATGGAAGAGCGGAGTCTTCTGGCACAATCATACTCATGCTTAAAAGAAGGCTCCAACCTTATTTCAACAAATGTAACGATGTTAATGAAAATAAAAGATTTTTATTTTTTTATTTTATTAATTATGAGTCATAGCCATGAACGGCGCGTAAGGTAGACCTTAACTGACTAAAAACTTGATGGTAATACCACTCACCAATAAGTTAGGCCAACGCCTGGGTAATCGACAACGTGACCGTTTTCCTTCAACTTTCTCTAAGGCTACTTGATCCTTACAAGGATTTACGGGTTCTAATCCCAGAAAGAATATGAAAGTTAAACGACCTTTGAAAACTTATATCCTTTATTGATATTTATAATTTATACAATTTATCCTTTTCAGATACGAAAAATATCGCGAAGGAGTCAACATATTTCAAGAGTATTCGTACGATATGTTTAACCTTCTAACTTATTCTTCCAATGTAAAGTAGATAGGAATATATAAAGCTTTTATCTAATACAGTAATCAGAAAAAGCCTTTATCTAATATTGCGACAGTAATCAGAAACATGTTTTCCCTCTAACATGTTCCCCTCAATGTTTGAAAGGAGTGAAATGTGATGTTTACTTCAATAAATCTCAGTATTCCTTATATTTTCTATATTTTACGATTTTACACAATATTAACTTTGCAGCCAAAGCCAAAGATAACAGCTAAAGTAAAATAAAATGTAACAGAACCATACCAACCAAGGGTTAGCAATATTTTCCATCCGGTGGAACATAATATTTTATTATTTCGAAACGTTTCCCTGTAACCTTCACGATTGTCGGAGACAAAAAATTTGACCGCCAAAAGAGAGACATTTTAAATATATTTTTCAACCTTAATATAATGTGAAAAGGTTCAAACTGCTTCATCTTAAAGGTTTCGTTGAGGTGACATCGTTATTTTGTAGCTACTACAACGACCTAACCTTAATTATTATTACTTCTGTAATTTATTCCTTGACCTTCTCTTTTTAAAATATTTATGAAGTTCTCAGATTGCATAGGAAATTTAGTACATTGCAGCATTATTGCGTATGAAATTTAGTACTTTTTTTTTATTTCTCAAAATGCGACATATGTATATCAAGGAAGCGTCAGAAATTTTGCCACTTTGTTTGCTGCTATGATAAAACAAAACAAAACTTTATAGAACGTCATGTACTTTGACTTCAAGCATCCTCTTACTTAGCCAGGATTTTTCAATAGTAAGTTTTTTTTTTTTTTTTTTAATTTATTAGGTTTACCAACAGCTTTAACACTTAATTATAACACATATTCTATTATACTATTACACTAAATCTAAATGTAAAACTACTTAAAGGTAAACACCACATGCAAATGCAATACAATAATAATTATGAATCTGAAATTTAGAATTAAAACTAAGCTAAGTAAATACACTAGGATTTTTTTTTTTTTAGTTCTACTAGCTTCTACCTGCGTCTTCGTTCGCGTGGACTGTTGTTGTATGATAGGTTGATAATAGATGACGCTTTTCAATGTCCTCTTATTCCTGTAGAATTATCAGGATTTCTGTAGCCTATATGTATATTAATTAATTTCATTTTACAAATTGTTGTTGCTCGATAACGTTAACTTTTGGGATAGGTCGCTTTTGTACCGTACGTTCGATTTGTGCCAGGCTAACCTTATATCCCTCGAAGAATGGTTGGTAAATTTTCAATACTCACTTTATTAGGGGCGAGAGCGGAAGGAGGGTGGAAACAGCCTTTATTAGATTTTCTAGAAACGTGAGTATACAGCCAATTGCATAGGCTGCCACCGACACCTTGATATTGAAAATTTATACGAGCCCATTTTATAAGCTATTCGCACCGTTTATAGATTGCTGATACTCAGTTCATAGCATAATAGTATAAAATATTTGTCGGTTTTATTAAGAAACAAATTTAAATTGTAATACAATATATCGTAAAACATAACTTATCTTAACAAGAGGTATACCTAATTCACTAAACCAATATTACGCTTGACTATCATGTATGATCTAATTCATCGTCTTCCTGTCCTTATCCCACTCTAAGTGGGGTCGGCACAACATGTTATAAACATGATTTGGCTTCGTTTTTACGACCGGCTGCTTGCCTGAAGTCAACAAAAAGAGGGTGGTCTATTCTACTAAACCGGATACCAAACGGTGGGTCAACTTACCTTAGTCGCCTTTTACGACACCTCGATAAGAAATGAGGTCGGTCTATTCTACTCAGACGGACACCACACGGCGGGTCGACTTACCTTAGTCGCCTTTTACGACATCACGGTAAGAATTAATAATATTAGGTAATCGTAACGTAAAATATATGTTCAACATAAATTTTAATTCTATGTCATCTGTTAAACAACAATAAAACTAACTGAAGAATGATACCGCTTGATAGACTGATTAAAAAGTTTACGTCTCTTGGTAGAGATGGCGTAAAAATTAAAAATAAATTTTTGCGAACAAACACTCCAGTGTACATAATAGACATTAGGATCATGAAAGATTATTTATTTTTATACATATTTATATAAAATCTTTGTTATTACAATGGAAGTAATCACGAAGATTTTATCACATGGGGATCATAATCAAGATCAGTACGTCAAGTACATAGATAGTAATGTCTGTGGTTTACATGTATTTTTATCTGTTACTTGGCTGTAAGGAAATTGTTATTTTTATAGATTGTCTGTGGTTGGTTTGCTAGGTTATAAATGATGTGTCAATATATTCGAGCTTATGAGAAATAAACACGAAAAGTAAATCTGTTTTAAATTTTGTAATATGATTATTGTAATACTTTAATTTCCTTAAATAATGGCAGTTGTGATAGAAACAACGCTCGGCGATATTACAGTGGATTTGTATTTAGATCAGCGTCCTGCAACATGTTTGAATTTCCTAAAGCTTTGTAAGATGAAATATTATAACTATAATTTATTTCATACTATACGAAGTGGATTTATCGCTCAAACAGGAGATCCTACGGGTGAAGGAGCCGGTGGACAATCAATATGGGGAATTTTAGAAGGGCCAGATAAGCGTTTTTTTTCTGGAGAGAAAAGGCCCAAAATTCGCCACACAGACGTTGGTTTATTATCAATGGTTTGTACCGAGGACATGATGGTTGGGTCCCAGTTCTTTATAACCTTAGCACCAGACTTGGACTCGCTAGACGGTACACACTGTGTTATTGGAGAAGTAACTGAGGGGCATGAAGTATTAACCAAGCTTAATGAAGTTATCTGTGATGAATCGCACCGTCCCTATAGAGATGTAAGAATAACACACACTGTTGTACTTGAAGATCCTTTCAATGACCCTCCCGGTTTAAGAGCACCATCAAGATCACCTTCGCCTAATTCTGAACGCTTGAAAGGAGGCAGAATTGCTCCAGATGAAGAAATAGATGAAACTCAAGGTAAAAGCGCAGAAGAAATTCAGGAAATGATTGAGGAAAAAGAAGCAAAAGCTCGGGCTACTATATTAGAAATTGTTGGTGATTTACCCGATGCTGATATAGCTCCTCCTGAAAATGTGTTGTTTGTGTGTAAGCTGAATCCTGTTACAACTGATGAAGATTTAGAAATTATATTTAGTCGATTTGGTAAGATAGTTAGTTGTGAAGTAATAAGAGATAAAAAGACTGGTAATTCTTTGCAATATGCATTCATTGAATTCGAAAACAAAAAATCTTGTGAAGATTCATATTTTAAAATGGATAATGTGTTAATTGATGATAGACGTATTCATGTAGATTTCTCACAATCTGTCTCCAAAATGAGGTGGCTGGGCAAAGGAAGAGGAGTACAGTATTTTGATGACGAGCCCAAAAAAAAGTCCAATACTGAAAATAAAAGACACAGAGAAGAAGAAAGACAATACCAAAGCAATGGTAAGAGACATCAAAATAGCAGAATTGATAGAGAACAACGTCATAGAGACCATAAAGCGAGGGATAGACATTATAAAAGTGATTATGTAAATGACAGAGACAATAATAGAAATGACAGTGAGAAAGAAATGCGGAATAAAGAAGATAGAGACAGACATTACAAAGATAACAGAGAGAGAGACCGAAAAAATAGAGACAGCAGAGAGAGAAAAAAACATAGAAGAAACAGGAGTAGAAGCAGATCTGAAATCAATAATTGCCATGAAATGAAGTCCAAGAATAGGGACAAATATACAAAGCAATTAGATAATGAAAGCAGTAGATCGCATAGATATAAAAATGACTATAATAAAAATAATCATCATAAATCAACATCACCATTGAACAAAAATTATGATATTGGTGAAGGAATGAAAAAAGAAATTAACAGGCATCAAAAAGATAAAGAGAGTGAGCATCATCAAGAAAAAAGGCATCCAGAAAATAAAGGTAAAAAACACACACAAAATGAATCAAAGACACCATCTCCTATTATGGATAATAAAGAAAAAAACTCTAAACAAAAAAAAGTTGAAAAAAGCCATAAGAGGTCAATTATAAAAAGTATTTTAAAAAAGAAAAGGAAACAGTCAACAACATCTGACTCCTCAGATTCAACTTCTTCAAGTAGTGAGTCTAGTTCTTCAAGTGAAAGTGACAACAGAAAGAAGAAGTTACGGAGAAAAAAGAGACATCACTCTACCAGTAGTAGTAGCGTTTCTAGTACTTCAAGTAGTTCTACGAGTAGCTCAGACAGTAGTAGCTCTAGTTCAAGTTCTGATGGTAAAACTCGTAAGAGAAAGCATGCAAAAACAACAAGGAAGCATGCAAAATCAAGTAAACATGTCAGTTTCGGCAAAAAGTCTAAAATAAATTTATAAGGCCTTTGGATATGTACAATTAAGTACAGCAAAATTTAGTCGAGGAAATTACTGGTTGTTATTCAAAACACGAGTGTAATAAACAAGTAAAATACTGCATTAACTGATTTGATTGTTCACTATGTCTATTACAAGCTGTCGTAGCCCAGTGGTAACATCGTGCGACTCTTTCAAGGAGGTCACGGGTTCAAAACTCGGGCAGATATTGATGAGTTTTTTTGTTTTAACTTTTGTGCCTAATTAATAATTGCAATTTATCACACGCTTTTCGGTGAAGGAAAATATCCTGAGGAAACCTGCATATCTCTTGAGAGAATTCTGGAGATTTGTGTAACCTACCAATCCACATCGGAGCAGTGTGATAGTTCTTAGCTCCAATCCATCTCTCCAAAAAATGGAGAGAAGAGGCCTATTCCCAGCAGTGGGAGAGTAACAGGCCGCTACTTACTTACTATGTCTATTATAATGTGGTAAATTGATTATAGTGCTAAATTATTATTTACTCATTTATTTATTTATAAATTTGATTCCATTTTTAAATATTTAGTAAAATAAACAAAAAAAATGGTTATCAACCAAGCCTCTTAAAAAAGTGTCAAGGCTTTTCACTAAATAGTACTTAATATTGTTATGATAGGTTTGCTTTAAAGTGAATTAAAATAAAACACTTCTTTTACATAAAACTCAGAAATATATATTTGTTTAAATACAATTTTATCTTAATATTACAAAGAAAACGCAAATTTTATCTTAATATTAAAAAAAACTTTGTATTCATAATAGTTTAAACTATTTCAAGCAATAAATAAATTAAAAATATAGACGCAAATTGCAGACTTATGAAATAATTATTTTTGCTAAAGAGTTGTACATTTGTGTTTGAACATCTTAAACATAAGTAAACACAACTACAAAGAAACATATGTAAAGCCAAATCAACTATATTGCAAGAATATATCATTTGTCGGCATTTTAGTACAAAATATCGTATAGTTATGTATAAATTTAATAAAAATGCATTACTATGTAAGTAATTCACAAATTTTAGAAGCTTAAGGTCTTAGATATTAGTGTGTATTTTTTCGATGCATAAATATTATCAAACAATCAACTTTTTATTTCCCCTTTAATTTATGAGCTATTTATGTAATTAATATGAGGACTTATTGCTATTAACAAATCATCATAACATTCATCGTAATCCTCCTGCCCATTTCCCACTTTAAGTGGGGTCGGCACAACATGCTATACGACCGGCTGCCTGCCTGACGTCAACTTGTCTTAATCGTATTTTACGAGACCTCTGTTACAAAGAGCGTGGTCTATTCCACTCAACCGGATATCATGGTAGGTCAAATATAAGATAAATAAATAGATAAATAAATAGTAAGAAATGAGGGTGGTCTATTCTACAACCACACTATTCTTTAACAAAATCTTGATATTATTTAAATTAAAATTTTTTATATTGTACGTTAAAAATATTTTTTTAATTAAATATTAATACGCAGGTATCTTCTTCTTTGTCAACCGATGGACGTCCACTGCTGGACATAGGTCTCTTCATGGGATCTCCACACCACACGATCTTGTGCCGCTTGGATCCAGCGGCTCCCCGCGACCTTTTTGGGATAGAGGCAGGAGGATGATGATATAGTTAAACAAAACAATCGTTAAAGTGAATTTAATTTTATTCAAAATCTGCTAATAAAGTGAAAGGAAATCATAAATATGTCAAAGTTTCAAATAGCATCACCTGATTACAGGATGTTGCCGAGTCGTCGCGGCTTCGAGAATATTCTATTGGGCCAGTTAGCTTTTGTGTAAGAATTAAAGTGGCGAGGCTCGTTGAATTATATTGTATAGGTTTCTCTAGATATAAAGTAATGGACTGTGACATTATATCAAACATATACTTTATTTAGAATTTTGTACGTACACCATCAACATAGTTACAGGTTTTGTTTTATAAGGCGTAAACTTCTTATTTATCAAAAGACCAACGTCTTCCAACAATGTCAATAGTGACATATGTATCCGAAACTTGTTCGCTGCCAATAGGTCTGATAAAAAAATCGCTAAGCGGATCGAGCTAGCTTTGTCAGGAGTATTTCTACGTGATCAAGTAAATAATACGAAGATCTGTGGAGGACAAAAATTACTGTTGCGTAGGATGGCTTGTCACGAATTGCTTTATAGGACCCTAGTTAAGCTTTAATTGTCCCTAATTTCACAAATATTGTGCTAGCGAATTAACCGTGAAAACGTAGCAGGCAGACAGACTTTCACGTATATAATATTTGTATAGATATACAATATTATAACAATATAAACATAATTCAAAGGCGTCATAATTTCATCTCTTCTTCTAAGCAATATACTTTAAGTAACGCCCACTGTGCCTCGGCAGATGCGAACGTCATGGCAACCAGGGTCTCATTAAGCCACTGAAATATTCTTTTATTTTTATCAAAAGATTTTCACTACCACAAAGGAAAACCCTTTATATTAATATCAGCTGTTCCCGCGGCTTTGTTCACGTGGAATCCCTTCTCCGCCAGAATTATACTGTACTGTATTATTAACTTCAACCTTCTTAAGAATTTTACTATCTTTTAGTAAAAATAAGATTTTAGAAAAGTAGATTTTCAGGTATCCAGATTCTTGAACAGCGAGACCATCTCTGAGTGAAGAAGTTGTGTGGATAATATTGTATCGTTTTTTAAAGTGATAACGAATTGCTTGTCGAAATAGTTTTCTTTATCAAAAAGACGTTCTCGCGATCTCTCATACTCCGGACGAGCAATCTATCGCATATCAATGTAATGCATGCTTATTTCGTACTATACCAAGAATGATTAGGCAAACTCTGGCAAAACACAACAGACACAATTCTGTATTCAAAAGACATTTTGTGTTCGCTTATAAATTGCTAAATTTTGTTTTAACAAACTTACAAGACGAGATAGTTGTTATTTATGTTTAATTGACTGGCCCGTTTGAGCAGTGGGTAGTGACCCTGCCTTCAGCTCCGTGGGTCGCGGGTTCGATCCCGCCGAAGGCCAACATTTTCTATACATGAATTTGTTGGTCTTTGAGCCTGGGTGTATATTAGTATTGTATGTATGTATTAAAAAAATATATAAGTATATATTCACCAGTTGTCTGTCACCCATAACACAAGTATTAAGTTACTTACTTTGGGGACTTACACCACTGTAAGTGTCCCATAAATATATGGGACACTTACACCGTGTGTGTAAGTGTCCCATATATTTATTTAATTTCGTGTTAATACGTCCCTGCTCTCCGCACTGCGCATGTCGCGATTGTATTGACAGGAGCTCTGCTTTTCTCTCTACTACGCCCCGGACGCGACACTCGTCCTCAGAGCTTCGTTCGTTGCTTACAAGACCACTAACGGATCTTCCTTATCAAGTATTATATAAATATGTTAACGATATCATTAACCGCGGTCATCGCGGTCTTGGTCTTAGCCAGCGCAGAGTCAACGCCGACGAACGCAAAAGGTAAATCTTTATTAACCGTAAAAGCTTGTTTGCATTGTTTTGCGTCGTATCGATTAGGCAAAGGGTGGGCTCTTTCTATATATAACAACAGGTGGCCCGGTGCGCGAAGTCTATCTGCGTAGTACCTTCTTTCAACTTTCAACTGTGACCTTTTGCTATTTTAAATATAGATAGGTCTTTCAATGGGCTAGTGAATTCAAGTGCGGATTATTATTTTAATGGAACCGGGTCCATTTTAGGCACTATACGAAATTATGATAAGTTATGACGTAGGCTTAAATTGAAACGCACTTATTCGAGAGAAGGAAATGTTGATAAGGGATTTAACATCGAAAATTTAAAGGCGTACTTGAATCGACTTTCTTTTTTTTTAATTATTCATATGAAAGTGACACCTTCCTTAAATAGGTTTAAGTATAGAATATGAATGAAATGGGGAAATGGAAGAAGGATATTAAAAGTTTTCTTTGATTTTGAAAAAATCATGGCAAATCGAAAAAAAATTGTAAACGATTTTATACCATTTTGATTAAAAATATTGTATTCCGGTAACACTGCAGCACAGTAAATAAAAAACGCGAAATGCTTTTTTATAAAGCTTATGATCCAATCAATAAGCAATTGAGATTAAAAATACTATCAGCTAATCTACCTGATAAAATTATTGGTAGTTCCGACTGAAATTCATTTTGGGAGTTGCCAGTGACGTCATACCTCTTTTACATCCGTTGTTTTACAACAACCAAATATAATTTACTTGAAAGCATTGCCAATTCAACACTACTTTATGTACATTGAAATTCAGCATAATATACTTAATTGTTACCTTTTTTGCGGTTTTACTTTTCTCTGTTTCTGACGTGGGGTTTAAGTTGGATATTTGTCACTCAAAAATATTACAACACCAATATTATTCCAATTTCGAATTAGAAACTTTATAAAACTGTATACTGCATTATGTAAGCATAAAGACGTTATCATACGTCATCGGCTGCTTATGATGCGTACCTTGGGAGATTTATTCACATGATCTTGGGTTCACTGGATCCCGCGATCTGCAATATTTTTAAATTTATCGGTCCACTGAATAAGGGGGGCGGGATCTACAAATACTACGTTTACCGGTGTAGGGATAAACCAATTTTGAATCTCAATGAGTTTGAATTTGAATAAGTTGAATGTTCAATGAAGCGGATTTTACAAACACATTATACGTTTTAGATGGCAGTACAATGGCCGAACTGCCGGAGAATTGGGACCAAACAAAAGATGATACCCAATCTTTATTTCTGAACAAAAGTGATAAAAATGACTTGGAACCGTATCCTCTTGCGCTGAGTGAAGAAGGTAATTGTTATTAGGGACTTATATTACTTCTCTTATGTAATACGTTAATACGGAGAATTTCTCAGTAAAGGAAAAGATATTTTTAAATGAGGAATTATTGATTAAATGTGTTTTTTAGGTAATTCGGAAGGATACGAGCAAGCCGTGGAACAACGTTATGACAATCCTCAATCTACTGGAGAACTTGACAATCTCATTTTGAGACCAGAATTGTATGCCGAGCCGCCAGCTATGGAAGGGTTATCAGCTGGCTATGATTCTCGCCGTAGGAAGCGTGGTAGTGGTACCAAAGTCGGAGGAGCTGGTGCCGCCACAAAGGTTGCAACCAAAAATGGATCGGGAAAGAAAAATCTTAAGTAAGCTTATACTCGTGAAACCAGGAAAAGCATAATAAAATTTAAATAAACTGTTATTTTTATAGTTCCAAATTCAATCTAAATGTGGAAAGATTTCTTATTTTCAAAATTTATTTTTATTACACAATTTAAATTCACAGGTCAAATGATGCGCCACTACCAGTAGATACAGCGATTCAGGAACACGATACTAATCGCCGAAAACGTGGCAGTGGTACAAAAGTAAGTGGAGCAGCCGCCTCAGCCAAAACGGCTACAAAAAATTCCGGCAGTAACAAAAAGAATTTCCGGTAAATTATTTTTCACATTCCAATACTTACTCGATTAATATTATTTTTAATCATATTGGATTTTTTTTGCATTTAGACCCATCTCGGAACGCCGTAAAAGAGATTCTGGTTTAAGTGCTGCAGACGTCAGAGCTCTATTAAATCTGTGGGAAGCTCAAGAACGCCGTAAGCAAGAATGGAACGCCAATCAATGGGCAGATCATTATTATGGCCGAGTCAACACTCTAGATGAAGAGCAGCCGGAGGTAGATGAAAATGGAGACGTATGGTACAACGAACCAGTTGTATTAGGTCCACGTGAAAGAGATTACCCGCGGCAATCGTATTTCTCGGAGCAAAATCGAATGGCTTTAGCTCGAGGAATGCCTGACATTTATCAAGTTGACCCTAACGAATTAGCACAGCGATACGAAGAGGCCCGTCGTAAGCGAATGTATGTGAACAAAATGAAGCGTTTTATGGTTACCCGCAAACGTTCGGACATGCACCAGAATAATTACCGGCCTCGCGACGATCTTTATACTCTGGCTGAGCTGCTGCGCTCAGCACCTCGCGTTCAAGAGCAAGACATACCCGTTTATCGTCGTTTTATACTCTAAATAAGTCGCATACGTAGTGGCCACTTAACAGATTGTAACACAACCTTACATCAATCAAAGTAACAACAAAGAGTCTCAACGTTTGAAGTAATTTCCTGCTACAGAATTTGGCTGAATACGCACACCTTGTCTGGTTATTAGAAATTGAAGATCCAAGGACTTTCGGCAAAGATTGGAACAAGAGAATGTCTAGCATTTATTTCGCAGTGTTAGGATATAGACAAAAGTAGATTAGGATATACAGTTAATTGTTTTCGATAAAGTCTTCTATGGCCTAAGTATAAAACTACCAACTGAATACAGTAGTCACGTACAATTTTAACTTTTCTCATATTTACTTGATCGATACAAAAAATGTATTTTTACTACCTCGGTTAACCGCATATCTGTTGAATTATTTATGTATACTATTACTCTCTTTGATAGTTCTAATAATTTAAATATACTTATTACTAGTTTTTAACGAATAGTGAAGTGAAACTTCATATTTTATCGTGCGAAACGCCTAGCATTAGTCTTTATGTGTAAATCGTATATAAACTTGCTGTATTAAATTAGCATTATATTGGAGTTGTTTTTTTATCCCAATTATTTTTCAATTAAGTAAATAAATTCTAGTTAATATCGTAGTAATAAAATATATTAAGAGAAAATTTTTGTCGCTGCATGTATTATAGTAAAGGCGGTGCCAATTTGTTTAGGACTTAAAAAGTATAATTGATATTCTAATAACTTCAAACTTTTTTGATCACACTATACGTGTAAAAAACAAAAAAGAACAAATTGTCACCTTTAGCAATATTTTTCGAATGCTTGGTTGACAATTATAAGTTATTTAACAAGCAATCTGGGTAATCTTAAGATAATATGAATGAAGAAAGCAATTCTAGACTAAGTAGAACATCAGAGATAACATCTCTGCAAACTGTTGCAACTACAAATACTTCTCAAGGTGTTGATGTCGAAGATGGAACCTCGACGCCGTCAACGTACGAATTATTTTGGTGTTTTCTTTCTTATTTAAAAATGTTTTTATTTCGTTTAGGCCGAGATCTGCTTCAAACTGTTATGTTTTATTTTTATTCGGAAAGGGTCCTTCCAAGCCATATATTGGACTTAATTAACGCTCAAAAACGAATTCAATTAGACTATGAACTACAAACTGCGGCTTATAGCAGATACAATTTGATAAAATGTGGAAATCATACTTCTGCAACTACGAACAGTCAACAAAAATATTTCTATCAGTTGCAAAAAACTCCATCCAACGCGGAATATACACGTGAAAAAACTACTTAAGTCATATATTCTTTCCAGTGAAGACGACATCAACTTACAATGTACATCCTCAGATGCAAACAAAGATTCCAATAATGAAGAGAGAGAGCCAATATTTGTTATTGTGGACTCTAGTAATACGAGTAATCCTAGTTCTAAGGAAATACTAATTAACAAAAGAAATACTATAAAAGAGGCTACGATTAAAAGAAATTTAAGGCATAATGTTATTCCAGTTGATATACCATGTACAAGTACAGAGCAAACGAACTTCATTCTTACTCAGGAACAAGAAAGCGACTCTCGAGAAGAATTACAGATGGTTGATATAAATTTACAAAGTGAAAATGAAATAGAAATTGACAATGTGGATAATGCAAAAGAACCAGAATCTATAGTCGTGGCCTATCTCCGGAATAAAGATGCAATCACTAACGATGACGGGTTAACAATTACGAGGAAGAAATCGTCATTATTAGAAAATGTGCCAAAAATGGAAACAATACCAGAGAATAAACAGTTTACTTTATTTACTGGCCAACTTAGTGACAGTTTATTAGAATCGCAAACATCAACAGGCGCAAAAAATGAAAACGATCGCGACTAAATTTGTGGTGCCTAACAAATTGAATAAGATATGATGCGATTTTATTAAAAATATATTATAAACTTATAAATATATATACTTTAAAATAAATTATTTATCATGCTATTATGTAATTATTTGTAACCATTTAAAAGTTTATATAAAGTTACATATAGATATCAATTTTATTTTACATCAAAAAATATATTCTTCTCAACTTTAATCACTCTGGAGTATATTGGCATTAATATTTATTTGACACAGACTTATCGGAACACTCGTTAGATGTCCACATTCCATCATATCCTGGTTCACCACGATCACTTCATTTTGGTTCCGGACATTCCCTGGGAACATTTGAAGAGCAAGATCCTAATTTAAGACAAGCTATTGCCTTCCTACATCAAGATAAAGACTTTCTTATAGCAGCCGAAATTGGTAATGACAAGCTATTAGAAATGCAGATCAGGTAATTTCTTTCTATTAATTGTATAATTAAAATGCGATATAAAACTCATTATTATTATATATAAAATATGCTTTTTCTTGTTGTAGAAGAGGAACTGATGTTCAACAAATTGATCACCTTGGCCGAAACGGTCTTCACTTAGCGGTTTGTTCGGACAGTCTTCGTGCTGTTAAAGTTTTGTTAGATGCTGGAGTAAACCCAAATATCAAAGACAACGTTGGAATGACACCGCTTTCACTTTGTTTAATGAGAAGGTTTTGATTGTATCGATTTTTATATTAGAAATTTAAAATTTTTGAAAGAGTTATTTAAAAGATTTCCAAAAGATAAGGTTCATTTTATTAGGACGCAAGACGTATCTTGTATTAAAATGGCGGTGGTGTTATCTATTGAAATCGATTTTACGGTACATATGATAAATTAATAATTATTAACTGATAATTTTTTAGAAATAATTGATTAATTCATAATTTATTTAGTGTGCCATTGTGTATATATATATATATATATATATATATATATATATATATATATATATATATATATATATATATATATATATATATATAAAGTCCTATTTTACATCTACAGACCTTCTTTGATCGTAGCTAATCTATTATTTGACTACGGTGCAAGATTACTGCCACGCTCAGGTCCTATGGATACTGGACTATTTATTCGTAAGTATTTTGTTTCATAATTTTTCCTTACAAATGGCGTAGAATTTTCTTTTTTAAACAATTATCTGAAATTACCTATTTTCTATGTTGCTAGCATTCAGTCAAAGCGAAATGGTAGCTATAATTAGAAAAATATTTTTTAGAGTTCGTTATGATGTGCACACCGACAGAAGAAGAGAAAAACATTCTCCGACTCCTTATAGACAAAGGAGCTATTATTAATGATCTTAATGCTCCTGGTGGTCGCCAAGCCCTACATTTTGCTGCTATGAGTAATAATACAATGTTAATTCGAATACTGGTATCATTAGGTGCTGATTTGTATATGACAAATCATAGAAATGAAAATCCAAGAGAAGTAGCAGCAACGTTTAAGTGCAAAGATGCGTATGAGCTATTATGTGAATTAGAAGCAGCTAATGAGTTAGCCGTATCCTCCTCAATCACCTTTTAAAAGAAATTAAATATACAAACTCCTTAATTATTATTGTACTACATGTTGTCATAATACCTTATATTGGATATTTTTGTTAGAATATCCCATATTTTTATTAGAAATATGACATAGAAAAAGAAAAGAATTTTTTAAATATTAATTTGAATTTATCATTTTTACCTGCTCTGGTTTCCTTCTGGACTGATCTAATTTAAGGTACCTTACTGAGCAAATTGACTTTTACGTACATTAGTTCTGTATATTATAAGCTTTGACCCAGTGATTGAGCATTGTGGTATAAGTATTCCAAAATTCTTTCGCCAAGTGCCGTCAACTTCCTGTATAATAATTTTTTTTTGAAAGTTGGTTAATATAAATAGCAGGACAAGGCAAATTTATTAAACATAATAAATTAGTATTATATACTTTCATAATGTATTATACACACATTACTATTTTCAAGTGTGTGTAAATGTCCCATATATTTATATTTTATTTTCGAGAGTTTGTATTTTGTCTATTATGTATTTTAAAACTATTATTATGTTATTTTCTACATAATATTTGGATAATTTTAGTCACATATCATACCTATCAAAGTCGCCAACCATGGTGTTTGTAAAAAAGTTATATTTCGAAAATTTTCAACCACTATTTTATGAATACATCACTATAAGTACGATGTGACATTTGTTCTTCAGTTTCAAAGATGGCGGCCTTGTCGCAGTTGCTATTTCTTGCTAAACAATAACGAGAAAATTGATTTAACCACCTATTTTTGGCACTTTTCTTAGAAATTTGTACAAAACACAAAATTAATAATAGTTACACATCAAACTAATTTTGATAATGTGATATCAAGAGAACCCATGGCTTCCAATGTGCAAGATTCGCTTGTCGTCCAACAGACGTTCGTTGAAGAGATAGATTATAATGAAATTCAGGAATTACAGGTAATTTCACTTTCATAACTGTGAATGACATCCCGTAAATTTCATAACAATCGTTAATTTATGTGCAGGTAGTAGGGAAGGGAGCGTTTGGAGTAGTATGGAAAGGCCTCTGGCGGAACAAATTTGTGGCTGTAAAACATATAAACTCAGAAGCTGAGAGGCGAGAATTTGCTATCGAGGTCCGTCAGCTATCTCGAGTATGTCACCCTAATATCGTGAGGTTGTATGGAGCATGTACACAGGGCACCCAAGTTTGCCTTGTTATGGAATATGCAGAAGGTGGTTCTTTGTACAATGTTCTACACATTCGACCAAAGCCTAAATATACAGCAGCCCATGCTATGAGTTGGGCCAGACAATGTGCAGAGGTAAGATCTATATCCCTGAAATAACTCATGAAATTAATTTGTAATATTATTTATGGTAATGTTATACAATTTAGTTAAGATAGATATTTTTCACGATTTTCTAAAGATCCTGAGTATCATTTACAAAATTATTGATTTTACATGTATTTTTTATTTTATTTTATTTATTTATTTCTTACATATGACAAATAGGGCTTAAATTAATATATGACCATCTGCAGCTGAACTAGTTAAAACTGTATCTCGGCATACAGTGACAAACACCGATGACATGTGACTTAGTTACTATTTGCTATAAGAAAAATAACAATACAATGAAAATAATAATAATTAGCATGTCTGTAAGGAGAACCTCTCTGTGTGTTTATGAGTTGTGTTTATGAAGTATGCATGTAATTAATGTATATTAGTGTGAGTAGGAGGCATGTATGGAGAGAGGGTGAGTTAATTGTATTGAACATATAAGTTTAATATAAAAAATAAGAATAAAAGTCTGCATTCTGAAAGTTTTCTGTAAATATTAATTTATAAATTATGTAAGAGTTCTTCAGTGTCATTATATGAAAGTTTAAGGAGATAATGAAATAACTTATACTTGCATTTAGCTTTTGTTAGGGAATATATATTAAAATTTTTATTTATTTTATTATATAGATAAGGAGCAATAACTTTATAGAATTTCATGGTGAAGGATGTCCTAAAACGATTGGTATTACACACTGAGTATTTTCTGCGCTTGTTATAAATATTGCAGTCATAGCTAGTTTCACCATGCTGCTTAAGAATAATAGAAGAAATGAATAACTGCCTAACCGTTAGCACTTCACACGATTGATACAAGTACAGAGTCGGATAAATAATGGGCTTGAATGTACACACTTTAAGGATAGTATGCTGAGCGATCTCAATTCTTTTCAAAGTTGTTTTAGGAACACCACCCCATACCGTTATGCAATATTTGAGAAGTGATTGGCACAGCGCAAAGTATATTTGTTTTAAAAGCGTAGGATCAGTGACTTGCCTTAAATTTTTAAATATATAAGTTAACTTACGAATTCTACTTGATAATGTTTCTATATGCTGTTTAAAATTTAGGTTATTATCTATAACAACACCTAGGTATTTAATAGCGTTAACTCGTTCAATTTCCTTACATGAGCAGTCAAATTCTGTGCAATTTCTATGTGATATTATACGGTTACTGGGAGTAAGTTTTGCTCTTTGGCGGGTTGAATACGCAATATATTTTGTTTTTTCAAAGTTAATTGTTAGACCATTATCCAGGAGCCAGTTATTAATTGTGTTAAGACCTGTTTGTATATATTACTAATGTTATTTTGTTATTTTACATGTATGTAATAATGTTATTTTACATGTAAATATACATAAAATATAGTAATATTCATTATGTAGGCATTCATTTTTTGAATCATTAATTGTTTATTGCTAGACATATGTAGCTTCTATTAGTATTGAATTATTTGTCAATAATCATGATTCTCTATGACCATGACATATTAGTCTACCTAGCTATAAAATCTGCTTCATAAAATCATTGACTGATTTGTGCAGTTATAAATATTGTAATTGTTTTCATGATGT
The DNA here is from genome assembly GCA_947086495.1 of Morpho achilles. Taxonomy (NCBI): domain Eukaryota; kingdom Metazoa; phylum Arthropoda; class Insecta; order Lepidoptera; family Nymphalidae; genus Morpho; species Morpho achilles. Next base: position 6,129,977 of record CAMTZB010000016.1, read on the forward strand.
ATTATATATCTTCATAAATCTGTCTAGCAAGAATAATATATTTATAGGAAGCTGTTACACTTTTTGTCATGAAAGTTTTTTGTAAAGTGTGTGTGTTTCTTGTTTCAATTTTGCCATGGGTTAATTGCTTATCTGACTGATAGAGTAACTCTTTTTTTTTATTAAACTGTCTACTCTACAATTTACAAAAATTTATTTTTAAATAGGTGATCATATTTTTCTTTATAAATTTAAGGTGTTAAAATAAATTCTTAAGCTTCTAAAGCTTCATAATCATAATTTTTTTAATTCATTTAGTTGTGCTAGATTAATAATAAATATAGGTTTTGTTTTTTCAGAAGTTTAATTAGAATTATTGTAATGTAATCCATGTTTGTTCATTACAGAAAAATAATTCTATTGTAACTTCTGTAATATGGAATTTTGTAAAGTAATGTCTGCTTATGTAAATCATTTTTTTTTTTTTCTCTGCAGACATTTTGTGTCATAATTGAACATAAGCTCAATATGATATTTAGGATAAGATAACATTTACTGTGTTTATATAAGTAAGTAAAGTAGCAGCCTGTTACTATCCCACTGCTGAGAATAGGCCTCTTCTCTCCGTTTTTGGAGAGAAGGATGGCAGCTAAGACCTACCACGCTGCTCCACTGTGGATTGGTAGGTTACACATATCTCCAGAATTCCCTAGAGATATGCAGGTTTCCTCACAATGTTTTCCTTTACCAAAAAGTGTGTGATAAATTGCAATTATCAATAAGATACAGAGATTAGACACATAAGTTTTAACAGAAAAACTCATTGGTGTCTACCCGGGTTTGAACCCGTGACCTCCCCGAGAGAGTCGCACGGTGTTACCGCTGGACTACCACAGCTTTAATGCTGTACCTTGTCGCTTAAAATTCTAAATTCTGTGTTAACAATTAACTTCTAAATATTGTTCATACAAAGCTAGATTTAATAGAATTGCTAAAACTAATATTAAAATCATTATCACATATATCATATAATCATTATTAATTTTTTTTATAATAATAAAAAAAAAAATATCAATTAAGCGTCACAGTTTATCAATCTATCACCCAAAGATCGTACAAGGTTGTAGCAGCTAGTAAAGATTGACTTTTATGTGATATTGTATGAATGTATATTTTATTTCAGGGTGTTGCCTACCTCCATGCAATGAAACCAAAACCATTAATACACAGGGATTTGAAACCACCTAATCTATTACTAGTGTCAGGAGGACAGAAACTAAAAATATGTGATTTTGGTACTGCAGCTGATAAAGCCACATATATGACTAATAATAAAGGCAGTGCCGCATGGATGGCACCTGAGGTAACTACTTAATAATAAATCAGTAGACCAAAAGTTGCTAAGTGACCTCTAAAATTAATGATAATATTATATTGCCATGCCGCCGTGTGGGATAAGACTGAATAGAATACCACCCTCATTTCTTACCGAGGTGTCGTTAAAGGCGAATTAGGTAAGTCGACCCGCCGTATGGTATCTGGCTGAGTAGAATAGACCAACCTCATTTCTTACCGAGGTGTCGTAAAAGGCGACTAAGGTAAGTTGATACCAGGCAGGCGGCCGGTCGTAAAATACGTAGCCAAATAATGTGACATTATCTTTGTAACATGTTGTGCCGACCCCACTTAAGAGTGGGATAAGGGCAGGATGATGATGATGTATGCACAGAGGAGTATTGTTGGTGACAGTCGCTTTTTTCACATTTTGCTTCTCTCTATTCTACTCAACCGGATACCACATGTATCCGGTTGAGTAGAATAGACCAACCTCATTTCTTACCGAGGTGTCGTAAAATACGACTGAGGTGAGTTGACGTCAGGCTGGCGCCTGGTCGTAAAAACGCAGCCAAATCATGTGACAGCATGTTTATAACATGGTGTGCCGACCCCAGTTAGAGTGGTATAAGGGCAGGAAGATGATGAATATTATATAGCCAAGGTGTCGTAAGGTGACTAAGGTAATTTAACTCATCACATGGCATCTGGCTGAGTGGAATAGACCACCTCATTTCTACCGAGGTGTCATAAAAGTTGACTAATGTAAGTTAACATGCTGTTGAAGATCCTCACCACCATAACACAGACTCCAAAATTAAAGTATTTCGTGATGATGCATCCATTATGCGGCAAAATGGTTATTGTTATTGTGCTAGTTCAGATCTAATTATTATATACAAATATATATCAATTAAGTATGGGGGTACTCCTTATCTAACTTAGTATACTTAAATAGGTTCAAACATAAAAGTAAATATGTAAATAAATTATAATATATAAGTAGCTTAATGCTTGTGCTGTGGGTGACAGACAACTGGTAAATAAATACATATATAATTTTAAATACATAATGAAATTGAAATATACACCAAGATTCTAGGAATATTAAATTTAAACTATTGTGAGTGTTATTCATAATAAATGTATAGAAACCGGCTATACTTGTCTTAACAGCTTACAAGTTGTCATTCCTTACCCATGACAATTACAAAATTAACTTCACACTTTGATATAACAATATTTTTTTTCTATCAGGTCTTTGAAGGTTCATCATATACTGAAAAGTGTGATGTATTCTCTTGGGGCATTATATTATGGGAAGTGCTTTCCAGAAGAAAACCTTTTGAGGAAGGGGGTTCAGCATTTAGAATAATGTGGGCGGTACATACAGGTATTATGACACTTGTAATTATTAAAAGACCTGCCAAAATATGTGTACATAGTAATATATTTTAGCTACCTGTGTTAGCCCATTGTCAAGACCCTGATTCTTTAAGGGGTTAAGGGTTTGAACCCCAGACAGGCATCAATGAGTTTTTCTGTAAAATTTGTTTGTCTAATTGATAATTGCAATTTATGAGATACTTTTCAGTGAAGGAAAACATCGTTAGGAAACCTACATATATGTAAGGATTTTTTGGTATATGTATAGTTTACCAATCCACATTGGAGCAGAGTGTTAGATATGATCTCCAATACTTCACTCGAAAAAGTGGAAATAGGGGCCATTGCCCAGAAGTGGCATGGTAACAGGCTGATACTTAACTACTAATTTTTTTTAATGTAATATTGTGTACGTTATCCAAGTTACGATATATGATATACAATCGAACCGCACCGGCTTCGCACGGGTATAAAATATATAGCCTATGTGAAAAAAATTATTAAAATCGATTCAGTAGTTTTGATTTATTCATTACTGCCCATGGCCCGCGCGTTAAATTTGAAGTAAAACAAACCGCTATGGGGCGTAACGGTTTAGTTTGCATTTTAAATCTGTAATATCTTCGAAAATGTTCATTAAAATTACACGCTGTAAACGGCCATATTGATCTATATTAAATCGACAATGTATTTAAGGTACTTAATTGAATAAGGATTAATGCTGTATTGTTTAAAATTGCTTCGAAAATGCCCTGTTACAATAAAGAGAAAGCAAAATACACTATATCTACCTCTTTTTTTGATGTGTAATTAGACAAAGATAAGTATACAAGTTTCATCTCACCTCTCACCTCTCACCATTTATGTCTTTGTCACTTACAGGCCTGCCTGTGCTATGTTAACCCATTTCTAAATATAATAATTCTATGCTATAACTTTGATAACTGATGACATAGATTATACTAAAGTAGGGAAGCCAGCCTAAAATGTATCATATTACAATTAAAAATGGAAATGAGAGTGTATCTATCTGTCTCTTTTTTTATGTGTGATTAGACAAAGATTAGTATACGATTTTCATCCTCCATCTCACTTTTTTTTTTTCATTATTTATTGTGACACTATGGCTCCCTACCTACTCTAGTATAATAACTGTATGCTGATGACTGAGCAATTGCTGGCAGATTTATTTTATTACCACTTACCCTGTAGAGAACTATAAGTTGTTGATCGTGTTCTTAGAACACATATGATAGTCGCTCACAATAGGTACTATTTCCTATGTCATTGGTTTAAAAGGTGGACTTGCTCCTCATATAAACACAGAGTTTAACACATCTAAATTATCGACAACTATTCTGGCAAAAGACGTTGAAAGATGTTTAAATATAAACATTTAAGGGCTTTTAATATATATCAGGAATATACAAGGTTAAAGAGAATAATAAAACCAAAGCTCATAATAATAAATATATGGGACACTTACACTGCCGTCTGTCCCCAAAGTAAGTAACTTAATACTTGTGTTATGGGTGACAGACAACTGGTGAATATATACTTATATATTTTTAAATACATAAGTAAGTAGCGGCCTGTTACTATCCCACTGCTGAGAATAGGCCTCTTCTCTCCGTTTTTTTTTTGGAGGGAAGGATTGGAGCTAAGACCTACCACGCTGCTCCAATGCGGATTGGTAGGTTACACATATCCCCAGAATTCTCTAGAGATATGCAGGTTTCCTCACGATGTTTTCCTTCACCGAAAAGCGTGTGATAAATTGCAATTATTAATTAGACACATAAGTTTTACTAGAAAACTCATTGGTGCCTGCCCGGGGTTTGAACCCTAGACCGCTGGGCTACCACAGCTTTAAATACAAATATACACCCAGGCTCAAAGACCAACAAATTCATTTATAAAGTATGTTGGCCCTCGGTGGGAATCGAACCCGCGATCCGCGGAGCCAAAGGCAGGGTCACTGCCCACTGCGCCAACGGGCCAGTCAATGAATAAGAAGTTTTAATATCCTAAATACATTTCATCATTAGTCCAACTTTTTTGAATCCAATATCATGTACATATTCTCTGAAACACTGTCGACAGATGTTCAAACCGTATTTACGAATAAGGCCGTGTCGATTGGAACAGGCTCCGCATGAAAGTGACCCTTGTCCGTATCTACGAGGTACCACGAGGTTTGCGTGACCCATTTTTACTATTTGGCTTTAACAAAATAATTGCAGAAAACCGTCCAAAACCGAGGCACAAATTAAAAAGGCATAATACAATGGCAATTATTATTTGGAAACGTGTTTTTAATTTCCATTTTTTGTCAAGATTATTCAGCTATATCACATCGTCGTATTTTCAGGTCAGCGGCCAAATTTAATAGAAGGCTGCCCTGAACCTATTGAACAATTGATGACGCATTGTTGGCACAAAGTGCCGGCGGAGAGACCCAGTATGGCAGAGGTAAACTTTTTAAAAATTATAGACTCAAATCAAAAATTTGGGATTAATAAAGTTAGTATGTTCGTCAACTTGTAATATTCGCGTTTACACCCGCGTAATTTTTAATTTTTACACCTTATTACATTTTTATTATGGGTTTATATTTTTTTTCAAATGTAATATAGCCTATGTTGCTCAGTAAAGATCCAGCTTTCCAATGGTGAAATAATTTTTAAATCGGTCCAGCAGTTTCTATGTGAAAACATTACAAACATACATATCATTTTTTCCTCTTTATAATATTAGTATAGATTACAGGCATAAAGATCTCATAAACAGTTATGTGTAATTTAATTAAAAAAGAAAAGTGACACAGTACCACACATAATAAAAAGATTTTTTTTTAAAATTAACCAATAACAAAAAGAAATTGCAATTACTAATTAATAAGTTATACAATAAAATTACGTAGTGTGGTATCCGGCTGAATAGAATAGTACCACCCTCATTTCTTACCGAAGTGTCGTAAAAGGCGACTAAGGTAAGACGACCCGCCGTGTGGTATTCGGTTGAGTAAAATAGACCAACCTCATTTCTTACCGAGGTATCGTAAGAGGCGACTAAGGTAAGTTGACCCACCGTGTGGTATCCTGTTTAGTAGAATAGACCACCCGCTCTCTTACCGAGGTGTCTTAAAATACGACTAAGGTAAGTTGATGTCAGGCAGGCGGCCGGTCGTAAAGACATAGTCAAATCATGTAACAACATGTTTATAATATGCCGACCCCACTTAGAGTGGGATAAGGACAGGAAGATGATGAAGTTATACAATATAATTAAAGCAAACATATATCTTCTGTTAATTTTTTTGTCTTTAAAAGAACTACAAAATAAACTATACATAGAGTTATGTATAGTTTAATTTGTTATGTAAGTTAATGTAATAATGTAATGCAAGTTGTGCCACATCTTTTGGTATACTAAAATAATAGATAATCATATTGTTCAATACTGCTTCAGTGTTACCTATACAAAAGGTATATTTTAAAGGATGATTCAAGTTATTTTTCATTTTTTTTATAAATTATTATTTTTTTATTTATAATGATAATATGGCTTGTTCTTGCAATTGCAATAGAATTATAAGAACTTACTTTTTGTTCTTATACTGATCTGAACGGTAGTATACAAAATTTTATAAACATTGTCTCAAATTAAATACCAAGCAACATACTAGTAGGAAAAAGGATCAACTACATATAATTACCCTTTGTTTAGGTAGTGGAAGTAATGAAAGTGCTATGTGATTTCTTCCCTGGAGCTGACACACCAATAAACTATGATGATTTAGAGGATGATGATGAAGAAAGCATTGACGATGACTATCTACTGTACAGTACACGTGACAGTTTTGAAACAGAGAACATATCGCAGACCCACAACCCCATACATTACAGTAATGAAATCGCATCAAATCCAGTTTTATACCAACATTCAAGTAACCATTCACCTAACCTTTCACCCAGACCTCGCAGTTTTGTTGAATCCCAAGTCAGCAGACTACAGAACCTAATAGCAGCTGAAACCCAACCTAAAGTTATACGGGAAGACTTTACAAATATACAGGACCTTCAAAGGGTGAAAATACCCCAGCTGTTCAGAAAGGACACTCATTTAGAGCCTGGAAGCTCGATTACAATAAACCGAACATCAAGTTCACCAGTGTCCGAACGGAACCATATGCCTAGTGAAGGAAACACGCCACAAGACTCATTACGCGTTTACCGAAGCCCCAATGTGTTCAGTGAAAGCTCATCACCGAGAGGGATATCGCCTATAGTGAATTATAACATAGGAAATATGAACCCGAGGCATACAGATATTGATCAGTATTGGAATAGAGAAAATGAGAAATTATCCCCGGCCAGGACGCCATCAGTATTGAGTACTGCTTCAACGAGGAAAGAGGATTACAACCAGAATTACTGTGATAGATTAAGTGCAGCTAACAGCCCTATGCCGACGCAGTATAACGGGAATACATCACAAAGGCTACCTGTTGATCCTAGATATCAAACGCCTTTGCAAATAGAAGTGGATCCTGTAAGTATTTGACTTTGTTTTGTTTATTAATAGATGCAATGATTCCAAATTCTTCCTTCTTAATTAATAGAATTATATTGATTAATCTCGTCGTTATACGATCTTTGTAATAGATTCAATTATCACGTTTAATTCAGCGCAATGACAAACCCAGTCCTCCATTATATGTACTAAAAACAAATATGACATCACTTTATGCAACCTTAACGTTTCCCGTTATAAATAGAGTTTTCTGTACTTTATTACCGCATTTCTCGCACTGGGCGATGCTTTCAAAAATAAGTACTTAAATATATTTCAGTCTATAGTTCGACAAGACTAATCATCAAAAAAAAATTTGGAGCCGAGTTCAATATCGATCGATCGAAACATAGGTGTTTCACATTCCGAATGTTATCTTTGTAGTTATGGAGTTAACTAAATTGGCTGGATATTTAAATAATTCAAGAATTATGCAAGGAATAATATTAGAAAATGGTCAATTGACCAATTTCAAACATTAACATTTATACGTACAGTACGTACGTACGTACAGTACGTAATTGAGATCATAGTCCATTAAATGTTTGTTAAATTTCTTATATGCCACTAGTCTAACTAAATGAATAGGAACTGGAAAGTGTTCCATATTTTTTCTTTCTACATTTATAAATCTTGTGAATAAACAAAGATGCGCAATCTCTATGTCAATGCGTTACACACGATATCCATTATTTAACAAAAGTTTATTAGAATCCGAATGCTATGAAACAGTTGCCCATTTGTTCAGGAATAAAATATTTCTGCACATAAATACCGCGATACGCAATTTTCAGCAATAAAGTTGTATTTGATACTTTATTTAACAATAGAGTTTATATTAAAAATATTCAGTCAATTAAGTTTTTTACACAGCCTGTTTTCAGTGTTGATATATGGTCTCCTAAGAAAGCTATCAGGCACTATTTAAGTGCGAGTTATGGTTTAAGTTTATATTTACTTAATTAAATGGAAATAAGGAAATCTGTAAAGAACCAAAACTAGAAGTAAATAGTTCTAAAACCACTACATTTGGGTGCTGATTTATCCTCAAATGGGTTTAATAAGATGGCAGGGAAGTTATGGACTCATGTGTCACTTAATGACGAATAACCGAAATTACGATAGTCATCTTATTTTTCTACAGTATTTCTAAACTTTTGAATTTTGATCATATTAGCGACCATATTTTAATATAGAATAGATTTATGAATCATATTTTCTGCGACGCAATGATGTGACTATTAGTTTTTGATTTTGTTGTTGTTAATTTTTTCTGACATACTTTATTGTCTCATTTCAAATGACAATATTTGGTAACAGGAAATAATTAAAAGTGTTTATATTTTTTAATAGAGTTGTTTAGATAACAAAAAGTCATGGTTATACAAATTATCAGTTAGGTTAATCAATAATGAAACAGTGATTCAGCTTTTTAGTACAATACCTATTACAAACGATAAGATGTGTAACAAATTGTAATAATTATTTTCCATTGGCCTATTACCGTCTCAGACTATATCATTACTCATCGAAAGGTGAGATAATGTCTAAGTGCCTGCCATCAGTAAAGAATCTTTTAGAACAGTTGCTATTATTTTACTAATAAAAAAATTCTGCGTATAAAAACACGATGCGTAATTTTCAGAATACGTGGGAGCTAAAGAACTTCCGAGACTCGCTCAACTATGACGGATACATAGAAGTCAAGAACAGGGGCGGATTCGATAAATTTATCCCAGTGGGTGAGTACATTGCTTTTAACATTGACAATTAATCAAAAAAATGAGAATGAAGTATTTTAAATTTCATTTTGGATTGTATATTTAGCTATCTAACGGTAGGAGTATTTATTTTTTACATTGAAGTGGAACTTCTTTGGAAGTTATCTAGATAGCCGATTCAGCGGAAAAATGTCAATCAAGTAAGTTTTCCATTTTAACGTGTTCGAATGCTAAAATTTTCGACTTAAACTTTCGAATGTTCTCATAAGATATTAAGCGACAGTCTTGTACAAAACAACTACAAATTAAGTCGTGACGACTTAATCGACGAATCGCGTACATTGTTTGAATTTATTAGAAAAAAGGTCTTAAATTACTCTTCCTATATATCTAAAAGCCAGCAGTTTCCTTCTTCCTTTTTAAAGTTGTTCGCCCGTTTAGAGGCTCTACCGATAGTGAATTTAAATGCTCATAAAACATAATTATATTATGATGGATATGATAACTGGTGTATTACCGCCGTGTGGTATCCGGTTTAGTAGAATAGACCACCCTTTTCTTACCGAGGTGTCGTAAAATACGACAGAGGTAAGTTGACGTCAGGCAGGCGGCCGGTCGTAAAAACGCAGCCCAATCATGTGACAGCATGTTTATAAACATGTTGTGCCGACCCCACTTAGAGTGGGATAAGGGCAGGAAGATGATGATGATAACTGGTGTATCAATTATGGATATGTATTATTATATGTCGTTTATGTGTAGTATTAGGGGGGAAAAATTACTATTTAGAATATACGGCACATTTAAATGATTAACGCTATGCTGATTTTCAATAACAGCTATATCATTATTCACGGTATATCTTTAATACCTGCGCCGCTTTAACGGAGCATTAAAACGCTGAAATATAATTTCAAATTACCTGGAACATTGTTTTCCGTCGAACTGTTTACAATGTATAAAGGAACAGGAAAACTATGTGTAATATGACAAATTCATGAGAGAGCCCGAAATCTCCAAGAACTATATTCCCGACCGAATGAGCAATTGTATAGTTATTTTACTTCATAACAATGCACTTTAAAATTGATAATTTTAAAATTTTCATATAAAAAAAACTTAAATTCAATGCCATTAACCAAAGAGTTAATGGCATTGAATTTAAGTTTTTTTTAAGTATATGCCGCCTCCCGTTGTTATAAACCTGATAACTCTGTACAGCTCAAGTGCGATAACAATTAAATCATCGTGAATTAGATGAAAAAAAAAATTAAATTATAGATAGATAGACAGTTATTCTTTATTGCACACACAATACATAACATAAGGTACAAAAAGAAAGAAACTTAACTAAAGAAGCATAAGGCGTGCAAAGGCGGTCTTATTGCTAAAAGCAATCTCTACCAGACAACCTTTGGAGAAAAAAGAAATCGTAACATAAAAATAAGATAGGTGCATCAACATGAACAAGTATAATAACTTATGTAATTATACATCGCCATTAAAAGTAAATTTTGTATACCATAGCTTATAAATAATGCACATTTTACAACAGTCACGGTATATAAAAAATGTATGCCCTAAGTCATTCTCTTCAACTTTCTTTAATGAATCGACAAACTATCACTGATTTACTTCTGTATGTATTTTACAAATAAATTAAAATGTATGCGGATAAATAAAGCTCGAGCTGATGAGTCAGTTTGCATGCATGTCCTGACACAGGACATGGTTGCGATGTCGTTGCTCGTGCGGGCATGATGCATTGGTATAACTTTAGACTGCATCTTTGTAACGTTAAATAAACGCCCGCGCATTTAGTTCGAACATATTTTACGTTATATTATTACAAAGTATAATGCTGCTGCCCTCGCGTACTTAACACAAACAAGCAGTAAAAATATAGCTAACATAAAAATTAGGTTTTTTTCTTATCTTAAACGAACAAATATATAAAGAGGAAAAATTTGTATGTATGTTTGTAATGTTTTTACACAAAAAACTACTGGACCGATTTCAAGAATTCTTTTACCATTGAGAAGCTGCATCTGAGCAACATAGGCATATTACATTAAAAAATTAGTCTGGCATCAATAAAAATCTGTCATCTGTCAATGGCATGCGCTGCGGAAACTATTGATGATTATATTTAACAATAATAAATCTATAGTAGTACTAGTATTGCATACATACATACATACATCAATACCCAGTTTCATCATTAGGGACCAAATGTATCCTATGGCTATGTTAAACTGATTAAAAAATGGGGCTGACAGATATTTTTATAAAGTTATAAAAATACAAGCGTACCAAGACGAAAACATGAGAAGGGAAGATTCGAAATGGCACTGGATTATAGTGGAAATCCTTCGAAGAAACCTTGATGAAATGGTGAATACTTTTAATCATGTCCTACAATCTTTTAATCTGTTAAATTACTCGACAAAATAGTCGAGCGTAAGGTTATAATAAGATCTTCTAGATATTATCTCCCTTTTTGGCACTGCTTAGTAAATGACGTTATTCAAACAGATTTGGCATTATAAGATGCGTTTCCTCGTTCATTTATTCCCCATATTCGTTATTGTTAGAAACTGAAATACGCCTTTAAAAGGTACTTTGATTCGAGTGGCATTAATTATGCCGAATTGAATAGACTGACGACCTTGTTAGTGATGCTTAGTTATTATCACTAATCTTTATATTTAAATGAGTTAATCTTGTATATATATATTTTTTCTGAATCTCAAAAACGGCTCCAACGATTTTTCTGAAATTCAGCATGTAGGAGGTTTTGGGGGAGAAAAATTGATCTCGCTAGGTTTTATGTAAAAAAAATATTGTTTTATCTCTGGTTTTGGGCATTAAAAAACACTAACATTTATATTGAATTGAATTTTCGCCATTAGCTGTCAAGTCGACGTAGCTTATTCGGGAACGGGCAGCCTCGAGAAATGTGAATGCCAAGGATCGATCCCCATCTAAATAATTGTTTTTTCTTTTTTTAAGTTTTTTTTTGCAAAAAATTACCGAGCGAAGCACGGTCACCCAGATATTCTATTTTATAAGTGTTCAATCTACACTTGCATATTGTCAACTTTATCTTAACTTTACGATACTTATTTTCTTTTTTGCTTTCTTATGTCAAAAAGAAATAAGAAAAGATATATTAATCTCTATATAACTAAGTGACGTATAACGTCAGACGATCAAGTCATCTAGGTATCCCCCTAGTCTGCGAACAGTTGCTTTTCTTTTACCACCCTAACAACATAGGGTCTAAACTTTCATCAGTTCTTAAAACTATTTGTATATATTGTTTTAATGTTTTTTCTATTACCCATATATATGAGTTCGAATGAACAGAAAACTACATTTAATATTTTTATTTATAAAAACTTACTTGCTCACAGCAATAAAATAAACTATACCAGTATATATCTTCTCTCTCTCTCTCTTCGTTATCGTTCCCTCATTACTGAGGATCGTGACTCTTAGTCAAATTGTCAACTGCCCGTTTCCAGGAGTTGCGATCGGCAGCTCGGTATAGTGCGGTGCTGATGGGTATATCCAGTTGTTGGGATATTTGGTCTGCCCATCGTTTCGGACTTCGACCTCTGGGTCTCTTTCCCTCTACTTTTCCTGTCACCATCAGTCGCTCCAAATTGTCACTAGACCTACGAGCAATGTGGCCAAAGTATCGCAGGATCTTCTGCAAGCAAACACAGGACAGTCGTTTTGTTTCATCTATTCTTAGTTCTTTTAGGACGGAGACATTAGTGCGACGGGCTGTCCAGGGGATTCTCAATAACCGACGCCAACACCACATCTCGAAGGCATCGACCCTTTTCCTATCAGCTTCTTTTAGTGTCCATGTCTCCGCCCCATACAGAAAAATGGAGAAGACAAGAGTTCGGACCACGTGTATTTTCGTTCGATTTGAGATGTTCCTGTCCTTCCAGATGTTGTTGAGTTGGGTCATCGCTGCTTTGCCCATACCAATTCGTCTTCGTATTTCTATTTCACTATTACCTTTATTTGTAATTACTGAACCAAGGTATTGAAAGTGGTCGACAGTTTCGTAGTCTTGAAGCAAATTGGTACGTTGGGCAGCTGCAAGCCGGTCGACTACCATAAGCTTGGTTTTTTTCTTATTTATAGTTAGACCCATGTTCAAACTGACCGTTTCAAGTCTCTCTATCAGCTCCACCATTTCTGATTCGGACGATGCCAAAAGAGTTGTATCGTCTGCATAACGAAGATAAGATATTGTTTGTCCTCCAATTTTGATTCCACCATTCCACCCCTGGAGAGCGTGACGCATTATATATTCGCCATAGATGTTAAACAGCAGAGGGGAAATCACACAACCTTGTCGGACACCTTTTTGGAACTTGAAACGATCTGATGTAACCTCGTTTATCGTGACTGAACCATAGCCCGACTCATACAGTCCGCGAACTAATCTTATTAGATATTATACCAGTATATATAAGCTGCATTTATTTCTTATGGTTATTTTGTTGTATTTAACATCAAGACATTTTGTAGACGGTAGTTCGCAGAAACATGTCAGAAGTAATTGCCGGCAATTTGATAACAAATAGCAAGGCAAAATATCAACGTTACTCATCCGTGTCTTGTCCTATTTAACTTCATTTTCTCTTGGTCACCTCATCGTTCACTGCTGAAACTTTAATGTATTTATATTTATCATGGTAAATAGACTGAAACAAACTATTATTCATCTTTTCTCGTTTAATTTGTATTTACATTAGTTTCTCGACAGTTAATAAACAGCAAAGCCGATAAGATTAATTCGTGTAGGAATAATTAAATTAAGGTTCAGCATCATACAAAGATTCTGTATGAAAAATAGGAAACATCCTAGCTTAAAAATGACAGTAAATTGATGTACTGATAATAATGGTTATTATTAGATTAGTCGTTGTCTAACATTCATTTCATTTGACTTCCTCTGGGTGCACTGCCATACTGAGATAAAATGTAGCCTTCGTCTTCTTCTTTTTGCTGGCTGTTTCCCGTACTTTCAGACATGAGGATTAAAGGGGTTGGTTACTCCAAAAAACAATGTCTTCCCTGGATTGCCTATAGTTAGTCATATCCGTAAACCATGAAAAAAATGGAGCCATGTCACCTCATTATTCTATCTCCGTTTCAAATGCCACATCGATCTGTTGCAATGTTTTGTAAGAAAGACAACCACGCTGTTACATTTATGTTAGCAGTAGGGATCTCAGTTCCCGCCCCGTTAACACCGTGTAAAGAGCTCATGAATAAAAGCCCATGATAGGCTTGACTAGTCGGACTGACCCGATAGAATAAGACGTTAACATTGTTCAAAATTTAATAAAACCACGCAATATCCTTTTATGTTGTAAAGTCGAGCTTTTATGTGCAGACGTCACGCGACCTATTTTCATCGCCTACGCGATATTTCGTACACGAAAAATGAATGAACGAAATTCATTTTTACAAAGACTCGGTGGAATAGAAGCGTTATTCTTAGCTCGGCTATTCGTGCAGTATGACCATAATAGACCGAACATAACGCTTCATTTTAGGTGCATTTATAAATTCATCGTTTATACACAGCGGTGTTCGGTCCAGATGTGGCTCAGGACGGTCCCGGAGTGAGTCATGTTTCTCGGAAGAGGCCGCGACTATTTTAGACTGTGTCCGCTTACCTTCTAGGAACCGGGTGCTATGGGACCAACGACCGATCGCACACTAAAGTATTGTTAGATCTCGGACGGGGTTCCTTTTGCTAGTTCCTTGTTGTATTCTCGCTACGCCATTTCTGTCTGCCTCTAGGAAACTTTTAAACTTCCTCGTAAAAATGTAGTTCCAAGACTTTTCTAAGCACAATTTGGCTGAGAAAATTGTATGTACACTAAACCATAATACAAATATAACTTCAAAAGTCTGTTTGTGTATTAATTAAAATTAGTACAATTGAAGCTTATATACCGGGCTTACATATAAAATTAAAAAAATCAAACATTTCCTTGTGAACAATAATAATGGCGAACAACATAATTGAGTATTATTTGAAAACTTCAATTTAACACGAACGAAAATGCTGGAACAGCTTGAATTATACATGTGTTTTTGGTTGTCTTTCTTCGTTAAACGCAGTAATGCATCAATGTCCCTTTTGGGATGATACCTAGTTAGATACCTTTCCTTTAGATACCTAGTTGAAAAGTTGTAAGTTGTATTACAACTTACAACAGGGGCTGGTAAATTAGCTTAGATATGGTAATTAAAATTACTGTTTAGTTTAAAAAATGTCATTCCAATTTTTTATTGTGAAGAAATGCCATCTTTTGCTAATTTAAACAATTACTTTATATTATTAATTAACACAATTATATTATTTGTTATGTGTTGCGGATATTTATCTGTGTGTACCTATTGTGCAATTATGTACTATTATGATATCCAGCGGAAAAACCAGTTGATCCAGATCTCCAAACATCAAATTAATAATATACCTAAATAAATGGAAAATAGAGAAACAAAAGTAATAATAAAATTATTTTATTATTACTTTTGTATTATGGATCTCCGCAAAGTAACGCCTAATTCTATAAATTATTTGGAAAATAGAGAGTTAAAAAAAACATTTAACGATTGCATTTTTATTTTGTGTAGTAACACTCGCTAATGTCACAGTGTGCTCTTGAAAAATGTGCTTTAGGAAACAGTTTTTCAGATTATATAAATATATACCGTGTCCCACTAATTTTAAAATGAATTTTGCGTACGTGCAGATAGCTTGACGGATCCTGTTTATCGTATACTTCCGGGTGGCATCGTCGTTATAATAAAATTAGATTGAGTTTATTTTCTGTTTGTCGTAGAGCCAACTGAAATGCACGTAAAAAGAAAGCAGTGTTATCGATGTATGAAGTAGATGTGCTATATTTATATAATAACAGAATCAGACGAATTTCAGCTAAACTTTGTTTTATTAACTTTTCAGTAGAGTCACAGAACAGTATATAAACTTTACAAGCTTGTTACACGCAAAAGCAATTTTAACTATACAAATAAAAATATACGAAAACATTATAGCGAATTCCTGACCCCCAAACTAGGATTCCCTGTGCTATGGGAAGCCAGACTTTCGACCGAACATGATAATCAATAAAACTTCGTATATTGTATGCAGTAGATAACGATAATAACCGTCTAATATACTATATCTTTAGGATTACTGACCAAATAAATAAAACAAAATAATATCAAGATCTACCATATTTACGATATAATTAAACTATCTTTTACCCGCAACTTCGTTCGCGTGGACTATTCTCGGGCGGTCGATAATAGATGTCGCTTTTCAATGTCACCCTATTCCCGTAGAATTGACAGGATTTTTATAGTTTTTATGTCACCCCGGTGTATAAGGAGTAATTGTGCCAAATTTCATCGAAATTGATTTAGCGGATTCGCCGTGAAAAAGTAACAAATATACATCTATATTCACAAACTTTTGCATTTGTAATATTAGTAGGATTACACAACAATCTATTAATTCTTGCTCTTTTATTAACAGGAATTTTGTAAAATCACTTTATAATTAGCAAAGAAACCTCTTTAACGTACTAAGAAAAAGAGATACGCTACAAACATAAATACGAGTATGATTATAAAGTTCAAGATGAGGGGTTTACGTTGATTTTTAATTGGTTGCTAGTGTAGCAAGCGCGCCTCGTGGCGCGTGCCCTGCTGAGTCAGGCCGCGTACGTCAATGCGGTAAGAACAGCACCGCGGTAAAGTAAATAAGTCGTAATATTTTCATGGGTGCCGCCGCGGCGGGCATCTCGCCCGTTATACGCTGCTCAAATAAACAAATGTGTTGATTTTTATACAGTAAAACTTGCTTTTGAGAGCTGCTCGACCCCAACTTTATCGATTCACGCTAACGATTATAAGAAATTTAGAAATACGCATCCATCTAATAGTCCCGCGTATCTTCGTCGTTAGTTTGCACAAAAAAATAATCATCTCAATAAATGATGAAATCTTCATTTACAAAAGCTCCTCAATTCACTGTATTCGATACACGAAGCATCAGCACGATGATAAAGCATCGTGGCAATAATGAAGTCTAGTAAAATCGCAAAACGCCTCAAACAATTAGTCATGCTATATCCCGTATAGTTAAATTAAGCCGACACATTTGTCCGATGTCAACAGAAACGCATCGTGCGTGCACGCATGAATCAGCTCGATACAATTAATCTAATTTAAGGTTATCGGGGAGGCATGGGACGGGCTTGACTCGACGTCGCACAGTCTCGCGCTGCCGCCGCGCCCGTCGCATCGCCCGCTGCACCCTGATGCATGCCCGATCACACGCGTAGCCTCGATCCACAGTTTGAACCGCGTTCGGTTCGTACGTTAATGCGTATACGCACGTAAAGCGCTGCGACCGATGCATACGCTATCAAGGACGATCGATGTTATAGCTTAGTGAGATGCCGCAATCGGACTGTTCTATTCAAGTTTCAATAACAGTGCAACCGAAACGTAATAAGTTACAAGTGTTCCTTGACGTTTTCATGAGTGAGTGAATTCATATTTTATATATTGTGCTAGAGGATATATATATTTTCAATAGTATTAGCTGTGTCCAGTATCTTTATATATGGTAGATATAAATAAATATATATAATTTTGAAAAATTATTTTTGAAATTTTGAAAGTAGCGTTCTGAAGAAATTTTGAAAGTACTGGTTGTGATAAATTGAAACCTCCCGTAATACACGGAGAGTAATACAGTACTTAACTGACTCACTGTACTAACTTGATAAATATAATGTTGCAATAGTATTATGAGTTACTACTAAATTGTTATATAATTGTTTGTGTACTTACGAATTTATATCTGCTCTAACGATGTCATAATATATGAAAACGTGCATTTAGTTACTATTTCTCATTTTATTAGCGATTAAAAATAAAAATTTCAATCAATTATGTAAACTCTTAAATAAATCTTTTTCTTAATCATTAGTACTTTGAGATCATTATAGAAGCTTACCTCATACATTTAACGTAAATAGAATGAGAGAATTAAAAAAAAAAAGTTTATTTTTAAAAGAAGTTATTAGTAACTTTTATTCAGGTCTCTTATAGTAGAACAATATCCTATGAAAAGAAAATCACGCGGCACATTTATAATCCCAACAAACGATAGCCGACAGTGAAATAATAGGCTGTCAAAAGGCATTGCCAAAATTTCTCGACTAGTGGCTATCTAGCGTCGAGTGACGCTTTCGACAATGACTCATTTCTAATTATTTTATGATATGCTTAAAGAGCTCTTTGTAATAAACAATCACACATGCTGGTTAATTACCCAGCTCAAAATCTTTGCGTCGCATATGGCAACATTTTCTCGGCCGCTGTCCAAGATATTGGCATCTCTTGATTTATTTCTAACTAGGAAATGCTTGCTTACTAGATACACTTCTTACACTCGTTAATCCATTTTAAAGGAAAATATATATATTAAAGTTAGCTTATGTAGTTAATTTTTTAACGAAAGAGAACTCAAAAGTTTAAAAAATTATCCGATTGCTACAAAACTTTACTGGGTCGTTCTAAAGATTGTCGGAAAATTTAATTAAAATCGGTTCACCTGTTTCGGAGCCCTTAAAAGACATAGTCAAATATTCGTTTTTATACATCAAAAGATGTTTCAACACTGTGCAAAAATTATGTTGCGACTTGGGATTGTTAGACATTTTTTTTAAAATAATATAAAATAATTTAAAGATCAGTAGTATAATGTAAAAATTATAAATTTATAGAAGCTGAAGTTCTGAATCCAATTGTATCGGAAAAAATGTATATTGACAAAATATTATCTGAGAATTTATACAGACGTAAGACTCTTGTGTTTAGTAAGTAATCAGATGGCACAATAATATTGCAAAAGAGAATATCAAGATGTGCCATGCTATAAAATTTGAGTTACTACGTTTTCATTTATCATTACAAACCCTAATCAGACCATGGAAAACAATTGTATAATAAAATTCATTTCTGCATATTGTATCAATAATAAAAAAATCCTATATTATTATAGGTTAATGTTTATATTTATAAACATTTAAATGAAAGAGGTATCGGTTTTTCCAAAGACCGTCACTTTTGTCTCAAAGGTTCCTGAAACGATCTCGTACTGCTTGTATACAGGACGCTGCGCCATATTGCCATCGTTTGTCTAATTAGAAAAAGGTCAATATTATATCTTACGCTGCGCTTTCCATACTCCAACGTCTTGGGATGCCAAATCCATTTCTTCCTAGAACTATGCACTCTGTCTTTCCACCAGTCAGTTCCTCGACTCGTTTGTTTTATGGTTGACAATGGTCTTCTAAATATCTCTTAATTTCCAATTTGATCACAGAGACATTCGGCATATAACCTGAACTTTCCATAAATAACATCACAAACTGTCCAAGCTATTTAGTTGCAAGGTTCTAAAGGATTTTCTCAATAGCTTTATTTTCATACACTTCACATAATTAAATTACTAATTCCGACGTAAAAGAACAATGTAAATAAAATTCCAAGTAAGAAAAAAATTGTCCATGGAACTGATTAAGTCGTAATTTAAAAGACATCGTATTTACGATCAGGAAAACTCGGCCAGTTTGCGGAACTTCATTAAACAAGATAAAAACAACTGAAGTGTAGGATGTTGGTGAAGGTTTGAAATGCTAAACAGTGTTTGTTTAATAATTTAGACTCTTCAGTTGCGTAATGCACTTGTAATCATAGCATTCAAACTTTCGAACTGAAAACAAAAACAAATATGATGTAAAAACATGTAACACATGTACAACTTTTGTACATTATACATAACTAGCTTTTACTCGGAAGTTCGTTTGCGTGGACTGTTGTTGTGTGATAGGTTTATAATAGATGGCGCTTTTCAATGTCACTCTATTCCTATAGAATTAACAGGATTGCTATAGCCTATATGTCATTCCGGTGTATAAGTAATAATAGTACCAAATTTCACCGATATTGGTTCAACAGATTTGCCGCGAAAAAGTAACAAACATACATCCATACTCAAATGTTTGACATTTATATTATTAGTAGAATTTTAACGACTAATTTCTAAATGGTATAAAAAAAATGATTGTACAATTCTGTCTTTTTTTAGTCTTATTCATTAATTTCCGTTGATGAATTATAACAATAACAAGAACAAAGATTTAAAGAAAGCTCAATGGTTTATATCCAGGATTTAAACCATGTATCACATTATAAGGATCGCGTCCTCTAGTGTAAAACTATCACGTTTTAAAATATTAAAAAAGATGACAACAAAAAATTCTAATTCTGTATGGTATTGTTATTTTGCCTCTGCGTGTGATAAAAAAAAAATTGCTTTGGTTCGTTTACTTGTAATTTGCAAAAAATATTTTATTTTGTTCAGTTTTCAATAGCTTAGCGCGTGATGAGTAGAACTACCTAAAGATAAAATTATTTTCATCAAACATCTCTAAACGATATTTTCATTATTATTTCATGGATGGATAGGACACAAAATATAATTTACATACATACAAATCCGTTTCTTAATTATTTTTAATTAGCTTTTGTTTAATAAACATAAAAATTCAGTTGACGCTTTTCGGCGATGACATTTTTTATTACCAAAAAGATGTAATTTTTATTAATTTAATAAAAAAAAACATATTTGTAATGATTACGTTACAAAATTGTATGTATTTAAAATCGATTAGCTATATAACTGAAATTTTAACTTTTTAAATACAATGCTATTACTAAAGCATAATAATGTAAGGCATAAAATAAATAAATAAAGGTAACAGAGACAAAAAAGACACACAAAAGACAAAGACAAATAACAAGAGATTCCCGGTTATTTGTATAGATGGTTTTTCTCGTGTTGCACTAATACATGTTTTTAAACGTCCACTACGTCCCCCTTTGAAGTTCTCAAAATAACATTGTTTACGCATCCGTTTATCAGATAGACCCTTTTGCACTTAAAATTTGTTTGTTGATCCGTTGAGATTTACAGTTTGTGCTCTAAAACCGCCACTAAGGTTCCTTTGTAAGTGAAACTCTTTATTGCCGTCTTCGCTCTAAAATCGTCTGTGGAAATGTTTCTCGTACTAACATCAAAACAATAGTCATCCTCCTGCCCTTATCCCACTCTAAGTGAGTTCGGCACAACATGTTATGAATGTTATTAATGTTGTCACATGATTTGACTAAGTATTTTACGACCGGCCGCCTGCCTAACGTCAACTTACTTTAGTCGTATTTTACGACACCTTGAGGGTGGTCTATTCTACTCAAACGGATACCTCACGGTAGGTCAACATACCTTAGTCTCCTCATACTACACCTCGGTAGAAAGAGAGTGGTACTATTCTACTCAGCTGGTTACCACACGGCTAATCAAAACAATAAGAGTATGGGAAAATAAATGAGGAGCGGTGAGACATTTTGCAGACGGCGCTTAGCGTGATTCAGTCTGGAATACGATTGCCTATATAGCTTTTGGTGGTGCGCAACCGGCCGTTGGCATCGCGGAGTGGAATGACTAACCGGTGCCCGCTCTAGATACAATCAAAATATGTGACAAGTTTATTTCTATTTGAAACAACATCTATATCCAGCTATACTATTGTAAAAATAACGCCATGTTTTTGTATGTTGATAGTTTTTTTTGTTAACTAGGAAGACTAATTTTGGTTTGACATCTTTATATTATTTGCTTCTCGCGACTGCAGTGTCGAGTTAAAAAAGCCTATGTCACTTTCATAAAATTCAACTAAATACCTGCATAAATAAATTACCTCTATTTATCTCTATTATGCTTTGTTCTAACGTCAACATAAAAACTTGATTTTATAAAACTATAATTGATTGTTTAGTTACTTTAGTATAAGAATAATACTACTAACTAATTGTTACTAACCCATTGCTCAGACCCCCCCCCCCCTGCTTGATGGGAACGAAATGCATTTTGTATTCACCAATGCTCCGACACATATTGGCTGGTTAAGAGAATTCTTCAAAGTCCCTAGGCACTTGCTAGTTTCATTACAGTAGTAGAAAAATTGTTAATATGAATATGAATGAGTAAAAACGTACATACGTTAAATTTAATAGTATCTTATAAGTGCAATCAACATTTCAAAAGGATCACGAGCATTTATAGTTTGGACCTCTAAAATATTTTGTAGATCAAAAACTTTTTGACTGCACCGTGTTATGTTAATTGAAGATCCGTTGAGTTTTTGCTCGATAAGATAAAAGTCTATGGTTAGGTAATTTTAGGCGTGATATTAAACTGTGACAGTAAGTTTGATATGTCACAACCGAGCGAAGGAATAGATCAATACTATATATACTAATAATTTTTTCGTATGTAGATAAGTATAGTCTAGGTTGACATATTACCTTTTATCACTGTACTAAATTCATAGTTCCTAGTAAATAAATAAAAATATCATATTTTTAATGAACCAAAATCGTATTGAGTAGTTCCATGTTCCGATGTGCGGTAACAGTGGCTTGAAATATATTTTATAGAGGGTACGTTTACTAGTTCTCTGTTTTGCTGTTCAGTGAGGAGCATTGCTGATTTTTTTTAGCGGTATAAGTAGGTCGGGGCTTGCGCCTGCGTCACTCGACCCGGCTGCTTACCAGCGCTTACGTTTACGCAAAAACGTTACTCCTATGACCTCGACGCTGTAACACGACAACTCGTTAACTCGTGCTCGTGCGCACAGAGTAATGTTGCGGGCCTAGAGCTATTGGGAATTAAAAGAGTTTAGTTTTTTTTAAAAGTTATAATAATTTATTTTTAAGTTATAATAGTTTTAAAAACCAAAAAGCAGACATCCGAAAAAAAGGGAAGTGAAATATCTCGCTTTCTCTCTCTCTCTCTCCTTCAACCAATGGATTTCCAATGGAATTTTGCCAATAATATTTTCTATTGCTGTTCCTCTCCTATTCATCCTAGCGTGATTTTATATAGTCTATAGCCTTCGTCGATAAATGGACTACCTTACACTCAAAGAGTTTTTCAAATGGGTCCAGTAGTTCCTGAGATTAGCGCGTTCAAACAAACTCTTCAGCTTTATATATTAGTATAGATATATGAAAATATGGCACAAAGCGCGCCACACTTTTTCATAATTATAACAATATTTTTTGTAAGAAATGCAGGCATTTTGTTGTATGTATTTTATTGTATACAGATGTAACAAAAAATACTCCTATGGCAAATCTTTTTAATGTTAGTCACGTCTGCACACTTAATTATTATCTATAAAATCACAGTGAGTCAGAGCGGAGATAAAATGATGATTACGAACAATAGAGTTTTAATTTAGCTAAGTTGAGAGGTAACGTAGATGAAACTGTTCCGGAGCACACCGCTAAAATACACAGCTGAGTCATGCGTTGTTTCACAACGTTACCTTTGCCAATGGCTTTAGTATAGCTTCCTGTTGCTTCTTCTATACAATTTTTCTAACACGAAGCAGGCGATAAGTGATTGAAACGGTTGACTTGTTAAGAATTAGTCGTTCACTATATTGTGTTGACTTTGTCTTCTAGATGAACAAAATTTTGTTTTTTATGAGACTAAAAATAAGAATATGTTTATTCAAAAATCGCAAAACACAGGGTTATTTTTAAAATAACGTCACATCCGCATTGTGTTAAGCTTATCTAAATAATATCTTTGTTTTTGTCTTTATCTTAATTAGGCCGAATCATATTAGACGTAAATTCTTAATTTTATATTTACTATACATATAATGATATTATTTATTTTCATTCGAAAAACAAAGACTTAATTGCGTTTCTGTAAATAAAAGTTTATTTATTAAATCTACGAATTTACAAAATTACCTATTAATATAAAATTATAAAATAAATATGTATTTACCTGTAAATAAAAGAAACAACATTTAAAGCCCTTATTTTCGGGTCTATCTTCTAAATAAACTATAAACAATAAAATATAATTCTCCTAACGAATTTAACTAAAAGTCTCTTTGACAATCCGCTGACACAATATCAAAAAAAGAAAATATAACTAAATAAAACCTTATGGTTTTCTTTACATACATATCCTTAATCTCCTTGATACAGTACAAAATAGTTATTAAATTTTTATTATGCTTTTATATATTCTACGTCGAAATGGTTTTTAATGGATGTCGTACAAATTAGTATTATAATTTGTTTTCTTAATTTGCTTGTACATGTATTAATCCTTACATATAAAACAGTTCTCCGACGCGTCTTTCACTATATAATGTGGGTCTGTTCACCGTGAGAACCTTACTGAACAGATTTTCATGCAATTTTAAGCAGTTCACATGAGTACGAGGAAAGTTTAAGTATATAATTTGTTAAGGTGTAAAATAAGTTGAAAAAGACAATAATTATTGAACATTCCGCAAAACCTCAAGCCACTTGGAAGCTTAAAAGCTTCCAAGTACCAAACTTTGCCTAATCTATTTGTGATATAACAAAACAATATGTGATAAATATGTCGAGCTGAGAAAAGGCTAAATATATCTATATTTTAATAATACTGACATATACCTACACGCTCATTACTAAAAAAATGATCACATGAAATGCGTTGTTTGGAAAAGCTATTTAGCGGACGCACTAATAATCCCTATCCACTTACATAAGTAAGTGACCTTATATATTTCATGCTTAATATTACGATTCCTTATCCGTATAATTAAAATAAATATCTATGGTGACTTAATTATTGTCTAGAGGTGCTTATAAAAGAAAAAAAATTAAGTTTAGTGGAACATTAGAAAATTTAAAAAAATCCGGAGCAAGTACTCAGTAATAATTATCATTATCATTAACCTGCCCTTATTCCACTCTAAGTGGGGTCGGCACAGTATGTTTTTAACATGTTCTTACATGCTTTGGCTAGTCATTTTACGACTGGCCACCTGCCTGACATCGACTTATCTTAGTCGCCTTTTACGACACCTCGGTAAGAAATGAGGATGATCTACCTTTTCCGCCGGATACTACACGGCGGTCTCAGTAATAATTATCATTACGTCAATAAAATAAATGAAACGTTGTAAGTGTAATTTAGCGCGAGACAAAAGAAATAATTTATACCGATTGATTAATGATTTGATACAATTTCTAATTACGATGTGCACTCGCGCCGTAAGAGCGATTGATCGAATAATAGTAATACCTTGCCATGCAATTCTTTGATGTGATCTGGATCCGATCACGGAGGAATATAGCACATTAACAGTGACTGCCCCAGATCTGATTTTACCGTAGAAGTTGGCACGGAATTGTAAACTGCCCTCTTTACAATAGGCCAAGTTGTGTTTTGCTGACAGCACGCAGACCTTCTCATTAATGGGCTATATTTTACCAAGAAGATGCTTACTCGAACGAGTTGATGAGTTTTCTCGAACCAACCAGTGCTAATTTTCTAGAAAACGAGAATTTATTTTTATAGTTGTAGTATGTATAGTTACAACTTTATCATCTAATTTATATAATTAGGCGTTACTTTGCGACAGGTCTATAATACAAAACTAATGAGAATATTATTTTGCTATAATCCGCGATTAAAATTAGCATCTAAAAGAAAATATATGTAATGCTAAATGTAGAGTGACTATTTGTTCTCATATCTGATACAAGCAGAATTTGTAAGATCTAATGCGCTACCCGACACCGATAACACAACAATACACAAGCACTGCACATATTCACCACCACAATCTCAACAATTGTTTCGCTCCGTAACTGAAGCATCGTCAGGAGATAAGACTCCACGACAAAATCGCAAAGCCTACGTAAAGGTTACGGGGCGAAATAATTATATTTTATCGCGGATTATAGCAAAATAATATTCTCATTAGTTTTGTTTTTTTTTAACTTTATCATCTCAAAAGTGTATTTAGTCCTATCCTATCCTACTCATATTATAAATGCGAAAGTTTGGATGTATGCCCGTTACTCTTTCACGGCAAATCCGCTGAACCAATATCGATGAACTTTGGCAAATTATTCCTTATACACCGGAATAACACATAGGCTATAGAAATCCTGTTAGTTCTACATGTATAGGATGACACTAAAAAGCGCCATCTATTATCAAATTATTACTACAATTACCTATTACGTAACAACAGTTCACGCGGGTAAAAGCTAGTCTTATCATAAAGCGACATTTTTGTTTTAAACACTGATTCTGTATAAAAACATACCTCAATGATATTTACAGAATTTTATAAAACTAAATGAAATTATGAAATTTTTCTTGTTACCCATTTGCCCTTTTACCCTTTGGATCAGTGCAATTTAACCCATATAGCAATTTAAAATTTATGTGTTATTTGTTGCAAGGTCTTCAAAAATGATGATTTACATCCTATATAACTAATACATTCACACAATTTTCGAACGCGTTAAAAATCACATACATTTTTAGCACGAAATAAATCATCGCCATTGTCTCATCGCTATATTGAGTCTCGTGTATTATTGTCCTTTATTTTTTACTTTATAATTATACAAGGACGCTTAAATTCGGGCGGCAGATATTTCCGGATCAAATGAAAGCGTCTCGAGTGAATCAGACTTTTTTAAAGGCTGGATGTACGACGTAATTCCCTGTCACACGCTGAACGTGATTCAAACATTAAAAGTTTGGACATTATGTAGATTTTTTGGCAGTCGACTTTAAAGTAAGTAAGACAGCACTTCAATCTTTACTCCCTAATTATACCTGTCGAGATAAAGTATGTAGATTTCTCATTCTATGTTTAGTTAACTCTACGTACATTTCCACTATCAATACAACATGTCAACGTCAAGATTAGTTAGCTTGACGTTTCCCTTGCTTTCAGCTACGTCTTTAAATACAGTCTAATAGAAAAATAAATGTCACTTCGCGGCGAGACTAGCAAGATGTCAGCCTCTGACGTAATCAGAGCAGTCTACTGCCCGTCCCGACGCCAAATCGAAAACATATTAAAGCCACCGATCAAAGAGAGTTTCATTAGATTTACGACGTTACTCAATCGATACAAAGCACACGGCTCTCGTCTCGTTATGAGGATCTCGTCCATGACTCCGGGACGTATGGTTTTCATTTCTCGGAATAAAATAAAAAAAATCACGAGCGCCCGCATGATTCATCACGTTTGAAGGATTTTAATAAACGTGCAACGATATGATCTGCTTCACTACATATCTTATAAGCAATACCTCTTATAATAATTTCGCTCACGTGATTATATTGACGTAACCTGTCTGTTCTCAAGGTATTGGACTAGTCGGAAATAATAACACCAAGAGTGCAATTATATATTGTGGTGTTATAAATAACGTCGCTAAAGTGCACATTGCGATTGTTTAGACTGTCAAACTTGCCAAAATTAATTTCATTGTCATTTTCAAGCCTATCTAATTAGTTGAATGTGTGACACCTGAACTATTTCATCACGAGTGACGTTTGTATGTTGACGTACATTTCGTTTACATCTGTGTTATAAATATCAGTTGGACAATCTACGTAAACTTTAACGTATCTGATAAAACTTGATATGTAAGTGCAATCAAATAAATTTTCATATAATAAGACTTCTTCGTACCTTTAGAATTATTCAATTATTTAATTATTGACATTCAGTCAGTGAAATATTCTGAATCGTTAATTTTAATTAACACATATATTAATATTTAACTTTTTAGTTTGCTGTTAAATAATTAACACGTTGTTCTTCTTTAAGATACGGGGATGAAATTCAACAGACTTGGTATACATATTTTTTTTGTCAGAATAACATCGGAACTATCTAATCTTTTTGGAGAAAAGATTCGCGTGCAGCGTAGATTATCATTTATTTTGAAAAAATCCATTGCCCAAATAATTATAAGATAAAGAGAAAATTTGACCTCCCCCAACGTCGTGTGCTGAGTAATTGATTCACAGCATTGTCGTATTAATTAATATTATCTTATATACCTTGGAAAGATGCTAAATATTTTTTTAACATCTAAAATTAAGTGTAGGTTATTAAAATTTTATTATTCTGCAAAAATTGCCATCATAAAATTGGATGTGTCTGAATTATGATCTAACGACCGTTCTGGGACGATCTATCAACATCTCCCCGCGACTACGCCTGAACCCTGTCAGCGCTTAGCGAATGCGCGTTAATTATCGCACAAGTGTCGCAATTATGCACATATGCGCTTATATTTTATACATACTTGTTTAGGTTTATAAATAAACACTTAATGAGGTAATTGATTGCATATTGGAACGATGCTCAAATATTTGAGACGTTTTGCTTCAATAATGCTTACTCTAACCATCCTCCAAGTGTTTTCTAAATTTAAACGGACTTAAAGTGTCTAAAATTGATAACATATCAACATGCATACAATGTAACTTAAGATCAGAAGCTCTCAATCCGGTTTCTCTCGCAATTAGAGTGGTACTCAAATTTTAGCGTTGACACTGAAATGCTTTAACTATTTCAACGGTCAAAATTGCTACAACTATTTTACATGTAGAAATACATACTTCTTTGCTTGCCTGGGATACGTCCAAACAGTCGTCACAACTAAAACCAATTCTAAAACATCTGCTTCATATTTTCATTTTAATTTTTCATCAACCTTGTTTCCTTATTTTAACTTCAACTTATGGGCACAAGTTTTTGAGATTCACTGGATTCTACTCTCGTTTCATATCCTTTTAGCGCCATAGTTTTATTTGTTTTCATATCTACATTGTGTTATGTCTTAGTTTCATCCTTTCTACCAGCGTACATTTCTCTATCTTTGATCTTTAATCCTGTTTATTTGAAACATTTGTAATCACAAAATAAACACTGTCGGTTTATAATTGGTCTAGTTTGCGGTCTGAAACAAGTACCATCCACTCCACTTCCGCTGTCCATAAAAATTTATGCATTGGATTATTCTGGTTTCTCTTTAAGACCCCGTAAGTTATACTCCGGTAGAAATGAGCTATTAAAAACGAAGTTGGCACGTTGGCCGACTCCATTATTTTCTGAGGGCACGTGCTATAGTTTCGATATTGTTAAAATATAACGGAGGAATATGGAATTAAGACTATATTTATCTTTATTGCGACATAGTAACACCACGATGTATTAAGACTGTATATTTATAGTTAAATTTTCGTTAACTATTGATATGCAAAAATGGAAACACTGCTATGAAGAAATCCGTAATCGTCTTTTACGAATAGACCTTTCTACGAGGGAGTCTTTTAAGACTGGCCGGTGATTTCCTTCAATAAAAGAATTGCATGATAATAATCGCATAATATTATTAATGGAATATAATATTGACAAAATTGACAGTAAAAATCGCTACATGAAAACGAAAGTATTTGTTTTCAAGAAGTTAAACATTATTCATTTTAGAGTTGTGACAACATGCCACGTGTGACAAGAAAGTCGTTTGTGTCGGATGTCGGAAGTTAATTGTTTTTGCACACTGCACTTTTGGCTGTCTTCTAAGTGCTTTATGAAATAGGGCCGCTTTTGACGCTGCCATCGGATCACCACTTGTGGGATGCGATTCGAATTTTTGCCCAATCCGAGACATACAATAATAACCAGATGTGACACAAATTAATCTTATTGCTTTGCTTAATGGTCAAAAATTTTTATTGAATAAATTGAAATATCAAGATCAAACTAAAAGACAAGGCAGGACCACGATATGAAGACGCCTACAACTGCATTAAGCAATGACGACGTAAGCGGAGGTCGTCGACCGCTGCAGTGAGCGCAGCGCGCGCGCCCTGCTGGCGAAAACGGCAGAAAACCTGACGAAGGGCGGCAGCACACGGTATCCGCATTTAGCTCGGGCTGACGTCGCTGAGTCACCGCACCGCGAATAGAGGCGATTTGTCCATTGCACCACCCGCTCCCGGCTCTCCCGCCGATTATTTCGAGCGTGCGGCGTGCGCGGGCAGTGCTGGCCGCTCGCTGCCGGCGAGAGGACGCGCAATGCCCCCGCTGCCCGCGCCGCCCACGCGCCTGCGCTGCCTCGACGTGTGTGACGCCTCGGCCGGCATCGTCACCACCATCAGGGACACAGTCAGCTGTAGTTGGATATTTTACAGTGAGTGTCGCCCGCCGTAACTCTACTGTTGTCTCTCTCGCGGAAGTGTTCTCGCCGCCCTACGTTGTTTCTATTCTGCGTCACTGCGCCCTGACCCTTGATGCTCGTAGCCGTGCGGTTACTACGAGCCTCCGTAATTTAATGCAATCGATTACTATATAATGGGACGTTAGTTAGTTCTGAATCAAATAACAAAATAAATGATGACTCAATATTTGTTTATTTGTAATGTATATTTTACAACAGATAAACATAAGTCTTCCTAATTACCCATTGTGCTACAAGTGTTAACAGATGCATCGCTTATCGTAATAGATTGCTTTGTTTAGTTCGCTGCTGCCATCTATTCGCAGGAAAAGGAATCATACATCGAAAGCTGAAATCTAGGTGAAACATCTGACATCAGCAACCAGAAGTAAATTTATCTCCTGACGTATTTAACCCTACTGTAGTACTGCGTCTGATTATTTGGGAGTTTCTTAACATCTAGACTGTTAAAATATCAGTTTCATTTTTAGGTGTACGCAATATATTTTATATAACAAGTAGCAGGAATCGTACTCGAGTATTACATGTACTGTTTGATTGATTATATATTAATCGTTGTTGCATCTTGCATCGAACACCGTGCAACGATGTTCGGCAAAAATCTGTGTAGTATTTTGCTATAATATTTACAATGAAATTAGTTTTACGCTTCAGACATAAATTGTGGGTACTAATCTACAATCAAATTTACTATCAGGTGGGAAATTAAATTCAGCAATTAGCTAGCTAGATATAAACCAGTAATTCTTAGGGTTATAGAGGTTTGATATTGATGTTTTCTTTCACCATGCAGCGTATAATGAATAGTAAATATAAATTAAGCAAGTTAGTAATCAATACTTATAGGTACCTGCCCGGAGATTGAATATAGTAATTCTTTCAATGTATTTTGGATTTGATGGATTATACTATTTAGTAAATATGATATCATCATTCTTCTGCTCTTATCCCAGACTAAGTGTGGTCGACACAACATATTTTTTCTTCCATTCTTTCCTATTAATCATGAACCCTGGTGCTGCTCCTTTATATGCATGTCAAAGGTCACACAATCCAATCCAATCATCTATTTTTCGACCTGCCTGTAGTCACATATCCAACCATACTCATATTTAACACCCGTTCGGTCACATGATTTTCATTCACCCTAGATTATATGACCATACCATCTTAATCTTGCACTTCTCGTTTATTCTATACTTAATTAATTTAACAATTATACTACCATGTGACATTGAGGTTAAGCCGTATTATAATTGTTGTGTATTTTATTTGTTCCAGGTAACAGTAGCGGATCGACGCCCGCGGAGGGCGCCGCGCCGCCTCCCTCCGAGCCAGACCCGGACTTGGATTCGATGCACATGATGCTGGATCCACACCTCAGGCCGATATCGCCGGACCTTACTAACGATGAGTCGAAGCGCATCTTCGACGAGCACAAACAGTTAGCGCAGGAGTATCTTAAAGTAAGTCCTTTGGCCGATATATATGTAGAAGTTAAGTATAGAAAACCAAGCGTATCTAAGTAAGCGTAAGCGTTTACCATAATAAAAGATAAACCTTTAATGCTAATGATGGATAGTTAAACAACTTTTTACTACCTTATAAAAAAGTACTTTATATAACCAATAACAATATTTGCTAATCCTTTTTTTTTACACGAGGTAACCCTTCATAGGTACTGATATTTGTGAAAAGCGAAATTATACCCTACTCTTACCGGCTAAACCTCATGATTAACCTTGTTTCCTGATGAATTTTTCTCAGTAATATTCTAAACGATTTTCAATCACAAACGATGTTCATGAAATTGGGCACGTAGATTAGATATTAGTTATTAGGTTTTGACTGCAATCGACATCAAAAGTGATAAGAATTTTATATGCTCTATCATTTTAAAAAAGCAAAATTACATTACAACGCCACTAATATCAAATTTTACATATCATATCGCCCTATCCGAAGAATAAAGTCACATGTCTCATCTATAAGCATAGAAATGTGACTTTATTCTTCGAATAGGGCAATATAGACGCAACACAAAATCATGAATAGATTTTCTCAAAGCTTTCATGGTAACAGAATGCGTAAAGCACATAGACAAACAGGTTAGAAGAAGGCTTCATTTTCGTAGTAATAGTGATTTTAAAATAGTTACTGTCGTTCTAACTTATTATTGGCGATATTTCAAATTTCATATTGGTATTGGGCTATGACACGTGTGTTTTAATAACTTCCTACTTTGTTACCACTGGCATAAACAATGTATTTATTCTGCTGTTCAATAAAACTAATTGGAGTTACCGTGAAAATTTTAGCGGTACATTGTTTAGTTATTATAAAATCTTGTTATATAATCATACGACACGACGATAGACATGACACGTGTCTAAAAAAAGTGAGATTTCGACCCTGAACGATGGAGGACAAACGCTGCTTGATACCGAGTTCTGGAAGGATGGACTCATTAGTTCTAAATTTAGTTCATAAAACTCTGAGCATCCTTCTCCAACACCACATCTCAAGAGAGTCTATCCCCTTCCTCACACTTTCCCGTAGCGTCCATGTCTCACAAGCATAGAAATATGGGAAATACTAGAGCCCTGAATAATTTTATTTTTGTGACTTTGGTGATGTTCCTATTCTTCCATATTTTTCTCAACTTGTCCATGGATAATCTGGTGATAGCCATGCGCCGTTTAATTTCGTCAATAAATCCGCCACTGTTAGAAATCAGCGCTCCGCGGCATATATATGACTGTACAATGTCGCAATCGCACGATTACATTACTTCTTCCTTATTCCAGATACAGACTGAACTAGCGTACCTGAGCAATCATAAATCAGAGTTAGAAGAGCAGATGGACGATGATGAACTCCGGCAAAAACGGGAGATCATACAACTAGAAAATGAAAAGGTAAACATGAGTGATAATAAATGTAGAATAAGATTGTCTTTAACTTCATTCTAACAGTGTTCTTATACAACCATAAAACAACGAAACATTGACATGAAAAGAAATATAATATGGTACTCTGCTATAGTTGAGCTTTGCCCAGCACTAATTTCAGTCGCAGCCAAAAACTAAACTAATTCTAATACGTCCCAAAGTCAGTAACATCAGCAAAGAAATCCTACTAATATTATAAATGTGAAAGTTTGTGAGTATGGATGTATGTTTGTTACTCTTTTTGGACTGTGGCCTTGGAATAAAAAAGTAGTTTCTTTTATTCTCAAACCTGCAAGTGTCTCCATCGGTTAATAATAGATGGCGCTTTTCAATGTCATCCTAATCCTGTATAATTAACAGGGGTTGATTAAAGATTATTATAGACTAGGGTAACATATAGACCTTTATGTTACCTCGGTCTATAAGGAATAATTGTGGCAAACATACATCACATTCTATATACTCACTAACGTTCCCATTTTGAATATTAGAGTTAGAAGGATATGTTCACCGGATAATACTTCCGTTTTCAGGACTCCTTAATCAAATTGTACTGCACGTTGAAGAAGCAGTTGGCGAGAGCAGATAATGACGGGTGGCTGCTTCAAGAGGACCGGCCACACGAATGATGATATTAGACATTTAGCGTCGACTAGCAGTCGACGAAGAACCCAATTGGTCTATTGCCGAAATATCAATGTGGAACGTCGCCAAATAAACAACCAAACTCAAGATAAACCAAGTTTTGAACCGTGGAAAAAAGTTCAAAAGTGTTAAACATTGAATTACTGTCGACGATACAACTCTGAGCCACAACACTTTTTGTGAGTGACGTTTTAATGACATTTCTTTTCAATGCAAGTAAATTAAAAATACCTTAGTTTTAAAACATTTGTTATAGCTATAATCTTTCGGTCGTTTTTTAAACAATTTGCCGAGAAAGCTAAGCCGAGTTTTGCTTTACATTACACGAAATAACTACAAATGTTTGGATGTTTTCAGTACGAATAATGTCTAGTACGAATAATGTCTACAGAGAATTTCATTTGTACTTTACACTTTTGTGTGATTTAAGAATGTTTTAGCATTCCATGTTTTACGGCAAATAGAAAATTCTCCAATACGGGTTTATCAGGGATATTCTTTGACAGGTGTAGCGTGGACTTTGTAACATTGACTTATGTTGAAAAACAAACTTTTGTGTATATGTTTTGTATAATGTTTAGAAAAAATCGCACCAGATAAAGCATTATAATAATTAGATAAAATATGATTTACCATAGCGATTAAACAACTTTTATTATGTTTGTAACAGTTATACTTTATACTCTATTAATTGTCTCTGGTATGACATAAAAACGGTATATAAGTTATCAACAAGATTAATTAATATAAAATAACCAAGGTATGAATACAATACAAATATTAAAAATATATACAGTCTGTTCAATTATCGTTTTATATAGATAATTTTTTATGTGAAATTAATTATCAAGTATGTAAAACATCAAGTTTATATCAAAAACAATAAATCAAACCATCGTTGGATTTCAGTTTTCTGTCTTATTTTGTTCTGGCAATTATTTACAATAATCATGACTTGAGATTTTAAAAAATTACTAAATTACTCGTAAGCTGTAGGTTCTCTTTTGGTGTAAAAAGTTCCTATTCATGCAATTTAGTGTAATGATATAATGAATGCTTCAATGTTTCATTAATTAGCCCACCGATTTTTACACAGTTTTATCACAATAATACATGGTCGATATCTCGATTCTAATTCGTCAAAATATCGTGACTATGAGTTGAGTAAATAAATCAATATCATATATGTTAGATTGACGCTGGAATTTTTCTTTTATAGAAATTATCTGTTTAAAGTGAATTATTGAATAGACTATTTTTACAATTATAAATCGTTATTTCTACTTAATTATGTTTTTGCGATATTCGTGAAATTATATTATGGACAAATAACAATAAACTTATTTCGCTGTAACTGGGGAAAAGAGGTTAAATGAAGGGCTGAATATAGAGCAAAATACAGAAGAAACACTCCGATTTAGATTTAATAAACCAACATATATAGTTACCCCAACCTGTTAAATTAAACTATTAGCATAATTTTTCATCTATTTTAACCAATTTTAATCTAAAATATCATTATAAAAAAATCTACCACTTATCTTATATTTATTGAGACAGTGTTGCCGGTATGTCTAAAATATTCAAAAATTATTACTAATTAGTGAAACTTATTTAAATTGTATTTGGTATTATTTATTATTCAATTAATATGTTCGTGGACTATAATTCAGCGGCCAAAGGTCAGTAAGTTGTAAATGCGCGACGTCATCGTGAGCTCGCACTACGCACACATTCCGCATAGTGCATATTTTGATTGAGTTGGCTGGGTAAAGGAATTTGCTTAAGATTTTCTCAATAAATTTTTTGAATTTCTTTTGACATTTGAATTGTTTTGAATTACAATGATGACAAATAACTCAAATAAAATTATTTTAAGAACTTTCATAAATGTATTCAAGTTTCTAAATTGAAATTGTAATAGGATTTATATATAACATAAATATTCAAAACTTTTTAAACATCCATCAAAAAAAATTACATTTTTGCCTCTGCGGCTGTCTTTGTTAACACAATCCCAATGCATCTCATATAATAGAGGCTAAATACATTTCTGGCCAAATACAGGTAGCTTAAGGCTAGTCAGAATTTCAGGAGTTCATCAGAATTTCAATTATTAAGAAACAAATGAATGGGATGCCATTCATTAAAGTAAAAAAAAATTGTATTTGAAAATAAGTCGATCATAAGTTATTTATACTCCTTTATGGGCCGAATTTTTGTATTAATTCCCAAAAATCGGGGAAACGACAAATTTGACTTTGATGTTTCAGGATGACCACCCTAACAATCATGAATACTAGTTCTGGTTGTGTTGGTATTGTCATAATTAGTATCATCACATGAAAATTGACAATAATTTTCTAAAATGCCGATAAATTGAGATGTCACTTGAAAGTTACATGGGCTCATAGAGGTTTAAGTTAGCTCATTTTATTTCTTACAGTCTGATATGACTCTTGAAAATGGAAGTATAGCAGCGTGGGAATATCTTAATAATGTATACCGAACGAGGCTTACCCAAATAAAAACTTCTAGTCAAGTCTATGCATGATTTAAACTATATAGATATTAAGATACCAATCGCTGTAACTATCATAAAACATTGATCACAAATTAATATCATACAAAACTATATCTGGTGGACAACAAAAAAATATTCCATAAAAATAGTTCGTTTTAGATTTAATGAAAGTTGACATACTGTTTACACAATTCATACGTCCGAATCCTTAAGTCGTCACGGAACGGTTTTAAACCGAAGAATCTATTCGAATTGTCGCGTTGGAATAAATTTGTTTACCTTTGATGATAGAAAGTTTTTGTATTTTTATGTTTTATTGTGGCACGTTCATATTACGGTTACCAAATCCTTCTAGTCATAATATAAACAGGTATACTGACTGGTCACTTTTAATGCAAAATGTCTAAACGTGCAAACTAACATGTCTTTACCCGAAGTATCTAAACACGCAAATTTTTATCTTAAAACCCTTAAAATGGATGGTTTTTTTCATGCATTGCTTTTGGGGACCACAAATATATAGTTTAAAACTGAACGACTTTATTACACTAAAAATATCCTATCTCAAACCAAAAAATAGATATTCGAAAGCAAGGGATCATCTCTTCCAGATAAGCCAAAAGACCAAAATAGTTAATTTTGCAATTACTTTTCTCAGAACACTTTGCATTGAATTTGATTTTGTATATAATTTTGAGCATTTCTGGGGTTTTAGTTTTATGTTTATGTGTGCGATGAAAAGTACTTGACTCAGAAAGGATTT
This sequence comes from Morpho achilles, assembly GCA_947086495.1. NCBI lineage: Eukaryota > Metazoa > Arthropoda > Insecta > Lepidoptera > Nymphalidae > Morpho > Morpho achilles. The sequence continues at coordinate 6,167,135 of CAMTZB010000016.1, forward strand.
AAGGCATCCGTTAGGTCTTTTAAATATTGATCTCATGTCGCTAAACGAGTCTTCGTCGATAATCCCCGACACATTTTAAATTAAAATTAAGCATAAAGCTTTGTGATTTCTTATGGATGGGCAAAAGCTCGCAATCCTTAACCTTACTATGTGATTTTAACACAATATATTTTCGACCAAAAAAGTTGTCTTTTTACTTGATGTTTAGGTACGTAGCGTCGCGTTTCGAGCACAGAGCGTTTTTGCAGAAGTGTTTACGCTTGCATTTTTTTGCTGCAACACACAACGTTAGGTATCATGCGACGGGACTTTAACAAATTTTTAATTATTATATTACTCGCTTTTTACACTTGTTTTTCCATACTGTTGTCGGGGTATTTTTATCTTTTAGATAGTTTTGTGTGTATCTGTATCCGAATTTTCACTTGAAAACGCTTTAGTGAACAAAACACCTTGTTCATGACGTACGAATTTAATTTTCCCTTATTTTTGTTTGTTACTAATCTTTGTAAAGACATTTAACATGCAATGTCTGTGTAATTTAATTTGTAAGCAGCACGTTTTAGTGCTGTCGATGTGAAATACGATTTTAGAGGATTATACAGGTTCCGTAGATCATATATGAATTCGGTTCTAGGTATAATTTTGTAATAATTATTATTGTGTGTATGATTATGTGATTTTATTTAAGATAGAATTAGTAATAATAAGTATTGTTAAGTTTAATAAATAAATATAAAACATAAGTGTCTAATATGTTTAACACATCTTTTTTAGAATAATTTAATTCTTGTTATTACTACTAACTACCCAGCATTTTTGGCCTTTCTGATAAAGTTGGGAAGCGGCCTGTATCTATCCCACTTCTGGGCAAAGGCTACCTCTTTTCACTTTCTTAAAGGTTTAAAGTTGTAACTCGAAACGTGCTCCAATGCGAATTTATAATAATTCTTCTAGGATATCCGAGGAATTCAGAGATTAGCAGGTTTCCTCACGATATTTTCCTTACCGCAAAGCGTATGATAAAATTTTAAGTCTCATATAACAACGATATTTTTCCTTACGCTTATTCAATAAATATGAAGCAATTTTCTCAAAAGTCAACCCATTTATTCTTTCTCAACAAATTGCCACATATTGACGGCGACAATGCTTTTTTTATATTATTGACTCAACTATTTGAAGGAGGTTGTATTTCAAACATGTTGTAACAATCAATTAGGAACAAGTTTTTATAGAAAATTGATTGGTGCCTTCCCGGATAGTCATAAAACTGTAAAATAATCCTTTTCTCTATAGTTCTGGAATGAATAAGAGAATCTTATTCATTCCAGGTTTAAGGTTCGAGCAGTGTGCACTATGTTCTATGAAACTTTCGGTCAATACTACAACTATGAGTTTATTAGAAATAAAACAGAACACAATCAGTCATAAAATTTATTTTTATTTTTAAATTTATCGTACCTGTCTATTGGAATGGTGAATAAGACATAAAATTAAGATCTTGAATTTGGCACTCGCAAACATCGATCAAAATAATACATTCGAGATTCTGTTCTTAACAAATAAATGCTTTTTCGATTCAAACATCGATAAAAGGAATATAATTATATAAACAATTATTTACAATGTACCATGCTGGAAATTACTTAAATATATTGTGGACATAATAATCTGTTATATCTGTTAATGAATAAAAACTGCTTCATTAATTTATATTCTAATTAAAATTTATAGATAATATTGTCTGTGATAAAACAAATAATAATTCATCTAACCTAAACATTATATTACTAATAATAATCTCCTATGTATTGATATGATAAAAATATTAATAAATAAAATTATGCCGAATTCGATATTAAATAAATTCACTAACTTCAAATATAAATCTTCAACATAAATAATTCGTGACTGAGAGGACAACGGCTTTACTTCTACATAAAAATATAATATTTAAAACGGAAATAACATTAAAAGCTGACATGAAAAAAAAAAGTATAATTAAACTTCTTTATATATGTTCGGGCAATATTTTCCACTGAGGGTAATCGGGGCTTGCTGCACCTGAGGTGCGGGTAGGTGAATAATTAATGTCACACAAAAAGAAGATCGGTCGGCCGCGTAATACGGTGCACGGGCCTCTGAGTGAATTATTAAGTATTAATATATACGAAATATAACGGATAATTCGGTGTTTGTGTGTATAAACTATATTACGGAACAATTTAATTTGTGATTCCACGAATATAGGTGGATTAAGTTTTTTGTGGTTATACTCCGGCCGGAGCGGCGTGGACGCCATAATTTAAGAAGAAGACTCTCAAGTCAAAGGTCATTATCCTAGATTATTCGGGGTGGAAAAATTGCCGGTTGTCTGCCTATCCTACCTATGCTCACCAACTGCAGCTATTGAAGGCACGCAGTAAGCGCGAACAATATATATTACTCTTTACTGTATTATTGTCCCACATTTAACGAATTTATAAATCATAATTTATATATGTATTCAACTTCTTGATCAATGGGTATAATATTTGCTATTTATATTTTTTTACTCTTTCTTTGAAATGACGTAAATTCATACTAAATAACACTGAAGTTAGTTTCGTTAGTTTAGCTATTTATAATATACATTGAAAATGAGACGATATTGAACATTTTAATGTCTTTCTTTTATTTTTTCTGTAAATGACATGGACCCATAGTTTATGTAGATACCCGTCGTATTGTCAACAGATGTAAAAAACGAAGAGCAATTAAAAAGCTCGGCGTCACTTTGATAATTAAAAAAAATTATCTTTCTACAAATTAACATCTATATATTATTCGTTGTGAAGAAGTTAAATTATAAAAGTATAAAATATATTATACGAAAACTTCAATGTAAATAATATTAGAGACATACTCAAGGCCTAATATACTAAGATATGCACTAAAATATCATTTAATTGTTTCCTATCAATAACAATGACACAAGTTTATATTTAAGACATAAAATGTAAGGCAACGGACATTGTGATAATTATTGTTAAAAACTACAAACTCCAAAAACGTTTAAGTGTCAGTTTGCTTAAATATATTCATTTCCATTACTGAAAATGCGTTGCCTGAATCAATCCACAACCTTAAAATGTAGCAAGACAAAATAAAATAATTTCGTTTTAAATTTTAAGACTACAGAAAATCATGTATATGTATACGTTGCTGTAGATTTAATTATTAAAGAAATTTCCTATAATTAACTTGGAATTTGCATCTAAATGCAAACTAACGGAGTACATCACAAGTGAGTATAGTAGAAGACGATAAATGAAACACTATTCACTAAGTCACATTGCATACAAATTCTAAAAAATCCTATATTCTTGATACTTTTATTAATTTCCACCGATTTATAAAGTTAACTCATTGTCATCCGCCAAATATATTTTTCTTACTTAGTACAGATATTTCGTTACTAACTCCCAATATGTTACTACAAATTTGATTGTGATGTATAAAACTTTTAAAATCACTGGAGTAAATTTTAGACTATTTCTAAACTATTTGAATTATTAGCTTCCTTCAATTTTCACAGATTGTCCAGAAAGAAGAGCCTTACTTATTACACTCAAATATTTCATAAAATAGTGAAAAGCAGCATTCATAATTTCATGCAACAGCAAATTTCAACTATAATGTTCATCTCATGATTCAGTTTATTCAGACTATTAAAAAATTGCCTGATATCTCAGCTAGAAGTGTCATAAGTACGATTTACGGAATTGTCTAGAAATATCGATAAATAAATAATATAACAGTCCTAGAAAAAAAGAGCTGCATCTCAATGATATCGGCACCTAATAATAATCACGTATAGAAATACGAAGCCGCTGTTAATTCAGAAACAGCTTAAGAATTACTGACTATCCATTTGAGCCTTCAACATATTGATTTTCGATATGTCCAGAAAAGTTTTTTAATCGTGTCATAAATTCAAATATTCTAAAAGCATCTGTTTAAAGATCTATAAGGTCAAGATGAATTTAAACAATAAATTATAATATAATATACAGAGCTTAGTTCTTTGCTATTCATACTTATATATTCATATAGATCACATTACATGAAAGAACATATTATTCAAAATATCTATACAATCTGCAGATAATAACAGCTTGGAAGCACTTTAACTGCAGTTGTTAGAACAAAAACGCAACAGCGCTTAAATCTGCTCTATATCGCACATCGAAATTAGCTTAACTCCGATCTAAATAAAGGTTTCTTTACAATGAGATGTAATCCGTATCTGTATGAGTATAAATTATCATAATTTTCACAAAAGTTTCGATTAAAGTAAGTATAATTATAATCTCAAAATATGTGAATGACCGTCATGGCAATGGAGTATTCACGAAGCTTTAACAATATAAGAGAACGAACAATGGAATATTCTGAGGTTTGATTGGATAGACTATCTTGCGAGCATTCTCTTTTGAAACAACTACTTAAATAATGAATTCAGGGCTGTAACGAATACGTGTATATTATAATGGGTAATCCTCAAAAGATATTGATGTAGTATTGGGATTTTCGTCATGCATGGTCTTAATTAGACAAGTAGGTATAATTTCTTCTCACTAATGTTTAAAGATCTGTTTTGTTTAAACGTTCATTAGATCGATCTGTGCTTAAGTGTTTTATTAACAAATATAAACAATTCAGTAAATTATTCAAATTACTATACCATTATTTTTTTAACAAAATCATCTTTAGGAACAGAACAATGACAGTAAATAATATATACATCTTTTATTTGAAAACAACATTGTTTATCTTATGTAGTTCAATTTATTTGAACATAAAATTCCTATAAACGTTACATGCATTTTTGCACATGCAAATAAATGCATTGTGATTTCCTAAAATTTTTCTTTCGTGTACTTCTATTACACTATTTTTTACTTCTGTGCATACATATATAAGTTGAACCAAGTTAAGGTGGGCACTGGTTCCCAAAATACAGTTTAAACTAGCTTGGGAGCCAGGGACACAATAATTGTACATGTGCATTGTTGTAAAATAAATAAATCAAAAAAATCAATTTACGCCATTTTTTTTATATATATGGGACACTTGGAGTTACTTGGGAGTCTTGTAATTTAACACAAATAAAACGAATACAGAATGAAAGAAGAAGAAATGAGAAGAAAAAATGAGCTAATGTTTGGAGGTAGCAAAAGAGTACACGATTGAAATAGGAATAAGATTAAAAATATTTAGTCAGTAAATCTATTTGAATAAACCGTATGTTTTGTCTAATGTAAGTATTCGTTACAACCCAAAATATATTTCAATTAAACGTATAGCGAAATCACGATATACGTACAATTTCATCGATCGTCAACTAATACCTAAGTAAATTTCAATTAGTAAAAACTCCAAATCATATTCCACTCTACAACACATCAGACATCTTAAGTTTGAGCAACATTATGGTAAACTTATTACACCGAATGTATTGTCAACAATTCACAGGACCGTCGTGTCAATACAATCTAAATAGATATAAAATTTCAGATATAGGAATAAGGAAGTAAATCTTTTTATCTAACGACAGAGGGAAGACTGTAATGGTCTATTGTTGTTCGACCTGCAAAGAAAAAGGATAAATCAAAATATTTTACCCCAACTTGTCGTTAAAGTCAAAATAATCGTACAAGTTTCTAGTTTTTATAATTTATCATTCTCCTTTCCTCATTCATTGTAAGTGGGTACGTTAAACCAGGTTTTTCTTGCATTCTCTCCTATCATCTGTCAACTCTGGCGCTGCTCCTTTTATATGCGTGTTATACTTCACACAATCCAACCTCTTTTTAGGCCTCCAAATCACATATCCATTTCATTTTTATAATTATTAATTGAAGTTTGTTGAATCCAACGTCCTAAACCTCTGGACTAATTTAAGAGATCTGATATTTTTTTATAAAATAGTAAAGAGCAAGCACTCTCTGTTTAGAGCAATGACCTACAAAGTTGAAATTGATCTAATGATTATCAACTACCGGTAGATGTTATTTGAAGCAGAAGAAAATATATAGGGTGGTCTATGGCAAATAAAACGTGAGAAAAGAGGCAGATATAGGAAGCCTTATTTGCTTGCTCTTTTTTTTCGATAGACACATTTTATTCTGGCTCCTCTACTTTAGTAAAATAAATACATGGTTTTAACATCGAAAAATCGTACGTACTGTATAGATAAGAAAGTTGGACAATGAAAAAGATGGATGCAAATGAGATGAGTGTGTTAGGTTGTAGATGTGTGGTGACAAGATTGGATAAAAAACGAAATGGTTATATGAGGGTTAGTCAAAAGTTTGCGTCCATTATAGAAAAGACGATGCATGATTAAAATGTTATGGACATGTAATGAGGAGGAATGAAAATTATGTGACCAGTGTTAAATACATATGTGCCTAGAGAGAGGTCCAAAAATAGATGGTTGGATTGTGTAAGAAATGCATGTAAAAGGAGTATCGCAATTGATGAATGATAGGACAGAATGGAAGCGAAAACATATTGTCTCAACCCTACTTAGAGTAGGATAAGGGCAAAAAGACGATGGTTTTATTCCATTAACTAACCTCAAGAGGCGTGTAGCGTGGACTACCTAGCCAGCTGCTGTTTCCTCGCCTGCCACTTGAAGTCGACCTGCATGAGCCACTGCTGGCCGCGCGACCTCGAGCACGGCCGCAGCACCGGCTTCCACACGTCCGACGACTCGGGCTTGTCGAGACACATGCCGGTGTTGGTGTGCTTTATTGTTCGCGTCTACAAATATCCACACAAATGTTATTTTATTTATTTAAATATCTACAAAATATCATACGCAAATAAAATTTCCTTATAATACTTGTATAATTAATAATCCCAGAGTAATTCGGAATGGGGTTCAACAAACACTAGGGCATACTCGTGTTACAAGTGCTTACCTCACTTGTTGTTGTTGTTGTTACCCCCTTATCCCACTCTGAGGTCGGCCCAATATGTCTTCTTCTTCCATTCTCCTCTATCATTCGTCAACTCTGGTGCCATACCTTTAACATGCATATCATTTTTCACACAATGATCCATCTTTTTTTGGCCTCCCCCTAGCCATACATCCAATGTAAATAAATGTGTAATATAAAAAAATTTAGACAGAAACAAAAACTTATGAACAATCTAAAATATTAAATTAATTGATTTAAGTAAGCGCCTGGAAAACTATAAATCTGTTAAGTGGTCTTGAAGTGAGTTAAGCTCAAAAATCTTAAGACTTTACTATTAAATACGAGATTGTAATTACGAATTAAAATAAGAATTAGAAGTATAAGTTTACCTTAGTATCGTAGGTCCATTCCTGGTTACCCCGCATGCCGTGGCATCGGATTAGTTTGATGGGCCCTCTGGGATGCGCTGCGTCCAGACAATTGTCATCTGACATTATCTGCTTCCGCTTAGTGTATGCGAACACCTACCACGGAAAAGAAATTATGAATTATGGGTAACGTTATTGAATTTGTCTACTATGATACAAAGATTATAAAACTGAAACCAAAATTCTTAGACAAACATTACGTACAGGCCAAAAATTAAAAATTAAAAACTTTTATTACGATACAGGTTTGTATGGACAACTGTATCATAATATAACGATACACCTATACAACCTCTAGCTGGACCAAGGAGGTTAAACCAAGGAGGTTAAAAAAAGGTATCAATGAACGAATCCGCGGCGACGCAACACGCATGCGCAATCGATGTTTGCGCCTTGGCGCTAACATTTAAAAAATCTTTTCAATATTTAAACAAAGTTTGGTTTTTATTAATATTGTTTTACGTATAAGAGTAGATAAAGAAGTGTATGACACTGTACATAACTTGGTAGTTTGACAATGGATACTATAAAAAAACTCGTGTTATAAGAACCCTTATTATGCAACAGTATCATAATCTGCTATATACTATAAGATTATATATCTAGATCTTTATTAAATCTTAGAAAAGATAATATAATTCATTTTGGCAGTCAATGGTCAGGTTATTCTGATTTTTTAAAGGTCATTGTCAAACTACATTTGCAAAAGTTTGTTATATTGTAAAAAGTAGAGTACATTTGTAATGTAGGATGCAATGCTTCCCTGACTAATATAAATGAGGGTAGACATAAATAGCGTTACATTGCGGGTCAATTCGGTTCGTAGGGATTTTGGGAAACCGCTCGAAGTTAGAAAATAAGGCCAAAAAATATTTAATACGTTTATATAAAACAGGAGATAAATGTTTAATGAAAGTCCGTCATTTAAGAAAAGAAATGGCAGGTACAGTCACTTGTTTGTAAAATAACACTAAATCAAATTTTTTTGCGTGCATAACCCAATTTTGAGTTCGACTTACAATAACAGCGTTCTTTAGATAGGCGATAATGACAAGGTATAAAATCTCGTTACCTGGTTGCCTCCCATTCCATGGCAGTATCCCATACCGAGTGGTTGCCCCGCCTTGCCGCCAAGAGTATCAAGACAGTTCGAGGTTTCCGCGTTTCGAATCTGTAACGATTTTTTTACAATACAAAATTAATTTAATTTTATCTAGAGCCAAATAACTATAAGATTCATCCCCAACATATCTCTAGTCCGAGTCTAGAAGTTTTTCAAGTTGTCTTTTATGGAAAAAAAACTATCACGCATATATAACACGTCTAATTTGTATCTAAGTATCATCATCTTCCTACCCTTATCCCACTCTAAGTAGGGTCGGCACAACATGTTATAAACATGCTGTCACATGATTTGGCTGCATTTTTACGACCGGCCGCCTGCCTGACATCAACTTACCTCAATCGCCTATTACGACACCTCGGTAAGAAATGTGGTTGGTCCATTCTACTCAGCCGGATACCACACGGCAGGTCGACTTACCTAAGTCGCCTTTACGACACCTCGGTAAGAAATGATGGTGTTACTTTCTATTCAGCCGGATACCGCACGGCGTTAATTTGTATCTAAGTATATGTACTAACAAAAATAACGAGTAAAGCTCGAGGTACTGTTTATAACAAAAAAAACACATACCTCTCCGAGATAGTAATACTCCAACGGCATCTGGCTTTCAGGATATATATTCTCAAGGTACCATCTGAAGCTCTTGCAATTGAGACGTTCCCGCATCGCCTTTCGCTCCGTGACGTCACCCACGGGCACGTTTAACGCGCCTGAACAGTCCACCACATTAAGTAAACAAGCCAAATATTTAGCACAATCGTTTGTAATGCTAAAACTTTATTCAAGATTTTATTTAATTTCATCATTAGACTGGGGCTGCTATAGTTTATCGTAGTTTATCAATTTATTTAAACATTTAAATGGATAAAAGGGTAACGTATAAGAATTACTCAGAAAATCTCTCAGAAAAAAAGGGTTTAATCTAATTTCAGGGTTTAATCAGTATATTCTTGGTCTAATTTAATATTTTAAACGATATCATTTTACAGTGAATAAATGTTTGATAAAAAACATTTTAACACAACTAAAATGACATAGAATAATGAATAAAAGAATTATTGTTAAGTTAATCGACAATAGGAATATGATAATGTTATTTACCGGAATGAGAATGATATTGCGGCTACATTTCCCGTTGTAACAAAGTTTTGATCCCAATAACAACATGACAGACACTTCCAAACATATATATAAATGTATGCCCACAATATAAACTTAGAAGATCAATAAATAATAACAATATTGATAACATAAAAAAATTAAACATGAATTTTGAACTAACTTGCGAATATAAATAACATGAATTTTAAATATTAATTTTATAGTTCAAGGATAATTTAATTAAATCCATTTATTCTCCGATGGTATGAATGACTAAATGCAAGACTAATATTAGTTATGTGCGAAATATAACAAATTAATAATATACAAAAATATTTATTCATAATATAGATCGTAATATTTTATGTCCAATGAAATAAATGATTTGATGCATAATTTTAATGGATATTATTATATATTATAAATATATATGTTTTTGTTTATTATTAGAGTATTAATAAATAAATATAATGTTAGTTAAAAAAGATGCGTAATGTCAATATTCTAAGTTAAGAAAAATATAATTACAAAACTGGGTATTTGCAATAGCCAAACAATAAGAGTAAGTAACTAAGTTTTCAATTTAATTAATTTAATATTTAGTTTTAAAATATATTTAATAATTAAGTGACATTACGCATCTTGGGACTATCACAAATTTAGGCTGCCACATATATTTAAATTTGCCTGGATGGGGTTAAAGTTGTAGTACCAAAGAATTATTAGAAAAAAAAGTTTTTTGCGTCGTTTTCTTGCATTACTTTTAATGACAATTAATCAAAGGAAAAAATGTGAAATCTATTTCAAAATATGCGACTGGAGATATCTCAAGTTACAAGTTTGGTCTAATATTATATTTTTTTAAACTTACTACTAAAAAAACTGTATTAGGTACTTTGTTAAAGATTCGTGAAGATAAATGCGAAAGTCTATGTATTTTTTAAGGTTTCCCGGCCAAACAGCTGTATCATGGTTAATAATATTTATATGCAATTAAAGCTTATACATCGGGATAACATACACAACATATAGAATGAAAAAAATATAGGTATATATCTTTGTTTCAGAACGGGGTAAAAACACATTTTGAATTATTAAAGGAACGTAAATGCTTAACGGTGAGAACAAACTTGTGGTAACTGTTAGTAAATGTACTAAGGGCCTGTTTCGAAAAAGTGAAAAATTAAATGAAATGAATGAAAAATTAAGTGAAATCACGGCCGTTTTGAAATATGTATTTCCTATCTAGCAGATGAACAAAATAATAACCACATGATCGACCTGTCAACTTATTAGGGACTTTAAGCGCTGAATAAGCCTATTAGAAACCTGAGAAACGCAAAATTCCGAGATATGTGTCAGATATGCTCCGAATAAGCTAACTGACAGTTCACTTGTGAAACGGGCCCTAAGTATATTAATGCTAATCCTCTAATATTAAGATTAGATGTAACATTTTTTTGGTAGATTTAACAAATGCAGCCAGCCTAAATTTGTTCCAATCAAGACACAGCAAAGCGTTAAGGACCTGGGTTAATATTGTAGTAGAAATGCTTCCAGTCGTCAAGCCAGACTTCGGCGAGGCGAGCATTGTTGTGGTTCACGACGCGGCCCGTGCCCCCCGGAAACGAATAAGGGGTGGTCTTGCGGAACACGTGCCCCACGTGCGAGCACGGCGCTATCTCCAATGTGCCACCGCACATCCACACCTGCCCCACCCCCTTGAGTTAGTTTGGCAACGTTCAAAGCTCAAGCCCATATTCCTCTTTTAATGAGTGAAACCAATTTTTTTATCACAATAACTATATTCTCTTAAGAAAAAACATGGCATGATGTACTATCTACTTCAACATTTCTCGCCAGTGATACACAAAACCCCCACAAAGGACCACTTAAAACCGACACTTAAAAACATCATTCGCGTCAACTTAAATGTAAAATATACCTTTGATTATGTATTTTTTTTTCTTGTTAACGACGAAAAACGAGTGTTTTTTATACCTATTTGCTAGTTCCGTAAATAAGTCTCAGCTTTACAAATATAATCAATATTGGTCCAGTAGACTAGCCATGAAAGTGTTACAGACAGGCTTAATTTTATAATCACGTGAACCTTTGATATATATATATAAAACCATAAATTTCGAGTTACGTTTTGTGCAAACATCATGCCATTGTAACATAAGTTACAATCACAGAATATGGACCTGAGCTTATTTCTCTAGCAGTAAGTAATAGTTTACGTGTATATTGAACCCATAAACAAAATCCACCGATAACTATTTCTTTTTATCTATAAAAGTAACTAAATGTATCAATAAATTTTATTCAGGGAGAAAAACAATTGGTAACTCAGCAATTCATTCATAATTATAACTACAAAGCCTTTGTGACTTAAGAATAAGTTAGTAAGGTAATGGGCCACATTTAAAATATAATTAATATATTCTTCGCAAATTGACAATGTCCCATGCCTGTTTTTACTTCTATTGGTCTCATAATAAGACAAAAACAAACTGTATTAAAGTATATGTATTTAATGTTCTTAGGTGAATAATAATTTAATAGATATCAGTGAATATTATAAGCGGAAGTTGTCTTAAAAAAAATCATAACAGTTTTTTCTAAGACAACATTGCGTACTATGAATGGTTAATGTTCAAAATGACATATGATAATTACGTAATTGTGTTAATTTTATGATCTGGATATCTGAAAAACAATTTGATATAACCATTTATATCTTCGATTATTCAGTAATAGTTAAAGTTTACTATATCAAATAACCTTTATTGCTCTCAAATAATATTCAAATTGTCGTTGCGCCTTTATTGCCTAAGCATTCCAGTAACGCAAACCCTAGACAGATTTCCGATTCCGTTAAGTTATTCAAATTCAAAATATTCTTTATTCAAATAAACTTGTAAACAAGTGCTTTAGAATCTTCAACTCTACTGCTGGTTCGGAAAGCTGTTCCGAGAAGAGCCAGCAAGAAACTCAGCGGTTACTCTTTTAAAAATATAATTCTTAAGACTATTTACATTAAGTCGTTACTGTCTTGTACAGGTTCAAAGAGAGCCATATCCACCTTCTTATCTTCTAAGTAATCCTCAAGAGTATAGTAGGCTTTCTGTATCAGCCTCTTTTTATTGCAGTACTCACATATCTAAGCTACTAAAATAACAAGAACAACGCAAAATTACAAGAGACGTAGTACACTGCTAAGAAGAATATCTCGATGATTATATTATAGGGATTTGGTAACTCCATTATTATCATAGTTACTTTAAACACTTGTTCTCTCTGTGTTAGGTTCTGTCCCTTTCTCCTTCTAAACATTTTCGGTCTAATTTGTACACAAAAGCAAAACTAATCACCTACATCAAAAAATATGTCATTTAAGCAAAACATACGTTGAATCATCAAAAATTGACTTAAATCTCAAAAAAATCTTTTATTTATTCTCTAATTTCTTTCTTTATTTTGATTATTAATTATTAAATTTTATCGAATTTAGCGCAACAACAATTTATAATTCGTTAAAATATTTATGTTACTTATTATAAGACATGAATGGTCATATCACATTAAATGTATTAGACATGAATAAAAGTTAAATAATTTAAATATATATCAAACACCGATTAGTCCTATATAAATACAACAAAACAATACATTTATTACACGTATATACCCATATTTATTCTATTAAGCCATGATTAATTATGACAGATATATTTAAAAATATGTAACTATTCATTGATAATTAATAAATGACGTAAAAAAATTACTAAGTATACTATATATTTCATTGAAATTTTAATGGAAAAAGAAAGAATTATCTTTTAATAGAAAGACTATTTTATTAGTGTAAAACTTATTTGAAAGATAATTTGATCAGTTTTGCGAAAAACATTCTGTTAGAAAATTTTTCAATCCGCTTATATCCAACAAGAAATATTGACGATTTAATATTTATTTTTAATATTTATAGTAAAAATTAGTGTAGTCTGGGTAGTATTGGATGGATGATCACAACATATCAATCATGTTGCTCATAGTAAAGCGACTTTAACCTAAAATCGGTAAATGGTTAGTATCTTACAAATTGATTTCTCTTAACATTTCGTACTCCAGTCACGGAAAATATATTTCATATTAATGAAAATAATTAATATGTACCACTAATCTATACATATTATAAAATCCTCAAAAGCTGTGTCTGTATTTGATTGATTTTGTCAATATTTACTGACGGGATTTGTGTACAGTTTTTTTTATAAAAAAATTGCAATTCTTGAGAAAGGTTTGGGTGAATAGTATATCACTGTTTTATGTTAAATGACTGAAATGTAACGCGGGAAAAACTGTCACACATTGATTTTCATAGAGGCGGGACTTTTATAACAGAATATAAGAAACTTAGTACGTAGTTAACTTAACTTAACGTCATTGTTTTGCTTTATTTATTGCAATTGCAGATAATAATGAATACTTATAATAATAATGATATTAAAATAATTTGCCGGCCATTATGAACGGTAGAAATCATGTTTTATATAGTCAATGTATAGATAAGAACAGGTAAACATATTTTCAAAAATTATCTGATATTCCTAAATACATCTGCCAACTCCTTCACAAAGGATTGCTGTGGATAATCTTAATAAACCCTCAAAGAAAATATTTTAACATCATTGCTTCTGCATTATGAAGAAGCCACAAAAGATCATAAGAAAAACAGTGCAAAAATAATAAGAAGAAAGCTGACAACTATATAACACCATTTAGTCCAGTACATATTTGTACCAGTCTGGATGTTTGCGAGACTTGCATTTTAGATTAAAAGTGAAGTCAAAGGTGCTAACTTAAAAACTTTAATTTTATTGTAAACAGATCGAGTAATGTTGAAATAAGACACGTTTAGACAAATAAAATAAACATAGATAAAAATAATTAAGAGAGCATGCATAAGCAGTTAAAAATATGTGATGAATTTCCGATTTATACGAGAGAAGATCGATAATTCAGAAAGCATGGTCTCTAGAATAAAAAAAGAGTCGCGAATGCAGCCGCAATGGTTAATGTATGTTAGGAAGCCCATATATTAATTGTTAATGACACGCTCACAAAACATGTTATGAGGTTAAAAATTATCTCAAGCCACAACAAAACTTTAACATTAATATAGTGCTGTAATTGCCAAAAAAGTCAAAATTTAAAATAAAGGCGTAGAAAACTACGTATAAACGTTCGGTGAACCCTTATTAATATAATGTTCATAATTACTACGTTAAAGTGATACCCAATTCTTCCTCCATGTCCTTTAACTCCTTTCAAAGTCTTACTATTTCATATGTTCTTTTTTGAACGTAATATAGCCAGTAGCAGAACGTATAAACCCTTATATAGCCAGAATAATGGTTCTATATTAGGTATTAAATGGCTATATTCAGACAATTTACTCTTTTAAAAAAAAAATTTTTCACCGAACCGTTTCTATACTTAATTGGCAATTTGAAAAGTTAGCAAGTATAGCACTATATTCGAACATCGAACCTGGATTCATGGCGTAATAGAATTCTCCCCACTCGTCCATCCACACTTCGGCCACTCGGGCAGCGTTACGAAGAACCACGTTTTGTACTCCACCCGGGAAGGAATATGGCGACTTGTCCCGGAACACGTGGCCCACGTGTGAACACGGCACGATCTCAAGGTGACCGCCACACTGCCAAACCTTTGCGCCAATTTAATTTTGACTTTATACTTTTTCCCATGTACCTCCAAAATGGGAAGCCAATAACTCAAGAGTAAAGAATTTTGTTATAGACATATGACAGCTTTGAAAAGTATTAAATGAAATATGTAATCAAGTTTGATATTGCTGCGTAAAACTATTGATTGTCCATTACAAGAAAAAATCTACATTGCATTATTGAATCAATTTAAAACATAATCCAAAAATGCTGAACTAAAACTTTCTTACTTCTAGAAAACAAATATATAATACCCTAAAACTCATTTCGAGGTTTTCTCCGCCCCATATGTCCATGCCTTCATCATAGGAGCCGATCTTGTAAAAGTAATCCCTATCAATGGCAAACAATCCGCCTGCCATCGTGGGTGTCCGTAACGGTGCAGTTCGGTCACCGCCACGCCGAGACATTTCGCGTTCAGGGACTCGATACCTGCACAAAAAAAATGTCGTTAAGCGATAAAAAGCCTCTTTTGTTACCATAACTCTACATACATGACGGTGCTTTATTTGTGTATTAGTTCCTTGTACTATTCTTATCTTTAAATCTTTTATTTATAACATTACAAGTGCAAGTATATATTTTTATTATTATTCTCTATTATTTATTATGTACTGTCGAATTTTAATGGTAGAGTTCATCGTTGGGATTTTGCCCCACTATTACTGTTCCATCCATTCCTTTATAATTTTTTACAATGAACAGATTAAGATTTATTTTGAAATATAAATATAAAGGGATGAAGGTCTTATTACTAGAAAATAAAACCAACGCGATCCCTCCATAAGTGTTCGCTGTACTAAGCGATTTATTCGAACATAACTTAGTGTCCGAATATTTCATATTCCGAGTCACTGTATGTACCTATGTATTTATGTAAGTATAAAGACAAAATTTGCAGTAAAATGAGATCTGCACTCCTTCATCAAATCAAAAGCATCTTTATTCAAATAAGATCCTTCATACAATTTTGAATCATTAAGGATCAATATGACCAATGAAGCTACAACTTCAATTGCAATATGTCAATAAAATGATAAGTCTATAGCTTATAAATAAATAAAAAATTAGGCCTCTATAAAATTAATATAAAAAAGAATAAAGTTATTGGTTTTTTTTAAGTAATTTAAATCGTACTAAATACACGTCGTGCTTACTATGTACTAATTATATTTGTCGTAATTGCTATATTTAGATTGATAATTATTTAGGTGTAACTAGAATTTATAGTGATTAATCAAACGCAACTACGTTAATAAATTAATCCGATTTTAATCTCCAATTATTGTCGTATCTTTATAATGAAACATATTTCGACAAGAGATTCCATTACTTGATTTAGTTTATCAACTTTCAGTTTTAATTGCGATAAATAAAAGCGATGATGAAAATATAAGTACAAACTCGTTAGTGTCATATTTCCTCGTAAAATACCACCGTAAAATGTTCTACTAAAAAGCGACAAAACGAGTAAACAATCGCAGATAATATTATGTGTATAAATTAGAAGACTTTTTAGTTTTACTATATTATATTTATGCTTGTTATATTATATATGCTTGAAGGACTTGTGTAAATTATAGTTTTAAAAATAATTGAAATGTTAATTTGATTATATACGGTTCAAAGGCACTTTAATAAGTATCGGCATAAATTTATTTACTAACTGATATAAAACTATTAATCGCGGAGGTAAGATTTACTAGACCGGCATGAATACTATAACCAGTTTAGATTGACAAAAGTAATTCAATTATTTTGCTATAATCTGCGATAAAGTAAATAGAAAATATCTATAATGCTTAATATAGAATGGACTATCCGTTTTCACACCTGACATATGCAGGACTCATTAAAACAAATCAGTTATTCGCTCGAGTTGGTCTTGATAAGATGTGTGTCGATTGTTCCGTATTAAAAGTAATAAAAGAATTAATATAACATTATACAATAGTACAAAATAGTATTGTTCAATAAATTGCGCTGAACTGTGTTCTAGAATTGTGCTTAAAATTACCATAATTGTGCTGAAGTGAACGTTATTTACAAAAATATATTTCCTGTTTGATAATTCTGAGTTGTCATATAGGTGATCTCGCAACGAACTATTTAAAATTATACCCTACTGTCACAAAAATTAATATAAGAATTGGAACTAATAGTAATATTCGAACCATAATAATAACGATATATGGCGTAGTGGCGTGTGGAAACAAGCATGAACTAGCGTAGTGGAACGAGTTCAAAACTGTCTTTGGAAGTGGTTTTTTTTTTTTCTCTTTTATTGACCTTTTATCCACTTAAAAGTATAATTTTGAATCTGGATTTCAAGTGAGGAAAGGAAAAAAGATAAAAAATGTCAACTAAATTATCCTGGGGATGCTGCGAGAGTGGTTCTTTAGATGAAACTTACACCTGTTGTTCAGTCTGTAAAAAAGCTTATCATTATAAATGTTTATATATAAATGAACGTAAGACGTATCCTTCAACAGCTCAATTTTGTCTGGAATGGAAATGCCCTTTGTGTAAGCCAAAAAAGGTGAAGGGAGCTATATCAGAGTCACAAGTTAAAAAAACGTCAGGTATTGGAGACGACCTTAACGTTATAAAGAGGTCCACAAAAAGACTTGCAAGTTCATCACCACCTGATGAGAATGTTGGCTCACAAATATCTTCAGAGCATATGAAGCAGATAATTTGCGATGTTATGGACTCCCGGCTAAATGATCTGATAACTGAATTGAAAAATACTGTTTCCCAAACTTTAAACCATGAGTTACGATCTGTCCATGCTGAAATAAAAGATATCAAACAATCCATCTCCTTTTTGAGTAATCAGTATGATGACCTTCTAAAAGAACACAAATCTAATTTAAACACTATCAAAAGCTTACAAGAGGAAAATATATGTATGGGTTCTACAATAAAAAGTCTAAATGAACGCATGGAGCAATTGGAACAACGAGCTCGTTCACACAACATAGAAATCCAATGTGTTCCAGAAGAGAAGCAAGAAAATTTGTTGACAGTGATAACCCAACTGAGTAGCATCGTAGGTTGTAATGTCACGGAAGACAATATAGCAGGATGTACCCGTATTGCTAAATTTAATCATTCTAGCCCACGCCCAAGATCTATCGTAGTGCAATTTACGTCACAAAGAACTAGAGATAGTCTCCTGGCAGCTTGTATTAAATATAATAAAGCAAATCCAAACAATAAGCTCAACTCTGCTCATATTGGTATGGGAAGACAAAATCAACCTATTTATGTAATGGAACATCTATCCCCTTTAAATAAGGCATTACACGCTGCTGCGAGAATAAAATCTAAAGAAATAAATTATAAGTATGTTTGGGTTAGGAATGGCAAAATATTCATGAGAAAAAATGATACCTCTGATTATAAATTAATTAAAAACCTAGAATATTTGGAGAAACTAACATAAATTGTAACGGTAGGCTTGTAACTGTGGATAAATTTATTTTTAAGTTCTCGTCTATAACCATCTATTATCAGAATGTTCGGGGTTTAAGAACAAAAACACAAGACTTTTATTGTAACTTATCAACATGTAATTCAGATATTATAATACTAACCGAAACATGGTTAAACGAAAGTGTTCACAGTGCAGAACTGTTTAGCTCAGAATATATAGTTTATAGAAGAGATCGTGCAATCAATTATCGTAACAAAAAGAAGGATGGCGGTGGCGTGCTAATCGCTATTAAAAAGAAAATTCATTCTAAGTGTATGAAGGATTGGCAAAGCGAATGTGAAGATCTATGGGTTGTAATTGACATACCAGTCAATAAACATAGTCAGCTCAGCTTAGTCTTATGTGGAGTATATCTACCACCACCAGTAGACAAATCATTGTTAGAAACATTTCTAGCTAATTGTAACCGGGTATCAGAATTTCATAGTTTTAACACTTGCTTTATTGGTGATTTCAATCTGGGTACAATATTTTCGGATAATTCGGGAATATCAAAAGCTCTGCAAACCACTCCTTTATCGCGATCACTATTGGACTTTTGTGCAATAAATAATTTACGACAATATAATAATATTCTAAATAAAAGTAACAGAATCCTAGACCTAGTACTAACAGACCTTACTATATGTAAAGTAACCAATGCTACATATAATTTATGTAAAATTGATCCATTGCACCCAGTGTTAGATATAGAATTTTCTATTATAAAATCAGAAAGACTAAAGTTACAAAAACAAAATAAGCACCGAAATTTCTACCAAGCTGATTACAATTCTATCAATAGATATTTAGCTAATATTGATTGGAATTCGCAATTTCACAAATGTAATTCGATAGACGAAATGGTAACGATTTTCTATAATATTCTAAACACATCCATTGAAACTTTTGTACCCTTCACTAAACCTAAGAATAATAAATACCCACAATGGTTAAATTCAAATTTTGCTAGACGTCTACGTGAAAAAAAGAAACTAGAAATACGATACAAAAAATATAAAAATCCCATGGATGAAATTTCTCTGCGTGTCCTTAGTAAGCGCTGCAAAAAATTAGCCTCTGAATCATTTCGTACGTACCTTATGAACACTGAGCATAATATACAATAATCCAAAAAGTTTTTTTAGATTTATTAAAAGTATGAAAGATAGCTGTAGTTCATATCCAAATACCATGTGCAATGATAATACGATCGCGACAAATGGACAGGATATTTGTAATCTCTTTGCTCAATATTTTGTTTCGGCTTGTAAGGATTTGAACAATCCGTATAACCCACTAAAAATTGACCACTACCTCAAAATGGCATTGAATAATAGCTATAATAATAACGTACTGTGTTCTATTAATATTACAGAAACAGATATATTATCAAGACTAAAGGCATTAGACATATCGAAAGGTGCTGGTCCCGATAATATTCCACCCATTTTTATTGTCCATTGTGCTCACAACCTCTATGTCCCACTTCACTTTTTATTTAATATGTCAATGAAATGGGGTATATTTCCAACTGCATGGAAAATGGCCAAAATAGTTCCTGTCTATAAAAGCGACAATGAAGCATGTGTAAAAAATTACCGGCCTATTTCCATTTTATCCCAATTCGCTAAAATATTTGAAGATATTATTTGCCCCGTTATTAATTTCCATTTTAAGAACTTTTTAACAGAGCATCAGCATGGATTTGTTAGGGGTAGATCAACAGTTACAAATCTCGTTACTTTTACGGAAACTGTAATTCAAGCTGTTGATCAACGCTGTCAAGTAGATGCCATATACACGGATCTAAGTAAAGCATTTGACCGTGTATCTCATAAAATTCTGCTTCATAAGCTATCATTTTACGGTTTTACTGGCCGACTCTTAGAATGGCTAGCTTCCTACCTGGCACAAAGATCATTCAATGTGGTGCTAAATGGTTACAAGTCAGAAATTCATTACATAACCTCCGGAGTACCCCAAGGTTCCCATTTAGGACCAACTCTGTTTAACATTTTTATTAATGATATTTTTGTGTGTTTCAAGCATTCCGTCCCTTTTCTTTTTGCCGACGACCTCAAATTTATTAGAACACTTAGATCTTCTAACGATACAAAGTTACTGCAAACCGACATAAATAGTTTAGTAAACTGGTGTACGGCTAATAATATGAGTCTCAATATTGATAAATGTCAACACATAAAATTTACTCGCAAGAATATTGTAATTCCTTCTTCTTATAAAATTAATAATCATATCCTATTAGAAGTCAATACTATTAAGGATTTAGGCATCATTTTGGATGTTAAGTTAACTTTTCTGCCACATTTAGATAGTATGATAAAAAAGGCATCAAAAAGTCTGGGGTTTGTTATACGTATGTCAAAAAACTTTTTCAGACCTAATACAAAAATTCTACTTTATAACAGTTTCGTTAGAAGTATCTTAGAGTATGGTAGTGTCGTTTGGCGTCCACATTATGCGACTCATATGCTACGTATAGAGCGTGTACAAAAGCGTTTCATGTGGCACCTTGCATTTTCTATAGGGGCAACTAGGCGCTTAAATTCTTATAATAAAAGACTTAAGTACTTTAACATGAAAACACTAAACTCTCGATGTAACCTATTGGATGTTATGTTTTTATACAAAATATTGCGTAATAAAATCGACTGTCCACATCTTTTAAAATGCTTTAGTTTTCGTGTCCCTCGAAAGTATCCGCGAAGCCAAATTTTGCCACTATCCATACCATTTCGTCGCACTGTGCTAGGGGCTAACTCTACTATTCCGCGCCTAGGTCGCCTAGTAAACTAGTTTAGTGGAAAAGTAGACATTTTCGGTGATTCTTTTGTTACCTTTAAGAATAAAATCAATCGACAACTCTAATATACTTTAACAAAAAAAAAAAAAAAAGAAAGCATTGCATGTTGTGTTTACCTTAATATAGTTAAGTAATTAGCATTAATTTAGTATATATTATTATAAGTAAGAATGATTATATTAACTGCTGGTGAGCCTAATAAAGAGAAAAAAAAAAAAAAAACACATGCACAAACCTCATACTTTATGCATGCAGGATTTGTGTACCGAATGCACTTTAAAGCACCACCAGTTTACTACAATACTTACTACACTACTTACAAACACAAATACCTTCACTGCTATAATCTCACCAATAATTACGCCCCATAACCGAAGTATCATGGAGATAGACTCCACAACAAAATTGCACTCTACTTTTAGCATCACATAAATTTTCTCTAATCGCGATAACAGCGAAAATATTATTTTTGTAATATGGTAATTGCGCAAACGCCTTATTACTTAAAAAATTATAATTACTTTTGTAGTTCAGTTTGTTTCTTACGACAAATTGATAATATATCTAGTATGAAATATAGCTTAAGGCCTTACCGGATGATTCATTCAATTTATGCAGTTATATTTAGTAGTTCTAAGTAAGTGATAGTGGTTTGAAGAAGCTTACCAAATAGCGGTATAATACGAGCTAATACATCGGGTAATTCCTCCGGTGACCAACATTTATATGGGTAAAACATACATCAAATCTTAATATATATATATATATATATATATATATATATATATATATATATATATATATATATATATATATATATATATATATATATATATATATATATATATATATATCGGATCCGCAACCCCACAAGAGCTGAAGGCAGGGTCACTACCACATGCGCTAACAGGCCATTTTATATCAATGTAATGTTACTATAATGTACAATAGAGTTTATGAGTATTTTATCGATATCTATAATTCACATACACAGCACTATAGTAGTTATTTTATAACGACGTTTTTTATCTAACATCAGAACATCAAAAAAAAACATTTGAAACATAGACGGTCTACATTGTACGAGGATTGAGATAAGAGAGGATAAAACAATTATTCACAATCTAAACAGATAAAAAAATTGTGAAACACTTCATTGATTTCCCATTCCCTCACCTTTCACCGATAATATTAAACACATTTCTAATGACCTTGTTGTTCTATTTGTTAAGCTATAAAGGTAACTAACGATACAGTTTCTTAAAAGCATTGACCCCGAAAGAGTTTGTGTAAGTAGTAAAATAAAAAAGTAGCGGCCTGTTACTATCCCCCTGCTGGGCATAGATGGGAGCTAAGCTACAATGCTGTTCCAATGCGGATTGGTAGGTTACATATATAATCTCTAGAGATATGCAGATTTCCTTACTATGTTTTCCTTCACCGTAAAGCGTGTGAAAAATTTCAATTATTAATTAGACACATAAGTTTTAACAGAAAAACTCATTGGGGGCATTGCCGGGGTTTGAACCTTTGACCTCTCGAAAGAGTCACACGGTCTCACCGCTAAGTAAGTATACTTAGCTACTTGAGCTACTTTACTTTTGTTTGTGTGTATACTTAAATAAAATTAAGTTTTAGGTAGTAAATTTATTAGTATCATTAGACATGGACACCTCAATCAATCTAATATACTATTAATTGAAAAGTGCGATGGTGCATAAAACGAATCTGGATCTAACTGGAAATCTGGAACCATTATCTAATGAATGAATTTCATATTGCATAAATGATTTAAAATTACATTTAATAACGTGAAATCTAAAGATTAGAAAGGGAGTATAAAAAAGTAATACTATCCGCAACTTTGTTCGCGCCCAAGTGTTAAAGTAACCTAAAAAATACAATAATTTTTCCCAATGATATAATTCTAGGGGATTAGCCGCGAAAGCTTAATAGACAGGCAGAGAGACAAACTTTCGGAATTACAATATTCATATGGATTAGAAGGTACCAACACGGCATGATTCTTGAGCGTTGAGGTACTCCTCAACTGAAGTCTAATGGTGTTCCAATTCGTAACGTCACATTTCTATATATTTTTCTTATTATTTTTCAATAATTTATAGAATTAGGCGTTACTTTACAGAGGTCCACAATACAAAACTAATGAGAATATTATTTTGCTATAATCCGCGATAAAATCGCGCTCATTACTTTTTTATTATTTTTCCTCTTATCTACTTTACTGTGACGTTATTAATAAAAGGTTTTTATTTGATTTGTTGAGGCATATTGTGTGGCATCTTCCACATATTGTCACAGTAATTACCAGCGCATTCAAGTCTCGGTAGACAAGGACGTCTGAAAGTGTGACTTTTAGACGTGTCTGATAAGATATGAATTTTCAATGCGATACGAATTATATCTATACTAATATATAAAGCTGAAGAGTTTGTTGTTTGTAAAACGCGCTAATCACAGGAGCTACTGGGCCGATTTGAAAAATTCTTTGAGTTTAAGATAGTCCATTTATCGAGGAAGGCTATAGGCTATATATAACATTACGCTAACATCAATAGGCGAAGAATAACTCGGTAAGAGATGAGAGTGGTCTATTCTACTCAGCCGGATACCACACGGCGGATAGACCGGACTGCAGACTAATCCAATAAATAGTAAATAGAGTTCTAGAACATTAAATTGTTTATAACACGAACTGTATGAACATAAATTATCATAGCAAACATAAAACATTATCGATATATGTATTTATTATTATATGTTTATCTAAAATATCACTGTCATAGTTATCTTAAGACAAAAAGCCAATCAGGTAATTAATCTAATACCAAATCACTTTAAATCACTACATAATTCAATACAATCAGATAAAGTCTGGGTAAATCGGTATTCCGTCTTTAATTATATGTGATAACGCTAATATATCATTTATAAAATACGAAAACAGTAAGCGTTTAATGCTAAATCACATAATGTTGGTAATTGTGTGGATTAATGTATTAAGGGCTTAAATGATTAAAAATAAACATGGTATTTGAAATCTTTATACTTTTTGGTACCAAAGAAAGGCTGTGCGCGAACGCCGACACTTTTATGTCCTCATTTAAAAATATGAACATCTGGCCACAAACCATAGTTAAATATTTTATTTTCCTACATACAATAGAATTACGATTATGTAGAAACTGATTATCAGCAGTTGCTTAGACATAAAAGGATGCAAGTCACAAAGTGATCCACGGAAAACTAAACATTTTAAGTACCGATTTAAAAAGTATCAGTAACGACTGCGTTTATGAATATAACACGCCACCCAACAGAAATGCTCCTTAAATAAATTCTAATTATATTCTATACGTGATACCAGCTAAAAACAAGAGGTGTGGTGGAGGTTTATTTCAAAACCAGCATGTATCGGGTATGAAAACGGATAGTCCAAAATAAATTTTATTATTACTTTTGTATTATGGATATTCGCAAAGTAACGCCTAATTCTTTAAATTGCATAATGTATTTCTTAGTAAAGATCTAACTATAAATGTTGGTTTTTAAATAACAATATACATTTAAACGTTGTTCACATAAGAATCGAGAAGCTTACCACGATTGCTAAAGCCACGTTCAAAGATTCACGAATTTTAATCATATTATGAATGTAGCGACAATACGACCTTGTAATGATGTAACGGCAGTACAAAGTGCATCGGTTCCATGCTAAATGCTTGGCAATACTTTCACGCCTGACATTTAAAATTTACAAAGTATCATTGAAAATCCCTTAATCGCACTTATCTTATCTCATCTATCGGCACAACATGTTTTAAACATGTTGTCACATGATTTGGCAACCGCATGCCTGATGTCAACCTGCCTTAGTCACCTTTTACGAAACCTCGGTAAGAAATTAGGGTGTTACTATTTTATTCAACCGAATACCACACAGCTACATTGAAAAAAATAATATCAAATTCAAAAATTGCTTACTCATCTACAATTATTTAAACGAGCTACATATATGAATAATTTTTATTTACTTATAAGTTATACAACCATATAATATGGAAAATTATTCTTTCTCCTGCCTTAATGGGATTAGCACAAGTTATAAACATTTTGTTACATAATTTGGTTCATTATTTAACGACCCGCCGCCTCCCTGACGTCAACTTACCTTAGACGCTTTTTTTCGAGACCTCGGTAAGAAATAAAGATGTTCTATTCTTCTCAGCCCCACACCACACGGAACAATCATTTATAGAAATTGTTTATCATAATCAACTATACATTTTAGTTATATTACTTTGTGGTATACAAGCAAAAATATCGTAAAACATAAACATATTATTGTTAAACCCATTAGAATCCTTAAATATAACTCAGAACGTGACCATTTTAAAAACAATCTCAAATTGAGTTGAGACATTAAAAGAACGAAGTCTTTTTTGAGCGGGCACAATTTTTTGTAACTAAATATTAACAATCCTCTAACAGGTTTCACTTTTTCACAATTTTCTCATATTTCAACCACTTCATTATTACTTTCATATTTCTAATTATTTGTCTATGTAAATTTTCATTGTCAATGTTTGAAATTGACAAAAACAAGAAGACAAACTTTCACATTTGAAACCCAGAATGTAATGATTACAATTTCATGTAAGTGACGTACATAGAGACAATTTGCAAGCTACTGCTAATAGATAGAGAAATTCTTGATAGACATTGCCCTATCTGGTTGTTAATGTTTCAGAGTAAAAAAAATATCAACAGAAGCATTCACTTTTCAATTAAATAAAAGAAGTATCAAATCACCAAGGAATAACGATACCGATAACACGTATATAGCCAAGAAAAAAAACACAATTTGTTTGTAATCGAGAATTTTTTCTTAATATCGCGTCATAGTTTTAATAATATTAAATTAAAACCTGTAACAATCGAAGGTCAAACCGGTTACGATTATTTAAAAATAAATAAATACAAACAAAGCAACTTACTTGTGCGATAACAAAAAAGTTTTTATAGTTCATTGCAACAATGCAAAATATAAAACATTTGAGATAATGATACTTAAAACTTATTCTGTAATACAAAAGTAATAATAAAATTATAGCAAAACAATTTTATTATTACTTTTGTATATGGATCTCCGCAAAGTAACGCCTAATTCTATAAATTATTTCTTCTGTAATGCATACTTCTCAACAACTTCTACGGGTCCCTGTCAGTTATAATCTTATTATATTAAGCATTATGTACAAAATCTATAATACATCTTACTAATATGTCATTAAAATAGTAAAGCTGCGGCTATGTCACTGCTAGGCAGATAGTTTTGGTTCCCTAGGGAAAGAAGCGGATAGCTACTACGCTACTAAGGTGCGGATTGTTAGATTACACATTCTACTTTCCTAGTAATATTATAAATGCGAAAGTTTGTGAGTATACA
Organism: Morpho achilles; assembly: GCA_947086495.1. Taxonomy (NCBI): domain Eukaryota; kingdom Metazoa; phylum Arthropoda; class Insecta; order Lepidoptera; family Nymphalidae; genus Morpho; species Morpho achilles. The sequence goes on from CAMTZB010000016.1 coordinate 6,194,298, forward strand.
TGTATGTTCGTTACTCTTTCACGGAGAATCACTAATATCAATCGAGCTGAACCAATATCGATTAAATTTGGCACAATTATTCCTTATACACCAGGGTAACATACTTTATATATAAGACTTTATATATAAGGCTATAGAAATCCTGTTAATTCTACAGGAATAGGATGACATTATAAAGCGCCTTCTATTATCAACCTACCAAGCCACAACAGTTTGAGCGAAGTTGCCGGTTGCGGTCGAAGTTGCGACGCAGTTCCTATATATCTCTATATATATGCATTTACAATGTAAACTACTCGTTTAATCAACCTAAGGTAACCATGCGGTGACCGTAGAGTCTAACAGTTCGGCCATTTATGTGGTATTAGTGTAATGCAATGACAACGATGGTGGTTATGAAATTACGAAATTTTCCAAAGTAAAGGCTTATTTTTTAAGTAAGAATTATTCCGCTCTGAAAAACTACAAGTGAAAGTGACTACAAAATAAACGCTTCATAGATTATTGCAAATGAGCCTTTAATCTTGTAATAATGGACAGAAGTGATATTAGATGATAGAGTGTACATAGAAAAATTTATTTATCATAAATTAATCGTAGAATTCGATAGACACGAACAGATGTGTGATAATTACGATTATCTACTTAACAATTAACTCAAGTTTTTTTTGTATAATTAAAAAAGTAGAATCTACATATCTTCATACGTTATTATGATATTATAGAGTTTTACTAAGCGTTTATTACTTATAGCGACTAGATTTATTAATGGACAGAAGACACACAAAGTACCCTACTCGTGTGATACTTTTAATCTATCTTACTTTAACTGTCTCTACGACCCTTAAAAATCCTTTGTCTAGAGCAAGAGTTGACACTTCTTTTGTCTGTCATTATCTTAACTTTATGTTCTATAATCCCGTATCTTCTACGGATTTTCTCATTAAAATACGATCAAACGATCATATGCACGTACTCCCGACACAGGTTTTTCCGTTTCCGATAGCTTTGTGTCTAGTCAAAGGGATTTGAGAGTCTTAGAAAATCACTGCCACCACGTACTATTCGAGGACTGGCTCAACAGGCACAAGGATTTTTAGTTAAATTTATAGTTTCTCGATTAAGTGCCGTGTATTGATATCAGTGGCTTAGCTCCCGGAGGGCTAGACGGGACAGGGAGGGATTCTGACTTACAAGCTAAGATGTAAATTTCTTCAATAATGGGAATATACGTGTAAATAAACCAGATGGCAGGAATAACACGACTTTGAGGATGTCAACTTATTTGAAAAAATAAGGGAAATCCTCAATAGATGGATCATGGAGGCGATGGTATTAAAACGAATCTAGATAACTACAAATATGAAGTACGTCAAATTCGGAAACTAACGATTACAAAACAAATTGTTTTAAATAGTTTAGTTGGGGCTCTATTTCATTTTGCTGCCCAGGGCTAGGTAAGGCTTTTGTAACCTAGGTATGCCACTGGTGGATATAGACAAAAAATTTAAAAAAGCCAAATTCTATATGTACTCCCTTACAATTTTATTATGGATATAGAAACAAGGTTAGGGCACGATTGTTACGAGAAATTGTTTTGCTTGCATAACCCCCGCGCTCCATTGTTCTCGACAACGTTTGTAACGCCATGTAGTTCAAGTACAACTAGAATCTTACTGCCAATACAATTCATTATAATATAATTTCCTGGCGAAATTTTAGATACAAGGCTAGCAGTTGACGCTGCCTTTAGCACCTTTAATACAAGTATTAAGTTAGGTACTTTGGGGACGGACAACCGTGTGTATAATTGTCCCATATATATATTTATTTCTTTTTAATTAGAGCAAGAAATAAATTTGTTTAAAATTGTTAGTCTTAGCTGATGGACATCATCTGGTAAATCTTTTTAAAGGCTTTCTACAGACGATCAGACGACGAACAGAGTGACTGAATCTTCAACTTAGCTATTGACCTACTGAGGTAGGTCGTAGAGAGGTATATCGTCACTGCGGCTTTCAGAGGTTGAGATGGCATTCTTATATATTACGATCTTTAAGTCGGTCGGTTCTCCGGCTGATTATACCTCACTAATAGTAGCAAAACTTGTTGCATAATTATTTATTACTAGCTGTGCTAGCAGATTCCCCCGCATGGAAATCAGTGTCACAATTATTTTCACGAATTGTAATTTTGATCCTAAAAGTATTTATCGTGAGTTGATTATAAGAGATTTTTGAATAACTTTTACATTTTACTTAAAAGAAAGCATTTTGCCATTTTCGTAATAATCTTTATTGCTGCTCCTCTCCTATTAATTTTAGCGTGATGTTATAGCCTATCTTCCTCGATAAATGGACTATCTTACACTCAAAGAATTTTTCAAATCGATCCCGCACTTCCTAAAATTAGCATGTTCAAACAAACTAACCCTTCTTTTTTATATATTAGTATAGATTCTTGTTTTTAAACAGCAATAATTTCAAAACTTTGTTTATATAATGTTAATAAAGAAAAATTTGTCCTTTCCTTCAAATCGTTTCTGACAATATTTAACCCTTACATAAGATTGTCAGTAATTGAATGAACACGATACGCTTCGGTTGACTTCACTTTCTTTTACATACATCTACGGTGCGGAATACTCTACCGATATGAATTTTTAAATTACACGTATAGCGTGTTTAAGGCAACAGTAAATAAACATGTCATCTGGAGCATTTTATATATCTTTAATATTTAAATGAGTTAATCTTGTATGGATATATATATATGAAATTCAGCATGTTCTGGGGTAGAAAAATCGATCTAGCTAGGTCTTAGGTAAAAACAATTCGTTTTATTCTTGTTTTGGGCATTAAAAAATACTATAATTTATATTGAATTGAATTTTTGCCACAAACTGTCAAGTCAGCGTAGCTTATTCGGGGAACGAGCGGTCTCGAGAAATGTAAATATCCCCAACTACCTAATCATTTTTTTTTCACTTTCTTTTTTTTAATTTTTGATGTGTTGTGTGTGGTTTGAGGTGTTCTATGGGAATTAGCTTCAAGGGATTTCGTTGCCTATTAAACAATAAAAAGCCTTTAGGTTTTTGACGCTTGACTGCAATCATGCCTGATGAAAAAAGATGTTTTAGGTCGAACTCGCATTCTTAGGCCTATTCACGATTGCTTTAAAGATATTGTATGGTCGACCAACACTGAGATTGATAAAAATAGTTGCCACTTAACATTTGTATTGTGTATGAACACAATTTAAAATGAATAAGGAATGGTAACTGCCGTGTGGTATCTGGCTGAGTAGAATAATAGAGGTGAGGTATCGTAAAAGGCGACTAAAGTAAGTTGACGACAGGCAGGTGGCTGGTCTTAAAATACCTAGCTAAATCATGGAATAACGTGTTGTGCCGACCCCACTTAGACTTAGAGCGGGATAAGGGCAGGAAAATGATGACGAATGGATGGAGCACATAATAAGGATGTGACGTGTGTTATTCTACGGTTTTTAATTTCTGATTTGATCACACTGAGGACCTCCAAACATAAATCCATACATTTGGTATCGCAACAAAATAGATAAAATCATAATACAACGCTATGTCACCATTATATCCGGATATATTCTTCAATCGGGCATCACTATTTTTCAGGCATTAGCAATGAAACCCTCTAATTTAACAATAACAATACCACAATACACAATTACATCGTCTTACCGAGCTGTCGTAGAAGGCAACTAAGGTAAGTTGACCCACCGTGTGGTATCTGGTTTAGTAGAATAGTCCACCCTCTTTCTTACCTAGGTGTCGTAAAATACGACTAGTTGACGTCAGGAAGGCGGCCGGTCGTAAAAACGCAGCCAAATCATGTGACAGCATGTTTATAACATGCCGACCCCACTTTGAGTGGGATAAGAGTAGGAAGATGATGATCGCTAGTTGATTGTTTAAAAAAATGTAATATTGATGCACCTGTTAAAAATACATATAAATGGTACGTTTTGGATGACAATAAAATTTGAATTTGAAACTTACCATCTAAAGTTCAGTTTCCAGTTGAAACCGCCCCAAGTCATGTCCGAGGCCTGGATATACTCGAAAGTGGTGTCCGATATAACATCAATAATTGGGCACACAACTGTACTCCGGTCTTCAACTATTCTTGCTAAAAGTGGCTCTAACCAACCCTCTAAAAAAGGAAAAGAAAATTAATTTATTAAACCCTAGATATAAGCGAAACCCTTTTTTATCTACGTTTTCGTGTACAGATAACAATACTTTCTCTAATAAAAAGACGCTTAACTAAATTACGACATAACATTATTAAACATTATCCTCCTGTCCTTATCCCACTCTAAGTGGGGTCGGCACAACATGTTATAAACATGCTGTCACATGAACCGGATACCACACGGTGGATCAACTTACCTTAGTCGCCTTTTACGACACCTCGGTAAGAAATGAGGTTGGCCAATTCTACTTAGCCGGACACCATACGGCGGGTCGACTTACCTTAGTCGCCGTTTACGACACCTCAGTAAGAATTGAGGGTGGTATTATTGTATTCAGCCGGATACCACACGGCGTACATTACATTAGTAAACATGACATATTATTAAACATAGTTACTGTTTATACACGAAAGATAAATACTGCATGTAGTAATGTCTTTCTTACTATTTGCCTATAAGTAAAACAGTTTAATACACGTATGTATCCAATGTATTTGATTAATAGTTGAAATTTTTTAATTCACAAGTTACAGTTATACTGTGATGGAAACCCTTAAAAATGTCATTGAAAATTAGATAAACACGAAATATTGTAGATTATAATCGCTTTCAATTAAATAACATACATTTTCAACAATTTGTCACTATATAATAATCAAAGAAGTCAGACTTGCTAAAAACGTTTTAAATAAATTAAAGAATGCCTTGATTTTGATCTTTTGATTGTGAAAACATATATTTGTTCGATAATACATTTTTGGTAAATTGATGTTGATTCTATCAATATTGATCATTATCTTTTAATGTAAATATTGTTAGATAATCAAAGCATTTAAATAAGGTAATAGATAAGAGTACTACTTACCTGTGCATTCACAATGTGCGTCCAAAAACGTGATAACATCTCCTTTAACATGTTTGGCTCCTAGAAGTCGTGCGCGAATCAAACCGGAACGGTTTTCCGTACGGAATAGCCGAGTAGGGACCGGCAATGTCTTTATATAGTCTTCTAACTTCTTGCCTAAGTGCTCTGATCAAAAGAATTTATGGCTTATCGCAATATTCACAACATTACCAGTAGACTAGCTCAGGCCTGCTCAACTCTATGATGAGCCATAGTGTGGCCCTTGGATGAAATCTGAATGGACCGCCTTTAAACCATAGAATATTCTCAACATGTAGGAATTTTTTTAAGCCCTTTACACACCTCAGAACTATTATTTTAATATAGTAAAATTAACATCAAAATTATTATTTCACTGCTAAGCATAAGGCTCCCCCCATATGAAGCACATTCTTTTTCATATTTTGTCAGTTATTATTCATAACATACTGCGTCAATTGCACACCTAATATACTGTATATAATACTGTAGTGGCTCGGCAAAGATTTTCGTATCATCCATTTGGCCCAATAGTTAAAAAATTGAGCACCCTTGGTCTAGCTACAAGTGACTTTCATAAAATATGTTGGCTGATACATATTACCTAACATTTGAAAATAATCATTAATATAAACCCTTACAAACAAAGGCATTATTGATACATGCAATTATGTGGTTTCAATGGTACGAGGCGCTTTTAATTATGTTACGTAAAACCCTTAAAAGGCAGAATTTGGAATTCTTTACCTGAATACGAGTTAATTATAAGCTTGTATTACTTAAGTAAATGGCCATTTATAGAGCCAGTAATGTCTATCTTGCTATGCATTAGCCGTTAGATCAATCGCAATAGAAAAAACAAACTCATGTTTTAGCGGAAACGTGTGCTATAAGAGGGACAACCGTACGTAGAAATTACCCGTGTTAGGCGGGCGATTAACTTAAAAAAATCATACTTCCAATAAATCCTCCTAGAAGAAAATAATGGGCAGTGAATTTCCTACTTAATTTAGTAAATTAACTTTCTTTTTTTTATAATTCTTTAGCTTTTTTACAATAAACCCCTTAGTACTTTAAAAAAGCTTCCCATGAATTAGCCAAAGACGCTTTAGTGAATGGACTGAAAAGTCAAGTCTCTTCAGTTCGCTACGGTAATATAAAACAGTAAAGAAATGTAACAATTTGAATCGATAGATTATAATGTCTACAGTAAAAACGCATTAATTAATTAAATAACGGGTAACAAATAATAATAACAATTCACAAATTATGATATATTAATTATCGGTCAAATGACTATCAGCTATTAGTAACTTAAATTCAGCCCTTTTTCTATTTTATTATATAAAAAAATACCTTTTTCACTTGCGTCGTCCACTAGGATAATCTCTTTAAGCAGCGGCCGGGGTGAACGATTTATTGTACTCCATATCGTGCGTATTAGGGTGGTCCATGCCTCATTGTGGAATACTATCACTACACTAGTTGTCGGCAAAAGTTGTGGGTACGGTTTGTCTTTACACCTAATTGGAAAAAAATGCTCTAGAAAATAGAGAATTACTGGAACAGTTTTTATTAACTAACTAGCCACGCGTTACTGTGATTCATTATGGTTTTAAAATTTTTATTCATCGTCTTCCTGCACTTATTACACTCTAAGTGGTGTCGGCACAACATATTGTAGACATGTGTCACTTGATTTACGTATTCTACGACCAGCCGCCTGCCTGACGTCAACTTACCTTAGTCGTATTATACGACACCTCGGTAAGAAAGAGGGTGGTCTATTCTACTCAACCGGATACCACACGGTGGGTCAACTTTCCTTAGTCGCCTTTTTCGACACCTCGGCAAAAAATGAGAGTGCTCCATTCTACTCAGCCGGTTACCACACGACCGGTTTTTTTTTTAATTTTTAAATTATTTATAATTTATATTTTTAAAAGAGGAACTAAATACTTTCTAGTTTGTTTTTTTCGGAAGCAACAAGTTTCCGAAGTAGCTGTAAAGTTCTTTATCACTAGAAACTACTATCACTAAACTTGTCGGAAAAATCAACTATGTATGGGATGACCGCAGGAAACTAAGAATAAGCAGAAAGTTTATTCTCGTTTTAGTCAAAAAAATTTAGCCCTATCCGAAAAATAAAGAGACATGTTCTAAGAATAAACATAGAACATATATCTTTATTCTTCGGATGGGGCAAAGTCTTAACTTTAACCCTACATGATAGTTATTCAATCCATATAGCTAAGCCCTAACGTTCCCGAAGATCAAATCGAAACATAAGATCACTACCATACAAAACTCCCACGTGGTAAATCATTATTTATTACAGAACTTATTAAAAGTCCCGTAAAGTAGCTTCGAATTTTATCTAGCACTCGAGATCTATCTAGCATGTAATAGATAAACAAATAATTGAAGTATTTCCAATTTTTTTGTTTTTACGGAAAGTACACTGGTTCATTTGTAGGAAAAGAAACAATTTTTCAAACAATTCTACTAAATTTTAAATGCTAAACCATAAAATGGTTCAAATTTCAAGGTCAAGTTATGCTTTTTTAAGGATTTTATTCAAGAACAGGGCTATGGGTGTTCCCTTTATTCTTTGTTAAATGGACAATATTGATTTCAGATAACTAGTACTTATCGTAATACATATTTAAACATAAGTGATAAACAAGTACATTCCCACTGTTAATTATTATACAAAATTCCCTAATGATGTAAATGTTTTACAAACAAGCTAAAATTGGCTATTTCGCTTCGGAAGTGAAAGTATATACATATAAATCCTGCTGAATACCACCTGATTTGTGCGCTAACTATCACCACAATGCAGCGTACTGTAACTGTAACAGGTCATATTATAATTGATAAAGTATGTGTGTCTATCAGTTATGCTTTCACGGCTAACCCACTAGACAAATTAATTAAATTTACTACGTTTTAACATCGTTGAATCATCATGTTAGTATTGTGTTAGTGATCGCAATATTAAGCATGAAATGCTTAAGGTATTAAATTGTATTTAAGTTCCTAAGTTGATTTACACATATTGTGCCGCCAAGATTTTTTTTATTTTATACACAAAAAGAGTAATAATCCCTTCATAAATTGTTTTGTAATAACTCAAGGTATTTGGAAGCGTTTTTTTAAGAAAGCTCCTAGAGGGTTTAATTATTTTCCGTATCTGCTTTTGTCTTTATATTTCAACCAATTTACAACAAACATTGATGAATTATATAACTATAAACCTCCCTTATGAATAACTATGTCAATTGGGAAAAAACGCTTGCAAATCCGTTAAGTAGATTTTCAATTTATCTCGGACAGACAAACGAGGTGCGAGACTTTGTTTTATGAATATTTAGTGAAAATGGAATTCAATTATAATTTTCAACACTACATATTCAATATTTAAATTAAGTTTTGTAGTTATAAGGTAAGGTAAGCTCTCAAGTTGTTCGTGCTGAGGTCACTACCGCGTCGGGTCGATTAAAAAAGACCTTCAACTTTGCGTTGCTCAAGCATAAAAATTTCTAAGAAATTATACGCAATCTTACGGTATTACGTTATTTTTCTCAGATAATCTCCGATCACTTTATACCTGGTATTATATCGACTGAATATGATATACTATAAAGATTCCTATTGTCACTATTTCTTTATTCCTTACATTTGTTCTTGATTAATAATATAAATTGGAGTTGTCTTATTTACAGTATTGAGTCGTACTAAGATTACATGATAGATAACATGTTTGTAATTTGAACGGTGAGATAAATTAGATTTTTGCTATAAATAACCATTATGCGATAAAATAAAAATCTATATCACGATGTTCAAAGAAGTAAATGTTATTTTGTGAAAAAGTAATGTTTAGTTAAACTTCTTAAATAGGATGCAATTTTTTAATTGATGAAAGGCTTTTGAATATTGAAAAAAATTACAGACATGTAGCTGCGAAAAAGGCTGCACCGACTACGGTCTTTGAATGTACATACTACAAATTCTCTAATAATAGTGTTAATAGTTTGTAAAGTTGTGATAGCCCAGTGGTGAAACCGTGCAACTCTTTAGAAGGTGGTCACGAGTTCAACCAGGCAGGCACCAATTAGTTTTTCTGTTGAAACTTATGGATCTAATTGATAACTGCAATTTATTACACTCTCTTCGGTAAAGGAAAACATCGTAACAGCACCAACAACACTCTACACACATTCACTACGACAATCTCTCAATCGTTTCGCCCCGTAACCGAAGCATCGGGAGATAAGCTCCACGATAAAATATATAACAATAATCCAGAAAAGCCTATCTCCTAATGATTGGTAAGAGGCAAAACGACGATCACTTTAGAGATTGTTGTAGTGATTGTGTAGTGCGTTATTAGTGGTAGTTTTTAAGAATACGTGCGGTAACTTATCCTTTTTTTTATAGGGAAAAAACCCTTTATAGGTACCGCCGCCCGACGAGGACAGGCGACGGTTATGTCGGACTCGCACCGACTAAAACAACCTGTGTGTGTGCTCTACCACGCTGCGGGTGGCGGTACATAGTATCGTCATTACAATGATTTTCTTAACCAACGCGGATTATAGCAAAATAATTCTATCATAACTTTTGAATTAATAATATCCAAACTTCGCATCTAATGCGAAATATTTTTGACAGCACATTATCAAGATACATGGTGATAATCATCGTTTATCAGTTCTTCTTGCTTTCAAATTAACATGTAATATCCTCGATTGATTTAAAGCTTGTTATATCTTTACATGTTCAATCTACGCACGCACGCCAATGATAATTAAAAATTTTATTTACTCTATAAATGGAGTAACATGCAAAATTATTTGCTCATACATTAGTCATTATTACCTAAGCTGTGTACCGTTAATGGTTAATAAAAATAATACACCATTTCGAAACTCGAAATAGATAAAAATGCGATTAACTAAGTAAAGGCATACTTAAAAACCAATTAATTTGAACAACAGTTAAATTAGTACTTATTCTCACTGCAATATATAGGTTTTTTATGTTTTTTTAATTTATGTAAATAGTTTGCAAAATAACATTAGATTAATAAAGGAGAATATAAAAAAAAAACAGGTTGTAACATTGCTTTCGTGCATACAGGTTTTAAAGTTAAAATTGTTTCAGATATACGTATAGTATATTTTTACTGATATAGCAGATATTTGAAGTACGCCGTGTGGTATCCACTGAATAAAATAGTACCACCCCCATTTCTTACCGAGGTGTCGTAAAATACGACTAAGGTCAACATACCTTAGTCGTATTTTACGTCAGGTAGGCGGCCGGTCGTAAAAACGCAGCCAAACACGTCACAACATGTTTATAACATGTTGTGCCGACCCCACTTAGAGTGTTGTATGTAGGATGTTAATATTTACTAAGCAGAAATGCTCTTAAAATAGTATATAGATCTACTTACTTTTCGAACCTGACATCTGTAAGTGACCTGTTAAGTGAGATCATATCGCTAGCCAACAAATTAAACTGATTCTCTTGAAATTTGTCCAACATTAACTTCTCTTGTTCAATTGGAATGTTTACAGCCTTACCTGAAAATTTCTTTCATCGTTATTGCTGTCAACTGACATTTGTAAATTATATTAACTAGCAGACAATAGTCTATAATAATCATATAGTCTCAACTCTCAACTGTATAAGTCACACTTCAATATTTAAAAGCTCATATAAAATTTAATATCTAGGTGACCGAGCCTTGCTCGGTAATTTTTTACAAAAACAAAAAACTTAAAATAATAATAGGGTAGGTGGGGCTCGTTCCTAGGTATTTTCAGCGACCAGCTATACCCTGAATTAGATACACTGACTTGATAGTTATTAACAAAATTCAATTAAATATAAATTTTTGTATTTTTTAATGTCCAAAAAACAGGGATAAACGAATTTTTTAAAATAAAACCTAGGTAGATCGATTTTTCTCCCCAAAAACCCCCTACTACATGCTAAATTTTAGGAAAATTGTTGCAGCCGTTTCCGAGATTCCGAAAATATATTCATACAAGATTAACTCATTTAAATATTAAAGATAGAAAAAAAACTTACCCATCTCTCCAGGCAATTCCCCCTGAGGTCTCACTGATGGGGCAGGCTTCCACTTTTTCAAACGAGACCTTGGATATGGTGGTAGCATCAAATCATCACCAATATCATGTTCAATCTCATTTTCTTCAATATTTGTATCTTCATCATCTATGTCCTTTTTTAATGCTGCAGCAATAGCTGCTTTTTTACCACCTAACTCTTCAATTTTCTGTGAGAAACGTTATAAGCCATAATAATAAATTTGTTACATGCAGTACTGCTATATATATAGCAGTACTGCATATAACAAACAAATTAACAATTAACAATTTATTTTATTATTGACTGGCCCGTTGGCGTAGCGGGTAGTGACCTTGCCTTCAGCTCCACAGATCGCAGGTTCGAAGTATGTATTTAAAAATATATATAAGTATATATTCAGCAGTTGTCTATCTACTATAACACAAGTATTAAGGTAGTTACTTTGGGGACTGATGACTGTGTAAGTGTCCCATATATAAAAAAAATGTATTTGCTTTGAACACACTGTGATATATAATACTAAATAAAAGTGAGAATAAATGCTTATATATCTCTTTGTATTTATAAGACAACTTACTAACAAGCAAGCCTAATAACATTTAGAGTAAAATGAATTAATTGTTTAAAGTATAAGTTTCAGAAAAATATTTTTTCAAATTCATATCTCTGTCCAGATTAAGAGTTTCAAATTTTTAAAGTGTATGATTTTTTAATAGAAACTATTGTAATTGGTATTCATAATAAATTTATGGAAACCACGATAATGCTGCATAAATCTTATAAATAAGAGCCCCATATGAGCTTGAAACTAGTCAGACCCATTTGATCAATTTGATGTGAGTATAGCCGGTTTCTATACATTAATTAGTGATTTGTTTAAGTATTGTAAAGACGAACAATGAAAAAACGACTCACCTTTACTAAAACATAATCACTATTAACATTCTTAGGTTTACTGCAATCCCATCCTTCACCAATGCAGTCTGAATAAAAAGTCAAGAGTGCAACATCTACTAAAAGCCACACTAAAGATGTGAGTAGGATAATACGACATGTGTGAATCCTTATCTTGCTTCTAAACATTTTGCCTAAATAATAGACTGAAGAAACTTATTTTTAATGCCACATGTCAAAACAGAATAGGCTCTATAGATCTGCAACAAAGAAACAAAAACTATTCATTAGCTAATACTTACGAAGGATTATGACATTTAGAATATTTTATTCTTATAGCATTGAAGTCAAACTTTGCATTAAATTGTATATAATTATAAGTTCAACATTAATAAGTAGGCCCGCGGAAATTACCTAAGATCTATGAAATAAAACAAATAATATTACTTATATTCATTATAAACATAACCTAAGGCTTAATATAAAAAAACTGTTTCTTACATTTTATTAATTCTTTATGCTAGCATTTAATCGCTAGCGGTCTACAATCACCAAATCTAAATACGTCAAACCAACTTTCTAGCAAGAGTGCCGTGTCCACATACGTTCGGATACACTTTATGCAAATGAAGATATTCATAAAAGATTAAGATGATTTAAAAATTTCTAATTGAAATTTAATAATCTAATATAAATTATTGCATTAATAATTTTATTGTATTATCGCTCTCTTTATTTGCACAATAATGTAATAAAGGACAAAAAAGACCATGATCACAGTTAGTAATCTATGATGATCACTTTTTTTTTTAAATGGAAGTTCTGTAATCTATATAATTTTTATTTGATCATAGACTACTACCATAGATTACTAACTATAAAACTATGTGGCGTAGAGTTATAACTTATAGAGTAGGGGAGTCATAAAATAACATAGAAAAGAGAGACAGATAGAAACATTTCATATCATTTTCTTTCTCTTTATTGTCACCCATCACTCATTTTCTTATCTCACTCGCGCAGACACTCATAAATTTAAATTTAATTTTTTAATTAAGGAATGAGTATTAAATGAATTGAATATATTTATTTATGAAACTTATAAAATTAAATATACACCACAGAATATGTATATTTCACGTTTCACATAAAGTTATCGCTATCACTGCTTCGCATTATCTAATCACAAAAAGTGTATCATCGATAAAGTTATTTGTGTCGTTATACACTGACATTTTATATCGTATTAATGTAAATTATAATAGGTAAAAATTCAAAATAATCCATATTTAATAAAAGAGTATGTGATATACCAGTTTGGAATAGTTTTTGTTAAAATAACATAGACTTTCATTAATGTGATGTCATGAAAAAAAAGTGATCATGTGATGTTAACCAAAAATTGTGGAATATAAGATGAATCACAGTGCAAGAAATGACATTAATTATAAATTCATTATTACTCTTTGAATGCCAAGAATTGAAAATGAAGACTAAAAGTGACATGCCATAGGTGACCCGTGACATGCCGTTATGTCATTTGTCTGTGTTGCTGACATTTATAAAAAAAAACATTGATATTGCACAAATGTTTCTATTTATATTATAATAACAGGTTCTTAATATTTATATTATTGAGGCAAAGTTCTAGTGACTATCGAAGTTGACTGACCTATTGTATATTTGTTTGATTGATTTGTTAATGTTCTACGTGTGGTTCTATTAATTAGATTAATTGATGAGTTCATTGGTGATGAACAGAGCTAAAAGCAATAATGCTAAAATGGAGAACCACTCCAAGAATATCGATGAAACAGTCATGAGTTCGGATGTGTATAGATTAATAGCGAATGAAGACAAACCGCCAGATATAAAACATGCCAAAGAAAATTCATGGATTGCTGGTGTGCAAATGTTCGCGTCACTCTTACTTGCTGGATTTGGCATGGTGGCCGCCAGCCTCCTATTGGATGTCGTTCAACATTGGCAAGTTTTTGAGCAAGTGCAAGAAGTGGTTATTTTAGTACCAGCACTATTAGGCTTAAAGGGCAATTTGGAAATGACATTAGCATCACGACTTTCGACCCATGCACATTTAGGACATCTTGAAACAAATTTAAGTTCATTAATTATAGGTAATTTGTGTCTTGTGCAATGCCAAGCTATTTTAGTTGGTTTTCTTGCTGCAATGGCAGCTGTAACAATGGGCTGGATACCTAAAGGAAATTTTAATACTAATCATGCAATGTTGTTGTGTGCTTCAAGTGTACTTACAGCATCATTTGCTAGTCTTGTTCTTGGCTTAATCATGATTGGTGTGATTGTTGTGTCCAAAAAGGTAAATATAAATCCTGATAATGTAGCAACTCCTATAGCTGCAAGTCTTGGTGATTTGACCACATTAGCATTATTGTCTTGGATAGCTTCATTGTTATATCGTTCAATAGATACAAGCGCTGTATTACCATCTATGATCATAACTGCAGGTGCTATATTGGTACCATTATGTGGGTATATTGCTTGGAAAAATCCCTTTACACAACAAGCTTTGGATGAAGGATGGGTGCCTGTTGTTTCAGCTATGGTTATAAGTAGTGCTGGGGGTCTAATTTTAGACTATACAGTGGTTAATTATCAAGGCATAGCTGTATTCCAATTAGTAATAAATGGAATAGGTGGGAACATGGTTGCTCTTCATGCATCAAGATTATCTACATTGTTACACACAGGCCAAAAAGAAGGATCTGTTATTAGTAAAACAAGCAAATTGTTAATGTTAATGGTAATACCAGGACAGTTGATATTTATATATACAATAGGGTATATTAAAGCAGGTCACACTTCATTGACACCAATTTTTACTTTAATTTACATGACTGCTGCCTTACTACAGGTATTTCTTCTATTAACTATAAGTCATTATATGGTAAAATGGATGTGGAAATTAGGTTTAGATCCTGACAATTCTGCTATTCCTTATTTAACTGCTCTGGGAGATTTGCTTGGAACAGCATTATTAGGAATTGCTTTCCACATACTGTATGCTATAGGTGACAAGGATAGAGATGTTGGTGACTAAATATTGCCAAAATAGATAATTTTTAAGTATTTGAAATTTTTACTCCTTTTATCTTTTAATTAAATGTTTTTGTTGTACTTAAAATTATTATTTTTTTTAGTTTTATATACATATGTTCTATAAGCATAATATTTTATTTATAGAAATTTGTACTTATATTTAATCTAGAATTCAGACTTAATTGGTGCTATTACAATATTTGCATATCTGCCCATTCACACATTCACTTTTATGTTAAATGGCAATCAAAATTATTAATTAATGTAAATATCTGTTTACCTTATTCTATTTTTAGCTCAATTGCAATTTTAAATACTTAATAATGAATTCTGTGAACTTAGAATTTTGTTAGAATTATCTTATACTTTGTGTATAATCTAAAATTCATATAGTTTATCATTTAATATTTTAATCAAATAATCAATGTGATTCATATTGGACTGTGTAAATAATATGATAATAGACCATATGGGTTTTATGTAACATGAGCTGCATTCAGCTTATCAATATAAGACTGAAATTTAAAATCTAACATGTAATGAGTAAAATATTATATATACACATATATAAAATTAAACCATGACACTATTTATTGCTGACATCATACAAATATACTTGTACACATTTATATTTTTCATTAAATTAAAAATTAATTGAATATTTCAATTCCTTTATGAAGACATGTTAAAATAAAATCTTAAAAATATGCACAGAGTTTTTCATTAAATAACTTAACTCCCTAGTTATTTTGAAACCAATTTAATTACAATTATAGATTACTTTTGTGAAGATTTTCAGTAACACATTATGAATACCAAAAGAATTAAGAAAAAAAAACCTATTTTATAAAACAAAGTCAGCCTTCTCTGTCTGTTCACAATAAACTTAAAACTATTGAACAGATTTGCATGCTGTTTACTCCAATAGAGTGATTTAGAATAGAATACCCCAATAAACAAAGGTTTAGATGTATACTTTATTCAAGTTTTGTGTAAATTGGTTTAAATATAAGAATAATTGTGAAAATGTCTGAAAAGAGAGATTTCATTAAGGACTTTGCCTAATCCCTTGGGGATATATTAAAATGATAAGTGTGATATGCTATTTAATTTTTAACAGAACGTCTATGATAGCATAAATAAATATATCTTCAATTAAGGATGGCTTACTATTGCTATTCTACTTCTCAGAAGATGGTCACATACGCTGAACCATACTAATTATTGGTTAAAGCTATACAGCATTAATTCTTATCAGCTTATATACATCAATTACCTTCACATTTCATGCTTTACATTTGAGTTCCTTTTACCTCGAGTTTAGTTATCACAGAATAATAATTAATAAGCATCAAAAAAATTGATAATGGGTCAGACTTGGTTCAGTTAAGTGGTATTAGAAAAAAAATATACAGCATAAATAAATTTAGGAACAAATTGTAAGAATAGAATCCACTGTTTTAATCTTAATTTTAAACCTCTTGCTGACATTTATAACCTTTTGATCCCAATATAATAATACACATATATTTAATTTTAATATATCTTTAGAAACTACACAAGTTAAAATGCAAATGTTTGTATATATCATAATTATGTTAAATTATATCTTTTCTAACATAACTTATAACAACTTAAAATATATAAGGTTATAAGTATCTAGAGGCATTTTAGAAAGATAATGATACATATTAACATTTTTATAGCCATTTCATAGTAACATAACATTTTATAGTTAAATATAGTTTTTTACTATACAGTTTGATTAAAAGCTTTCAACTTCAAACTTTCCTCAACCTTTCTTATAAAATATAAAAAAATAAAACAAAATCATAGTTTATTTTATTTATTGTCTTAATCTAATGCTTATTTGACTTCGCGTAACCTTCTAACAGCTGATCGGCAGGATGAGGCAGCAGTGGTAGAGAATACCCATGCACCTCCAGCTACAGTTCTTTTACAACGTTTACAGGACCAGATGCCAACACAACTACGCTTCATGGCATCCTGGAAAATATAATCATCATCATCCTTCTACCCTTATCTCACTCTGAGTTGGGTCGGCACATGTTATTAACATGCTGTCACATGAATTGGCTGCATTTTTACGACTGGCCGCCTGCCTGACGTCAACTTACCTTAGTCGTATTTTACAATACCTCAGTAACAAATGAGTTTGGTCTATTCTACTCAGCCAGATACCACATGGCAGGTCGACTTACCTTAGTCAGCTTTCACGACACCTCGTTAAGAAATGGGGATGGTCTATTCTACTTAGCCGGATACCACACAGCCAAATATATAACCGTATATTATTTTATAAATACTGTATATCATTTTAATTCTCAATTATCATAATGGTGCCTAGCATCTAACTATAAAACTATGTAGAAATATTACATTTAGAATCACAAGAGTTAAATTATAATAATTTCAGTAAAATTAAATTCAAGCGAGTACTTTAATTTTTATGAAGGTGAAATTTAATGTAATCACAATAACATATAAAAGTAACACACAACTGTATATGTAAGTTCGTTTCATCAATGTAAAATTGCCCAAATGTCAAAAATTTTTAACTTCTAATTATATGTTTATTGACATTTGAATTATTAGTAACCGTTTGAGCTATTAGTAACAATTTAGAACATGTTGCAGATATATGTAATATAGCAATTTTTAAATTTAACATTCATGTGTCACTTTTTTACTGAGTATTAAGTAAAATTATTAATGGTGATGTTGAAATGGGAGACAAGATGACAGTTCATGTCAAATGAATAATTTATAAGCATATCAGTTTAACAATAATAACTAACCTTCCCACAGAAGGAGCAAGTGTACTTAGCATGTTGAGTTACTTCCATTTTTTTTACCATTTTTCTTAATGAAGCACCATAACGTGTGCCATATTTTCCTGTGATTCCAACCTTTTTCGTGCGTTTCGCCTGAAATCATTTTGGACCTATGTAATAGCACATCATTTACATCCGTAAACCATTGGTCGTATGCGTAAAATAATAAACACTCATTTTTAAACACTTGCATAGTTCACAATATAACTTTTAAAAAACGTAAAAAGAATAAAGATTAATGAAGTATTTTGAAATTAGATTCTCACCATTGTGAAATAACCTGTCTAACACAACAGTTGACAGCAAAAGAAATATGTCAGTGTGACAGCTATCTATCCTTATCGAATGTCATTTTTTTTCATAGCTTTTTGGAATAATTTAAATGCATCAAATACCGTTTTGAACATATATTGAGTATATAGCCACGACTGTTGGATGTGTCCAGTGGGACACCATAATGTGATAGCTTTACTGCCGCACTGGCGTATTTCATATCTCTTATTAAAGATTTAGGAAAAGTAGGTACATACTTATAACATGCTAGTGTAGTATAAAAAAAATGCAAAAAAAAGACTGTAACGAGAAGTGAATGAAAGGGTTATTCTTAACTTTTTAATTTTATCTTTTCTGTACTTTTATGTGTGTATAAATTAAAATAATCTGTGCATAAAATTTATACATTTAATTTATCGGATTACTAGTCTGTGTTGTACTGTATCCCATGCTGTCACATACTTAAATGTCAATGTCATTGAAATTTTCCTTTCAACGACCTACAAGTTCTTAAAGGTCGATCCTTTACTTATTAATTAAAATAACCGTCCCGGATAACTGGACGGGTTATATAAAAATGCTGCGAACGATTCTAGTACGAAACCAAGTTTTGAATGATAACTTGAAAAGAGCTATTCGTAATAACATAACAAGATGTATAAGTACGGAGTTAGCCCGAAGAAAACAGCTTAATAAGTAAGTTTGTTATAATTTTCGCCACTTTAATTCACTTCCCAAATTGTATGTTGTTAAGATTTTGTGCAATACTATTCGCTAGTATTGCACACTTATAATATCACCAAAATTCGTGTATAACACCCGTTCGCAGACCTAATTGCATAACCAAATCAAAACGTCAATTATATTTAAGATTATAACGAACAACAACAAAATTTAGGAACATATAATTATAAAAATCCTGTAAATTTAAAGAGACAATTATCATTATAGCCTTGATTCTTTATATTTCTTTAATTTAACTAAGTTTCTCTCATACATTTTTTAGTAAGTGATTTATTTTTGTCATACTTATATTCATGAAAAAATTAATGTTTTAATTTTTTTTCAGTGTTAAAATTATTTTGAAAATATATTTTATAAAATGTCATGTGTTTTAGACTACTTAATCCACCACAGAAAAATTACAAATCAACCCCAGAATGGAATATCCAAATAAGATACTATTCAAGTTTCCCTTCACACACCAAGGTGAAAGTGCCTGCACTGTCCCCAACTATGGAAAGTGGTTCAATTGTTAGTTGGGAGAAGAAGGAGGGTGATAAATTAAGTGAAGGTAATAGCAAAAGGTATTTTTATGTTAAAATTACTATTTTATGCTAAGCAGAATTAAAGGGAATGAAAAAAAGTAAAAGTTGAACAGTTAGAAAGGTATAACAATAATTTCAATATTGAGGACAATCATCATCTTCCTGCCCTTATCCCACTCTATGTGGGGTTGGCACAACATGTTATAAACATGCTGTCTCATGAATTGGACTGCGTTTTTACGACCGGCCGCCTGCCTGACATCAACTTACCTTCGTCATATTTTACGACTCCTCAATAAGAAAGAGGGTGGTCTATTTTACTCAACCGGTGGGTCAACTTACCGTAGTCGCCTTTTACAACACCTCGGTAAGATATGAGGTTAGTCTTTTCTACTCAGCCGGATACCACACGGCAGATTGACTTACCTTAGTCGCCTTTTACGACACCTCGGTAAGAAATGAGGGTGGTACTTTTCTATTCAGCTGGATACCGCACGGCGTATATAACAATAATTTTAATGTTGAAGGCAATATCTGAATTAAATACCTATATTATTTGTGACTAGGATAATTATGGTAAATTTATTTCCCAGGAAGTAATAAAATATTGCAAATTATTCTTTACATTGACAATTTCCTCTATAAATCATATATACCAATATATCTTCATCAATTTATATAATAACATATATAACAGTGTTAGAAAACCTTAAGCATATTAAAATATCTAATTTAAATGTTTTGGCACTAAAATGTGGTGGTACTTTTGCTTTATTTCTGTTTCCAATTTTGTTGTGGTCCATGTTAAAAAAACGTCATCTTCCTGCCCTTATCCCACTCTAAGTGAAGTTGGCATAACATGTTATAAACATGCTGTCACATTATTTGGCTGCGTTTTTACGACCGGCCGCCTGCCTGGCGTCAACTTACCTCAGTCGTATTTTACGACACCTTGCTAAACCGGATACCACATGGTGGGTCAACTTACCTTGTCGCCTTTTACGACACCTCGGTAAGAAATGAGGGTAGTACTATTCTATTCAGCCGGATACCACACGGCATGTCCATGTTAAAAAAAAAAGTTTGCTCCAAATTTTTTTTTTGCTATTATAGGTACTGATAAAATTTTTTAGAGACAAATTGTCTCCACAATTAGCACTTAGGAACTGCATCATAGTACTTTTTTTAAATTATGCCTTAAAAAAATTGCAAAGCCAATAATTGAACTATCACAGGTGATCTTCTGTGCGAGATTGAAACAGATAAGGCAACAATGGGCTTTGAGACACCAGAAGAAGGTTATTTAGCGAAAGTTCTTATACCTGCGGGTACAAAGGGTGTGCCTGTAGGGACATTACTCTGTATCATTGTTGAAAATCAGGCTGACGTTGCAGCATTTAAAGACTTTAAGGATGACGGTAAGTATAACAATGAAAATTGGACTATAATTATAGTCTGTGTTCTTAATTATAAAATGTGTTAAAAACTCAAGTTTCAGTTAATTTGAGTGCATTATTTAAAAATGCAGAATGTAACATTCTATACTGTGTTAAATTCCCTCCCTTTTAATTTGTTTGCATGCACTCTATAAACCAATATAACAAAAGCTGATTTGTAAACATACATATTAAATATAAAAATTTACAATTTATAAATACATTAGGATAGTAAGATGTATTTTAAATATTTGTAATTTATTTCAACTGTACAAAAATCTTGTAAAAAAAGTAGTTTATCATATTGATACTTGATGATTCAAAAGTGCTTGAAAGAGCTTATTTGAATAAAGATGATTTGATTGATTTGATTTGAAATTTTTTTTTTATTATACAGTCCTATTGTCATTCTGTTTTGAGTATTCTCAGTTTTCTGTTTTAAAGAAATGAGATCATTTTCAATTCAAACTTTAACATTAAACATTTATTTCAAATTCCATGGTATATTAAAAATACTTATTGCACTTTCATTACTTTAACATTTTTCCCGATTGTATTAACATTTCTGCATCCCACAGCATCTGGAGCACCAGCTAAACCAGCACCAAAAAAACAACCAACAGGTTATTTTCAATTTATTTTAATTGTTTTTCATAAATATTTTCATATTCATGTAAGTAACGGCCTGTTACTATCCCACTGCTGGGCATAGGCCTCTTCTCTCCGTTTTTTAGTTTTGGAGAGAAGTATTGGAGCTAAGACCTATTATGCTGCTCCAATCCGGATTGTTAGGTTACACGTATCTCCTGAATTCTTTAGAGATATGCAGGTTTCCTCACGATGTTTCCTTCACCGAAAAGCGTGTGATAAATTGCAATTATCAATTAGACACATAATTTCTTACTAGAAAACTCATTGGTGCCTGCTACCACAGCTTTCATATTCATGAAATTTTATTAATTGATGTTATGTGTTTAATGAACTTGTCGACCTTAGATAGACTAATTGTAAACCTTAATTACAAATTTAAAGTCAATCAACACATTTCATAAGCGACAAGTACAAAATAAAAAGACCTATTGCTAAGACCATACCATTTACTATTTAATACTACATTATACGTCATCATCCTCCTGCCCTTATTCCATTCTAAGAGAGGTCGGCACAACATGGTATAACATGTCGCATAATTTGGCTGCACATTTACTACCGGCCGCCTGCCTGACGTCAACTTACCGTAGACGTATTTTACGACACCTCAGTAAGCAATGAGGTTGGTTTATTCTACTCAGCCGGATACCACACGGCGGGACGACTTACTTTAGTCTCCTTTTACGACACCCCGGTAAGAAATGAGGGTGGTCTATTCTACTCAGCCGGATACCTTATGGCATAAGGCTACATTATACGTGTCAGCTGTGTATCGTACACCTACTCCAAAGGTAGGTAGTACCTAAAGGTACTAAACTAAAGGTAAGCATGTAAAACAACAAGGTTATTTTTTTTTATTTGCGCCATGACGCACACACACACACACACAGGTATTTTAAACCTTTTCTATAAAACGACGGAAAATATTAAATATACTATAATACTGCAGTGACTTCATAAAAGATTGATATTGTGTTACATCAGATAATTTTATGTAATTACTATTACCAGAATAGCATATTCAATTTGTCTAATCGGTTTTAATATGCATCTGATGAATATATTTTATGAAATAAAATGTTTATGCTTTTTGTATCAAAAGCATCAATATTTGATTTTATAAAAGAAATATTTCATCAATGAAATTATTTTGACATGTGCAGTTTCGTTTCAATTTCTATATTTGTAGATCTTGTTATTGCAATAAAATGTTTGTCACGCCTGAATCATATGGTTTTGTTTGTTTACGTTTAGTTAAGTACCTAAACCTACGGACTATAGTAATGTAATCGTCATGCTTGGTGACGTTAGAATACCGAATTAGAACTCATTAGAGTCAGAAGAACTTTTATTTAGTTGATTCATGCTGTAACAGATTATTTAAAATGACAGCGCCTGCTTCGGCGCCAGCTGCTGCACCAGCAGCGCCAGCCCCAGCAGCAGCGGCTCCAGCTCGACCTGCTGCTGCTGCAGCTGCGGCCGCCCCCGCTGCACCTGCAGCCGACCAACATAGCAGGATCTACGCCAGCCCAATGGCCAGACGTTTGGCTGAGCTCAAGAATATTCGTCTTGGTGGTAAGTCATTTATTAAGTCATAGTAGATTATGATACTGTTGCATAATAAGGGTTCTTATAACACGAGTGTGTTATAAAAAAACGAACCGCAGGCGAGTTTTTTTATAGTATCACACGAGTGTGATACTGATACTATATAAAGACCAAGTTATGCAACAGTGTCATACACTACTTTATCTACTTCCATACTATAATTCGTAAAACAATATTAATAGAAATCAAACTTTATTTAAATATTGAAGATATTTTTTAAATGTCAAATGTTAGCGCCAATGCGCAAACATCGTTTGCGCATGCGTGTTGCGTCGCCGCGGACTCGTTCAGTGAAACCTTTTTTTTTTAAGGTATAGGTTCAACCTCCTTGGTCCAGTTGGAGGTTGTATAGTGTATCGTTATGATTAAAAAGTTATATTACGATAAAAGTGTCCATACAAAACCTGTATCGCAATAAAACTTTTTAATTTTGGCCTGAACGTAATGTTTGTCATAAGAATTTTGGTTTTAGTTTTATAATCTTTGTATTATAGTTCAGAGTAGATAAAATAAATCAATGATACCAAGGCTATGGCTTCAGATAGTTCGTAGATCGTTTGTGTGCTTTGGTATACATTTTTATAATATTTAATGTATCTATGGCAAGAAATTGTTTTATTATACAGTCCTATTGTTATTCCCAGTTTTCTATTTCAAAGTAATGAGGTAATTTCAATTCAAACTTTGACATTTTTTAGCCTTTAGCTCTCACAGCCCCCTTTAACCGAGGCATCGTCAGGAGATAGACTCCACGACAAAATCGCAAATGCTTTGCGATTACGGGGCGGAACAATTGTTGAGATTGTGGTAGTGAATGTGTGCAGTGCTTGTGTATTGTTGTGTCATCGGTGTCGGGTAGTGCATGAGTTCTTACAAATTCTGCATGTATCAGATGTATCAGGTATGAGAACGAATAGTACAATCTACATTTAGCATTACATATATTTTCTTTTATCGCGGATTATAGCAAAATAATATTCTCATTACTTTTGTATTATGGACCTCCGCAAAGTAACGCTTAATTCTATAAATTATCTAACGACCCTCAAGAGCCCTTTAATTGGTGCACTCAACAGGGCAGGGTTCAGGACTATATGGGTCGCTAAAGAGTGGTGATCTCGCAGCCGCCGCCGCAGCAACCGCTGCGCTACCACCACCACCAGCACCGTCTCCTGGAGCCACCTTCACTGATATACCGCTCAGTGGTATGAGGGAGACCATCGCGAAACGACTGTCAGCCGCCAAACAGACCATACCACATTACCAGCTCAGCGCCACTGTTAATGTTGAGAAGTTGCTTGCTATGAGAAAGGAAGTCAATGACCGATTGGCTGCCGAAAAATCTAATATTAAGGTAACATTATTTTATCCCTTACGAGGTTTTTTAAATAAATGCAATAATAATATTGTCATTATCCTTTTGTTATAGATTTTCGCAAAGTAACGACTGATTCTATGTTATTTTATTGAGATACTTATAGAAGTATGTCTTTTTTTAATACTATAGTAGGTGCAATAGAAATGTAATTTTTTTATAATTCCTTTAATCGGAATTATACCTATAAAATTTATGTAATACAAATAGAATGCCATGAAATTACACTAGCACTGAGTCAAAGTCATAAAGATTAATATATTACACATACATCCTCCTGCACTTATCCCACTCTAAGTGGGATCGGCACAACATGTTATAAGCATGCTGTCACATGATTTGGCTGCGTTTTTACGACCGGCCGCCTGCCTGACATCAACTTACCTTAGACGTATTTTACGACACCTCGGTAAGAAAGAGGGTGGTCTATTCTACTAAACCGGAAACCAGACGGCGGATCGACTTACCCTATAGAAGTGACATTTTTTATATAATTCTGATTTTAAGAAAATTTATGTACTACACATATAGAATGCCACCAAGTTACACTACCACTAAGTCAAAGTCATAAAGATCAAATATATATTTACAAGAGAATTAAAAATTAAATGTTTTAAATGCAGGTATCTGTAAACGACTTCATACTGAAGGCTGTGGCAGCGGCGTGTAAGCGAGTGCCTACTGTCAACGCTCATTGGATGGAAACGTTTATTAGACAGTGAGTGATGAATGTTAATTAACATTTTAATTTAATATAATGTTTTAGAATTATAAGTAATTTTTTCGAATTGTCAGTTTGCTTTTTAAATGTAACGGCTTTTGCAACGTCACGGGACGGAATGGGAAGATGCAGCGATGTGTCAGTACAGAAACTAAAGCGCAAAAACTTTACTAGCAGTTTGGGACTGCTTGTTGTGAGTGATGTATATTATTTAGTGTTAGTATAAGATTCTATAATAAAATTCCGCAATCTTTTTCACTTTGCCGTTACTATTTAAAAATATATTAAAGGGAGGCTGATACAGAAAACACACTATACTGTTGAGGATTACATACATGATAATAATAGGTGGAAATAGCTAATCTTCAACCTTATGGCAGAAATCAATAAAAAATGTAGGTAACTAGTTATATGAATTATATTTTAAAAGAGCAACCGCTGAGTTTTTTGTCTTTTCTCGGTAGGAACAGCTTTCCTCACCAGCAGTAGAGTTGACGATTCAAAAGCACTTGTTTACAAATTTATTTGAATAAAAAATATTATGAATTTTTGAAAGCATGACTTGATGCTGCTGCCAGGATTGGCTACAGAAGAGGGAACTCCTCAACGGTTATTAGTAGGGACATGGAATTTTGTTAAAAGCTTTTTTAACTTGTTCGATTTCAGATTTTCTAACGTAGACGTAAGTGTAGCTGTAGCGACCCCATCCGGGCTGATAACACCGATTATATTTAACGCTGACTCTCGAGGTATCTTGGACATCTCAAACAATATGAAAGATCTCGCGAATAAGGCTAAAGAGGGACGTCTTCAGCCCCAGGAGTATCAGGGAGGAACAGTCACCGTCTCCAATTTGGGCATGTTTGGTAAGCTGTTTAATTAAAAAAAAATGAATTATATTGCTATAATCTGTGTTAGAGAAAATTTATATAATGCTAAAAATACATGCGTTTCGTGCTGTAACCGAAGCAAATTTATCAGATATTATACATATTATATTTATCAGATAGACTCTGATATCAGATAGAACTAAATTTCTAATCCATATTGTAATTTTTGAGTTTTTTGTATTGAATTTAATTTATTTATTACACACATAATACAATTTTTTATGACTATACCTAAATACAAAAAGAATAAATTTAATCCACACTAAGGTAAAACCTGTGTAATAAAAACAAAAAATTGTGTGTGAGTTGTGTGTGTGTGTGTGTGTGATGTATGTTGTGTGTGTAGGTATGTGTTAGTGCTATGTGTGTGAAGAGAGTGTCCTGGAAGTGAGAAAGTATAGAGATGTGCTGCAATAAGCTTATTTCTGAATAGTGAATGTGTGCAGTGCTTGTGTAGTACGTTGGTGGTGGTGTTGTTGATGCTTTTAATTTGTTTCTAAACGGGTTGTGAATATGTATATGGACGGATATGTGACTGGTGGGAGGCTGTAAAAGAGATGAATGCGTTGGGTGAAGTATAACATGAATTTAAAAGGAGTAGTAGAGAGTTTTTGATAGGAGAAAGAGAATTAAATAGAATGAAAGAGAAAATCATGGTGTTCCGACCCCACTTAACAAAGTAACTTTCATTCTATAAATGAAAAGGAATGCATTATAAATTCAAATAATATCGAGTTCATAAATAGTTTATATAACAAATGGGTATATAAAATTATAAGGCGTTATATAAATAATATGTGGGTTAAGGGCAGGAGGATAAGGATGTTATATGAAATAAGAAACAAGAAAATGGAACAGCGAAAAATTATTAATAAATCCTACTCATATTATTAATGCAAAAGTTTGTGAGTATGGATGTATGTTTGTTACTCTTTAACAGCGAATCCGCTGAAGCAATATCTATGAAAATTTGCATAATTTTTATTTATATGGAATAACATATAGGGTATGGAAATCCTGTTAATTCTACAGGAATAGGATGCGAAAAGCACCTTCTATGATCAACCTATCCACGCAAACGAAGTTGCGGATAAAAGCTAGTATTAATATACTTTTAAAATAGGGCTCGTAAGATTGAGACAAGGTTTTTTTTGCAGGTATCACGATGTTCAATGCAATCATAAACCCACCGCAATCGCTTATACTCGCCTGTGGCGGCCTACAAGAAATCGTCATAGCAGACAAAAACGAACCGCAAGGGTATGTATATCTACTAATACTATTAATACGACAGTCTGTCTATTAAGGTTTACTCCGTTGGAGCATTGTTGGTGATATTTTGTACAATTGAAGCTTTTATACTGGGAGAATAAACCACTTTCATTTCTTACCGAGTTGTCGTAAAAGGCGAGTAAGGTATGTGCCGTGTGGTATCTGGCTGAGTAGAATAGACTATCCTAAAAGATAGTAAAGAATAAGAATAATAAGAATATTCTAAAAGAAGGTGTCGTAAAAGACTAAGGTAAGTTAACGTCAGGCAGGCGGCCGATCGTAAAATATCTAGCCAATTCACATCACAACATGGTTAAAACATGTTGTGCCGACCCCATTTAGAGTGGGATAAGGGCAAGAGAATGATGATGATAAATCTTAAATACTGGGCTAACATATATGTGTTTTTTAAAGTAAGACCAATAATAGTACAGTAAATAATTGAGAATATTTTAACACTAAAGTCGACGCGAACGTAGTCGCGATTCTAATAAGCGAAACGTACTACCTTTACACCATCAAGTAATTCTTTAAATTTACCTAATAATATAAATTATCAATAATTGGATGATGTGAAATTGTATTTCGACGTTCTAGATGTCACTATGTGTCACTTAATTTGTCTTCTATGCATCACCATTGCATATTAATGATACGAGTGATTTTCATTGATTAAAGATTCCAAGATGCGATAAACACTGGTGAGACAGTGTTCCCTTTTTCTAGATGTTCACAGGTTCTTACAGGGGTACATAAATGAGATTTTCTTTTAAAAACTTATATGCTTAGATATTAACAATTTTTCAATGCTTTTTGGTGAAGGAAGACACGTAGAGGAAACCTGCATATCTCTGGAGAATTCCTGTAATATATATAACCTTCTAATCCGCATAGAAGCAGCATGTTAGGTATAATTTCCAACCCTTCTCACAAAAAACGAAGAGTCGAGGTCATTATTATTATTATTTTTTTTATTTATGATAACTTTATTGTAAACAATGCTAATTTAGATAATGTTTTGTTAAAACTAAATATACACAAAGGGCGGCCTTATCACTTAGTGATTTCTTCCAGGCAACCATAATATTAAGGTACTTAAAAAAAATAAAATCGATCGAGATGCAAGATGTAAAAATTGTTAGTGTCAATATTTTTTTTTTTAATTTTTAAGATTCCGGATGGCAAAGTTCGTAACATTCACGGCGTCGGCCGATCACCGGGTGATAGACGGCGCGGTCGGTGCGCAATGGATGAAAGTATTAAAGGAGAACATCGAGAACCCCGCCAACATCATACTGTAAATTAGCACATTTATTACATACACGTTATAATTCACTGATTAGTCATTTCGCATTAAATTTAGACTTCTTGCCTTTTCCGTATTTCAAGGTTGTAACAACCTGCAAAAAGTTTCTAGAATACATCCAGTAAATTAGTTAACGGTCTCTATGAAAAAGCTTTTGTTTATATACAACCAGTGACGTAGCTATTGGTGGGCTTAACGGGCAATGGGGGCTCGGGCCCCCTAATCTTCGGGGACCCCAACAAAGCTTGACCCCCCACCCCCCTTTGTAGTACATCGAATCTGGAAAATGAAGAATGCGAACCAAATAATTTCAAAAAGTTTAAATAGGGCCCTAGTTTTTTTTACCAGGGTCTTTTTATTCTATAGCTAAGCCACTATTGATATGTTTTATTTATTGGTAAATAATCAGGTGTGTTACTTTGTCTTACAGATTCTGTTATTTATGGTTAATATTAATAATTAATTCTGAGCCTTTAACGGAGTAAATATTTATTGATTTAATTAATACTTTTTGGTGTGAATTAAAAAAATGACATCAATATTTACCATATTTTCATATGGCACAATCAGTAAATTATAATATTATTTAACACTAAAACTGTCATATTCTTCGATTATACGGTATTGTTTTATATTAATTTTGACTTAGTCATATATTTATGAAATGATCGTTAAATTTTAATCATATAATATAATTGGTTAAACGTTCAAAGAATAATTTCGAAGGATATACAGAATTAAGGAACTATTTATTTATTATATTTAAGATCAGAGTTCAAATATAAGATTATAGAAAAAAAAAATATTATTCTCCTTTATTTTGATGCTATTAGGGGTTAATTGATTTATTTAAAAAATTAAGTGGACGCTCTTTATTTATATTAAAATCTGATTAATAAGTAAGATAAAATGTTTACTGCCTTTGTAACCCTCAAACTTGACGAACATGTTTTAAATTACTATCTATGTAGATAATGAACGGGATTATAATTGACGATTTATGAAATATGTAAATAAGATACTTTTTGAGTAATAAGTTTTAATATATCTTTATCTTAACTTGTACCGTTATTTAAACGTAATAGAAAGCTAGTTCACTCAGCATTATTCTTCTGAAATCAATATACTACAATTTTTGTATTAATAATACTGTTATAGTTTTTTTACTTATAACTTTAATATTTTTAAGTGTATAATTATATTATAATATAATTATCGGCTTCGAAAATTAGTATAACTGATTTAAAAAGTCTATTGCATACTAGAGAATGTGAATTATATTTCTATGGTTAAAATGGTACGTATCTAATTCAAGTATGGAAACCATTAGAATATTCTTGGATGCTTTACGCTCATATTAGGTAAAGTAAGCGATGCTAACGCGCTCGCCTATCCAGCCCAGTGATGTTTTAAAAACCATTACATTTAACAGGTATTTTAAATTCTTAGAAAAAGTATAAGCGGATATACATAGTAGTGTTGTCATTCATAATCCCGTTCTTTATATTGTATGCTTGTAAAACATAGTGTTACGAAATCATAAATATGCATTTTTGTAGTTTTGTTTATTTATTTTGGAGTAGAATCTATTTGTATAACTTTTTTTCATTGTAAAATCATTATTACACTTGAATAATCGTTGCGTATATTTCGATGGAAGCAATCGAGTTGTTACCATTTATATACTGCTTTGGTTAATTGCTAGATGATTTTATGGACGTTAGTGAATATATATTATTTATTAATAAAACTTGTTTTTTTTGTTGTAATTTTTTTGTAATGTGTATTATGACCCAAAATATGTATATTATTTTTATTTAAATCTTTTATCATTCGACATGTACGAGTTGAATTCACGTCTTCTGAGTAATAAGTCCAAATAGTTTTGCTAAAAAAAAAAAGCTAAACGTCAATGTCTTGTCGGCAAAGACATGCATTACAAAATATTGAGTTCATTTGAAAAATAGAATAGACGAATGACCTAAGAAACATAAATTTCATCGCATGATGTAAACATTTATGACATAGTAAATATATAATTTATAGAATTAGGCGTTACTTTGCGGAGATCCATAATACAAAATTAATAATAAAATTATTTTGCTATAATCCGCGATGTAGTAAAATAGAAAATATATAAAATTATTTTGCTATAATCCGCGATGCAGTAAAATAGAAAATATATAAAATGCTAAATGTTGAGTGGACAATCCATTTTCATATCTGATACATGCTGGATTCGTTAAAACACATGCAGAAACCACCACCACCACCACAATACACAAGCACTACATACGTTCACTATCACAAACTCACTTAAACAATCTATCAATTTTTTTTAATCACTACATATTATAAAACAAAGTCCCTATATCCCTATGTACGCATAAAACTTTAAAACTACGCAACAGATTTTGATGCGGTTTTTTTTAATAGATAGAGTGATTCTAGAGGAAGGTTTGTACGTATAATAACATTCAATACGGAGTAGAGAAATACTGTAATTTTTGAGGTTTCTGTAAATAATTACATTTTTTTCCGCTTACATTGCAAACGCAGGCTAAACCCTACGAGATTTATCAAAATAATGTACTAAGTATTTGTACATCTTGAAAAGGTCTACAGAAAAGTCCGCGATGGTATATGTCTATCTCTTATGGATAACCCACTATAGCATTTTTTGTCATTTACTTTTTAAGAAAAATTATGCCATATTTTTGAAGCAATTTTTATACAATACAGCATTAATCCTTATCCAATTAAGTACCTAAAATAAATAGTTGATTTAATATAAATCAATATGGCCGTTTATAGCATGTAATTTAAGTGAACATTTTCGGAGATATTACAGATTTAAAATGCCGTGAGGACGCCGCGCTTCGCCCTATAACACTTCGACTTTAGCAGCTATGTCGCTCTTTCAAGAGTTTGTTTAAATACATTCTGTAATTAATTGTAAAAATAAAATACATAGGGAAATTGTAAAAGTAAATAAGTAAAAATGTACTATACGAATTTAGATATTCCAAAGATAGCAGGAAATCTTCTTGGTATAGGGAAAGGAAATTGTTTCTTCTCCAAATTTAACGCTTGCGGGCCACGGGCAGTGATGAATAAATCAAAACAACTGGATCGATTTTAATCATTTTTTTTACACTGACTGACATAGGATATATATTTTATACCCGTGCGAAGCAGGGACAGGCCGCTAGTAGTAAATATACTTCAAATGATATATAGTCAAGGACTTGAGAAATTGTATATAATAGTTATCTGACTTTATCATAATCTAAATTTAAATCAAATAAGGGAAACCTAAGATTTAGGTATAAGATAAACCAAGGGCCTTTTTTAATTTTTAAACCTAATAAAAGAGGGACTTATTAATTCTATTTAATAGGTTTTGGGATTCAAGTTTGTAGTACTTTATTGATTTTATAATCCACACTCAAATTGCAAATGCCTATGTTTGTCTGTCTATGTATGCCTATGTATGCTTTCCTGGCAAATACCTTGAACAAATTGAAATGAAATTAGCTTTTTTACCCCATATGTTGTCACATGATTTGGCTACGTTTTATACGACCGGCCGCCTGCCTGACGTCAACTTAGTGGTATTTAACGACACCTCGGTAAGAAAGAGTCAATTCTTCTAAGCCGGATATCACACGGGGGTTTAACCTACCTTAGTATAACATATGGGGCAAAAAATTATTTTCACTTTCACTCATCATTTTCACTTTGGGACCAGAAACAAACATTTTAAGAGCAAGTAATTTATGGTGATTACATAAACATACGGGTCACATTGCGTTTTAATCGAATTACCTTTGTATAAGGTTCGTGACCACGGTGGATGCAACTCTGCCAAAACGTCGAACCTTCAAACCTGAAAGGTAATTCCATTAAAACGCAATGTGACCCGTGTGTTTATATAATAATTAGAATGAATCGCGAAAGTTTAAAATCTACTAATTTAGGGTACTTTTTTTAAGGGAGGGAGGGGGATTATTTGTATAATATACAAATAATCGCATGCTTAGATACATTACAAAAATCCCTGTGGGTTAACAAAAGTGTTTGATTAGATTAATTGCGATCTTTGTGGGTCATGGCCGAAAATATTTGTTACAGTTGCGTGCGAAAAGAAATGGCAGGCGTGTCACGAACGAGCCGTCACGCGAATGATATTGTTTATATTCATTAATAAATAGGTAATTAACCACTAATTTATTGTATAAACGTAGTCATTATTTATCTAGTGGTTCCAGGCGAAATTTTAGTGAGAACTAAGTTATATCGGGTAATATATTTTTCAAGACAACGTTTTTTTGCCTAAAGTATACATGGGAAATTTAAAATAGTATATTTCCCTATTTTCCTAGTCATGTTTCTTTATATTCTGTTTAAGTCCCAAAAAAAGGGGAAGGAGTTAATATTTTATATTTCCCAGGTTATATTAAACCATTGAAATTATTTTGAAAGAGAGATCCTTAATTTATTTATCTACTAGTTTTATAGCTAATATATTTTCTCGATATAACTAGATAACTATTTAATAAAATGGCCGACTCATCAGTGGATATTGAGTCGGAAATTGACACTAAACCCGCAAAAGAAATTCCTGTTATCCAGGATGAGGGGTTCTTTAAACACGACACTGGCGACACATACAACGGTTTCTTTGAAGCTAAGAAAAAAGATAGAAGCGTTAAAATGCACGGTAAGTAGCACATAAAATATCAACTATGTTAGATTTAGAAATAGGGGTCGTATTCGGCTAAGTAGAATAGACCACCTGAATTTCTTACGGTGGAGACGTTAAAGGCGACTAAGGTACGTTGACCAGCCGTGTTGTATTCGGCTTAGTAGAATATGAGGATGATGTTAGGTTATGAAGAAGAAATATCTATCTAGGGCGAAATTGTATTTTAGTAGTATTTATCACGGTTTCTCAAAATCATGGTGCTTTTATGTAAAAATCGCAAGTTATTGATTAATACGCGAACATAAGTAGCAGCCTTTATTTATCTCATTACTGGGCGTAAGATTATCTCTCCGTTTTATATATATATGTATATTTTTGGAATCTCGGAAACGGCTCCGATTTTCCTGAAATTCAGCGTGTAGGCGGTTTTGAGGGAGAAAACTCATCGATCTAGCTAGGTTTTATGTAAAAAAAAATCGTTTTATCCCTGTTTTTGGGCCATTAAAAAATACTAAAATTTATATTGAATTGAATTTTTGTCATAAATTGTCAAGTCAGCGTAGCTTATTCGGGGCACGGGCAGTCTCGAGAAATGTAAATACTAGAATCGAAACCCCAACATCATTATTTTTTTCCTTTTTTTTTTTTGTTTCTTTTTTAAGTTTCAAGCAAGGCTCGGTCTATCCAGGTACTAATTTTTTATAGCCTAAATATACGTAAATGAAGGCTGGTAAAACAAATTTAGTATATTTAACCGATTAAGGCATGCAAAAATTAATGTCAGAATAGAGAAAAGAAAAAAATCGATTTATGTATTAGATAATTTCCAAAGAGATTTATCTTACATCATACATATATAATAAATTTAATACTATCATATTTAATCACAATTTCCATTCAAAAATTATTGGATACTGTAAAAGTTACATTTAGTAGTGAACTTAAACTGTTGGGTTTGAACCCGTGACCACTTCGAAAGAGTCGCGCACAATTTTACCGCTGGTCTACCTACCATAGCTTAATAATCGCAAAGCCTTATCTCAGTCGTTTACTAATATTATATCAATTCAAAGAGTCCAACGACTCTTAGCACAAAAACCATTCGACCATTACAAAACGTTTTTGTCTTTCATCGCAGAGCTTAATGGGCTGTGCCGTGATTCCGGAACATCGTGTTGGGCGTTACGCCCTGATTGCTTTTAATGAATGTTTATTTCCTATTCGAAAAGCCGCTTCAAAATTAGTATATACCTGTCCCAAAAGACATTATTCATAATAAAATACAAGATAATTTATAAAAGCAGGCGTTACTTTGAGGAACTCCATAGTTACAATAAAATTACTTTGCTGTAATCCGAATTACGATTTTGTTCGTGGAGCCTTTCCTCCTGATGATGATTCAGTTTCGCGGCGAATTGATCGTAGATGTTGTGGTAGTGAGTGTGTGTAGTGCTTGTATGTTGGTGTTGGCGGCGTCTTTTGATACGTGTGGCGGCTTGTCCTACATGTATGTGGTTTGTGATTGTTGCCTGCTTCATACACTTAGCATTTTCTTAACAAACGCGGATTACAGCAAAGTTATTTTATTGTTACTTCAAATACAAGATATAAACAAAAGCTTTACAGAAATTTAAACTATACTTAGGTGCCTTAGTCGTTTTTTCTCTCTTAAGTCGTTTTTTCTTCTTCTACTCAGCCAGATACTACACGCCGGTCAAGTTACCTTAGTCGCCTCTTACGACACCTCGGTAAGAAATGAGGGTGGTCTATTCCATTCAGCCGGATACTACACGGCTTATGAAATTTAAAATTAGATTAGGCACTTATATAAGTATATCGGACACTTACACACACAGTCATCAATCCCTAAAGTAACTGTTCTTTTATGGGTGACAGACAACTGGTAAATATATAAATATATAATTTAAAATATATACATTAAATACATGTATTTATATACCCAGCTGTGATATCCCAGCGGTATCACTGTGCGACTCATTCGAGGAGGTCACCGGTTCAAAACCGGTTATGTGTCTAATTGTTATTGCAATTTACCACACGCGGTGAAGGAAAACATCATGATCCTGCATATCTCAAGAGAATTCTGGAGATATGTGTAACCTACCAATCCGCATTGGAGTAGCATGGTAGGTTAAGACCTATTGGCCTTTTCTCTCCGTTATTGGAGAAAAAAGGCCTATTCCCAGCAGTGGGAACGTAACAGGCCGCTACGTACTTTATTTACTACATACCTACACTCAAAGAACCCTCCGAACGAACCTACGACCTGTAGAGCTGTAGGCAGAGTCATTGCCAACTGCGCCACAGTGCTAATCAAAAATTAAAAACAAAGGATGCGATTCTGACCGATGTTAGACGAAGTATGGTATTTGTTCCCATGGTTTTCTGCTTTGATAAAGCCGCTGGTGTCCGATTATTGAGATATTGTGTTACGAAAGTGTTCCGCGGTCAAGCCAGACAGAATCGTAATACAAGACCAATGTATGTCCATTTCCGTCGTTCTACGGTGAAATGAACGGTCGTGTGGCATTAAAGAACTCTTAATTTTAAAAACATTAAATTTGCTGTAAAGAATTATCAACCTTAGGAAGACGTATTTAAAGTGAAGTGTGATTATCATACAATTGACCAATAAGAAGCGTTCAACTAGCACTTACAGTAAGAGTTGGACAGTATATGCAAGATTTTAAGAAGAAGAAAGAAAAAAAAAAAAAAAATTATAAAACATGATTCGATCACCTCAGGATGCCAAGTCTTCTTCTCAGCCTAACCTATCCAGCTGTTTGAATGAAGAGCGAGAAATTCCAATATCTAGAAAACGGAAAGTTCGTAGTACAAAAGATGATTTATCTGATGATCTTACTCAACTTAAGAAAGATATTACTTCATTAATAACAAGTTTAAGAAATGACCAAGATGATAAATTTTGTTCATTAAATGAAATGATAAAAGATCTCAAAAATCAAAATGAAGAAATTCTAAAACAAAACATAAAGATGCAAAGTGCTCTTGAAAATACTAGTACGATGTATACTGAATTAAAGCAACAGTACGAAAATATTTTATTAGAAAACTGTGAAACTCGATCTAGGGTAACCGAACTGGAAAAACAGATTGAAGACATCCGACGAAAGCAACTTGCTTCTTGTTTAGAAATTAGAAATGTTCCGTTTAATCAACAGCAGGATTTGAACTCAGTAGTAGATAATATTCATAAAGCTCTTGAAGTATTGATACCTTCGGAAGAGATCCAACAAGTCTACTATAATAAGATAAAACAAAAAAATATCTTGATGGTTCAATATAAATCTGAAAAAACACGGGATATTGTGATGAAAGGGTTAAAATCTTATAATAAAAAGAATATAATTGATAAATTTAATACCAAATCAATAGCCTTGCCTGGTCCAAAGCAACCTATCTTTATAACTGAGACTCTAACTCCATTAGGCAGAAAACTATACTACTTAGCGAGTCAATTAAAGAAGAAATACGGCTACAAATATTGCTGGATTACACATGGGAAAATATTTATACGAAAAAGTGAAGGTTCGGTTGCGATACAGGTACGATCACTGGAACAAATTAATAGTCTTGATGCAATGGACTCTAATGCTCAATTCTCTAAATCAGATGTAATTGCTATATGACTATTTTATATACGTGTATTAGATGTATATGCCTACATTTTAAAAGGAATCTATCATATACATTTTTACCTTATCTTGTTTGCATCTCAGTTAGTTAGTTTTAATACGGTTTTTATGTTAAGTTTAATGTTTAAGAGTATATCTTTTTATTATTTTTTCAAAATTCTTATATCTATAACAAACACTTTATATTTTATTCAGACAATACTTAAACAGTACAGACATAGGGCTTATGGGTTTATAAACAGTCGTATCACAGTCTTCTTGGAAGTGCATCGCAGCATCGTTCAAAACAAAAAAATAATAATTGTAGATAATGGCTAATATACCTATTGTATGTTCCGACATTGATACTGATGTTAATGTCGGTAAAGCTGCGATTGTCGATTTTCCAGAAGATTGTAAATCATTGATAAATCAAAACGATTCAAATTTTTGTATTCTATCCCAAAATATCAGAAGTATCACACGTAACTTTGATAACCTTTTAATTATACTAAAACGATTAGACATATCTTATGATCTCATAATACTAAGTGAATGTTGGCTCTCAGAGAACACCATCATACCTAATCTAAGCAATTATATATCATATTCGACAAAGAAATATCTGAACCAAAATGATGGTCTTATCATATATATGAAAGATGGGTTTAATTCTACTGTAACCGAACAAATTACTTATAATGAAGCTAATTGTATGGTAGTAACAATCGATTGTGATCTGGCTATTATAGCAATATACAGGCCACCGTCTTTTAAAACACTAGCTCCATTTTTAGATTCCCTTGATAAGTTATTATTTGACCTACGATACTTTAAAACAGTGGTTTTGACTGGAGACATAAATATAAACATAGTTGATGAACATTTGACTGGTAGTACCCTATATATGAATCTGCTAGCATCTCATGGTCTTTTAGCTACGCATACATATCCCACTAGATTACATAATTGTTTGGATCATTGTTTTATAAGAACAAAGAGCTTCACTTCAACATTAGTTTGTAGAACAACACTCACGGATCATTCTTGTGTTATGATGTCAATACCTAGAAAAAGGGATAATCTAAAAAACAAAACACGTTCATACTCTAAAATTGATAATAATGCAGCTCTGTATGAATTAAAGCAGATTAAGTGGCTAGATATTCTTCCTGAAAATAATGTAGAAGAGATGACTAATCAGTTTATATCTATAATTAATGAAATCATAAATAAATATACAACAAACTTTAAATTATCAAGGCGTAAATCAAATCTAAAGCCATGGATTACTCCAGGGTTGTGTCGATGTATGAGAAATCGAGACAAGTTACATAAAAAGCTCCGTAATGATCCTGAAAACCAGATTTTAAAATTAACGTATAAACGCTACCGCAACACTTGTAATAATTTACTTAAAACACTTAAAAATAACTATTTTGAAAATAGATTAAATAATACCAGTGATTTAAAAGGTAAATGGAATGTAGTAAAACAAGCTTGTAATTTAGATAAAAGAGAAAAATCATTTACGAATCTTTTGCAATTAAAATCTTCACCAATATCATCACTGGATTATATAAATAATAACTTTGTTAAAACCGGTAGTGTTTTGGCAAAGCGCATACTATCTAGACTACATAAAAATGAAGTAGAACTAACTCATCAACAATTTTCCTCACATAGTAAAGTTCCTTTAAATTCATTTGTAATATTGCCCACAGACGAAGTCGAAATTAAAGACATTATTCTAAACCTAAAATCTACAAGTTCTGGTTGTGATGGTATTCCTGCATCTATCATAAAAAAGGGAGCAAATATATTTAGTCTGCCAATAATGAACATATTTAATAAATGTATTGAAGAAGGTGTTTTTCCTGAATCATTAAAAAAATCTATTGTTATTCCGATTCATAAATCCGGGGACATTAACAAGTTGTCGAATTACAGACCAATTTCTCTATTGCCAGTCCTCTCTAAGATATTAGAAAAATTAATCAATGTCAGATTAAAATGTTACTTGGAATCTAATAACCTTCTTTCGCAAAATCAGTTTGGTTTTAGGGAAAACAAATCTACATCGGACGCAACGACGGAATTGACATCATATGTAGTAAAAAATTTAGATAAAGGTCAGAAAACATTAGGAATTTATTTGGATTTGGCTAAAGCCTTCGATACCGTATCTATCCCTATATTAGTCAAAAAACTTGAGCTCGTTGGAATTCGTGGTCTTCCACTTCAATTATTAAAAAGCTATTTGTCAAATAGACAACAATGCGTAAAAATCGATAGTTATATGAGCCAGCCGGAACAAATTATGTATGGAGTCCCACAAGGCAGTATACTTGGCCCAACATTATTCTTGATATACATAAA
The DNA here is from genome assembly GCA_947086495.1 of Morpho achilles. Classification (NCBI taxonomy): domain Eukaryota; kingdom Metazoa; phylum Arthropoda; class Insecta; order Lepidoptera; family Nymphalidae; genus Morpho; species Morpho achilles. The sequence continues at coordinate 6,233,913 of CAMTZB010000016.1, forward strand.
TGGGTTATGTGATATGAAACTTCCAAAGAGTAAAGTTATTACGTTTGCTGATGATACTGTTTTATTATTCAGTGGTAACTCCTGGCAAGAAGTAAATGATCTAGCCAATACAGGACTAGAAGCAGTAATGTCTTGGTTGGATAATAATTTACTCACCCTCAATTTAGAAAAAACAAGCTATATGACTTTTAGTATACTTAATAAAACCCAACCACCAAAAGATTTTATAACAATAAAAACGAAGTCATATAATGAGTTATTAATCAGTAATTGTTACCATCTCAAACAGGTAAACTCAGTATCATACCTCGGTATAATAATTGATCAGAACCTTAATTGGAAGGAACATATTATCAAACTGAGCAATCGGTTAAGAAAATTTATCTACATATTTAAAATACTCAGAAACATTTGTACGAATCAGTTTTTATTTAATGTTTATTTTGCAATATGCCAGTCAATAATCATGTATAATATAAAAATTTGGGGGGGAACTTCTAAAACTACCTTGTTAACTATCGAAAGAGCTCAGCGTGCAATACTTAAAGTGATGAAATTTAAAATCTATACTTACCCTACTCACTTAGTGTATTCTGAGGCACAGGTGCTATCCGTTCGAAAGTTATTTATTAAACAGATATTAATGATGCAACATAAAAAAGTACCAGACCACACGAATAGGCGTAGAGAAGACCTAATTTATCATATCCCTCGACTAAATACTGTTTTCGCACAAAAATTCATACATTTTCTTGCTCCCAAAATTTATAATACAATAAATAAAAATGCAATGTTAACAAAACATACAAGTGGTACTCTTAAAAAACATATTACTAAATATTTAATTTCATTGACTTACAATCAAACTGAAGACCTTCTCAAGACTATAATATAAAACCCAAGATGCATACATAAATACAGCCACACTCTCATGTCACAAATGTACTCATATCACACAGATGACTACTCTCATGCATGTTATGTATGTATTTAACATACATAACATGCAAATAAGAAACAAAGTTATTTTATTTTTATATATATAGCATAACTTTATACAGTATATACAATTAAATATACATATTTTTACACATTTTTAATTTTTTACATTTTTTATTACTTTTTATTTTTACTTATTATTATATAAATTTCTATTTCATTTCTTATTTAGCAACTATATTTTAGAGTATTTCATAGCGGTATCTAAAATTGTTAACTTATAATTGTTTAAAATTTAACTTATTCTAAATTTTTTGCCTATACTGTTATGAATTAAATGAATTGAAATGTACGAATGGAATGTGGGTAGATATAATTCGATATATCACTCGTACTTACTGACGAGTAATCAAGATTTTTGTCTACCCACATTTCATCAACAATTTGCACAGTGTTTAATTTGGTTCACCGTGGACGAGGATGGCTGACCTACTGTGATACAGTTGTTACTAGTACAGAGGTCAGCGTAATTCTACCTAAGATAAACAAAAATAGTTTAGATAAATATGTTTATAATTTTAAGTATGTTCTATGTTATCAAAAAATAACTTGTAATAATAAAAAATAAATAAATAAATAAATAAATAAATAAATAAATGAAAAAAAAAAAAAAAAAAAAAAAAAAATGTCAGTCTCTGAGCTGTAAAACACTAGCCAACGCAGCAGACTTTGTCTTGCCCAGTTATAAAAATCAATCAAAATAAGGATTACATTGAATCTAACTTAATTAAGTCAAATTTTAGGAATTAGGTTACTTTAATATAATATATAAGCTTTTATATAAGCTTATATATTATATTAAAAGCTTATATAAAATTTTATATAAGCTTGCGATATGTGCATTTAAGAAAGTGATTGACTGGCCCGTTGTAGTGGGTAGTAAACCTGCCTTCAGCTTCGTGGGTCGCGCGTTCGATTCCCGCCGAGGGCCAACATTTTCTATACAACGAATTTGTTGGTTCTTCGAGCCTGGTTGTATGTTTGTATTTATGTATGTATTTAAAAATTATACATGTATATATTCACCAGTTGTCTCTCAGCCATAACACAAGTACTAAATTACTTTGGGGACGGACGACCGCGTGTGTAAGTGTCCCATATATTAATTCTGAAAAAATGGTAATTTACAGGGCTAGGTACATATGTAACAGCGGAAGGAGATATTTACACCGGAAACTGGGACGCCGATCGTCTCGGAGGCAGCGAAGAAGTTACTATCACTTTTACAGATGGCTCTAAATATGAGGGTTTGTTCAAAGATTGGTGCTACAATGGCCCTGGCAGATATATATATCCTGATACCAGCACTCTGGAGGGTGATTTTGTTGATAATGCTCCAGTGGGAAATTTAAATCTGGTTGATCCCAATGGACATAGATGGCTTGGTAGAGCTGATCAAGGTTTCGCTTGGCTTGACCCTGTAAATCATTATTATGACATGTTAGAAAAAACTAAGGAAGTGAGGAAGAATAGAAAATCAGAATTAGGTGCACTGTCCACCATATCTAAAATTAATACTATTAAATCTGTTATTAAACAATGATTATTATTTGTTAATAACAAAATGTATTTTAATTTCTTAAACAAATAATATTAATAAGCCAACTTTCTTCTTTTTTATATTTCCTTCTGTGACTAGGTCTCAATTGTGTCCGTGAATTTATTTTTCAAAAATATTGGCCCATTACTCAAGTTACTCTACTGGTTTTGCTAATGTGTAAGCCGCCATATCCGAAGAATAAACTCACATTTCCTATCCTTATATGTGGGACATGTGACTTTATTCTTCGGATATTTATTTCGACTTATCAATCTTCTTTAATTCTATGAATTGTAGGGAATAGGGAAAGGGTTGTAGTAGGGAATGTCATCCTGACATTGCTTCTATGGGGTCAGACAAGGCTTTAGAGTGACGTGTATTGTCGGGCTGACGGCATTACTGTGACTAGGCAACTGGGAAAGATGCTGTATAGAGTCGGGTAGTGTATATGGTGGACTTCACTTTCGGCGTCTAACTTGGCTATATCGACTGTAATCTTCATATGAGATAGAAGTCAGGTACTAGCAAAGATATCTTATAAATAAAGCTCTTTCTCATTGTTATATATTGTTGTGATAAATAAATAGAAGCCAAACTATTCCTTGGTAGCTACTAAATTCATCTTCCTGCTCTTATCCCACTCTAAGTGCACAACATGTTAAAACATGATTTGGCTACGTATTTTACGACTGGCCGCCTGCCTGATATCAACTTAATTTACTCGTATTTTACGACACCTCGGTAAGAAATGAGCGTGGTCTATTCTACTTAACCGGATACCACACGGTGGATCAACTTACCTTAGTCGCCTTTTACGACACCTCGGTAAGAAATGAGGGTGGTACTATTCTATTCAGCCGGTTACCACACGACGTCTTGGTAGCTACTAAATTCATAAACACATTTTGGTTAATCCCGTGATATCCCGCTCAGAACGTAGTCAAAACGTAATATAAAAGGTTTTGTTTTTAAAAAAATGCAGAAATTGTATACGCATCACATGAAACAAATATAATTCCGAGTACTATTAATAGTTACATCAAAGTTACCAAAATTCCATTCACTCGAATACTAACGGTACAAAAGTTCTTTGGCCGTCCCGAACGTGACGGGAAATGTCTATCGAAAATGCATAATAAAATGGTCGCTGGCTATAAGTGACTTCCGTCAACAGGATCGACAAATTAACAAGGTACCACTTTTTAACTATTCAAGTACACAATCGAATCGGCATTGTACTTGTAAGTAAACAAAGAAAATACTTAGTGGATTGTGAAACGTTCCTCGGTGTATGTGTTAAGTATTAAGTTACTTAAACAGTTGAAGATACAACTTAGTGACACTTCACAATTAGAAACCACTTAAACGGGTGTGCTTTACAGGTTGAGTACAAGCGCGGCTATAATTTATTTATTTTTTTAATTAAAAGTAATTTCATTGTTTGTTTTTAAATTTAGTACCGTGAGTGGTATTCATAGATATATTTTCACTTTTTATTATATCGAGTGAGCCTGACTGGTTTCATGCATTTATATATACTTTTTTTTATTTTTTAAACTTATATAACTTGCCGTCTATGTATGTAAAGCATGTGTTATATATTATTTATAAATAAAACAAAACCTTGAAGTTAATATTGACATGTAAACTTTATATATATTTTTTAAAAGCTTTTATTCAACTTACCATGTATGTATGTGAAGGTAGAATCTTGCAAGTTAAATAAAACCCACTTTCCTATGTCCGATTGAGCCAAAATTGTACATACTGGTCCAGTACCGATTATAATGTAAGTTTATGATAACCCGATTCTGCTGCCAAAATTGGCTCCAGACGGGGGAACTCCCCAATAGTTAACGATAGGGACACAATATTTTGTCAAAGTTCTTAGTATGTTTATCTTATTTTATTTAATATACTTTATTGCACAACAAAATATTTAGGATATAATTTTTTAAAATGTATTTGTTTCAGTATTAGAAATGAAATATATTTGCGTTAATTCCTTATTTTATATTTTATTTAGATATTTGAATTAATATTTATTTATAATTTACAAACGAATACAAAAGAGACCCAAGGATCCGTAACAATTTATTTTTCTTATCACTATATTTTCATACTAAATTTACCTAAGTGGTTAGCGAGTTGTAGCAAATTTTACTCAAGGTTTTTATAGCCTATTGATGTAATTCATGTTCTCTTAAAAGGCGTAACAACTAATAGAATCGCCCACGAATAAAACCTAAATATTTGTTTGATTGTGATGTTGGCCTCGAATGTACGCCTACAAGCTGCAACATTGACTCTTTAAAAGACCTTTTTGGTGTGTAGAAATCCTTTGATATATTAGCAAGTTACAGAAATGCCATTTAGTAGTATTCTAAGTAAATAAGTAAGTAACGGCCTGTTTATATTCCACTGCATAGGCCTCCTCTTTCCCTAAAATATAAAAAAAATACGCTCAAGCCGCTTCGGGGAATCTATGCTAATTTTTCCCCAACTCTATCTATACAAAATTGTTCCCCTTTAAAAGTGCTAAATAAAAGTCCGTGACAGCATATGTCTAGCTATTAAGGTTGACCCACTGTATTTGGTTATCAAATGACTACGAGTATATTATTCTTTCCAAGCGGAGCCGTTGGCAATTGCTAGTTATAAAATAAAATTTCAGCTCAATCGGACCCCAGAAAGTGGGTCAAATTTAACTTACAAAATTCCATCTTCACATACATATAAGGCAAGTTAAAAAGAAGCTTGTAAAAAGTGTATTTTGGTAAGGAAGCAAAAATACATTCTTTTTTCTTCAGTTATTAATACATCGAAGAAGAGATAAATATAAAATAAGAGTTGCTAGTTAACAATTAGACGAATTTGTTACCTTCTGAATCATTATCGATCATTTTATTAAAATGTCGTTGACCCATTCGTCTAAATGGGTTTATCGATGCGTGAACTTTTCGTAGAAATTTTATTTTATAAGAAGTTAAAAGCCTTAATTTCATTTTAGTTTTTTGGCTTTATCTCTTTCTTATCTCTTAAGTGACTATGAAAAAATCTGAATTAGTACGTTTAGGCATTTTGACCAAGTATTATGTTATATTGTAATATTGTATTAATTGATACAATTTATAGAGTTTATGGAAGGTGGTATTAATTATGTTATGCAATTCTATAAAGCAAAAAAGTAATAAGTAATTTTTGTCTCCTGAGATTCCGCTGTTAACAAATTTGTTTGAAAGAAAAACAATTTTTGCATTAAAATTTAAAATTTACGGCATTCCACAAAGCCTAGATTGATTGGTTAGTTAAATATCGACAGTTCTCGTATAAAGCTTTAACTATCATATAGCAATTAATTTGAACGCACCGCACTTAACTTTTGGATGTAACTTCCTGTACGATAACACTGAAAAATTGTGTTATCACACTGCAATTAATTCATGCAACGCTCCGTAAACACAGATTTAGTAGTTTCATTGATAATGATTTATGTATCTAGGAAGGTAGAGTATTCATTGCTCAATTTATATTTATTCATTGAGGCGAAAGAAGTATCAAAGCAGCGATGTAGAATGAACAGTTTGAAGCTGTAAATAATAGTCAACGTTACATTCACGTAGTTTAAGCGGCAACAAGTCGGCTTTGCACAGAACGTAGATTAGAGGTTCGGCAGATGTCGGCCGAAGGAGTCGTAAAGCGAACGGCGCGGTTCGCGCGCCGCTCGCGCTCCTTATCGCCTTATCAGCCCTTATCATTTGTTCATCGCGAAACCGATCGCGTTACACCAGTTGACTCAACGTGCAAATAGTGATTGGGGTTCGATTAACCGATCATGTTTGGGAGATTTATTGTGATCATATTGTTAAATTTGTGTATAATATCCATTGTCGGAAATGTAAGCGGTCAAGGTGAGTTCCTTGTAACATATGTTGTATAAATTTTCCGATTTTCCGATAAGATTAAATAGTAATAATTTTTGTTTACTCAAGATTAACAGGCACGCCTTAGTGCGATATAGGACGTTTAAAAGCGTATGAATAATCCTGTCCAAAGTATTGATTTTCAATTTACGACAATTTTCACTAGCCGATCTTTTTTATGAGTATATCCTTTTCTTTAATAAACTTTTTATTATTAAAGATTTAACATCGCTTATAACTAACTACGAATAAGATTTTTAACAAGTGTCCCGAATACGTTAAATAATAATTTATTAAAATTAAACATGTTAACAATTTAAAGATGAGATTTGGGATAAGGACGAGAGAATGTTATGTAGTATATCATTATTATTATTCTCTTGACATAATATTATTTATCAAAAGCAGAAAATGTATGTATGTAGCAAACTTTTATATGTTTTATAAATAATCATAGTAAATATGTCACTAATTCATATGTTATGTATATTATTTAACAATAGTAACACAAACTATAACTGTTCGATGTTTGAACGTAGAACGTATTTTTTTAATATAAATAAATAATATTTGTATTCTAGATTCTACAAGTATTTGACTTTATCATTATACGATCCATCATATCATAATTATTCCATTATTTAAAATCTATAGGTGTAATTTCTGAGAATTTTTTATTTACAATTTTCAAAATTACAAACGACAATGATGTTTTTCACAATAATTTGTCATAGTTGGAAATTAAAAATGTTTTTTAAATACCCAATCAACTTAAAAATCTTAATTTAATTAATTAAGATTTTTAACCACAATTGAAAATCTATTACCGTTCTAATTTGGGCGGCTTACCAAATAAATTTACCTAAATACCTAATTAAAATTATATTGATCTTAGAGTGTTAAATTGCTTTTTATATAGATTGAATGTCATAAAAAATTGGCATAGAAAATTCACATTTAAAAACTCACATTCTTTACCATTACTATTGTAAAAAAATCTTTAAATCAAATTTCCTAATATTGATATATATTAAGCATACATATTTTTGCCAGAAAGTATTCATGTTGAAATGAATCATAAAACGTTGAGTTATATTAACCAGCAGTATATATCCACCTGCCCTTATCCCACTCTAAGTGGGGTCGGCACAACATGTTATAAACATACTGTAACATGATTTGGCTGCGTTTTTACGACCGGCCGCCTGCCTGACGTCAACTTATCTAAGTCGTATTTTACGACATCTCAGTAAGAAAGAGGGTGGTCTATTCTACTAAACCGGATACCACACGGTGGGTCGACTTACCTTAGTCGCCTATTACGACCCCTCGGTAAGAAAAGAGGGTGGTACTATTCTATTCAGCCGGATACCACACGGTGTTATATTAACCAGCAGTAACACGTGTTAAATTATTAAATAAAAACCAAATTATACCAATCAAAGCTAATGCAGTTACATCAATCGTAGTAATTAACTTTGCATTCTTATCAGTCAATAAAAAACGCATCTCGCTTCAAAAGGGAAGATTTATTTGACGTACAGAGTAAAATAAATGCGCACCAGAAATAGAAGAGCAGCCGAGGCCCCTGAACCCACCTGTTCCTCGCATTAGCTTTCTGAAATAGATATTGCTCCAAATCAGAGTGACAGTTATATTTACATTTACATGGTAGGAAATGAACGTGCAGTTTGTTATACTTAAGGTGAAATAAAACAGAATCGATCGTTGTGTAAAATTACAGCTTTTTTAAAAACTGTTAAAAGGAAGTTCATACAGCCAGCTTACTAATTGAGGATTACATAATTGAAAAGAATGCGTGGCTATATATATAGATAGCAATAAAAAGGTTTTATTAAAAAAATAATTTTATAAAAATAGTTTTATCTCTGTTTTGGGTGTTAAAAAAAATAACATTGAATATAAAACACTATTTTTGCCGCAAATTGTCAAGTCAGCGTTATGTGGGGAACGGGCGGTCTCGAGAAATGCATCTCGAGCACCCAATTTTTGCTTTTTTTTTTTAAATTTCTTTTTTATTTTGTAAAAAATAACACCCAGGTATATTATAAAATGAGCAACTACTACTTTTTTAGCTGACTCTTCTCGTGAGGAGAAGTTTTCCGAACTAACAGTACAATTGACGATTCAATTCGATATTACAATTTAAAATAAAAAAAAAATGGGACACACACGGTCCAAAAGTAAGTAACTTAATACTTGTGTTATGGTAGACAGACATCTGGTGAATATATACTTACATAAGTTTTAAATACATAGTTAAATACAAATATACACCCAGGCTCAAAGAACAACAAATTTATTTACAGAAAATGTTAGCCCTCGGCGGAAATCGAACCCGCGACCCGCGGAGCTGAAGGCAGGGTCACTTTCCAATGCGCCAACGGGCCAGTCAACTTGAATAATTATTGAATAAAGAATATTTTAATTTTAATTTGAACTTGTTGTCATATGAAACTTTTTTATTAGCGACAGGTCTGTTCTTGATTAGGAATTCACCTGATGGTAAGTGATATCTTGCGTTCATTTTGAAATTTGTGTATAAGAATGAAAATGTTTTAAAATATGTTTAAAATATGACGCAATAACGACAGTCATTTAAGTATATCATAAGTAGCTTATGTCCGCGACGTTTGCGCGGAGTTATTAATAAAATGGAAAATAGACTATGACACTGTGATCCTAAAATGCCTATAGTAAAAGTCATGTCAATTAGTTGTATTTTAAAGTGAAAAAAGGATAGCCTAACTAACAAACACACTGTTGCATTTATTATATTTGTGTAGATATCTGTACCAAATTTATGCATAAAATTATAAACTTGACATTTTTAAGTATTACGCTCACTGGAAAAGCACCAAAATGTATTATCGATTAAGTACGAAAGACCCGTCAGTATATGTCTGTCATTTCTTGCTTTGGTACTAAATTAATAGTAATAAAATAAAGAATACCATACAATTTTTTTTTTATTATGTGAATATAACCGGTTCTATACATTAACTATGAATACCATACTACATGGTTGTGTAACTTTGTTGGTAAGTACGTAAGTTCCCGATAGTAATTTGGCCCAGTATAGAGGCTTCATCTTAAAAACTGACTTCAGTCCACAAAAATATTAGTTATTGATAAACTGGATTAAATTAAAGGTCAATAAGAAGAAGAACTATGTATTCAAATTCAAATTAAAAATATTCTTTATTCTAATAAACTTGTAAACAAGTGCTTTTGAATCGTCACCTCTACTGCTGTTTCGGAAAGCTGTTCCTACCGAGAAGAGCCAGCAAGAAACTCGGCGGTTGCTCTTTTTAAAAAATACAATTCTTAATGCTAGTTACATTTAATTGTTACTATCTTATACAGGGTCGAACAATATTTATATCCACACATCGTCTAAATGGTCCTCAACAGTATAGTAGGCTTTCTGTATTATGGAGTAATCCATGATAAATAAAAATATAAGTTAAGGCACTACACAAAGTTTTGGTATAAAGTTAAAGTTAACTTCTCAACTTAATGACCTGGTAAAAGCAAAACTATTAAAACAAAACTATGCTGAATGTGGAGCACACTGTCTTATTCGCTCCCCTACCTTAGTACGTACTCGTACTATAAGAATATAGTACAAAACTAACGTTATAATACTATAAATTCACTAAGACAAAAAATACAATATTTGCACCTTTAGATCTACGACAAAATCGAAACTATATATTCTGTACAACATGAATTTTCTTCAACACGGATTGTAGCATAATAAAGCGATCCTTTTTTTATTATGGAAAACAATATGCATATTAATATTTTTTCAAAGCACACCTGTTTCTATTTAACATTTATTATGATGCGAGTAATATTACCAAGACCCACAAAGGTAATCAAATAAGACCATACTGCAAACGTCATACTTCTTTCAGAGCACACTGTATACAAAGTAGTTACAGTTGTGTACTCACTATTTACGTCAAGGAGTATCCAGTAATATGTACGTAAAGACACGCCTTGATATAGATATAAAGAAATGCACATACTGAGTAAGATATTAAACAAGTTTAAACATTGATTCAAATAACAGCAAGGTATAAACTATTTAGATATAAAAACATAAACACTCAAATAACTTTTACAAGAAACCAGAAGCGAATTTTGGTTGAACGCTTATTTATTTAAACCAATCCAATTCCGCGCAGTAAATCAATGTCTGTTTTATTTAAACTTAACGTTACACGAAAAGCAATAATTTAAATATTAACGATAAAAAATAAATGTCTAAAAAATAATACACACATATGTAGATTAAATACACAAAGGCGATATCTCTAAATAGCGATTTCTCCCAATTTTTGGGCGCGGAGACTTGGTGTAATGAAGTTTTTATTGGATTGCCGCAGGGCAGTTAACGACAATGAATTCAACCTTAATATCTCGATTCCAAAAAAATAAATTGTATTTGTTCGTGTCATTTCATTGTATCATGATGTTAAAAGAACGTAGGGATCTTAATTGATTTGTAGTAAGACTAATTTATGCTATACACTGCAATGCGCATCCTGCTGATAGCCAATAGAATATAGTTTCATTTCAAAAGACGTCGTTCATAGTTTCATATGTTGTTTGTTTATACGGTGACTAATTTATTTGTCCTGACAAAGATGTATCAAGGAAATGTTATATAAGGTTTAGCCGGTTCACTAACAATACTATTAAAAGTCGTCTGCATACTGGACCATGTTATTTTTAACATTTACGACAAAGAAGCGGGAAATGATGTAAATGTACATCCGCCTTTGGAAAATTTGTTATGCAAAACATGTTTGAAAGCAAACAAGCATACATACTTGTATTTAATTTGTGTAAATCTCTATTGTAGTCTGATCTAAATAATACCTCCTGTTAACCTGAACTAGTGGTTATTGATAATAGTGCTATGCCCACCAGCGTTCCGTTTTTAGCGTTTCTTTTAGCTAAAAGCTAGCGAAAGAGGAAGGAAATCCCTTTAAATGGGAAAAAATAAAATAAAATATAGTATAAAAAATAGCAGTTATTATAATAATATACTTATGATATTTAGGATGTATGTTTGTATTCAGTTATAACACAGGGTATGCGTATTGTCGGTGTATTGTGCTATAGAGGTTTATGCGTACCTACTGGTACGTAAGAAATAAAAGGATTTGTTGAAATTGTGAATAGGAAATACGACTTTTTGAGGATGTAACTGGTTCAAACCCCGGGAAGGTACCAATGTGTTTTTCTGTTTAAGTTTATGTGTCCAATTGAATTTATCACAAACTTTTCGGTGAAGGAAAATACCACGAGAAAACCTGCATATTCCTAGAGAATTCTGGAGATATGTGCAATCTACCAATCCGCGTAGATTGCACATATCCCCAGAATTCAGGGTCTTAGCTCCAACCTTTCTCTCCAAAAACCGTGAGAGGAGGTCTAGCTGTATGAGAATAAGAGGCCTTTAGTTTTATGAAAAACGATTCCTTGATGGCTGGCTTGGGGATCCGTTAGGTATATTTTATATTCTACAGAAAAATTAATCTTATAAGAACCTCCTTCTTTCACCACGATTGACTATTCTTCAATGTCTTCCCCTTTAACATCTAAAGTGTAAAAACAAGTACAAGATGAAAAGAAAGTGAGTACGTTGAAATTGCGATACTTGTAGCTTTATGAATAACATGATTTGAACTGATTGTAATAAGTAGATACAAGAGTCGTGTTCATGAGATTATACATTTTCAATTTTATTTTGTGTCAAAGGTTAAAGAGCGATCTAGTCATCTCTGAGTTAAGTTTTGAATTTCCTTGCAAGAACACATATATAGATAAATATCATGGATTATTAATTATCAAATTGATTAAAATTGCCATGTCCACCGTGTGGTATCCGGCTGAATAGAATAGTACCACCCTCTTTTTTTTCCGAGGTGTCGTAAAAGGCGACTAAGGTAAGTCGACCCGCCGTGTGGTATCCGGCTGAGTAGAATAGACCACCCTCATTTCTTACCGAGGTGTCGTAAAAGGCGACTAAGGTAAGTCGACCCACCGTGTGGTATCCGGTTAAGTAGAATAGACCACGCTCTTTCTTATCGAGGTGTCGTAAAATACGGCTAAGATAAGTTGACGTCAGGCAGGCGGCCGGTCGTAAAATACGTAGCAAAATCATGTGACAACATGTTTATAACATGTTGTGCCCACATGTTGTGGGATAAGGGATGGTTCAAATTGGCATGTATTTTACTACTAAAGATGAGAATGTTAAAACATTTAACATTTCATCTTTAGTACGGCCGTAGTCTGAACCTGAATATCTGATTTGAGTACTACGTACTAAAAAAGATATTTAAAAACTTCTAGAAAGTAGCGGATAAACTGGTGGTATTTTTTTAAAATTTACGGACGCAATTTGAGGAATATTTGTTAATGGGGCGATAAGGTGAGTAGTGTAATCGGTATTCTGAGTGGAAATTATTGGGAAAATCTTTCTTGAATGAGGCAACACAGACTCAACGACTGTGTGTAGTGTAGAATATACTAAAAGAGACATGCTAAAAACGTGTCCGGTTGAAAAAAAAATCGACGAAATATTTTTCTTGTATTACATATAATTGTGGTAAAATAAAATTGTTCTAACTTTTTCACATATTAAAATTATATAATTACGTATATAATTAACTGCTGAATAAATTTCATTGTTAAGTGGATGGATGCACCTTAAATATTTTTAGGCATATAATTTTTTTGCTAATCATTGGTGTTTAAAAGATAGTTTTTTAAGTGGGTGGAACAGTTTAGTTATGTTTTAGTACAATTCTGTACTGCCAAGTTAATTTTACAGTCACTATCACAACATGTGTGTAACATTTCAAATATTAAAGCAGATAAAAGTCTGTTTAATGTTCCAACATAATCTCGCATACATCCAGTCAAATATTGTTGGTAAACAATTATTACTTTAGTAATTGTATAAATGATTTTTTATGCTTCAATCTGAACTATAGATAAAATATATAATACTAGCGGTCCGGCTATGCGTTGCTGTGGCTTATCCTGGTTTCTGTTTTCATTCGAAATAAAACTGTCATTAGCAGTTCAAAAGGCTCTGATTGCGTATAAACTTATCCTTTGGATCAATCTAAAGATAGTCTGTAAATTTTATTGAATTTGATCCAGTCGTTTCGGAGTTTCATTGGAACGTATTTTCCTCCGAAACTTCCAAACTCTGAAACTACTTACATACAAACATGCATACTTTCTTTTTACTAATGTCTACCTCAAATGAATTTTCAACCGTGAACGACGACATACCGTACTCGTCAAGGGATAGAGGGAATTCCCTCTAACCCTCGAATCCTTTAATTGAAGGCCAAGGATTGAAATGCCATACTCGAAAACCTTCGACATACTTAGAAATGCAAAGTAAAACATCGAGAGCAAATCTGCATAGCTCTGGAGAACTCTAGGGGGTTGCGTACCTACGTAAATTTAAAAAAATACCACCAGTTTATCCGCTACTTTCTAGAAGTTTTTAAACATCTGATTTTAGAACATTTAACATTTTCATATTTAGTATTGCGCACCAATCCGCTTTAGAGCAACGTTGTAGGTTGTAACTCCAACCTTTCGCTCAAAAAAAGGAGAGAAGATGCCTAGCACTGGGATAGTAATAGGGCGTTACTTTACTTTAGTACCGTACCAGCGAACAAGAGTAAGTCAATAAGTATTCCAATAAAAAGTATCAAATAAACGAAGTTTTATTATAGTCGTAATTATGACATAATATTATCGCTACATCACAGATCACACTTCAAATATTTGCTTACATATTACGTCATATAACACTATATTAATCAACGTATATAAGTATAATTTATCTTGGCACTCCCACCAAATAATACTTAGCATACAAATAAGCAATCAACGGTGTTTCTCTGCAAGTCTGCTAGTGTATTTAGGTCACAATCTGTGTCACAGTTCACAATCACAATAGTAATTACATGTAGTATTGTTATTCGTTATTTGGTTATTATGGTTATACATGGACTTTCTTTTTTTTAACAGGTTTGTCGTATTAGGGCTACAATCATAAGGACAGATACAGATAGAAATGCTTATTAATATTTTTCTATTTCTTCACTTTATTTATATTTAAAAATTTAAGTTACTTCAAAAACATATAAGATTTACATTATATATAAAAGCATATAAGGTTGTAATAATAAAATATGAGCTCGACAAAAGAATGAAAGAAAATACCGTTATTCTAATTTAATTTTGTCATGTCCAAAGATTATACACTAAATATGGTCATGTCTTATGGAATGAATGTTGCTATAATAATATTCCATTTAAAAGTTTAAATAAGTTCGATTTTATTTTAGAACAATGATATTTTTGCTTTTCAATTATTCAATAAAAAAGCAGCAATATTTTCAAAGTGTAAGAATAAGAGTCACAACAGATTATTAGATATACCAGTTAAGGATATCTTATTACCAAAATTGACGTGCACGGTCTTGTGCGTATAACTAGCTAAAATACATACACACATTTGTAGTGAAATGTACCCGAATTAGCTTTATTAGGGACATACAAATATTTTTTCCACCGTGATTCATCACAAAATTAGTATCAAGTACGTGTAAAATATTACAGACACTATATTAAAACTACTTTAATATAAAAGAATGAATTATCATGCTTTTATATTCGTGAAACTGTGCATGTGTTACATCAGTGCATTAACATATCGTCGGTGGAGCGTGGGACCAATAAAAATTAGCAGTTGGGCATTAAATGGAGATAAGGAGGAATTTCGAATGATAATTTCATAGAATTAAGTTTACCAAAACGTTTTATATCTTTTTTTATAAGTTTTGACTTAACATATTTTCTAATACATCTTACTTCTTAACAATATTTGAATTGTGATTTCTATACGGTGAGAAAAAACAATATTTTCAATACTCCTGTGTTATAAAATTCCGCGAGGTAACGTCTAAGTCTATAAATTATAACTTTTGGGTGTTAAATTAAAATAACTCATTTATTTCGTTATTAGAGTAATATACCAACGTTTGAAGTTAATATAAAATACATCCTATAAATTACATTAATTAACTTACAGACGTTAAATTAAAATATTTCATGTCATTTATTTATATTCCGTTATTATAGTGGTGGAGTAATATACCAACGTATGAAGTTAAAATAAGATACTCATATTTAATTTACTTTAAATTATCTTATAACCAACCAGTGGTAAATGTGCTTCGTTCACGTCAACTTAAGCGTTTAAGTTTCCGCCGGGGCATGTCCACCCTCGACTGTATTGAGGGCGTGAGAGTCCTGGCGGATGAGGCGACAGCCAAGCGCGAGGTGGTGTTGGCGGTGTCATTAGACATCGCCAATGCGTTCAATACCTTGCCTTGGAGTGTGATCAAGGAGGCCCTACGCTTCCATCGTATCCCCTTGTATCTGTAGCGCGTTGTCGGCGACTATTTGGCCGACCGCGCTGTCAGGTACCCGACGGCTGGGGGTAGGTGGAAGGAGCGGAGGATGTCGTGCGGTGTTCCACAGGGGTCGGTCTTAGGCCCCCTCCTGTGGAACATCGGGTACGACTGGGTGCTACGCGGTCAGATGCTCCCGGGAGTGCGTCTGTTCTGTTATGCAGACGACACTCTCGTGACTGCCCGCGCGAGCGCTCACCGGGAGGCCCGTATACTGGCGACCGCGGCCACTGCTCACATCGTGGCCCGGATTCGTCGGTTAGGTTTGGGGGTGGCCTTGGAGAAATCCGAGGCCATTTGCTTCCACAGGCCTCGGATGGCGCCCCCAGTGGGTTCCCGGTTGATGGTGGACGGGACGTCCATTGGAATCTCAGGTACTTTACAGTACCTGGGATTAACTCTCGACAGCCGATGGACGTTCGACGCCCACTTCCAGCGGCTCGCCCCAAGACTTAAGGCGACCGCTGGAGCCCTGAGCAGGCTCCTCCCAAATGTGGGGGGGCCAAATGCAGGCTGCCGGCGCCTTTACGCCGGGGTGGTCCGGTCAATGGCCTTGTACGGTGCTCCCGTATGGGCGGAGCGACTGACCGCCAAGTCTCTGCGCCTTTTGCGCGGGGCGCAGAAGATTGTGGCGGTCAGGATAGTGCGGGGCTACCGGACCATCTCCGCCGAGGCGGCCTGCGCCTTGGCTGGGTCCCTTCCTTGGGATCTAGAGGCCAAGGTGCTTGCTCAGGCTTACCGCCGCAAAGTAGATTCCCGTTCATTGGGGAGAAACTCTGCGGCGGTGGAGACGGATTGGCGGAGGGTAGCTCAGATGGAGCTCCTCCGCCAATGGAGGCGGCGGCTGGAATCACCCAGCGCAGGGTTCTGGACGATTTCAGCCATCCAGCCCATTCTCCAGGGTTGGGTCGCCAGGAGGCATGGGGTCCTCACCTTCCGCCGGACGCAGGTACTTTCCGGTCATGGTTGTTTCGGGAGGTATCTGTGGCGGGTGGCCCAGCGCGAAGCGACTGGTGAGTGCCACGAGTGCGGCGCCGAGTTCGACACGGCGCTGCACACGCTTGCAGACTGCCCAGCTTGGGCGGTTCAGCGGGCGAAGCTCGTGGCAGAGGTGGGGCACGATCTCTCCCTGCCCACCGTGGTTCGTGCCATGGTGGACAGGGAGGAATCGTGGGCAGCGATGGCCTCCTTCTGCGAGGACGTTATCTCGCGGAAGGAGGCGGCGGGGCGGATCCGGGAAGTCGAGTCCTTGGATCCGATCCGCCGCAGGCGAGCGGGGCGCAGGCGACTCGCCGAAGTCCGTCGCATGCCGCCCTAACGGGGACCTCCGAGCGATCCGAACGGGGCTCATCGGACGCTCGCTGGAGTTAGGTCCCCGACGCGGTCGATGCATCTGGTGCTCCCGATGCATCGATTAGCGGAGGGAGGGGCCACTGTTTAGAGAGGCCCCGACCCGGAGGTGGCGCTCTCCGGGGTACAGAGCTGCTGCTGGCGGGGATGGGGGGCAATGTCTTCATAGGTACCCTGTCCCCGCCACCAGCAGCGTGGTGGAGCACTGTCAGGTTTTTAGTCGGTGAGAGTCCGACATACCCGCCGCTCGTCCCCGTCGGGCGGTGACGACCCATAATGGGTTTTCCTGACATGAAAAAAAAAAAAAAAAAAAAAGCGTTTAAGTTTCCTCAATAATGAAATATGTTTTTTTTTCCTGTTTCCGGGAAAAACGAGAATTATATTTCCTTTCTATTATACCGTTGTAGGAGCTTTAATTGTTCCACCGATTTAGTCATAAAGGCGTAACACATGGACAGGTTGACAGACTTTCACATTTATAACATTAGTAATGGGTTTAATCTTTCCTTAGATTTTTATATTTGTTTAAAGTTCTTAAAACTATAGTTAAATTGCTTTTAGCTTATTTATGCTGTGTTATTGATTTATTGATAATCATATTTTAATGACATATTAAAATTATCTTTGTCTTTCTCCAGTGCAGCAACAAATATTAAATAAATTGGCATGTATCGAACACGAGGAATGCGGCCCCTGCTTGTCGGCGGCATCGCATTGTCGGTGGTGCGCCGATCCTTACTACAGCTCCAGTGTTCCTCGATGCAACGATGATGAAACGTATGCTATATTTAACAATAAAATAATTCACTAATATTCTAAACGGAAAAAGGAGGGACCCAAAATTTTATTCCTGGCACTTAATTTAAATATTAATCATATCATCATCTTCCTGCCCATATCCCACTCTAAGTGGGGTCGGCACATGTTATAAATGTGACATGATTTGGCTATTTTACGACCGGCTGCCTGCCTGACGTCAACTTATCTTAGTCGTATTTTACGGCACCTCGATAAGAAAGAGGGTGGTCTATTCTACTTAACCGGATACCACACGGTGAGTCACTTACCTTAGTCGCCTTTTGCGACACCTCGGTAAGAAATGAGGGTGGTCTATTCTACTCAGCCGGATACAACACGGCAGGTCGAGTTACCTTAGTCGCCTTTTACAACACCTCGGTAAGAAAAGAGGGTGGTACTATTCTATTCAGCCGGATACCACACGGCGGTAAAATCGAATAACAATTAAATATTAATCATAGAATACTTTTTTGAAAGCAATCCTGTGATTAAAATCATTATACAGCTCACAATATACTTAGTTTAATATAAAATATCAGGGTGACTGCTTTTGCGATTTGGTTCGGTGTTTTATTTAGATGATTTAAAAAAAAGATGCAATATGAATGAAAAGAAGAAAAAGAGCTGTTGATATCCGGACGAGATCCGGGGTGTTTTCATTTCTTAGTCCGCCCGTCCCAACTGAGCTGTCATAACTTTGCTTCATTATGGTCTTACTTAATTATGACAGCATTCAATTGTTATTTAAATTGAAATATTAAACAATGACGCAAAAATTACAAATTAACCGAATTGAATAAATTTGAATAAAGTTAATAACTGGAATACACAATCGTTATTCGTAAACATTGAACACCGTTAAATTTTAACATGTATATAAAATAAGGTTCAATTTTACAAAACAATCACAAAAATCACAGTTCTCGACCAATAAACATTATCTGTCCCTATCCAATGGTTAACGATGATTTCTTATAGCATACAATTTGTTAAAATTGCTTCAGTCATCGTGGTTTTGTATTGTTTATATACGGCTAGCTTTCGAGCTTAGGACGGCGATCAAAACGTCCATGATTGATTATGAAGTGGACATGACAGCAGATATGAATACCATGGTTGCTTAACAATTCATTTTTTTTCAATTGCACGCGTGTATTGACATTATCATTGATCGACTCTCCCAAATGCATTCACAATTCTAAAGAAGATTAGCCATTGTTACGAACAATGTTATTTTGAATGTGGCGATTTTGAATACGAATTTATTGGACATTTAGTTAACTATGACACTATTGAAAATGCTTGATATATTTAGTTATTTTATTATATCTTCAGTTGCTCAACCTGATTATAACATTTTTTACCAGCATTTTCAGCCTGGATCTTCCGCCGTGTTGTATCCGGCAGAATAGAATAGTACCACCCTCTTTTCTTACCGAGGTGTCGTAAAAGGCGACTAAGGTAAGTCGACCCGCCGTGTGGTATCCGGCTGAGTAGAATAGACCAACCTCATTTCTTACCGAGGTGTCGTAAAAGGCGACTAAGGTAGGTGACTCACCGTGTGGTATCCGGTTAGTAGAATAGACCACCCTCTTTCTTATCGAGGTGTCGTAAAATACGACTAAGATAAGTTGACGTCAGGCAGGCGGCCGGTTGTAAAATAAGTAGCCAAATCATGTGACAACATGTTTACATGTTGTGCCGACCCCACTTAGAGTGGGATAAGGGCAGGAAGATGATGATTTTCAGCCTGGATCTTCTCAGCATATACTCAGCCTTAGCAAATATATAACATACTCGTATATTTAACTAGGCTCTTTTAATTATTCTGTCATGTGTGATTTCATTTTTACACGTAGAGACGTTCGTTTGAACTCTTGAATCCATTACAGATGTACAAATTGTATGAATATCGATTTTTATTATCTAAGTAACAAATATTATCAGGCATTACTAAAATAACCTGCTTAACTTGCTCTTTTAAAGGTTGTTAAATGGAATCTCTGCATACAATTATTTATTTGGTAACTTTTATACTTAATGCATTCATTTGACGCTTGGCGCACCTAAACCTTTTCGTCTTCGACGCATTATTGTTATTAAAAAGCTATAAAAATATTCCACAGTTTAGTCAATGGTGGCTGCGGTCAAGGCATGATTCAACGGCCGTATAAATCAATATGGGAAGTGGCTGAAAACAACTCTCTTCAAGACATGTTACCAGACAGCAATGAGGCAGTTGTGCAAATACAGCCGCAAAAAATTAGGCTGTCATTAAAACCACGTAAGTGAAATTACTCAGTCAGCCTGAGTGTACTCATTTAGTACGCAATTAAGCAACAACATTTCAACCGCTTTTCCCATTAGAGTTTATTAATTTTCTTTTCTTATTTTATACACTCTTTCTATGACCTTTTATCGACCTTTTTTAATTACATGCATACACAACCTTTTTTTACAAGGCAAAAGTTTACTAATAGATTTAAGTATGTTCTGGTGTGTTCTTATATTATTGTATTTAGTTAACTTCTTAAGGTTGACGTTAAGTTTTTTGGTTTTTGGAGGTACAAAGTCATTGGGTATCGAGATGCCTTTAAGAGACCTATTTCTAGGAAAAACGTCTATCGGTTTAATAAAAAAGAAATAGTATTATTTCTACCGTTGCTAATTTTATTACTTATTCAATAAAATACGCAAAAATAACTCTTCTTGCTATATTGACTGGCTCGTTGGCGAAATTTTGGTAGTGACCCTGCCTTCAGCTCCGTTGGTCGTGGGTTCGATTACCGCCGAGGTCCAACATTTTCTAACAAAAATTTTTGGTTCTTTGAGCCTGGATGTAGATACATATTAAAAATTATATAAGTATATATTTACCAGTTGTCTGTCTACCATAACACAAGTATTAAGTTACTTATTTTGAGGATTGACGACCGTGTGTGTGTCCCATACATTTATTTATTTTATTCTTTAGTGGGTGATCAGTGATCAGCAAATATGGTGTGATACTAATTCTGTAAACTGCATGAATATAGATCATCATTCTTCTGCTCTTGTCACACTCTAAGTGCGATCAGCAACATGTTATAAACATGTTGTCACATGGTTACGTATTGCACGACCGGCCGCCTGCCTGACTTCTACTTACTTACCTTGGTCTTCTTTTACGACACCTCGGTAAGAAAGAGGGTGATCTACTCCAGTAAACTGGATACCACACGGCGGGTCAACTTACCTTAGTCGCCTCTTACGACACCTCGGTAAGAAATGAGGGTAGTCTATTCTACTCAGCCGGATAGCACACGACGATGCGTATGATTATAGAAATGACTTACACCAAAGCTAGAGTAGCGACTTCATTCTCTTTTTTTTTTTTATACAGAAAAAAACCCCTTATGGGTACCGCCGCCCGACGGGGACAGGCGGCGGTTATGTCGGACTCGCACCGACTAAAACGACCTGTGTGCTCCACCACGCTGCCGATGGCAAGGACAGGGTATCATTGTACATATTGCCCCCATCCCGCCGACAGCTCTGATCCCAGAGAATAAACACCTCGGTGAGAATAAACACACAAACGGTCGGTGCATCGGGAGCACCAGATGCACCGACCGCCTCGGGGACCTGTAAGCCAGGCGTCCAATGTACCCCGTTCGGAACACCCGAAGGTCCCCAGTTAGGGCTGCAGACGATGGGCTTGGGCGAGTCACTAACACTGGACTCACCAGCAGCAGATTGGATCCAGAACAATAGTTCATGGAACCGCTCCGCCGCCTCCCTCCACCCCCTCCGCAGAGCAAAGGGAGGCCATCGCTGCCTGCCCACCGTGTCTGCTATGTCATGGTCAACAGGGAGAGATCGCGCCCCAAGTAGGGGCCCCAACGCCTTGGTGGGCGTTTCCGCCCCCACCGGGTAATTTTTTATAGAGGTTTTCTTCCTCGCAACCCGAAGGTCCCCGTTCCCATTGCTGGGCTTCCGTGTTTCGCCGACGGTGGCCGTAACCATGTCCAGCCAGACTTAGAGTAAGTCCAACTGGACCCGTCGCTCATTAGGGACTCCACCCCAACCCTCCGGGAGTCCCCGGCCCGTCCAGATTGCCTTCTGCTAATCAGAGGGACAACTGGATTGGCCACCCCTCAGTGGTCCGTTCGCCAAGACTAAGCTTGCCCAGGGTGCGCCACGAGGAGGCCGACCACTTTGGCACCCCAGCGACTTCATTCTCTACTTTTAGTGAAGTTGAGAATATATTGAATTACATTATTATACTTCTATACATTTTTTTTGGGCATAAATTTTTATGTGGCTTTAATTTTTAGATGATTATTAAAGTTTAATAGCTCATTTGCTTTCCAGGTGAATCGAAGAAAATTAAATTTTCCTACAGACCTGCAAAAAATTACCCGCTAGATTTATATTACTTGATGGATCTCACATGGTCTATGAAAGATGATAAAGAGACTTTAGTATCTTTAAGAGATGACCTCCCAACCCAATTAAAAAAGTTGACTGATAACTTTAGGTAATTCCCTTTATTATATATTATTTTCATACCGCTGTATTATTAGTTAAGTATAGATTCATATTTGTTTTCCGCGTAGATAACCTACTTTTTAAAATATTTTATATTGACTTATTTTAGCTTCAGTTGTTGTTTCACTAAATTATTTATTTTTTATTTATTTATTTATATACTTTATTGTACACCACAAAGTTATATCATACACAATACAATTACTTAAAGTAAATATTTTAAAGTACAATAGGCGGTCTTATCGCTACATAGCGATTTCTTCCAGACAACCTTTGGATTAGGAAAGTTCTAATATAAATGTAGGTAGGTGGTGTATTATAACAAACATACATACAAATAAGTACACGCTAATACACAGACATATTACACAAACTATAATATTCAAAATACATAACGATTCTACACAGACTAATAAATATTAAAATATATGTAAATATACTAATACAAATTAAAATAAACTAGTTAAAATTAGACGTCACAAATTAAGATAGTAAGCTTTGAGACGATTTTTAAAAATGCCCAGTGAAGCGGAGTTACGAATTTCTAGAGGGAGTGCATTCCATAATTTAATGGCACCAACTTCAAAAGACTGGCCGAAAAATTTGGTTTTGTGGGTAGGTGTCTTAAGCAACAGTTTTCTGGTATTACGCAAGTCAGCCTGCACTCCCTGAAATTTAAATTTCTCCTTTAGATACAAAGGAGTTTTTGAATCAAATAACACACAGTACAGAATTGAAAGTATATGCAAATTCCGGCGACAACGAATAGGGAGCCATTTGAGCTTTTGACGAAAAACTGATACATGGTCATACTTGCGCAAGCTAAATATGAACCGAATGGCAAGATTTTGTAGTCGCTCAAGTTTGTTTAACTGGTCCTCAGTCAAATTGATATAGCTTGCGTCGGCATAATCGAGAATTGAAAGTAGAAGGGAGTTTGCCAACATAATTTTGGTAGGAATTGGTAGGACCGACCGTAATCGACGTAACGATCTTAGCGTCATAAATGTTTTTTTGCTGACTTCTTGAACGTGCGTGGACCACGATAACGTTCGATCTAAGTGTAATCCAAGATCATTAGCACTCGAACAATACGGTATAACAATGCCATTAAAAACAATAGTAGGGAGGCTTTCCCAGTCAACCCTCGAAATCATACCCTGACTGCCAATAACAATGGCTTGTGATTTTGCTGGGTTAACACAAAGGCCAAAACTTTTACTCCACTCAGAAATAGCCACTAGATCACTATTTATGTCAGTGACAGCAAGAGCAATATTTTCCAGGGATGAAGAGCGATAGATTTGGATATCGTCTGCATACATGTGATAGAGAGAAGTAATATTACAAGGTAAAGAGTTAATAAAGATAGTAAACAAAAGTGGAGATAACACGCCACCTTGAGGTACCCCAGAAGAGACGTCACACCAAGATGAGAATATCTCATCAACGTGAATTCGCTGTCGACGACCACTGAGGTAACTCCGAAACCACTCAATCACTGATGGAGATATGTTAATCGAACGTAGCAGACTTAGCAAGATATCAAAATCCACAGTGTTAAAAGCATTGCTGAAATCTAGTAAAGTCAAAATAGTAAGCTGCTTACTATCCATGGCCCATCTAATGTCGTCCGTGACTTTGACAAGCGCTGTGACCGTACTATGACCGGGACGAAAACCGGATTGTAGAGGACTGAGAAGGAGATGCTTATTAAGGAAAAGAGACAGTTGTTGATGTACTAGTTTTTCAAGTATTTTGGAAAGGAAAGGTAAAATCGAGATAGGACGATAGTCGGTGATATTTGTGGGACAGGATTTTTTAGGTAAAGGAATAATGTGAGCACTCTTCCAAGAATCAGGGAAAGTTCTAGTACAGACAGAGAAGTTTAGGATGTGTGTTAATACAGGAGCTACTATATCAAGGATAGGAACAATCATATTACGGCTAATGCAGTCAGCACCAACAGCATTCGATGTGGCAGATAGTATGTTCTTTTTAACATCACATTCAGTGAAATCGTTGAAGATAAATGGCAGAAAGTCTGGAGTTGGGGACGATGAAAGAAGGTTAAGTGTCCGTTCTTTTTTGATGCAATCTATCGTGTCACACGAAGAAAAGTGTTTATTTAGAATTTCGATATCAGGAATGGTGGAAGAAATATGAGATGATTTACCAACTCCAAGTGTCTTAAGAAATTTCCAAGTTTTTCCAAGTTAATTATAAAAGATTAATCTACAACGATCTTTTCCTAATTAATGCGCATTTACTGAAAAGTGTCCGTGGATTATTATTTTTTAAATTATTACATTTTGAGGATTACTTACATGATAATAATGTGTGGATATAGTTACTCTTTGACCATGTACAAGATAGTAATGACTAAATGTAACTAGTTATAGCAATTATATTTTGAAAAGAGCAACTGCCGAATTTCTTCCTGGCTCTTTTCAATAGAAGCAGCTTTCCAAACCAGTAGTAGAATCGAATTTGATTGCGATTTAAAAGGACTTACTCGTTTACAAGTTTACGTAAATTCTACTAATATTATAAATACGAAAGTTTGTGAGTATAGATGTATGTTTGTTACTCTTTCACGGCGAATCCTCTAAGCCAATATCAATGAAATTTGGCACAATTATTCCTTATACACCGGAATAGTATATAGGCAATAAAAAAAACGTTTAAACTTATTTCAGACTGGGTTTCGGTAGTTTTGCTGAAAAACCAATTATGCCATTCATAAGTGTTGATCCAAGACGACGGGAAAATCCATGCACCGTCGAAGAGGAAGCTTGCGAAGCGACTTACAGCTATAAACATCATTTATCTTTGACAAATCAGGTAATACTAGTCGACCCACTCCGGCTTCACTCACTTCACTGGGTGTTAAAACATATTATGCCCTAAGACCCCTCATTAAATAATTTACGCGAGCGTCACTTCTAAGATATTGAATTAAATTATATGGTGTAAGCATAATGATAACCATGATACGCTGCAAGTAACTATGATAATATATTTGAATTGTTCGTTACCTCTCTACACTTAAAAGTAAGATATATGCCATCGCGGACTTTTTTTTACACTTATAAGGTTAATAATACCACACATACATTTTTTTTACATTACATACATTTTTTGTTAATTTTGTTGTTCGTCGAAACTTTAAAGCTCCAAACTTTGTAAAAAAAGTCTATAATAGAATATTCAAAATAATAACATTTATTCAACTTGAGTGAATACAACCAACTGCGGACTAATAATAATATCTTTTGATTAATTAATTTAGTCTCTAATTCTAATAGTTAAAAAATGCCACCATTTTAAATGCTTCTGAAGTTTTATTTTTCTTCTTTAAATCATGAAATAAATTATTTGATTACATTTGATTTGATTATTTCATTAAAAAAATATAACGTCATCATTGAAATAAATAACACCGTATACATTGTTTACGCTGTGAAGATAAATAATACCATAGGTATCTAATTCCAACTCTGTCTTTCTTTCAAAGGTAAATGAGTTTATAGAAAAAGTAAACAGCAGTTCAGTGACAGCAAACCTAGATAACGCAGAAGCACAGTTAGACGCTCTAGTGCAAGCTATAACATGTGACAAGGAAGTGGGTTGGTCGCCACATAGCAGGAAAATTATTATATTGCTGTCAGATGGATTACTGCATACGGCGGGCGACGGGAAATTAGGTAAATAACTCTCTGACTTAATGATTATTCTCGTTTTCTTTTTAAATAACTAACTATTTGTAACTGAAATCGACTGTCTTCATTTTTTATTGGGAAATTATGCAATAACAAACCAAAGCTATAACCTTAGTGGTGGCGGAATGTGGCGAGTTCAGCCTCCTTACACAACCCAGAAAAAGGCACAGTGGTTAAATGCGATTCGGATTTTTTGCGATGTGGGTTAAATGCGGTTTCAGTGAGCGTTATTTGAACTTCGCAACCAGCTGTCAACATGAGACTATGCGGCGCCAGAACCACTATGGCAGGCCGCGGCATGATCACCGAATTGGTCGCGCGACTTCACCACTGTCACTCACTATACAAAAAATTGAGTCCTACCACAAAGTTAATTACGTACGAACACTGGACATTCAGTATGTCCAAATAAATAAATAAAAAAGGGGTATTCAGAACTGGACACTCTTCAACTTTTGGACATTTATATTTTCATGATGACTTACGAAAAACATGTAGTCTTATTTTGTTTTCCGAACAATGTCATTCTCTCATTTATTCAGGTGGTGCCTCAATTAAGAACGACGAACAATGTCATCTAGACAGCAATGGTTATTATTCGGAAGCTGGTACTTACGATTATCCGTCCATAGCACAAGTGTATCGTCTACTAGATAAGTATAAGGTAAATAGAAATATTTTTATTATAGGAAATACATATAAAGTTAAAACTCTTGTTTTAGCAATGCATTCAGATCTTTCTGAGCTATATGACTATTAGTCTCGACCCTTTGTAAACAAGCAGAAGCGGTGTAGGGTTTACAAAAATTGTTGAATTTGGCAAGCGGTGCGAATGTCTCAAATGTAAAATTTACAGTTAAGTGCTAAAAATCTTTTCTTTGCTATATCAAAGCCATAATTATATCGCAAGGAATTAGGAATATAAAACGAAACGTTCTTCGGTCATTAAAACGATGTCACGACTTTTAGACAGAAATAGATTAAGTAAAGTTTACGTTAATTGGAAACTTAAAATTATATTTCAATTATAGTTCACAATAAAGTAAATAAGTTTTTTTCTTTTTAATTATTCAAAACGTTTATAAATGTAAAGTACACCTTAACCAGCTTAAACGCCAAATATATATTCTATTATATATTCTAAATTTACTTTGAGTAAACATATAACAAATGTACTTATTACAAAGACCAATAAATATTTCTAGGTGAACGTAATTTTCGCAGTCACGGAAAATGTTAAGGGCCATTACGACAGTTTGCACCAATTGTTGAGCGATTTCACATACGTCGCTAAATTAGAGAGCGACAGTTCAAATATTCTGAATCTCGTCAAAATGGGATATGAAAATATTGTGAGCGTTGTCAATTTTGAAGACGATTTGGGTCCCGGGCCCATAAAGGTTAAATATTTCACCGATTGCGGAGTGAAAGGTGGTCCAATGAAAGAAGCAACACGTTGCAAAGACGTCGAGTATGGCATGACGCTTAATTACGAGGCTCATGTCAGTTTGGAATCTTGTCCGGAATACAAAAAGGTAATCAAGTTTTTAGATAAGCTCAGTTTGACATATCGAGAAATCGTCTACCAAACCGTTGGGAACTGGATTGGTTGATAGAAAATTCTTGATTTCATTGATAAAAATATATTTTGAAATTAGTAACGGTACCCTGAAGTAAATGTTATTATTTAAGTTACATATTTACGACCAAAAGTTGGAATCGTTATTTTGTCACTTATAATTACATTCATAAATACATACATACATAAACATTATTATACATAAACATACTACTGCTATAAATGCAAAGTCTCTTTTTTTGTCTTTCTCGCTTTTACAGCTAATCCATTGTAGTAATATAGATGAAATTTGGTAACATATAGGATTTAAAATTTCCCATTTTTTTGGAAACAGGTAGAACGCCATGAAATAATTCACCACGTAAGGGGTTTTGGGGGAGAAAAATCGATCTAGCTAGGTTGTATGTAAAAAATAAATTATTTTATCCCTGTTTTTGGGCATTACAAAACACTAACATTTATATTGAATTGAATTTTTGCCATTAACTGTCAAGTCAGCGGAGCTTATTCGGGGAATGGGCAGCCTCGAGAAATGTAAATACCTACTACCCATCTCCAACTAAATTTTTTTTTTCTTTTTCTTTTGTAAAAATTTACCGAGCAAGGCTCCGGTCACCTAGATATTCTCTTATAAAATTCCGTTAAATATTATATCCGTGGATGAAGACATTGCCAATTTATATCAGTTTATATTCACAGTCGCGTCAAACTATCACAATATCTGAAAGTCAACTGGGTCAAGATTCGCTGACTTTAGAAGTGGAGATTCAGTGTGGGTGCGAATGCGAAGGCGACCTGCAGAAGGACATGTCGCTCACATGTCAGCCCAACTCGCACCTAGTATGCGGCGTTTGTCAGTGCAATAAAGGATGGTGAGTTTACAACTTAAAAGTAGTCAAAGTTCATTCATAATATTTAATATTAGAACATGGGTAACCGGTAATTTTGTAAAAGGTAAAAAAATGCAATAAAAAAGCGCTGTTACAAAAGTAATTTTTAGTCCGCGCGTTACCATTAGGCTGTCACAGCTTTGCATTTAACAGCTCAAATTATGAGTTGCTATCTATTTCTATTTTCGTAGTTTTTTACCCAAAAACAGGGCTAAAATGAGATTTGTTTTAAAATGAGATATATATATATATATATATATATATATATATATATATATATATATATATATATATATATATATATATATATATATATATATATATATATATATATATATATATATATATATATAGATATATATATACATACATACATACAAACAAACAACATTTAAATATTAAAGATAAGTGTAAAACCGTGTTAGTTCTTCCGTCCGTTTGTCTGTCTGTTACACCTTAACTATTAATTTAATCAATATATTTTATTTACCAGGAGTGTATTGATTTTTCGAACTATTTCCTTTTTTAGGTACGGTTTGGTTTAAATTGTTCTACACGCATTGTTTAAGTCGTGTTCTATTTTAGACTACACTTCTATTTATTTCGAAGCTTTAAGCGGCACTTTGACACTTTAAGCAGTGCATATGGGTGTTTAACTCTTTAATATTTAAATGAGTTAATCTTGCATATAATAGTTAATATATAAATATATACATTTTCGGAATCTCGGAAACGGCTCCAAAAAATTTCCTGAAATTCAGCATGTGTAGGAGTTTTTGGGGGAGAAAAATCGGTCTAACTGGGTGTTATTAAAAAAATAATCGTTTAATCCTTGTTTTTGGGCATAAAAAAATTATTAACATTTAAACTTAGTATAAAACTATTTTTGTCCTAAATTGTCCAGTCAGTATAGCTTATTCGGGGAAGAGGCGGTCTAGAAAAATAAAAATACTTAGGATCGAGCCCCAACTAACCAATTATTTTTCTTTATTTTTGAAGTTTCTGTTTTTGATTTGTAAAAAATTACCAAGCAAGGCTCGGTCATTTTCTTATACAGCATTATATTTTCTACTTACTAAAAAAAATACGATTAATGACATTCTGCTTTTGATACACGTGTACCAAAAAACTAACGTGAAGCGGAATAAATACAGTAAAAGAAAAAAAAATCTTTCATAATTTTATTTCAATAATATCCTTATTCGATTTGTATTATATTAAATTCTAGGTCGGGCCCAAAATGCGACTGTTCGATTGCAGATGAAACCGCGTCAGCCGCGCTATCGGCGCAGTGTCGCGAGCCCAACGTGACAAGAGCGATGCCTTGCTCGAGCGCCGGAGAGTGTTTGTGTGGCCGATGCGAGTGCGATCCTGGCAGTAGTGGCCGCTATTGCCAGTATAAATCTTGTGAAATAAGTAGGTAAGAATACCAATCGTTAACAAAAATAAAGCATTGAAACATGATGACATAAAATATACAGTACCTCGGTGACCGGGCCTTGCTCGGTAACTTTTTTACATATAAAAATGCAATTTAAAAAATAAAAGAGAAAGAAAGTGCTCGTGACATGTGGGACTCGATCCCGGGGTTTGAACTTTTTTGGTCCGCCCGTTACCCATTAGCCTATCGCAACATTACGTTGAACAGCTAAAAATCATTTAAGAATCTTTTTAATGCCCGTAAACAGGGATAAAACTACATTTTTTCGCTAATAAAACCTAGGTAGACCGACCCCCTAAGCCGTATCTGCTGAATTTCATGAAATCGTTGGAGCCGTTTTCGAGATCCAGAAAATTTGTTGTTTTTTTAATTGTTATTAAAGACTATTGTTGGTTATACTTACTTGAAAAAAAAAAGGGTTAAAAAGTGTAAATAACTATAAAAAATTAACTTCGTTGAAATAAAAGATATGAAATCTATTAATCATTCAAAATAATTATTTTTTAACTCTGGATGGTTAATCTACATTTAATCCTTTTTCCATAGGACCTAGGAGGACTTGACCCAGTAGCGGAATAGTAATGGGCCGGTCGAGTTTCATTTTTCAGTTTCTCATCTTTCGAGTTTCATATATTTGCGTATTTATTAAACTCATTAGTTGTTTATTCTTTAATTATCGAATAGAATGCGGAACTTGTATTTTTTTAATTTCTAGAATGAATCGAATGGAATGTGGCGGAATTGAGCGTGGTGAATGCGTTCGTGGCCAGTGCTCCTGCTTAAAGGGCTGGAAAGGCGACGCCTGTGACTGTACTGAGAGCACTGACACTTGTATCGCGCCGGGCTCAGAAGAAGTTTGCTCTGGACATGGAACTTGCGACTGTGGTAAATTGAATTATCCAAAAAGTTTAGGTTACTTCGCTTTAAGATGCTTTAATGCTAATTTAATTGCTATAGTCATCAATAAAATTATATATCATTAATTCGCGATGATCGAAAACCTGTATTATGCTAAATTTGGAACGCAATATCGGTTTTTATACGTTATATATACAGGATAAGTGAACCACGCAAACTTTAAACCACCACCTTACTCTTACGTTACTAAGCACTGTACACGGTCACTAAAATATTTTCTGAAATATTTTCACTCCATAACCGAAGCTTCTCATCAAGAGTTACCACAACGTCGTATTCTTTATTTCATATTACATTATTTTCACCGCGCATAAAAGATAATTCAAATTTTCCTACGAATACTTTTCTAGTATAGAAATTATTTTACTGACTAACTTATTTCTATAATTAATAATAATGTAATCAGAAATGCTTACCGAATCCCTACCGCCTGCAGCTTTATAAAGAGCACTATCCTAAGTCGACGCAAAATCTTATTGCAATATTTTTATAGTGATTTTGTATGAATATAATTATTGTCAATTTTAAAACATTTAATCTTCGTAATATTCTTCAAATTATAACAGTTTTATGGTTTTATTAAGGTTTAACCCCCTACAGATGCAAAAATCTTAAAGAGTCAAAAATCTCAAAATTGTTTATTTGATGCTGAGCAGAATTCACAGAATGTCATAAGAATTTTCTATGATTTGCCTAAAGCGTTTGATTGAGTTCTGCATGAGGTCTTTCTTATGGTTAAGTTATTATGGTGCAAAAACAATCCGCTTGATCGCATTTCCTCTTATCTTAGAGATAGATTACAAAAAAAAAGATTTAAATAGAATGTATTAAAAATCGGAAGTCGTCCGTTTCGTTTAATATTATTGGGGTCTTTCAGGGTTAATCCTAAGTTTTTGTGTATAAAAATTAAAAAACTTATTTTTATACAGAAATGATTTACTTTGTTTATAGTATTGGCGATCAATTTCGCCAATCTTAATTTTTTTATAGGTCGTTGTCAATGTTCTATTGAAAATGAAGAAAAGACAGTATACTCGGGTGCCTTTTGCGAAACCTGTGCAACCTGTGATAACCCTATGTGTGCCAACACAGAGCCATGTGTCCTGTGCCATTTGAACAGCAGTTGCACAGACATTTGTGCAATCGACAATGTTAATTACACGATCCACAACATGCTTAATGAAGGTATGTACTAAATGCGTATTACATACTATATGTATGTATATTAATTGCCAATTACGATTATGCCGTTTTTTACCTTGGTACTAAATTTTACGCAGATAAAGTCAAGAACAGAATCAAGTTAAACTATAAAATTTTATTATCAGTATAAATGTCAGTAGTTAGATCAAAATAATTACCTCTTTAGAAAAGTAGATACTAACTGAAAGTAGGTTAATAGGTACTTTTTAGTTTGCGGTTAATTTAACTCTGAAAGCGTGCTGAGGCAAATGTTCCATCTCTACTTAATGGAAGTATTTGCGGTTATAATTGCTGCAGAGGGAGTTTTACTTTTATTGTGGCAGAATACAGTCTATAAACTTAAATTCTATGTTATGAAAATTTAGTGCTTTAAATTACCTTTTTTTTAAAACTGTCTATATGGGTAAGAGGTGAAAGCACATGACGTACCTAGGAGTAATACACGTAACAAGTAGAAGCTTTAGCTGAGCTATAGATTCAGAAATACGAACTTATAACTTAGATAAATTTTATAGATAATAAACGAGGATAAGGAACACCTGTAAATAACAGTAGATTTCAATTAGACAACGATATAAAAGAGGTTGAAATATTGCATATGCATGATTTTCTTTTTGTTCCAGCTACCTCCAATATTAATGGAACATCTTGCATACTACGTGTCGAAGAAGATGGTTTGAACTGTGAATACAGATACACGTACAGAGCTGGCAAATCCATGGCTGAAATGAATATGTTCATTACTGCCAAGGAATGTAGCCAACCGACCAGTGCGCAAATTATGACGCATGCCCTTGTTATCATGATATGCGTTATAGCTGTTGGTGTTATAGTTATTTTAGGTGTGAAATCAGCCCAGGTCGTGTCCGATAGAAGAGCTTACGCAAAGTTTATGCAAGAAGCACAAGAAAGTAGGAAGAATATGCAAGAGTTGAACCCATTGTATAAGTCGCCTATTTCAGAATTCAGGTTACCGGAATCTTATCCAAGAGATCAAAATGCTTTATAGTTTTAGGGTTATAATTTAATAGTAAATTTTAACTTAAATTTAAAATTGCCCAGTCATGTAAACATATTTGCTAACATTATGCGCTATGACTGCATTTAGTCGACTCTGCAAGTTACAAGCCATCACCACGCGAAAAATAAACTCAGCACTCTTACTACACATCAAAGAATCTAATAATCTCTCGAGTCTCAGAAGGATACCATCTCTCTGACAATCTACCCTGATTTTCAAACCTATTTCTCCTTAACCACCAAGCTACAACAATTTTTTCCTAGATTTTGAATCTTCATTAAAAAAATTTGTAACATAAGTCATAATAAAAAATTAATTCACGTCATATTTTACATCATTTCCAAGAAACTGTTTTGACAATTTTGACTGACTATTAATTTAAGAAAGATAGTATCGAAGTACTCGTATACCTATCTTTTATGACCTTATCTTTTGTTTAAGTTCAAGAAAACTCTACAATAATAGTAGTCTATCAAATTATATGGTTAGTAGTTGGAAAGTAAAATTGACTATGAATGGACACAGTGAACTTTCTCATTACTAAGTTGTTATTTTATTTTACTTTATTAAAGTTAATGGGCATTACTAAATGGAATATATAAGCTAAATAAGTATATAAAGTTAAATAAAGTATATAAATAGTATATAATAGTAGATAAAGTTAGAGCTTGGAGTGATTGAATTAATTAAAGTTATAACTATGTGACTTTTATTATACTGATGTAACAAACATGTTTTTAATGATCAAATTATTTTGTTGCAGTTGATAAATTTATTATTCTCTTAAACATCGTTCAACAAGCTTTATTGTTTTTTGTAAGGATTGGAGTAAAATTTACTTTTTTAATTGAACAGTAGGTACCTTATTTTGGTGCTAATCTTAATAAGTAAACCTTTATTTGTTTATAATATATTCCAGGTCACGTCGTTACTATATTGATGAATATCAATCGGTTTTAAATTATTTAGTCTATCCTAGTAGTAAGTATATCACAATATCTGCCAAATGAATCATTTTCTGCGATGTACAAATAAAATAGAACATAAAATTGTGGGCATGCTACTATTTGTTATGTTTAATTTAAAAATACCTATTATTAAGTTTATTAATTTTATCATACCATAATTGATGTTTGTATTAAATAAAAGAATGTGATATAAGTTTTAACGTTTATTGTAATCTCAGTTTCCCAAATATTGTTTAACCTTTAACAGTATTAATGAAGCTATTCCCTCCAATAAGTCCTATTGTTACAATGTTAAAAAAATTAAAACAAAATCTTCCTAAAAACTACATGTTATCTTTATGTAGGATATTATAGCAGATGTAAATATTGCTAAGAAACATAAGACATAAAAAATAAGAAAAATGTAAGAACATGAAACAATTTAGTGTATTATACGCTTATAATCGACTATTTGTGACAATGGTCACAAATAGTAGATCCGTAATAATACAGTAATGTACCTGAGATTTCGATGGACGTCCCGTCCACTACCACCCTAAAACCTACTGGTGGTGCCTTTCGAGGTGTATGGAAACAGATGGCCTCTGATTTTTCCAATACCATTTCCAAAATATGAGGCCATGGCAGCATTCTAGCATTAGTGTACGACTAGCGCCGGCAGTCACGAGCGTTTCGGCTGCATAACACATATGCACTCTCGGGAGAATTTTCCCGGTCAACACCCAGTCGTAACCGGTGTTCTACAGGAGGGGGCCTAAGATTGAACCCTGTGGAACACCGCATGACATCCTACGCTTTTTCTACTCACCCCCAGTCGAGTAATTATGGGTCATCCCCGTCGACTGGCGACGACCTATAATGGGTTTTCTTGACAAAGAAATAGAGTAATGTAAGCACAAAGAAAGAAATAACCTACATTAAGACAAATTCACATAATTTCCTCCAACCTACCCTAGTAAAATATCGGCAGGTAACTTAAATCACAATTTTAAAGGCAATAATAAAGCGTCTATCACTATTTTACTACTAATCTATTTCTCTTCTATTAAGTTATTTGCCGATACTTGTATGACAAATTATAATTATATCACATATTTTCGTGTTGTTATATTTCGCCTTTGAACGTCATCTCATCTAATAAATGGAAGACAAAATTTTAGGATATGATGTCCTAATTAGACGAGGTCATGTAAATAAAAATATATTTACAAATCTCTGAGACCTTGATTGAGCAACACAATTTCTACCCTATGGTATATAAACTTGATCCTAAATAATATTACGAGGTATTGATCTTTCAAGATTAATTGACTACCTCCTCCAGACTTGGATTATATAAGAGGCACTTACATTATTAATAATTTTTATTTATTAACAATTTTCAAATTGGTTACAAATTTACAAATTTTTTACACCCAAGATGATAAACGACGGAAAAATTTATATCATCTCTAGAAATGAAATCTACATTAACAATTTGTATTGCCTAATTATAAGACGAGTATTAAATACACTGTTCAAGCAAAGGTGATCCAAACAGATACCTTATTTGCGATATATAAGTGAAATTTGAAGGTTCTAGTCCGTAGTTATTGGTCCAGATGGATCAATAACTATGGACTAGCTTACTAGTATTAGTTACTCGATAGGTAAAGAACCTTTACCTATCGAGTCTATTTATTAATATTTAATTTTATAAGAATTCTTAAAATTCTTAATATTCATAATGTATAGCAGGGAAGGCACTCGCTTCGCATAAAATTTATTGCGTTTCACTTATTGACTAAGTAATAGACTATAATAATAAAGTTATTATTACCAATATGCTAAGACAAAGAAGATTAATGTTTCTGTTGCTTGCCCTCTCGCTAAACTTAGTTTTCAACTGTCCTAATATTAATTAATTAAATAATATATGATATGAAAAAGCAACAGACCTGTGACCACCATTGTTTGTGATACAAATATTATAAAAAAACTAATATTAAACTTACGTAACATGTAAATATTTGTGACACGTTATATTGACTAATAACTGGCGTCATTTATTTTCAAACAATGAATATAATACAGACATTTTATTATATATGATTAGAGAAGAAAGTTTATATGACATTTGTAATTTAAGCACAACACATTTGTAGTGTATTTCTAATTAAAGAAATTGATTCAGAATTTCTAAAAGTGTTGATAAATCTTAAATTTAACTGTTAAAGAATTGTAATGTAATAGGAGCATACGCCATTTTAAATTTTGATCTATAAATACTACAATACAATACAATTTCGATATATAAAATTCGAAATACAAATACGATACTAAACATTTTTTAGAATAAAATGTAATGTATCATCATTTGCATCTATTTTTCGTCTAATCATGTTTTTTTTGTTAATTTACACTATTTCAATACACACAAAACCTTCCTTCTTCGACATTTCACTATTTAACATCCATGTATTAATTATAAACTCTTTCGTGTTTGATATAGAAAGAAACGTTAAAATATCTTGAATGAAATGTTTGATTTGATAGAATGTTAACGTCCCTATGCGGTATTTTTTTAAGTACGCTCAAAAACATTACAAGTAATTTCTCAAGTTTATCATCACTTCAATACAATAAACGAATGTGTTAAATACAATAATAATGTTTTCTATAGCTCAGTATTTTAATAGAAATAAACGTTCTATACATTAGAAATTAAATTATATGTCTAAACTGCAACTTAAGAATCTAAATTGCGCTGTAACATTTTCTCACTAAGAAAGTATTTATTCCACCACCATTACCCGCCGTATTACTTTAATATTAGGTAGATCTATTAATGCCATGTAATTAAAGCACTCACCTACAAGAAATGGTTCGTGGATACAATGGCATTAACCGATAAATATTTTATAACATTTAAAATGTCTTAGTATTATATATAATTAATAAGGCATCGCGAATAAGGCAACTTCAAATGGTCCATGAAATTTGCTTATACGATAAACACTTAAGTACAAATCTTATATTGCAATGTATCTTACAATGTATTTAAAAATCCGCGTTATAGTCAAATGCTGCGCACTTTGACTGTTGAGTAATATGTTGGAAATTAAGTATAGAACAATTTTTTTGTGTTTTACGAATCTAATCATCGTCTGTCCTAAAAAACAGTTTCGGAGTTTGACAATGAATAAATAGGATTCAGCAATAAAGCAAAATTTAAATACAGTTTTGAAAAAAATTTCAATGGGGTGTACTAGCACGTCCTAATCTCAGTAATGTTTCCGATTAAACAAGAGATGAATATGCAATGGACGCCTATCGCGTTTTATGGTTCAAAATTATTCGGTTTGACGCAATATATTTGCGATATGGCTACACAACCACTTAAGTGTATAAATAAATTATCTTATACCTTATTAAGCTTCCACTAATCCCAAATAAAAGTTGAAATATAGAGGTAGAGCTAAGGCACGGTCAAACGTGTCTTTCATGTCTTGCCGGCGGCGCCACGGACATAGGACGCGAATCGCTTTTTACCAAATCGCGGATCTCTTCCGTTTTGGTTGTATGATGGTACGACCTTATTGGATCAGGAACCGCATCCGGTATTAAGCCGCGCAAAAATTCAGATATACACGGCCATGGAACAAGCCTGAAAAAAAGCAACAAATTACCTATCACTTTAAACTATCTAAGTTTCAACCAGTAGAATTGTAGAATCCAATTTTAAATCCAATCTTTTGTTGGAATTTACAAGCTTTATGCCCGGTTTTTGAAGATCGCGAGAACTGGCGATCAATTATTATCAATGGCAAAGTCATCATCATCATTCTTTTACACTTATCCCACTCATTCGTCAACTCTGGTGCCACTCCTTTAATATGCATATCATTTTTCACACAATTCATCCATCTTTTCGGCCTCTCCCTAGTTATACTACCCTCCCATTCTGATCTTTTCTGTAATGGACGCAACTTTCAGACTTCCCCAATGACAAATTGATCCGTGGAAAAGGTCGACCCTCAGCACTGAGGAGAACGACGCAAGAAGGAGATGATTCCCGGTTTTTACTAAAGCGGAGAGGAGAAGAGATGTGTTTTAAATACCAATCAGTTATCGTTATTTCCACATATCTCCACTTAGCGTAAATAAAGATATCTGATTGGTATTCAAAACGCATATCCTCTCCTCTCCGGTCTATATTAGGCCTTATGGTATTGTGCAGCTGGAATGCAACAACTACCTTCGATTTTATGAAGTTTATCCGTTCCTCACCTCATAGGGAATATTAACACTCGGTCCCTTTGTGTAAGTTCTAGTAATTAATACCTACTTAAACAATTAATAAATGTTCAATAGTAGACGAAATCATCATCTTCCTGCGCTGTCCGCCTGCCTAACGTCAACTTACCTCAGTCGTATTTTACGACACATCGGTAAGAAAGAGGGTTGTCCAATCTACTCAGCCGGATAACACACGGTCGGTCAACTTACCTTTTATGACACCTTGGTAAGAAATGAGGGTGGTCTATTCTAATAAGCCGGATACCACACGGCAATAGTAGACAAAATATCGTTTGCAAAGAAAATACATTTTTGTAGGGAAGTTAGTATATCGCGAATTATAGCAAAATAATTTTATTATAACTTTTGTATGGATCTTCGCAAAGTCACGTCTAATTCTACAAATTGTTTAGATAAGTTACCATTTGAAAGGCATCATTAAGCAGAAGTAGGCTGGCATTATGGCAATAGGTTCGTTGGTTCGAATCGCCAGTATCACTCGGTCTGCCACCGCGTTTGAGCTTAAAGTTGGCACGAATCTGAAAATAAGAATTATGAATACAATAGAACTCGAAAGTTTTATTTTCTAGCTACTATATAATGAAATCATAGCATATGAGGTTGCTAGAACTATAATTGCAGCAAAAGTTTGAACAAAAAGTCTTATACATAATTCTAATTTAATTAATAAAACTATGTTTTTCTGAACAAAATAACAGAAGCAAAAATTAATTGTTAATAACGTAATTATTCGAACTTATATGTCAGAAAGACTCATTGTTTTATTTAACCAAGGTTGAAATATAATTATATTAAAAACGAAATCCGCAGTTCAAGATCCCCATATCAACAATGTATTGGCAAATTTATCTAATGTTATTTTAAACAAGGCTTGTAGGTATTTTGTTGTTGTTGTTCTTATAATAATAAACTATCACTTATTTAGACTTCAAACACTAAAGAATTACCGATTTACCGAGAAGAGCTAAAGATTTATTACCTTGAGTTAACTTCTTCGAACATTCCAGTAGCGCGGATAAAGTAAGGACAAATAAGTGACGTGTGGACGCCTTTGATTCCTTTCACTTCAAGTTCTAATCTGAGAGCTTCATCAAAACCGCATGCTGCTGCTTTTGAAGAACAGTAATCCACTAGTTTCGCTACTCCAACATGGCCAGCCATCGACGCTATAGTCACGATATGCCCGTCATTTTGCTCAATCATTGCAGGTAAAAATGCCTTCACTGTCTGGAAATATAGTTTATCTTATTATCATAATCATAACACTCATGGACCGCCATGTGGTATCCAGCTGAGTAGAATAGACCTCCCCATCATTTCTTACCGAGGCTTCGTAAAAGGCGACTAAGGTAAGTTGAAGTCAGGCAGGTGGCCGGTCGTAAAAAAGTAGCCAAATCATGTGACAACATGTAGACTTGACCATGAGTGGGGGAAGGGCAAGAGAATTATGATCGCTCATTGGCTGCAATAGTGACTCAAATTAAAAAAAAAACACGTGTTTTGGACTAGGAATAAGTTTTAATGTTAATACACAATCTTTTCAGCAGCAATACCGGCTGAACTCAAAATTCATTAAATAGCCGTTCGCTTAAGCAAACTTAATCATTTTCATACATTTTTCTTAGCAATAACATAAAACTTGAAGACCCATTTAAGGTAAGGGCAATACAAAAGTAATAATAATGATCTCCGCAAAGCAACGCCTAGTTCTATAAATTATGTTAGGGCAATAATAATTGACCATGTTCTAGTACTTGACTGTTTTGTTTGTTGTAACTAATAAAAAGTATAATTAATAATATTAAATATTAAACAATGGGCTACAGTTCTGAGGTTTTCAGCAGTTGTTAATAGATGGCAACAGGTGATTACAAATTTAATTTTTTTATAGCTACAACAAACAAAACGGTTATTAAAAATTTCATACAAAACGTGAATTACTAGTGCCCTTACCTTATTTCAAAATATGATATTTTAAGTTGTTCTACTATTGCAGCCCGTAAGCGATACCGTTTTTTGCGACAAATCTAGTCTTAATTGCTATAAAAACATAACAATAGTTTTAAATATTAATTTTATAACGTTTCAAATGTATACGTTATCTGAGTTCGTAAATCTTTGTACACTGATGAGAAGCGGATCTTTGGATATAGAAGTTCCGCGTGACTTCTCTCCGCTCGAGTGGTCTGACAGCCTTCCACAAAAAATAACCAGTCAGACCGTGACGAGCTAAGCCTTACATAGCTTATGTAATTCGTATTAGTGTATGTGTCCATACTAATATTGTAAATGTCTTTGTCCGTTTCTTTAATTCCTTACAACGGAGTAACGGATCGACGTTGTTTTTTAATGAATATCATAGGGTTTCAAAGTTATATAAGATATTTTATAACACGGTATTGGATTGAATGAATCGGCATTCAATTGGAGTGAATGAATCGGCATTCAATTGGAGTGAATGAATCGGCATTCAAACGTTGAGTGAGTTAATGATCTTTTTCGGAAACATTATAAAAATTTAATTGCTTTACTTTTTTATATTTATTTTCCCATAATTGGTATCAATACGAATTAGTTACATATACACATAGGTATAATACTCGTACGCCGTGTGGTATCCGGCTGGATAGGATAGTACCAAACTCATTTCTTACCGAGGTGTCGTAAAATACGACTAAGGTAATTTTGGGGTTAGACAGGCGGCCGGTCGTAAAATACGTAGCCAAATCATGTGACAACATGTTTGTAACATGTTGTGCGGACCCCACTTAGAGTGGGGTATGGGCAAGAGGATGATGCCACATAGGTATAATACTCAACATCTACATCGAGAATCAAAAACAGAAATCACAAGCGAAACTTCGATGGTCCATTTCTGCCGCCATATTGAACAGCATGTCTGAATTTAGAGACAATTTTGTAAATGTACCGTTTCCTATCTGTTCTATATAATACTCAAGGATTTTTTATTGTAAGTTTCTAAAGGAAAGATCTGTGCTGAGCTATAAATAACGCAGTCAATTACTTCGACCTTTAATTAAAAAGGTTTCTTTAATGCCACCACCAATTTTTTATCGCTTTCTATAGTACCTAGGAGCGTAAACGCAACGCAAGTATCGACAAAGAAAGGTAGGATTAAGAAGAAAAAATTCCAATGTCTTGTTCAAAAATTTTTGACATATTTTTAAATATCAATTCCTGCGAAAGTCTGTCTTTATTGCTTCTATCTGTGTTTCTATTACGATTTTATAATAACCGCTGGATCCATATTGATAAAATTAAATTTTATCA
Source organism: Morpho achilles (assembly GCA_947086495.1). Classification (NCBI taxonomy): domain Eukaryota; kingdom Metazoa; phylum Arthropoda; class Insecta; order Lepidoptera; family Nymphalidae; genus Morpho; species Morpho achilles. Next base: position 6,275,930 of record CAMTZB010000016.1, read on the forward strand.
TTATTAAAGTTTATTTACTGGGGTAACATAGGTATATGATAAAAAATACGTGTTTCAGGGAAAAACGGAAATTGCATTATTTATACCTATGGGTGACTCTAGTATACTATAATAATAACAAATATTCGGGGCAATTACACACACGGCTATCTGTCCGTGAGGAAAGTAACTTTATACTTGATTTATGGATGACATTCAACTGGTAAATATAAACATATATTAATTTTAAATATATACTTAAATACATATATACAACCAGATTCGAAGAACTAACAAATTGTATTTAGAAACTGTTAGCCCTTGGCGGGAATCGAACCTGCGACTAGCGGGGCCGAAAGCAGGGTCGCTGCCAAATGCCCCAACGAGCGACTCAAATATGTATGTGTAGAGATAGAAAGTCAAATCACATCAAATCAAAATTATCTTAAATCAAAATCAAAATAAGCTCTTTCAAATATTTTGGAATCGTCGAGCATTAATATGATTAATGAAGTTACAACTCGTTCGGAACATCGCTCTTACCGAGAATAATTCATAAAAAACTCGGCAAGTGCCAAATGCGCCAACGGGCGAGTCAAATATGTACGTAAAAGTAGTAAAGTAGCGGCCTGTTACTATGCCACTGCTGGGAATGCTCTTCTCTTCGTTTTTGGAGAGAAGGATTGGAGCTAAGACCTACCACGCTGCTCCAATGCAGATTGGTAGGTTACACATATCTCCAGAATTCTCTAGAGATATGCAGGTTTCCTCACGATGTTTTCCTTCACCGAAAAGCGTGTGATAAATTGCAATTATCAATTAGACACATAAGTTTTAATAGGAAAACTCATGAACCCGTGACCTCGTGGAAAGAGTCGCACGATGTTACCGCTGGGCTAACACAGCTTGTATAAGTACGTGTATAAATATAAAGAAAAAGATAATATAAAGACACGTACCCAAAAATGCGATAAAATGTTGACATCAAATGTCCTCTGTATGAGGTGGTCCGGAGTGTCAAGCAAGTAGTGTCCTGACACCACGCCGGCATTGTTCACTAGAAGCGAAACCTGGTAAAAATTTAAATTGCTAATTTAATTTTTCCTCGACCCACTATACCTTATTCTTATCTGTTAGTACATTGAGTATTTGCGACATTTGACTTCTGCAAGCCTTGGGGCAGGAAGAATAGAATAATTCAACCTAGGCTTTAACGATTGTTTTAAGTGATATTAAAAGAAACCTGTTAATTAATGTACTGAAAGGTATGCATTGAATAAAATCAGCAAATACTGTTCTAATTAAATAAATAATAAATAAATAAATAAATCTGGCCAAGGTTTGTTATGGGCCATGTTGTACATGGTTTTGAAAAAGAATTAAACTCAGATTCAGTATCACGATCAATCTGGGTCATTACAATTACTATGTTATATTCTTCTTTCTCCCATCCTTTTTTATACAGGTTTATTATTTTTTAAAACCCTTTTTTATCATTCGTCAACTCTGGCGCTACTCCATTTATATGCATGTCATACTTCACACAATCCAACCATCTCTTTTTAGGCTTCCCTCTTATTAGATATCCATCCACATTCATATTTAATAGTCTGGACACATGATTTTCATCCCTCCTCATTACATCCCATACTATCCCAATCTAGCACCTCTAATCTTTTCTATAATGGGCAACTTTCAAACTAAGTCAATTCCAATATTGTGATATTCGTTATAAATCACTTGAAATTATCGTTTATTCTGTTCAAACTCTTAAAATGTACAGAAATAGCTTTTGCTGTCACTTGTAACCAAGACCGCGATATAATAATACGAAAAATAACTTTACCAAAAAATTAAGAATCCGGTTACACGGTAATTTTCTGAATTCATTATCTTCTATTTGAGTAAAAGATAAATAAGTCATAAAACTAAAGATATCAAGTGCTTTAGCAAAGATAATAAAAATATTCTTAGTTTGAATTTTAACACTTCAAAACACACGCCAAATATTTAAAAGCAAACTTTACACAATATAAGTAAATGATATGGAAAATCGTATATATTTACTTTACGTAGAGGGCCTTTTAGTGAGCTTCTTTTTTAATATGTCTGTGTCATTTGTAAAATATAAAAGTGATATGGTATTAAGTTGTTATAAACACATTTTACTTGACGAATATTCATTAAAGCTTTGCTCTACATTTACTTTGCATACACTAATTAGGGCGACATAATAAGTTTACGTTCTTTATTCGATTGCTGATAACAGTTTTTATTTTATTTTATATTATCTACAGCTATTTACATAATATATATATATATATATATATATATATATATATATATATATATATATATATATATATATATATATATATATATATATATATATAAAATTTAATCTATTAATAATGTTACAGTATAATATTTATACGGTACAGTTTAGGTTTAATATTTAAATTATCATTAAATTAATTTACTTTTAAAGAATTTAATTTCCTGGTTATTTTAGTATATTTTAGGTTTATCATTAATTAAATGTTCATAATGTCGGTCATATTACGAACAAATTATAAGAATAAGTAACTAAATATTTTATTTCATATTTATTTCACTCATTATCACTATTTTAGTAATGAACTTGGCGTTATACGGCCTTATCATCAGAAAAATATAACAATAAGCTTTATATGAATATTCATCAATAATTGCCGTGCGGTATCCGACTGAGTAGAATAGACCACACTCATTTTTTAACGAGGTATCGTAAAAAGGAAACTAAGGTAAGTTGAATTACCGTGTGGTATTCGGACCGCCTTCTTTTTTAACCGAGGTGTCGTAAAAAAGTATCGGGTAAGTTGAAATCAGGCAGGCGGCTAGGCGTAAAATACGTAGCCAAATCATGTGACAACATGTTTATAACATGTTGGGCGGACCCCACTTAGAGTGGGATATGGGCAGTAGGAGAATTAAATATTCGAACAACAAATGACCTATCATAGTAAGTACTTACTCGCCCGACATCCTCTTCAACTTGCTTTGCGACCCGGTAGATGTCGTCTCTTTTAGTGAGGTCTACTACATAACCGAAGCATTTTCCGCCTACACCTTTAACTAACTTTACTGTGTCTTCTAGCCCTGAAACAAACAATAATATTAAATGGCACAATCTATAAAAATATAGGAGAATTACACACCCGGTCGTCTTTCCTCAAAGTAATTAACAGACAACTGATAAAAATATACATATATAATTTTAAATATCAGAAGTACCCAGAATCCAAGAACCAACAAATTGTTGAAAATTGGGGCCTCAGTGGGAATCGAACCTGTGATCCAGGGAGTTTAAGGCAAGGTCCATCCATACCGCCAACGGGTCAGTCATGAATAAATGTCTCTATGAATTATTAGATATAATTATTAGCTTTTCGTAATAAAGAATTAAATCATTAATAGCTTGTCCTCTTTATTTTACTTTTTATGAAGTATAGTAGTTTGTGGGATTTAGAAGAAAATTGCGCAAGCCGCAACGAAACTCATTTTAATCCTTTTGCTTATTATTTTAAGTGTAAGTTATTGATCTTAAAACTAATGCTACAGTAATTTGTAAAGTTTTTTTTTTAATCAAACCCTCAGTTACTGATTGTGAGAGAAATCTAAATAATTAAACTTATACCTACCACAGACTAAATAAGATTATTTTATTAATACAAAACACTTTCGAAGGGGAAAACGAAGACAAATCGAAAAAAATAACTAAACAAACATATTTTCAAAGAAGAGTCATTAAAAGACAACATTACTTATAAATTTTAGGGTTTTTGTTGAAGTTAATTAAAATTTACAGCCAATAAGGATGACTAAATTGAGTCAATAAGGATGACTACATTATTTTTCTTAACCTGCTCAGGAGGAGGTAAAGGAAAATAATTTAAAAAACAGTACAAAATTTTTATACTAAAAGTAATTTGTAAACCAACTTTAACTTGTAGAACCGCTTCTTTTACAATAACCCAGTGAGATTTTCAAATCATAGTATTCGTTGAGAGTTCTTCACGTCACGTACTAATGAAACAACGGTTTAGGTTATTACCTTCTGACTGGCCCGTTAGCGCAGTGGGTAGTAATCCTGCCTTCAGCTCCGCGAGTCGCAGGTTCGATTCCCGCCGAGGGCCAACATTTTCTATAAATGAATTTGTTGGCCTTTGATCTGGGTGTATATTTGTATTTAAGTATGTATTTAAAAAAAAATATATAAGTATATATTCACCAGTTGTCTCTCTACCATAACACAAGTATTTAAGTAACTTACTTTAGGGACGGACGACCGTGTGTGTAAGTGTCCCATATATTTATTTATTTATTTATTATAACTTTTAAAACCGCTACTTTTGCAATAACCCAGTGAGATTTTTAAATCATAGTATTTGTTGAGAGTTCTTCACATCACGTACTAATGAAACAACGGTTTAGGTTATTACCTTCTGAGAAGTTGTATTATATCACGTAATCCCATAGAAATATTGCAGAATGTTGTAGAATAGTTGAAGTAAGTAAAAATATACTAAAAATATATTAAACGTCTTTTTGTTTTATTTTTGTGTTTAATTTAATTTCTTTTGATTTTACTGTTAATGGATACGGATAAAATGTAGATATAAGATGCAAAATTCAAAACTTAGAGGGAAACATGTCATTCTAGTCGCTGGCTTTATTACTTAGTAACAATATATTGAAAAATATTTTTTTTAAAATTACAATTATTTTTTTCGTTGTTATATTTCAGTTTATTATTTCGTTTGAATTAAATAATTTTTAATAAAAAAAAAGACTATCTGTAACATGTTGTATGTTTTTTAGGCAATTATTATCTTTATTTTAACTTTTTTTTTTTTTATTTATTTATATTTTTTGACATATACGATAATTTATAGTTTTCAAAATTTTTGACATATCTATTTTCAGAAAGGCTTCATTTATGGAAACTCTAGATTTAAATGTTGATATAATTAATATAGAATAGTTAAGAACTAATAAAAATAAAAACAATGCTGAATAAGCCTGTAAATGATAATTATAATGCAACTAGAAATAATATGAGGATTTATTGTTAATGTATCTATATCGATGTTGTATCAAATAAATAAATAAATGTTTATATAAATTTATAAAAATAAAATTAATGAGCATCATTATGATCATCAAAGATATTTTTTGTAAATTAATCGTAAGTCACACCTACGCATTCCGAAATTCCAATTATTAACGCTGTATTCTTGGAGAGAGAATAATGTTTCTGGCATTACTAGTAGTTTTTTTTTAATAATTAATGACTACAATTGCAATACTACAAATTGTTTCAATACTCAATGTATCCAATAAAGTAATTTACATTAGTCTGTAAATAGCCTTTCATGATTACCCTTCATCGAGGCCGACGTCTTATTTCCTTATTCCTCTATAAAAGGAATAAATTAATTTTTATTCATTGTTTAATTGTTATATTACAATTTACTTTAACATTTATGTTAATTTCAAAACTAAATAAGGAAAAGAACTAATCAAACTTCAGATTGTGTTAAAATTCACTCGAAAAATGTTTTATCTGTGTGCTTAAATAACGTAAATAAGGTTTTATATAAATAGGGAAATGGACACCGATAGATAGTTGTAGCCCCAACGGTGAGAAGGCGCTATTCTTTCGAGAGCGTCATGGGTTCAAACCCCGGGCAGGCACCAATGAGTTTTTCTATTAAAACCTATTTGTCCAATTTATAGTTGCAATTTAATACACGCTTTTCGTTGAAGAATACATTGTGTGGAGAATCCTGGGGATATATGTAACCTACCATACCGCTATGGAGCAGCATGTGGCTCTCAGCTCCAACCCTTCTCTTCAACGGATTTTTTGAGTTAATGAGGAAGCTATATTGTCGCAAAAATTGCATTGTTTAATAATTCGCCATATTACTCTTGACCGAGTACACTTGAATACAAGTGCTTGAACCAATTGCACGTACCGACATTTACCGGAATTCAGTTCACCTTGACTGACCACTTTAATTCGGTTCTGGGGCAGAATTTCGCAAGTATGCTCAAAAACAGCGCAATTTTACGAAAACTAGTTTCTCATTTAGGAAAAAAAACTACAATATTGGTTATGATAAAATAACTAAAAGTGAAAGTATGGAAATATTTTTATTTATTTAAACGTACTAAATTATATGTAAATAAAAAAATATGTATGTTATAATATAAATAGTTTTATTTAAAAGTCTAGTTACTTATTCTAATTATATGTATTCTTTCGCAAAAAAAATTGCTAATTTAACGAGTAGTTTTCTTTGCTGAATAAATGATTCTATTAAGCATTTTTTTAAAAATAATTATCAGTAAAGTATACAACTAAGACTAGTACAAATAAATATAGGTGACTGGGGAACTGAGTTTTGGAATCTTTTATTAGAAGATATAAAAAAAAATGTTATTTTGAGTTTAAAATAATGTTGTGTGTTTTATTAGGTGTCGATTTTTCTTCCTCGGACTAATCTTCATTAATCCGCCCGCTTCGCACTGGGCTATGACAACTTTACAAATGATAGCACAAGTAACCTTTGTATTCTACTTATATTCTACTTGAAAATAGAGCAAGATATTTTTTTAAATAAAACCTAACTAGATCGATTTATTGCCACTAAAACCCTGAAGAAGTGCTGAATTTCATTAAAATCGTTGGAGCCGTTTTTGTAATTCCGATTATATACATATATGTACAAGATTACCTCGTAAAGATTACCTCACTCTTAAATATTAAAGATAAATGATAAAAAAAATTGCCAATGAGAAGAACAAATAAATTGTTTTTAGAAAATGTTGGCCCTCGGCACGAATCGAACCCGCGAAGCTGAAGACAAGATCACTGTCACCTGCGCCAACGGGCCAGTCAAACAATACAATATTACTGTTTATTCTAGGACAGCGCCCCAAATTAGTGGCAAATTCATCACACTAACGTTGTCTATTCAAAAGAGGTTGTGAAAGTCTAATATTAATTATTCTCTTTGATGCGAACATAATTGCTTTCAAATGGTAGGTGTTCTGTTACAGGGTTCCTAAAAATATAGAATCCTAAAACTGAATATCGCATATCCTTTTTTTATAGTAATAGAAGCCTACAAGGGCTTAGTGCACATTTGAGAAACAGAATTAATTGTTGTTGCGGATCTTTTAATCTACGACTACTGACGGACCTATTATTGGTTCTAAGTTGCTAGGATCGCTACTCTAAATCTAAGAATCACCAGGTTGACAATTAAAATCGAAAAGGTATTTTTTCCGCTGTTTATATAATCTACTAACCAGCGGCTCCGTCCGCGTGGGAAGATTAAAACCGTAATATACTATTTTATTAGTCTTCCATAAAAATAACAATGTGTTTAGAGAAATGTTTTATGACGTATAATCGTTTTCCCAAAAACTAGTGGAATCCCACCCAGTTACAAAAGATAGGCCTACAATTAGTAATAGTTTTAATATAAATATTTTTTTAATATATAGTTATTGTAGTTCAACTTATACTGATGCATAAACCTAAGATGTTGTTACATAAAAAATATTTAATATTATTCAAAATATTATTGGATCATTACTATAACGTGTGTATCAAACCATTGCGTTATTTATGCAACTGTCGTCGGTAGCAGATTGGGCTACTTAACCTTGGCGATACTAAATTTGGGCGTTTGTAGTCTGTGTAAGACAGCCGTTTCTTATTTCTAAAGTCCATTAAAAGTAATTTATACCTATCCGATTATAGTAACCAACAAAAATTATTACAATATACCTAATAATAACCTAACTAAAGTTAGTAGCAAACAGAATTGTTAGAAATTTACTTCTTTTCAACCAATGGACGTACACTGCTGGATATACGAGTAGGTTCTTTGATAGATTGTCATGTCTGCTGTCCTGCTTTTGAGTGACTCCTCGCTACCCTTCTTCTTCTTTTCTTCTTTGTCAACCGATAGACGTCCACTGCTGGACATAGGTCTCTTCATGGGATCTCCATACCACACGATCTTGTGTCGCTTAGGTCCAGCGGCTCCCCATGACCTTTTTAGGTCGTCAGTCCATCTCATGGGGGGTCTACCGACACTACGTTTTCCGGTGCGGAGTCGCCATTCCAACACCTTAGGACCCCAACGCCCATCGGTTCTACGCACTATGTGCCCCGCCCATCGCCACTTCAGCTTCATGACACGCTGAGCTATATCGGTAACACTGGTTCTTCTATGGATCTCCTTATTTCTGATTTGATCACGTATACTTCGAGCACGCTCCATCGCCTGCTGAGTGACTCTGAGCCTTTTTATGAGGCCCATAGCAACCGCTACCCTTCTTAGGTCATCTTTAATCTTTAAAGGTAATAAGAAAGTAATAGAAATAATAAAAAATTAAGTTAGTAATAGAATACCGCCGTGTGGTATCCGGCTGAGTAGAATAGACCGCCCTCATTTCTTACTGAGGTGTCGTAAAAGACGATTTAGGTAGGTTGACGTCAGGTAGGCGGCAAGTTGTAAAATAACTAGCCAAATCATGATCCCACTTAGAGTGGGTAAATTATTATGAAGTAAATAATAGAATACTACCTAATAGGAATATACAATAACATATGTAAAAAGAACACAGTTGTGTAAAGCGAAAACACACTAAGCTATATTTATAGATAATAGTGGGTTATGTTAATTTGAAAGTTTTCTCAACATAATTAAGTTAAATCGCGACATTTTCCGCATGGAAAGTTTGGCGTTCGTTATATCCATGATGCGTAAATGTCAATAAAGTTAATAAGGAAACTTTGAGTTATTTACCCAGACTTGCATCAACGACTCTTTGTTTATAATATGAGTGTAAACATATACGTGCAAAAAGGGCTTTTAAAAATAATTATTGGTGAAACAGATATTATGATAAAGTTATTTTGCTACGCGTTTGTTAAGTTAATCCTGTTAAATGTGAAAGTTTGTGAGTATGGAACTATGTTTGTTACTCTTTCACGGCGAATACGCTGAACCAATATTGATGAAATATGGCACTATTATTCTTAATACACCGGGGTAACATATAGGCCATAGAAATCCTGTTAATTCTACAGAAATATGATGACATTGAAAAGCGCCATCTATTATCAACGATGGAGATATTTGCAGGATTGAGAATGGCAGAAGTTAATCGTTTATTTCAAGACTACTCCACGCGAACGAAGTTGTGGGTAAAAGCTAGTCTATAATAATGCTAAGTGTAAGAAGCAGACACCGTTCACATGAGTACTTTATACATACAAGATCGTAGATCGTACGAACGTAGAGATCGTCGTAGTGAGTGTATGTAGTGCGTGTGTGGTGTATTGTTGGTGATGGCGTTTTGTGATATGTGTGGTGACTGGTCCTGCATGTATAAGGAATGAGAACAGTATTTCTTCCTATACTTAACATTACATAGAATTTCTTAACAAACGCGGATCATATCAACATAATTCTATCATAACTTACATAAAACTTTAATAGGGATATGTTAAGTGATATACCATATGTTATTTGATTTTTTTGTCATTTATTTTTTAAGTTACATATTATATTTAAATGATTAACTAATCTACTCTCAATAGTGTTAAGTAATTTGTGGAAACTTTGCTGGATTTTGCATTACTTTCTTGTAACTTAATTTTATAATTTATTCTACAGTTTGTTTCCATTATATAAATAAAAAAATAAAATGAATAAATAAAATAACTTTTGTGTTCCGTTAAATATAAATTTTAAGCGGAAACTGCTCGGAATTTATAAAAGGAAAATCTTATTAAAACCATGCGATCTGATCATTATAATGACTTTCCACTTTGTGACATAATTAACCAGAATGCCTATTTACTTTCAAGTTAATTTAACGCGTACTTATTATAGTGTCATTTTTATGATAAACTGTCTCAGTTATTTTGGAAGCAAGTAAGCATGGTAGAATACCTCCTACAATAGACTTTAGTCATCATAAATTTCAAGATGAGGTCGAATAAACAGTATTTTACCAAAAGAAGCTATTTTTTTATTTTAAATTACCGTAAATAGTAAGCATAGATATGTATAGAAACCAGCTATACTCACGTGGTATTCTATCGGGTTCTCCGCTGATCTACACAGTTAGTAGTAGATATTTGGGAGTATTTTAAGGTATTTTTACCACTACTTTTTACATAGTTAATGTATAGAAACCGGCTATACTCACGTCTTATTTTATCGGATGAGCCCGATTAGTTTCAAGCCCAAACGAGGCTCTTATGCATGAGCACTTTACGCGGCGTTATAAAATAAGACGTGAGTATAGCCGGTTTCTATACATTAATTATGAATTCCACTCACGATAGTTTACATTCAAAACTTCCTACATATTTATTTTAATACACTTCAGCACAATAAATATTAACCGTTGATAAATATAAATATGCTGTGGACAAGAATCAATTGACATTTATGAATATTAAAGTACTGTACATTGAATATTGGATTAACTGTATGATGGAAGGTGATATTGGACAAACATACTTCTGATTAGTTACATTACAGAGAAGGTGCCACTGTTAAGACATAAAACACTAACTTAGTTCATTGAACTCTTAAACGTTCAGGTTTAAAGAAAAAAACTCGTTTTTTTAAAGCACCTTTACACATTTTTTTTACCAAAAAAACGATGTGATTGACCTCTTTATGGTGGTTCAACTTTCGGAGTCAGAGCTAACGAATTACTGACGTATAAAACAAATTTGGAAAATACATATAACTGTTTATATGATTATTAATAACTAGCAGAACCAACCATGCGATGCTATTGTGTATTATCTGCTTATATTTTGGCGCGCATTTTTTTTGTATCTGGGTGACCTGGGCGACCTTGCAGGAAAAAAAATATGAAACTTGAAAAAAAAAATTGGGCAAGTAGTCCGGGGTATTTCATTTCTAAAGTCCGCCCGTTATCCATTAAGCGATTACAAATGACAGATATAATATTATTTGCATTGTATTCTACATTTAACCAATATTTCAGTTCCCGAAAACACTGATAAAACGACATTTTTTTTTAATGAAACCTACTAGATCTAGATAGCTAGATCGATTTTTTGTCCCCAAAACTCCCTACATGCTGAACTTCACAAAAATCGTTAGCGCCGTTACCGAGATTCAGAAAGAATATATATACAATATTAGCTCATATAAATATTGAAGATTATGCGACAACTTCAAAGATGCTAATTTAAATTATATAGTGCAAACGATCATAATGTTAAGCAACAAATGCATAAGGTAATTATTGCATTAAAGTCGATAACGATTAATACTGTATACAGTATAATTTGAAATAGCTTTCCAATAAACTGCGGTAGTGTGCGAAACTATTTTCTTTAAAGATAGATATATGCCATGACAGTGCCACATATGCCATAACTGTGGTCCTATAAAAGAAATCCCTATTATAAATTACTAGTGGCCCGCTCCGGCTTCGCACGGGTATAAAATATATAGCCTATGTCACAAAAATGATTAAAATCTATCCAGTAGTTTGATTTATTCATTACTGCCCACGCACGCGTCAAATTTGGAGTAAAACTCCCCCTCTTTCACTATACCATGAGGATTCCCTGCTATCTTTGGAATATCTAAATTAAAAAAATATACTTATTCAAAGACAAAATTTTGATTAGCTGTCATTTATGTTTTGTTATTACACGGTCATTTGCGTATTGTTATTCCATGTCATAGTCGTTTTTGTTATACCACGTTTTATAGTGACTTGACGGGATAAAATAAATGCGGTCGAACGAGATAAAAAGTATCCTATGCCCGTCTCCTGGTACTAAGCAACCTTTTCACCAATTTTCAGCCGAATTGGTTCATCCGTTCTTGAGTTATAAATAGTGTAACTAAGATCAACTTTCTTTTATATATATAGATTTAGTAATATCTTAAAAGTTTAATGCAGAGTTTTTGAAAAAAAATCCCAGACAGCTTGATTTTTCCGAAATTTTCAATAATGATCGTCATATTTTAAATAGTTTGCACGAACACCTCAACAAATTATAGACTACAGAAAGGTTTCAAAAGATTTGAGCGAAGAGAAACAGACAGCATAATTGCATAGAGAATTCACGTAATTTATACGCATCCCGTAAGTTTGTTAGACTACTAAGGAGATGGGCAAATAGCTCATACAATTTTGGCCTTAATGGACAGAAATAAATTAATATTTAATACAAAGACCGAAAGTTACTCTTAAAGTCTTTTTAGACAAAGTCAAGTCTTTTTAGATAAAACTTGGGTATAAGAAGAAATAAATTAATGAACATGACATATTGACATAGAGTATCGGAATTTTTTTTTTTTTTTTTTCTAATTTTAGTTATAATAGTTATTGTACGTTTGTTACCTTTTAAGCCCGCTGTAACTACCTATAATTAGATTTACATGTTATTAGCAATCCTAGGAAATATAACCATGTTACTTTAGTTACACATGTAATTCTGTTGGTAGTTCTATGGAATAAATAGTTAATCAGCTTAGCGATTCAGCGCGGAAACGCTGCCAGCATTCTTGGGACCATTCCGCGTGGGCATGATTTGTATAGTCCTAGCGTGTAAGTAATTTAAGATAGATATAACTTGTACATTTTTGCTGCAAATAAAAAATAAAAAAAAGATAAATAAGTTTTTTTAAAAATAATATTTAGAGATATTAAAGGTAAGGATTTCAGGCTTAACAACCTTTATCTACTACATTTAAAAAAGATTTTAACAGTGTAAATGTGTTTTGTTAATTGAAAGTTAACGCTTTTTCACGTTTTTGATGCCACTTTCAAATTGAGTATATTCATATCCGATATGAAAGTGAGAATCCGAAAAATGTAAAACTTTCTGACAACTATGACACTTATGTTAAAAGTATCTAAACATGCTCATAGATACTAATATTATAAAGAGGAAAATTTGTATGTATGTTTGTAACGTATTCACACAAAAACTACTGGACCAATCTTAAAAATTCTTTCACCATTAGAAAGCTGCATCTTTACTGAACAACATAGGCTATATATTACATTTTAAAAAATAGGGATCCGTAATACAAATGTAATAAGGTGTAAAAAGTTAGTCATATAAATCTGTCATCGCATACGCTGCGGAAACTATTGATGATATATTTAACAAAAATGAATCAATAGTCCGCCTTAGTAGACTTTCCACTGCCATGAGATCGGTATGTACGCGGTTGGAGCCGCGGGATATTACTAGTTATTAATAAAAGTTGATTCATTGAAGACTTAGTCACAAATAAAATTCAGTGAGAGTTCAATACTAGCGAACACACGAACTTACTCGTACAAGGCTTGTAAAGGTCAAAGTTGTCTCTTACAATTTTGAAAATCCCAGCATTGCTTTTTAACTATGGAATCGACGACCAGCTAAACAGACCCGAAAAAGTATTGGTAGATATTTACACGACTCCGAAAGGGTCTAAGAAAGGTGGTAGATTCAAACAGTATAGACTCTAAATCGACTGGACCCTTTGTAATGAAATTTTCAAACTGTCTGTTGATTTACCTAGCGGATAATCCTGCAAAGTTTGTTGGCGAATGAAACATTTTTTGAACTCAATGTCAATTTTGTTTCGAAAGCGTAGGGGTTTTGAAATTAGACAGCCACAGCAACGCTTAGGGGGATCGCTAGTGATTTATAGAATTAAATATGATCAATTAGCATGGACTGTGTGATAGGTATGATAGGAAAATGTAACAAGAGAATTTCTTACCGAGGTGTCGTTAAAGGCGACTAAGGTAAATTAATCCACCGTGTGTAATCCGGTTGAGTAGATAGACCACGCTCTTTCTTACCGAGGTGTCGTAAGATACGACTAAGGTAAGTTGAAGTCAGGCAAGAGGTCGTAAAAAACGTAGCCAAATCACGTGACATGTTTATAACATGTTGTGCCGAACCTACTTAGTGTGATATATGGGCAGGAGAATGATGATTTACAATATGAGGCGATTAGAAGAATGTTTAATTTTTTTTTTAATGACTAAAGGCATTTTTTAATTATTATATAATGAAAAATATTTAAACTATCACGCTAAGGGAGTACTATCAGTTATTAGCCCCGTGAAATATTTTATAAGATGCTTTAAAGGAAAACAAGTAAAAAAAGATGATGTCTGAATTATTTATAGCAAGACAATGCATTATTTAACGTAAATGATGTAACTGTTAATATCTTTTGTTTATCTCATGTATACGAACAAATTTTCTTACGTAAAAAACATTCTTCGCTGTGAAACGCATTATTAAAATTACACCGAGGAAAAAAAATCTTCCGCAATGTATGTAATTTATATAATTATATGTACAATCTTAACACTGTAAAAGCGAACCAAACAATGCGGGCGAAATAATTGCTAATGGCTCTGGTTTATTGTGAAAATATCTCATACACGGTCATTTAATTCGATCACTATTATCGTCGTTAAGTCTGATTAAAGTTGTACCTATTTCCTTTAATCCGCACGTAGGCCGCATAAAAAATATCATAAAGATTACACTGTGTATCCAAATAGAATTTTAAAATTTACCTACATTAACGCCTAAAATAAAAAAGGTTATCGCATTGTTTGAATTAAGTATAAGTAGGGGCGAGAATTATACTTTAAAAATTATAGATGTCGATATAATTTTATTAGAAAAATTCAAATTGCGTATAATACCAAACTACATCTCAGGAAAAAATACATGGACAAATGAATGGACATATTTTTTACAAAATTTTCGACTGTGCGATTATGTTACGGTTATGTGTATATTTTTTTTTAATTTTCATTTATTTTATTTGATGTTCTATAGATAAAGTTGAAATCCTTGCTACTAAGTAACATGTATTCTAAGACTTAATAATGAAGATTACCTTACTGATAGAAAAATATATAATTTACGAAGAATCAACCAAGTGTCAATGTCACCAGTCCCTTGAGTTTAAGTTTTGTATAGATGTTTGTTTTTTTTATGTATATCTTTGTTTGTTTTATATATATACCATTATATTACCTAAAATTACTGAAAAATAGCAATATTTTAATCATGCAATGTTGACTGCAATGCAGTGATAATTCTTTACCAAAGGAAAAACCACATACCAATCTCGCTTAGACTTTTTGCTACTTTTGAATTCTGAAATCCGAACTATCGAGTCACTTGCGACCGATGATTTCATTTACATTCGCATTTCTTAGCGAAGTTGAAAAACTTAGATCAAAAATTATTAATTGAATATTTAAGTATCTACAAGATAATTTTTCGGCATTACTTCCAACGTTGGTTTTTCTCTATCTATGACCGATAGTGGAAACCTGACGAGAAGATAATTACAAGAAGGCTAATTAAAGATCTAATTGAGTAAAATCACCCTTTACGACACCTCGATAAGTAATGAGTGTGGTCTATCCTACTTAGCCGGATACCCCACGGAGGGTCAACTTACGTTGACGTTACGAGGTGTCGCCTTTTACGACACCTCGGAAATACTTTGCCGGAAACCACAAGGCGATATAGTACATGTAATGTTCGTTTATTATTTGCTTTATACACAGACAAAACAATTTGTCATAAAATTTATGAATAGTGTTAATAGGTTGCTATACCTAAATAAGTTAAAACCGATACTAAAGAATGACATTGCAAATTAATGCACTATGCATTAATTTGCAAAGTCATTCCTTTTTTTCCTGTTAACGTTTTACAGGCTATAAGTCATATAAACGCTATTCACATGGTAATATTGGTTTTTAAAGTAGATGCACACTATATACGATATATTTACAACGAAAGAAATTAACATAAATAAGAATAATCCACTTGGTATTATACATATCTTATTTTTTTGTGCAATGCAGAAAACCTAATAACAATTTATAATATTCAAATTCAAAATATTGTTAAGGTTTTTCATATTTACTCTCTTCATCTCGTAATTATTGAGAATTACTCCGTCATATTGAACCTTTTTTATTGTATTTTGTATGTTTATAATCTTTTATTTTTCTTAAACCTAACTTTATACATTTTTAAATATTTCTAATTAAAAAAAAATAATTAAAAAAACATTTAAAAATATAGAAAATTGTTGTCCGCCGGGAACGGGGAAATATCCCGAGTTGCCGGTGGTTAGGGATTCAAACTTCCTCACAATGCGGGCCGTTTCAAGCAATACTGCCTTCTGCATCCGACACTTGATCCAACTGTTAAGCGAAAGCCTCTGAAGATGTTGGTCGAGGCTCTTCGCAATCAGACCGTATTTTGTATGTTTATTATTATTATTTTTGATCTTGGATACATTTTGGTAAAATTATTAAGAATCATTATTAAAGTTCTTTAAAATAAAACGATACGTTTTAGTCGTCAGTGATATTGAGACATATTTCATGTTGCTATATACATAATGGTATAACCATACGACAATAATTATAATTACGAACCTCAGCATCCTATATAAAAAAAAACAGTTCATTCAGTGAAGTGTTTTAGCTAGAGGAGTTATAGAGATCAATGACCGTAACCTAAATTCAACCATGACCTAAAAACTAAATCGTACTACTACTAGTAATAGGTGGGCGAGACACAAAACAATAATGACAGTTTAGTCATCCATTACTAACAAAGGCAGATCTCAAATTATTTTTATTTTCTTGAAAATAATTTTGTTTTAAACGATAGTTAATAAGATGGTGCCAAAGTTCTGATACGTTTAAGTGATAAGTGGATTCATTTAAAGTTAAATCGTTGCTACAGCTCTGTATAAAAAATATACTTTTAAATTTGATCACTTACGACACTAATATATTTACCATACTCTGCTAAAAGATTGTAAAACGTTATTATTCATATTCTCTCATTAGCGTCTATGACAAACATAATACCTACGTAGGTTTTATGGACATTCAACAAAACTAACAAAGGAATTGCAAGTATGTTCCATAGATAGCGTTTACAGAAAGTTGTTTACTTATGTCCAGACTTTCTCCCAATTTGCAAACAAAATAAATATCGCTTCAATATTATTATTTTGACTGTCTCGTTCGCGCAGTTGGCAGTGAGCTGCTTCTTGCCGTCGCAGGTTCGATTCTAAGGGCCAACATTTTCTATAAACAGTTTGTTGGTTCTTTTTTCCTGTGTTTGAGTATATATAGGTTGTATAAAAATACGTATTTAAAACTGTATACGTACCTATATATTACATATACACCCATAACACAAGTATTAAGTTATATACTTATTCTGGGGAAGGAAATTCATGTATAATTGTAATAAAAAAATTAAGAAAATAATTTACATAACTATTTACGTGAAACTCGATTTATCCAACCTTTATATATGAAGTACTGTTTGTGTTTTATATTGTTGATATACGATTATTGATTTTTATTGTTTGATTTATATTGATAATATAAATTCATGATTATTGATTGATTTATATTGATAATATAAATTCATGATTATTGATTGATTTATAATGATAATATAAATTCATATTCAAATTTAAAATATACTTTATCATATAAACTTGTAAACAAGTGGTTTTGAAACTTTACTGCTGATTCGGAACGCTGTCCTACAGAGAAGAACCAGCAACAATCACGACGCAGCTCTTTTAAATTTCAATTAGATTCATTTCCATTTTATAAATTTAACTAGCCTGTGAAAAGAACTAATATACTTATGTAAAGTTACTTAATTACCATTTGGCTTTGTAACTGTTACTTAAATATACCGCAAACAATTTCAGTTAATTGACACGAAGTTAACAAGTATAAAATGTTGTAGCATTATATTTTAAGCTATTTGCTTTTGGAGGTAACTACTATCTGCTGGAAATGATAATAATCTATACTCATTATAAAACAAAATTCTCAAAAGCTGTCGGTCTGTATGTGATCGATTTTCTCAAAATCGACTGAATGAATTTTTGTACTGTTTTTATTAAAAGATAGTTCAATTCTTCCAAAAGGTTTAGGTTAATAGTACATTACGATTTTATGTAAATTAATTGTGTTGAAGAGTTCCAGCAGTTGTAGAAAAACTCGCCAGCTGGGAGCTTGCTGCTTGCAAAGATACTCGTACATTAAGGTAATATACTAGAGAATTGTACATGCACAAAATTACTATAAAAAGTCCGCGACAGTATGTCTCTATCTATGTATTATGATTGGGTCACAATAACTACTTTCATGTACAAAATTCCAAATACAGAAATAAATTGTGACACACTGATTTCCACTAGTAATTTATATAAATAGGTGTTATGCGGAAACCTCTAAAACCTAATGAATATGTTCGTAAAAAAATATCATTATAATTATACGTACTGAAAATGCGGTGTATTATTTACTTATAGACAACATTATAGACTTTTTGTACGGACTTTTTGTACAGTAACTATAATTTTTTTCCTTTTCTTGACGTCATTGTCAAGGCTCGCTTATTTCCACAGAGTTATGATATTAGATAGAGTATTGAACAAAAAATGTGCCACATCACATACAACAAAGCAAATGAGATTTATCATATATCTTTTTTTTGCACGTCCATATTCAGCAAACGTCATTTTGTAAACACAATTTTTTTACCGGGTACCACACGGCTATCCGCGTAGTATCCAGCTGAGTAGAATAGACCATCCTCATTTCTCACCGAGGTTGTCGTAAACTAAGGTCGGCGACTAAGGTAAGTCAACCCGCCATGTGTTATACGGCTGAGCAGAATAGACCATCCTCCATCTTACCGAGGTATTGTAAGATACGACTAAGGTAAGTTGACGTCAAGCAGGTGGCCGGTCGTAAAATATATAACCAAATCATGTGACATGTTAATAATATCAACTTATTAACACTTATAGAGGGATAAGGGTAAGATACTACGATTACTAAAAAAGTTTTTAAGTATTTTTAAATTAAGAACGCCACATGAGTATTTCTGCGTACGTGTGATTAAACAAAGATAAGTTTTTATTTTTATTTTGTTTACAGAAAAAATGTACAAGTTATATCTATCTTAAATTTATTTACTTACACGCTTAACAATTGATAAGTATATCAATCTAATCTTTCCTTTCTCTGACAAACTCGCTTACAGGCCTCACTACGACTGGCCTACTCTAGTATAATAACTCTATGTTTATTTCTAAGTGTTCGTAATGATATTTTATATTAATAATAACTGAGTAATTAGTGACACGAACAATTCGCACAATATAAGTATTGTTCAAAATATATTTAACCTTATGAAATGACGTTCCTTTCAAATTTAAATATTTTTAGAGCTATGACTATTGAAATCATGAGTAGAATGATATGAAATAACAACTTTAACCACATTGGTTGAATTACTGATTCGAATCACGACTCGATTTCCAATGAGCGATGCCGGTGGCAAAAAATATTTTAGCTATTTTTTATCAAAGGTGTTACTCCGGACGTGAATTTTGGACTTAGTACGACTCTAGATTGTGGTTAAGTTTAGTATCTGCCTCTTACAATTCGATTGATAGGCAAAGTTTGACTGGCCCAATGGCGCAGTGGGTAGTAACCCTGCCTTCAGGTCCGGGGGTCGCGGGTACGTTTCCCGCCGTGGGCCGACATTTTCTATAAATGAATTTGTTTTTCTTTGAGCCTGGGTGTATATTTGTATTTAAGTATGTATTTAAAAAATATATAAGTACATATTCACCAGTCTGTCTACCATAACACAAGTATTAAGTTACTGATTTTTGGGCCGGACGACCGTATATGTTAGTCAGTATTAGTCAGTAATTAGTCAATATTAACTTTAAATAAAATTTATTAAAGTATCACTACTAGTATCACCTACCCTAAGTAGTCTATCACCTACTGATAGATAAATTGAAGCTTCAGCCCACCATAGTGTCAAATCGCGGTAACAGGTTACTCATATCCTAGGAATTCTCTAGGGGTAATTGAATTTCCTCAATGTAAGCTGCATGAGGACATATTTATTTAATCGCAAGTTTTTGTTGAAAACTTAGGTGCTGTGTAGAATTTTAAAAACAAAAATGTAAAGAATATAACATAAATACTTTTTCTTTATCAAAAATTTAAATTAAGAACAGAAACAGGATGGTTTGAAAAGCAAACACAATTTTAACAAGTTAAATATAAATTTTCATTGTCGTTTCTTTCACAGGTAATTTTAATTGTTATATTATCTTAGATTACTTACACACTAGGACTATACAAAATGCTATGCCAATAAGCAGCGTTTCCGCGTTAAATCGCTAAGCTGATTCTTTGTGTGAAAAGGAGCCAGTCCTCTTGTTACCTGAAGAGGTAATTAACCGAGATGATAAAACGGATACAAAATGTGGGATGGTCTTGTTAATGGTGGGATAATTTCTAGTTTTCTATATATTTTCAAGAATACTTTTAAAAATTCATTTCTTTATTTTTGCAAGACTTCTTATTTTGATATATTATATGAATATAGGAACGACACTGTAAATGTTAAATGACAATTTCGTGTACCAACTTAAGTTGTTCACAAGCGGAAGTGTAGGTGCAACTGAGTTTGATTCCTTTAATAATATTGAAGGATTTCGTACTTAATCTATGTAATAAATAACTCTTCTATAGGTCGTGAATGTATGATGTTTGTCTAACTTAAACAAATTTATAAAATTCGAAGTGTTTGCTTTAAATGTCGTCATAGAGATAATGTTGTTTTAATATGGTCACTAGGTAATTTATATATACCTACATTTAGTAGTGTTAACGGAACTTATCTGTATATGATTAATGTTACCAAAGAGCAATAACGAGTTTCTTGTTAGTTCTTCTCATTAGCTGGCAATATATCAAACTGATAGAGTCGTTGTTCACACAATCACCTTTTTTTAATTCAACTAAGAATGTAATCGCTGAACTATTTTTAAGGTCTATATATTTCTTAGGGAGGCTGTGATAGCCCAGCGGTGACGCTGTGCGACTCTTTAATGGAAGTCACGGGTTCACAAAAAAAGTTCTTTTAAACCGTGTTACATCTACAACGGCTAATACCGGCCAGCTAATTAAATTTTAATCAAGAAAAAATAGATTCAAGAGCCTAATCGATTACAAAACTATTAACCTTAATGTCAAATTGATGATATTAATACTTTTGATGTGTTCTGATTTTACAGACACACTTTTTTTAATTAAACACGTGCCTCCAATAATAACTCATTTAAGATATTATGCCTAAGGCTGCAGCTACGCTACACAGCGACGCGTACTGCGATTTGTGAGCGACTTTTTTTCGAATTGACTAATGCTGTTAGCCCTAATGGCTTTGACAGCGTCACCGGAAAAACGGGCTTGAGTAGAAGATTCGAGAGAGTAAAATTGGTAAGAGCGAATGCATTTAAGCACTCACAACTCCCTGGGAGCGTCGTCTTAAGTCTCTCCTAAGTGTCTCCTGCGAGACCGAACCTCGGCTTAAAGCGGCACGTTTTGGAGGACTATATCTGAACTATTGACATTGAAGAAGTCTGCATCACGGCTGCGGCAGAGGCCGCTTGACACAAGCAAGCGGGGACCTCGTCTTCGCCGGCGAAAACGCTGTTAGTGTAAGTGTTAGTGTAAGTGAGTTTATCTTGTGTTACAACATGTTTCAAATACAACCTCCTTCATAGATTTGGACGATAATATAAAAAAACATTGTGGCCGTCATTATGTGTCATAGAGTTGTTAAGAAAGAGTAAATGGGTCGACTTCTGGAATATTGCTTTTTATTTATTGAATAAGAATAAATGAGAAATATCGTTGTTTGTTATACTTGTTTTATGCTAATATAGCATCGTCAAGGCTGTAAGCGACAGAAACAAATACACTGTAAGTATGCTGGCGGCTACACTTGTCGCTTCATGTTGCTAGCGAATATTGATTCCTGAGCGATTTGCGCTACCCGTCGCGTCGCAGATCGCTGCTAAGCGTAGCCGCGGGCTAACGCTTATTAAATGGCTACTTACTAACTCTATGTATAACATATACGAACCTACACAATATATAAATATATATTTAATAAAGAATGTGTTTAATTTCATTGCTTTACAGGCAGGGTGGTGGTGGACGTATCCAATAGCGGAAGCCGCCAACCTTAAACTGGTGGAAGTTTTGCCGAATGGAGCATTTCTCATTAGTGAGCCACTTAAACCCCCGTGTTTCATTCAAAACTGGAAAAGAACCTGCATATATACATAAATAAAAATATTTTTACTTAAGCCCAAAGGTGAACCCGTGCAACTCTTTCGAGTGGTTACGGACTCAAGCTGGGCAGGCAACAATGAGTTTTGTTAATATAAAAATAGCATTCTATCGATGTATCAAAATAGAACAATTATTTGATGACATATCACATAGTGATAAAATATACTCGCGAAAATAACCCAAATTTATTGCAGCTACCACAAGTATATATGACATATATGGTATATGACGTAAGTAGCCGTCATGATATCAGCAAAATAGATGCAATCAGCTAGTAATTACGATTTGCACGGTAGACAAGACGAAGTAAATACTACATTACTGAAATAAATATAATTTTCTAAATATTTATTCAAATAATATAGTCACTTGTATTGAAAAGCAAATTCAAACGTTCCGACTATCTGACAAGACGCCGGCGACTGACTACTCGTGATATACATGTACCTACCGATCTAATCACCTCTGATCGAAATAATCACTAAAAGTAAAGCATTTATACGTTGCATTTATTTATAAGGATGTTCTTTTTTTAATTCCGTTAAATAAAAGGGAAAAAAATATTAATAGAACAACAAACCACAAATTAAATAGATTTGTCCGGTATTATAATACACTTTCACCTCTTAATTAAAACGGGTAACAGGAATTCTAGATTGTTACTGCCTGCATGATAAAAGACTCCAAGTAAAATTGTACATCACAACATAATATAATACAAAGTCGCATTCTTTGTCCATATATCCCTATGTACGCATAAAACTTTAAAACTACGCAACAGATTTTGATGCGGTTTTTTTTTAATAGATTGAGTGATTCCAGAGGAAAGTTTGTACGTATTATAACATTCAATACGGAGTAGAGAAATACTGTAATTTTTGAGGTTTCTGTAAATAATTACATTTTTTTCCACTTACATTGTAAACGCAGGCTAAACCCTACGAGATTTATCAAAACGATGTACTAAGTATTTGTACACCTTGAAAAGGTCTACAGAAAAGTCCGCGATGCTATATGTCTATCTCTTATGGATAACTCACTATAGCATTTTTTGTCTTTTACTTTTTACGAAAAATAATGCCATATTTTTGAAGCAATTTTTATACAATACAGCATTAATTCTTATCCAATTGAGTACCTTAAATAAATAGTTGATTTAATATAGATCAATATGGCCGTTTACAGCATGTAATTTAAGTGAACATTTTCGGAGATATTACAGATTTAAAATACCGTGAGGACGCCGCGCTTTACCCTATAGAACTTCGAATCTTTTAAGAGTTTGTTTAAAGATATTCTGTAATTAATTGTAAAAATAAAATACATAGGTAAAAATATGTAAAAGTAAATAAGTAAAAATGTACTATATGAATTCAGATATTAGATATAGCAGGAAATCTTCTTGGTATAGGGAGAGGGAAATTGTTTTTCTCCAAATTTAACGCATGCGGGCCACGGGCAGTAATGAAAAAATCTAAACTACTTGATCGATTTAAATAATTTTTTTTATACTGACTGAAATGGGATATATATTTTATACCCGTGCGAAGCAGGGGCAGGCCGCTAGTAATACATAAACAATGCCCTGCAATAACTCATATGCGAACCTTTTTTCATATTTAAAGTGGAGCCGTACTAAGCCCTCATATATCGTAGCTAACGTTCGTGAATCTTCATTATAAACCTTCTTCCATGATTAAGGCACATTTGAATTTATTGACATTAAAAAAAATATTTAAAACTTTTTTCACGAGATGGCACAGAAACCTAGCTCTACAATGTTAACAACACAACCAGAATTAGTATTCATGACTATTGTTAGGGTTGTCAAACTAAAAGAACAAAGTCTCATTTTTCTTTCTTTAAATTTAACATAAAAATTCAGCCCATAAAGCGTTAAGGGATACAGAGATAAACGAAGCTCGTCATTATAGCTAGATAAGATAGAGATCATAAAGTCGAGTTTACATAATATTAGTACCATAATAACAAACGAAAGCTATAAATAGGGTACTAGAGATGCTTTACACTTAGCTTCCAGTGACCGTAAGTAGGTAAGCACTTAAAATAGCAAACAGTGTAGTTTAGTGTAGTGACATTGCATTTCAGAAGACTTATTTCTTTAGACATCCTATTAGAGATTATTCTTCGCACATAATTTCAACATATTTATACGTATTTTATTGAGCTTTTATTAATATTTCTCCGTAAAAAACTAAATAGAGTTAGGTTTAGAAATACATGATAAAGTGTACGACAAAGTGTTAGTGTTACTAACTGCATGTATTTTTATTGTAAAATGTACGTTGCACGCACTTTCGCGTTATCTGTGCGTAACATACTTTGATCTCTGACTTGGCTCTGATTTTAGCTTAGCCGGTTACGAGCAGCATAAATTACAAATACAAATTCAAAATATTCAAGTAAAATTGCACACGTGCTTTTAATTCGTCAACTCTATTGCTGGTTCGGAAAACCTACCGATAAGTCCCAGCATGAAACTTAGAGGTTGCTTTTTTTAATATAATTCTTATAACTAGTTACATTAAGTCATTACTATCTTGTACATGTAACAAGAGTATTTATGTTGGATATTCCTTAAAGAACCGCAGCGGACGTCTCGGTTGAAAAGAAAGTGTATTTTAAATATTTTGTTAACAAATTAAAATAGTGATACCATAAACCAGTCACAATCAGTCATTATCATTGGCAATTACAAGATATATCTTTTAAATAAAGTCACATTTTTAATATATAAATACCAGAAGTCAGTGCACAATATAAAGGTTAAGAATTGTGTCATGAATATAATATGAAATGGAATATCAGGAAACTCAATAAATGTTCGATGTCAATACAGGAAATTACAATTGTATGATATAAGAAAATAAGAATATTAAAGATATTTCGATGACCTCAGAATCGTACTCGATTTACAAGGTTTTTCTTATATTTAAATAAGTTTCCGGTCGAGTTTAAATAACAAACTTTGCTAAAACATCGACCCAAGTTGAGTTCAATCTTCAAAGTACAGGGTAGTAACTAGTACTACCCTGTACTTTGGAGATTGTCGAGTAAAATGTTTTACATCATCATCAAGTGAATTTGTTTTTCTTATATTCTTATATATGCCATAAGTTTATATACTTAACTAAAAGTAAACTAACAGAATCATCTAAACCGGAAGAATCCAGCTCAGGGGTGCCAAACATTTTATTCCAATAGAAAAATTTAAATAAAACTGCATTGGTCAAAATAATTTCTTTTATACAATTTTATATTTATGCTTTTAGTTTTAAAGGCATAAACTTGTACAACAATAGTGCAAAAATAAAAAAGAAAACTATTTATTGATAATGTAATGTGTTTTAATCTGACTACTAAAAAAACTTTTTTTTTGAGATGTTCACATTTAGTTAAGTATCTAAATCTATGGAGTATAGTTAAAATTCAACCCAAGATACGTAACGAGCAATGTATGCCTGAAATTTTTAGACTTTTTTACTTATGCATTTTCAAAACTATGTTAACACCGTATTATCCTGCAATAGACGCCAAACGAGATTCCTTTCTTTATAGCGGATTTCGGAAAAATTCCTTTGTTTCTCGATTAATATGAATTAATTATGTAATATACGGTAAAACTCTCTTTACAGTATATATATGATAAACATATTAACGCCGTGTGGTATCCGGTTGAGTAGTATAGACCAATCTCATTTCTTACCGAGGTGTCGTAAAAGGCGACTAAGGTAAGTCGACTCACCATGTGGTATCCGGTTTAGTAGAATAGACCACCCTCTTTTTTAACGAGGTGTCGTAAAATACAATTGAGGTAAGTTGATGTCAGGCAGGCGGCCGGTCGTAAAAACGCAACCAAATCATGTGACAGCATGTTTATAACATGTTGTGCCGACCCCACTTAGAGTGGAATAAGGGCAGGAAAATGATGATGATAAACATATTAGAATTTGTAACAACAGAGAACCTACATAATTTGATTCAATAAATTATTGAATGTTTCCTTATTAAAAATACATGATTAGTGTCTTGTATAAATGCGATATAAGCTGCACCCTTTAAGAAGAAAAAAACCAGTTGTATATGTAGTTTAACATTAACAGGATTCCATTGTTAATGAAGAAGTATAGTAAAAAACGCTATACAGGAAGCGATTTCATAAATGATATGTTAAATTAATAATGACCTTATCAGAATCAAAATAAATTATTAAAAAATACATGATATATGTACATAAATCCAATAAAATATATAAATTTTTAAGCTCTTCATTCCCTAAATGTAATAAATTTAAACATATAATAACTGCCTATATAATGAGTATAGAAATTATTTTTTTTTATATAATAATAATAATATTAATTAATCTTTAATATTAACCGTCACATTATATAAATAATCCACCGTGGGGTATCCGGCTGAGTAGAATAGACCACCCTCATTTCTTACCGAGGTGTCGTAAAAGGCGACTAAGGTAAGCTGACCCACCGTGTGGTATCCAGTTTATTAGAATAGACCATCCTCTTTCTTACCGAGGTGTCGTAAAATACGACTGAGGTTAGTTGACGTCAGGCAGGCGGCCGGTCGTAAAAACGCAGCCAAATCATGTGACTGCATGTTTATAACATGTTGTGCCGACCCCACTTAGAGTGGGATAAGGGCAGGAAGATGAAGATGACATTATATAAATAATATTTAATTATTTATATAATGTGACGACAACGTTTAGAACTTTTAAATTGGATCCTGTTTAATAATTAACTTTTATAATTTAGGAAGTTAAATCTTACATTATTCGAATTGTTCGAAATGGAATAAATACCTAATCAATTTCTACTCGAAAGGAAATCATGTCGTATTAAACTTTTTTGACTAGAATATTTTTACCTAATCATCTCACTTCCTCCACTCTACCTTATGCAAATAAGCTAAAAAATTTCCAGTGTTCTTTGCATAGCATTTAATAAAAAAGATCTAATATTACAATCTATTTTCGCTGTAATTTGTGAAGTTGTAATAGGTTAGCCGGGCTTAGAATGGGCGGACTTTACAAGTAAAAATAGCCGGAATAAAGCCCCAGCACACTCACCGACTCATTGTTACTTTTTTATTTGCATTTTTATTATCTTTAAAAAAAAATTTACGAGCAAGGCTCGGTCACCTAAGTATTATATTAACCCACCTTATATTTACCCACGAAAGTACATTAAATTCTCAATCTCTAAAAAATTGCATGAACATAAACTCAAAACGTTGCTACTAAAAGAAATATTTTTTGATTAATTCTATTATCTGTATATATTTAATTTACAATTGAAATATCTTATTTATTCAAATCATATTCAAAAACGTTTTGCAATCGTGTCATTGAATAATCACTTCATGCATGAAAGATTCCAGTTTAAATTTATACTGACCTTGTTTATTTATATCCCATAAAACTACGACGCAGCCAAGTCTAGCCAGTCTTAAGGCTATTAAACTGCCTAGACCTCCTCCACCTCCTGTGACTACAGCTATGCAACCTTTAAGGTCTTTCTTTGGGTATCCAATAATTGACCTATATATTCCTTGTATCACATGTCCGATTGCGACCATCAAAAATGCGAGTATATCAAAAACTGTCTGTATCACAGTGTACTTATCTCTCATACACTCCGGTATCTCTCTTGTTAATGGTCCAGGCCTCATGCCATTCATATATTCTTGGGTGTTGGCTGACATTTTGTTGTATTGTCTTTGATTTTTATAATTAAATCACCTATTCAGCATTACTTTCTATTCAATCTACTTTCTCTCTGGCTGCCTCCATCCAGACTCCAGGCTTGGAACTATTTTCCTGTAAAGAAGCAAGATGTACGTTAATTGATGAGCTCCTTATAGAAAGAAAGATTCCACCTTTATTGTTATTTTGTTAATCGCATTTTAATATAGTGTGCAAGTTCTTAAATTATTTTTAGTTCTTTAATTTTCAATGATGCAATGCTGATTAACAAATCTTATTCAGGCTTTAAACAGGTTATATAAATTAACTTTAAATATATGCTAACAATTTGCCACCAACCAATATATTTTTTTGGAAATAGATTAAAAAAAACCAATAACGAATTATCAATAATAATTCATTATTGGTATTAACAACGTTGATTTTTTTTGGATTTTGATTCGGATGATCTCATTGGTATTCTGCGGAGTAATTCCTAAGCCGAATATTAGCGTATGCCATGTGACATATAACTCTAGACAAGGAAAATACAAAATGCCAACGATGAAAAAACTTTAATATATGTTTAGTTATCTCAAACGACAGGTTCGAAATTTTTGTCGACATATCTTTTAAGAAATCCCAGCCGTGTGGTATCCGGCTCAGTAAAATAGACGAACCTCATTTCTTACAGAGGTGTCCTAAAAGGCGACTAAGGTAAGTTGACCCACCGTGTGGTATGCTGTTTAGTAGAATAGACCACCGTCTTTCTTATCGAGGCGTCGTAAAATACGACAGAGATAAGTTGACGTCAGGCAGGCGGCCGGTCGTAAAACCGCAGCCAAATCCCACTTAGAGTGGGATAAGGACAGGAAGATGATGATATCTTTTAAGAAATCCGTAAGTAATTGATTTAATAGAACTATACACGGACCTAATGCTTAAAACAGTGATCCTTAACGCAAGTCGGATCCGAATAATGAATCTAAACATAATATATATTGCCTGGCCCGTTGGCGCAGTGGGTAGTGACCCTGCCTTCAGCTCCGCGGGTCGCGGATTCGATTCCCAACGAGGGCCAACATTTTGTATAAATGAATTTGGTGGCCCTTGAGCCTGGGTGTATATTTGTATTTAAGTATTTAAAAAAAATATATAAGTATATATTCACCAGTTGTCTGTCTATGGTAGACACGAGTATTATGTTACTTACTTTGGGGACAGACGACCGTGTGTGTAAGTGTTCACTATATTTTTATTTATATTATTTATATATTATTTTTGTACTAAAAAAATACCAATAATTTATACAGATAAAATATTACTATATATCCTCTACCATAACAAGTTTCATGCTAAGATATATATCACCAATCTTTACAAACTTATCATTGACTAGCTGTGTCAGCAACTTCGCCCGTGTGGAAATTAGAGTGCCACAATTTTTTTCCCGAATTGACATTTCAAACATAAAAGTACTTATTGTGAGTTAATTATAAAAGATTTTTGATTAACTTTCACCGTTTACTTAGCGTACGCAAGGAAATCTTTAAATTTTGCCGTTTTCGCAATATTTTTTATTGCTGCTCCTCTCCTATTTATCTAAGCGTCATATTATATATAGCCTTTCTGGATAAATGGACAATCTTACACACAAAGATTTTACAAATTGGTCAAGTAGATCCTGAGATTAGCGCGTTCAAATAATCAACCAAACTTTCAAATAATCAACCAAACTTCAGCTTTATATATTAGTATAGATACGTAAAAATATTAGTAAAAAATATTTCTTAATATTTATTACAAAATTCTACGTTAATGTCTCATATTCATTTTTCAATTTCATTCTAAAATGAATGGCTTGAAAAAAATGTATCTTCGGACGAACGAGACGTTTGTTAAATAAATAGAAAACGAGTTGACCTCAAATTACCTATTGGTATTGAATAAATAAATCGTAACCTTTCTCTTATTCATACCATATCTCAAATATTTGTATACTGCTTTGGTATGAACGTCCGGTGTACAGCCTGTCGCGTTTTAATAGCTCGCAGGCATAATAATATCATATTACCCAACTAAGGCAATTTCAGCCCCGTTAGTCATCAAAAACGGAGACTGGGTTATATTACCTGACTGTAATAATATTTCTACCGCTAGATCTACCTTAGAGTGTGCTTAGTGCGAGTTTTTAACCGACTGGATCGCATTAGCGTAACATCAATTGTATGGCGCTAGAACAGCGTTCACTAGATGTCGCTGTTACAGCATCATACAAATTGGAGTTACGCTAACGTGATCGAGTAGGTTTGAAAAACTCGCACTAATCACACAGGACATAAAATGTAACATAAAAAGTAGCCGTCGTCTAAAACCGGGAAAATTATAGCTTAAAACAAATGTGATATATTACTAATAAGTGTTTCTTTAGACACAAGCAAAATTAATAAAATTAGAAATAAAGATATCGATATATATTATAAAAGAATGTCCCCAAAACCTGTGTGTCTACGTCTGTGTACATCGGTTTTCTCGAAATCTACAAAACGGATTTGTGTACGGTTTTTACTACAAGATGTTCCAATTCTTGAGGCTTAGGGAAGGCTTAAGATTAAATAAATTAATTATTTAGATGCATTCAATTAATTCCCAAGGGTTCGGGCTTTACGCCGTAAAATCTTTGGGACACACTGATTTTAATTTTTAATGCGGGCTAAGCTGCGGACCCAGCAGGAGTATAAATAATTAAAACTATTACGGAAATTAAATGTTCCTACGAAAGGTAGCCTATAAAATATCCCACTTAAAATCTCTTTTTCCGTTATTTCTAAATTAACTTCGGTTAACTTAATCTTTGTCTATAAATAACAAAAATATAGTTCGTAGTGTATGTAACGTAAAATTATTATAATTTGTGCGGCGCAAGTCTGTGCGTTAAAACCACATTGTTATGTTAAATGTTTTATTTGTGTATATAGTTATAAATATTTTTGTATGTTATCTACACATATTTGTTTTTCCTTGTCTGTGTTTTGTATATGATACATAAATAAATACGTGATCACAACATGCAACATTGTAATTGAGCTTCCGTCTCCTCATAATTTTATTTATTCAGCGACTGCTTTAATACTTTTTTGTATTATTATATATTTACCTACAAATACACAATTTTATTAATAAATCGCAGTCGCACTAACCTAGTCACTAACATACAAGACAAATCTCCTTGGTTTTTGGTTTGTATTTTTTGTTATATTTGTATTTCTTTGTTTAAATAAATTAAAACATATATTTTGACTGGCCCGTTGGAGTAGTGGGTAGTGACCCTGCCTTCAGCTCCACGGGTCGCGGGTTCGATTCCCGCCGAGGACCAACATTTTCTATAAATGAATTTGTTGGTCTTTGAGCCTGGGTGTATATTTGTATCTAAGTATGTATTTAAAACATATATAAGTATATATTCACCAGTTGTCTGTCACCCATAACACAAGTATTAAGTTACTTACTTTGGGGACGGGCGACCGTGTGTGTAAGTGTCCCATATATTTATTTATTTATTTATTATATATGATCATAGATAGATAGATAGATATATAGAACATTTTTTATTGCACCACATAAAATTACAATATACATTGTAAAGAAAACGATGTTATCTTAATGCAGATACAATAAGGCGGCCTTATCGCTAACTAGCGATTTCTTCTAGGCAACATTTGGGCTAGAGACATTAAATTTAGGGTAATAAGGTAGGTGGTGCAATGTATACAAATTCTTATACATAAATATATCTAAATACATACATATATATATACATATATATACATACATACGTATAATAGAGTACGTTTCTTTTATTTTAAGCCAGCTATAACTAGCTTCTGTTACGGCTAAGTTTGCTTGGACTTCAGTGCCAAGGTAAAAAGTAGGCTACGCTACTTTCCAGCACTGTAATTATCTTCATAACAGAAACAACTCGATCTGCTATTCATTCCTTTCTTCAATTTCAATTTAATAATTTATGTTGAATTGAACAGAATTTTGTTATGTTTTTAAAAGCTATTATTCAACTTGGAAAGTATGTATGTGAGGGCGGAATCTTGCAACTTAAATTTGATCCATTTTCCGGGGTCCGATTGAGATGAAATTTTACATACTGATCGAGTCCCCATGACAATACAAGTTTATAACAAGCATGACCTGAGTCTGTTGCCAGGATTGGCTCCAAACGAAGGAACTCCTCAACGGTTAACAAAAGAGACATGAAATTTTGTTAAAAGCTTTTTTAACTTGACATGTATATTTATGGTAATTAAATATTTGATTTATTTATATTCTAATGAATTAATATTGAATTATTTCAATTGTACAATGTCTAAGAAACTAATTAGAAGAATGGGTATCAACAAATATGTAGAAGATTTTAATGCGGAGACAATGATAGGCATCTTATAGACAATCTTTAGTCTTATTTTAATAGTTTTCTAGAAAGCTCGTTGGGTGGGCTGGTAAAAGCTATTACTTCTTCCAATAAAATGCTTCTCTAATCAAGTATTTTATAGCTAATATTGTCCATGAACATTCAAATTACCGATTTTTTACAGACTAGTTGTACCACGGTCAATTTAAGAGATGGAATTTTTGACATTTTCTCTGTTCCCGAAGGAAAAACAGGAACTATTATATTACGTTTTATAAACTGCCGCGATAACGCCGTACAGAGAGGTCATGAATAAGGACTCCGGATGCTAATGCAAATGCAAAACTAGTCTGGCTCATCCGATAGAATAGAGTGAGTATAGCCAGTTTCTATGGATAAACTATGAACACTACGATAGTTTAAATTAAAAAATATATATCCTATATTTTAGCCCAATATATAAACCTTATAAGTACCAGATTTGATGAAATTTGACACAAATAAGGCTAAGGCTTATGACTAAGATTCCATAATAAAATTTTGCAATCAATATTATCTTTGCTATTTCAAAAACACTGTTAATAGGAGGCTGATACAGAAAGCCTACTATATTATTGAGGATTACATAGATGATAAGAATGCGTGGATATGTTACTCTTCAACGCTGCACAAGACAGTTATAACTAAATGAGACTAGTTATAAGAATTAGGGCAATGGCCGTGTTTCGTGCTAGCTCTTCTCCGTAGGAACAGCTTTCCGAACCAGCAGTAGAGTTGACATATCAGAAGCATTTGTTTACAAGTTTACTTGAATGAAGAATATTTTGAATTTGAATTGAATACAAATATGAGATATTTGCTTGTTTAATTTATCTACTTGATAAAGTTGCCTTACGACATTTCAATGACATCGGATAAAGTTTACATCACGCTGCAACCCACGTATAAATGCCTTAATATAGGAAATGTTACTAACTAGTATTACTAACTATTGTTAAGGCGTCTGTTCTGTGACTATTCTAAATCGTTGAATCTAGAACAGATATGGGTAAACTTTTTTAATGGGGGGCACGAAGTTAAGAGATTCTAGAGGAAGTCTGTAATCATAAAAAAAATGCAATTGCAATAAATGCAGTCGGAGTTGACCCGCGGGCCGTACTTTGCCCATCGTTGCTCTAGAAGATGCTCTGATCCTATTGTATCGTAAGGGAAAGCGTAATAGACTGACAGGCAGACAAAATTTCGCTAATATGAATAGGTATTACAAATCGAATAACCAGTCCGAGCTGCTATAGTTATGTAGTTGTATGTGATTTTTATTGCATTGACCTTGATAGATGGTGGTACACCAGCGCTCAACGTGGTTGTTGCAACACGGTTGCGTTCACCGACCGATGGCTGGTTGCGACATCGGCTCGATGTATGAACGAGTAGTTTTGTACACATCTATGAAAATATAGCGTACATTTTACTACTATTTACTAGGATCAGACGACAGACGTAATTAAATAATATATGGGACATTTACACATACGGTCATCTGTACCCAAAGTAAGTAACTTGATACACATAATAACAACATTAAAAACTTAATATATAGGGGTAACCGAGCCTTCATTAATTCATTATATTATAGTTATTTAATTATAAAAAATGAAAATATTAAAAAGCAAAAAAGGTCGGGCTCGACTGAACTTCGACTCTCGACTCGACTTTCGACTCGACTAAAAACTGGGGCTCGATCCCAGGTGTTTTCACTTCTTTAGCTCTAATTCTTCTAAGCTTCTCTTAAGCCTACTACTATAACTGAGCTATCACAACTTTATAACTGATAGCTAAAATATCATTTGCATTGTACTCAACATTTCAGCATTTTTTATGTTTGAAAACATATACATGTTTTCGAACGATTTGAAAACGATTTTTTTTAATGAAATCTAATATATACTATACATAAAACTAATATTATTTAATCCGAGTGGTATCCGGCTGAATAGGCCAAGATCTCGTAAACGGCGATTAATAAAAGTTGACGAGGTAGATGGCCTGTCGTGAAATACCTAGCCAAATCATTTAACAATACGTTAAAAAAATGTTGTTCAAACTTAGAGTGGGATAAGAGCAAGAGAATTATGATGTTTAATATTATGTGGCCTTTAAAATTCACGAAAGGTACGCGAGTAAATGTAAACAAATAAAATCCTAGTGTTTTTTTTTGAATATTCTCATATTTGACGCCATCCGTTGATGCGTCTCAGCGAAGAGATCTTTTCTTACCGCGCAATAATCAGAGCGTAATCCATTGCTTACAAAGGCGAGGAAGACATTCTTATTAAATCTCTAAGATAACATCGGTAAGAGGCGATAACCTAATTTACAGTCGTATAAATACAGACAAATACTAAATACTAAAGACTAAATAATATTAATAAAATTATGATTAAAGATGTTTGTTTGTTTGTTTGATTGATATTTGTTCAATATATTTTAATTATTATGGAACTACGCAAAGTAACGCGTAATATATACCTATAAGTATGGGAAAGGAGGGCAGGATGGAAGACTTAACTTTATGAATGAGTATAAAAAAATAAAACAACGAAATATGCAACTTTAATTTTGTTATGTCTTGAAAGTGATACTATCCAATTAACCAATTTAGCTATCAAAAATTATTAATAATAAGTTGATTTTCTTTAATGAGTCATTAAAAAATAACTTCCAAAATTCCATCTTGCCCTTACCCTGAGGGCATGATGGAAAGCTTGTTCGGGCAAGATGGAATGTTCTGGAAAAAACTACATTTACAAGTTTATGCGCATAATACTCCTTTCTGTATCTTCTGTATCGCTAGATAATTCATATGCCCAAACAATAAGTACATATTTCACATTGCACCCAGTCTTCTGAGTGTGGTTCACATAAAATTCTTCACATAATATACAGAACTCATAATTTTGTGAAGAATGTTGTTAATTTTGTACAATATTCTTTTCTTTTTCTGTTTTTTAATGGTCCGATTAACTATTATTGGTGATATTATTATTAATATATATTGGTTTCGCTTTCATCTCATTTTTCATTTCAATAGCATTTTAGGACGAGAATTTGTTTTTTTTTAGTTGACTTTAATTTTGGTGACTACAGAATTTTAGTTTAAAAAATAACGTATGAAGTTGATGGATGGATGGATCCCGTTCTTACTAACGACACTGGAACAAGTTTCAAACATACTTTCTTCAGTAATTTCTTTCTATTTATCGTGAAAATTAAGTGGCACTTCTTGTTTCTGCTTTTAATCATCGACACTAGTTAGTTTGTTAGTATTGTTAATTTCAACAGAATCATTGATAGCATCACATGATTTTCCATTATGGATCATTATCATTATTTAAAGCAAGTCTTGAGTAACTTTAAGGTCTTTATTTTTTTCTTTTTCATCTGTCACAGTGGTATTTTTTTCACATTCTATAACTGCAGCGTTATTACTACAAAACCTCTATTACTTTTCCTTCTATACTTATTTGCCATCTTAAAACAATAAGAAGCAACAATATAAGTAACAAAAACTGCAATCAGAAATTAAATAAGGTGCGCGGGCAATTTAAAAAATCTTCCATCTTGCCCTTAAGTGCAGTTTTCCATCTTGCCCATAAGCCCCTTTCCGGTAATAATATTAATACTTTAAAAACGCTTTATTATTTCTCTTATTTCAATATCAATTCTCACAATATATTCCTAAGAGATCCTTTATATAAATGCATAATAGTGATATTACTCACCTCGTTTATATAATCCTATCACAAAAATCGAACAAATTCGTAATATTTTGCTGTGAAAAAAGAAACACGAATTAACTCCGTTAGGTGGCACGGGCCGAATGGATCTCCCGTTCGTAAATGCAAGATGGTCCTCTGCATCCGTGTATGTGTGGTCTGGGGCGCTAAGTTGCAAGGTTAGGTTTTGGTAGATAGTTTCCATCTTGCCTACTACTTCCATCTTGCCCTCCCTTACCCTACTATATAAACGTGTTAATAAACCGTGTAGTATCCGGCTGAGTAGAACGTAAAAGGCGACTAAGGTAAGTTCTGGTCATGGAGGCGGTCGTAAAATAACTAGCCAAAACATGTTGAAACAAGTTGAAAACATGTTGTGCCAACCCCACTTACAGTGAAATAAGGGCAGGAGAATGATGGTAACTCTGTTAATATATTTTGGAAAGTATGTAAGGACTAAGTATCTAAGATCCAATCCACAGTTTTACAAGTTTTTATCTGTATATCTGTTACCGTATTAGGTGGAAACCATTGCCTAATTATTTGATCATATCCTAAAGCACATATCCTAAAAGCTTCTTTTTACGTTGACATTTAATTATACATCTAAATAATTTTCCTGCTTTAAATGAGGTCGGCACAACATGTTATAAACATGTTGTAACATGATTTGGCTAGGCATTTTACGCCGCCTCCCTGAGAACTGAATTGAACTTACCTTACATTTTACGACACCTCGGTAAGAAACGAGGGTGGTCTATTCTACTCAGCCGGATACCACACGACGGGTCAACTAACCTTAGTCGCCTTTTACGACATCTCGGTAAGAATTCGGGGGTGGTCTATTCTACTCAGCCAGATACCATACGGCACTCTTTCCATTATACATTTTTATATGTTAATTAATTTGATTCATATTTTTTGTTGTAACTGTACTATATAGCAGACTTTGTACTTAGGCTTACATTTAATATAAAACTTACATAGCATAACAAACTCTTATTGTGTTAATGAATTTTTTTACGATTATAAAACTAACTCCTCATTATGTTCTAGCCTAGTTACAACAAGAAAATTTATTTAATTCTAACGTCTGCTTATGTAATTGTGTAGAGTAACTTTAACTTAACAATGTTGTTTGTTTAATCCACTTCTGTATTAAAATATAGTTTGCATTGTTCCATGCCGTTGGTGAGGTACATAAACATATTTTTCTCACTGCGATACAATAAAGACTGGTTCAAAAGCGATCTACTTGTGCTTTGAAAGTTTATGTCCAACTCCAACTCAAAATTTGCTTAGATATTTTCATTATCAATCATCAACTTGATTACTATAATAATTCAGAAAATTGTTCGTGGCTGTCAAGAACAAGACAAAAGGTGGAGGTTTGTTAAGAAAATCTATGTAATGCTAAATGTAGGAAGCAAAAAAAGTTCTCATACCTTATACAGGGTTAGTTACCGCACGTAACACAAAACAGTGCCACCAAAAACTCACTACACAAGCACTACAACAATCTCAACGATCGTTTTGCCCTGTAACTGGATCATCATCAGATTTGCGATTTTGGCGTGAATTTATTGATTTCTTGATCTTGATTGATCATTTATTGATTTATTTTATACTTTTTCAACAAAAACATAAGTAGCTCGTCTTAGGAAAATTTACACTGTACTCATTTTATTTTCTTATAATTTTTATCCTTATAATTATATTAATTATTCGGAGGTTCTCTTTAAACTCAAAACTCTTTTTTATGGCAATAGCCTTTCCTAAAAAATTACAGCGGATTTAGAATCAGGTAGACACGCGGCGGTTACTCTTTATAAAATAAAATTCTTATTCAGATTGATAATCTAAAAAGAATTCATCATTGATATCTGGCAAAGCTAAAATTGATGGTTAAATTATATTACATAAAATAAACCAGTATCTATAAAATATAGTAAATAATAAATAGCACGTATTATCTTTGTTATAATTTAAAAAAAAAACGATATTCACGCACGTATAACCCATAACAATTTGTATCCGTGGTAAGTCTTGTTAACGGCAAGATAATCGCAAGTTTTTTTGTAATGACATTGTGTTCGCATGCATTGTTGGATATGTGGCAATATATCTATATTATTCAGGGTTATAGAAAAAGTTTAAGAGAACACCTGAAGGAGACATTTCAATAAAAAGTAGATGCTAGACTTCCTGGATCAGGTTGGGTAGTTACTGCGAGTATAGAGTAGGCATTTACTGTTTACTCGAAGAGTCATTCGTATAAAACAAAATATTTACTCATTCAAGAGCCCACTAATTAAGGATATAAATATGCAAGTACCTTGTTATTTCCTTTAGCATATTCATAAGAAATGGAAATTAATTTTATCCTCATAATTCTTTGTTCTGTAGTTCGTATACCATTTTTGGTGTAGGTATAAGATTTTAGCCCTTGAAAACTATAATAATAATTTCGTAAATTAAGACAATGATGTTTAATGAATAAAACCTGAAGTTTAATTTCACCTTTTCTTATAAATTTTACCTTTATTAATTAAGTAGCGTTTTCATATTCTGCAGCTGTGACATTTTATAACAAATAACCGAGTATTAACTAAGACAGGTTGGATTAATCTTCGAGACGTTTGAAATAATTGTAATGTATGGTTATGATTACAAACTCTACTAAGCGATTGCTTCAATCGACATTTCAAACTCTAATGATAGTAATAAAGAGAATTGCACATCTGTTCATAGAATACTACTAATAAATATGAGCCAGGATTGAATCCAAATTCAAAATTTTCTTTATTAAGTAAGCTTGTAAACAAGTGCTTTTGAGTCGTCAACTCTACTGCTGTTTCGGAAAGCTGTTCCTATCGAGAAGAGTCTGTAAGAAACTCGGCAGTTGTTCAATATAGTTATATATAGTATCTTATATATTATTAGAGAGATTATAGACTATATAATATATTCTATGCAGCCAAGCTGAGCTGACAGCTTAGAAAATCGAGCAAGATCTGATCAAACAAAATACCTCATTGCCTCACGAAGATTACTTAATATGAATCGTGACAAATTACCTCCAAACCTCTGCTTTAACCTTTGGAGAAAGCTTTTGAGGTTTAAAAAATCTACGTGCAACCCAGGGTGAAATAGAAAGAGATAGGCTCTTTAGCTTGGAGTGTGACGTGATGAAGATATCCTTAGAGAAAACCATGTACATCTCAATCCTCGTTCTTGATAGACATATGGGTCATAAGAGGTAAACAAATGTTTGCAATTGCTTAGGATTCAGCCAGTAATTTAGCGATATTTAGTTATTTGACCAAAACAATTTTTCAATAAACATTCTGCTACTAATAAATACAACCTACAAACGATATAATCAAATACAACGCAACCTCCAAGGGACTTCTTGGTTAATATTAAAAATAAAGAACCTTTACATACAAAATCTTCGATTGATAAAGCTGTTCTTTTTTTTGTAGGCCGCAAAACTTACTGATAAACATTTGTATGCGAATCGTATAGTGTAATATTTTAAAATCCCATACTACGTTTACGTCGATTCAAATCAAATAAAAAACTGAGTAAAGGACCCATTGCGTACTTTTTAAGCTGTATAGCTATAACTTTGACAAACGGAAAAAAATTCTGTATAGTAAAAATCCGTGATACAAAATTTCATCAGATCGAACATTAGCTTTAAAAACTTGTGTGCTTAAATAAATTAGCAATTCATTATGTGTTTTTCAAAGAAAGGGTATGCATTATTTAGTAATAGTTAGTACTTACAGTACCGTCGTGGCTACTTCTATAGCTATTATAAAACAAAGTCTCCAAAAGCTGTCAGTCTGTCTGTACCGAATGGATTTTTGACGATTTTTACTAATAGATAGTGCAATTCTGAAAGAAGATTTGATTTAATATTAATTCTCAGGAACGGCTAAATTTTGCTTTTTGTCCTAGATTTCTCGCGGACTTACGATTTAAGTGGGAAAATTTTTGCGACCTATTGATATTAACGCGTACGAAGCCATGTGCATACCTAGTTATTTTAGACCATGTTGGTTCAATTTGCGTCCCATGTGGTATCCGCCTAATTAGAATAGACCACCCTCATTTTTTACTGAGGTGACGTAACAGGTAAAAGTTAAGTTGATGTCAGGCAGGCGGTCGGTCAGAAAATATTTAGCCAAGTCACATCACAACACGGTAAAAACATGAATGCCGACCACACTGAGAGTGGGAAAAGGGCAAGAAAATAATATTGGTTCAACTTGCATATCTTTGATAATAGCTTTAACGAACATGAACATGAAAACATCGTGCGATCCTATTGATCACAAGAACATTATTTAAATGATCTCTCAAGGAAACATGGGCATACAATGAAGTCATACTCTACACGTGAATGCCGACCTGTTTATTGAAGTAATCTTCATTCAAAGTCCGTAATGTCTTCATTTATCACTATTAACCCTTTGAAAATCAAGGTGAGGGTTGGTGAACGAATTTAAACATTAATTTTTAGATAATGTTATTTACTATAATATATATACATATCTGGGTGACGGAGACTTGCTCGGTAATTTTTTTGAAAATAAAAAAAAGTAAATGTAAGGTAAACCGTCGTGTGTTATCCAGCTAAGTAGAATACACCACCCTCATTTCTTATCGAGGTGTCGCAAATGGCGACTAAGGTAAGTTGAGCCGGCCGAAAAATACCTAGCCAAATTATGTGACGACATGTTTATAATATGTTATGCCTACCCCACTTAGAGTGGGATAAAGGCAGGAGGATGATGATGACGAGTTTTATTTCACTTTCATTTTATATTGTGACACTCACTTATTAACACTCCCAACACTACAATAACTCTATGTTTAGATTTGACATCGACGTCATGGTTTCAAACCAATATAGAACCTACCTAGTATAGAAACTTAGTATAGAATTCTAAAATCTAGGGTATTATGTACTTCAATATATTATATACATTTCGCATTATAAGCGGTAATAAAAAGAGGCAATAAAGCGGGTTTATTACCTTGTAAATAATTTATCAATGCATTTATGACAGATGAATCGATTGCATGTAACCATTAGTTTATATAAAAGTTTGTTAACAATAAAAACATTATTATTATTTATGTATTTCACATTTATTGTAACAATAACATCATACAAGTAAAAGAATGTGGGAAATAGGAGACTACATTAAATTAAACAATTTAACGTATATAACTATAATGAAAAAGGTAAAATTTAATTTTTGTGTACTACAAGTATTTTTATGTTTTTTATTACCATTACATTAAACATCCACTTGTTTTAGCATCAGTTAAACAAAAAAGAAAGATGAAAGTCATCGAAATTAATCCACTTAATCTTGGATAGTATTTCATTTGTTTTATATTTCTGTCGGGAAAATTAAATGCACTTGGTACATCATTAAAGGCAACTTAAGGCCGCCGGCTCACGACAACTTATCTAATACTCTTAGATAAGTTGTCTAGTACTCTACTTATCTAGTATTTACGACACTTCGGTAAGAAAGAGGGTGGTCTATTCTGCTCAACTGGATACCACACGGCGGATTTATGATATTATAAAATTCATAAAATATGACTTCATAAAATTGTACAAATTTTTAATACAAAACTCATCAACAAATGACACACGCTTATCGTTCCGCAATCTGTGAGAGGCATACTGATTATCGATGTATGAACCGTGGAGTGCATTCAACTGATTGTTTTACAGACCTCAAGGACGCTATGAGCAAATACAAAACTACTAATGCATTAATCTTTTATTGCGTTTTTGATTTAAGAATATTTACTAGGATAATACATTATCATATCTTTTGTAGAGTACAAGTGGCATTCGACACTTCGAGTCGACTTTAGTTTTTAATACTCTCAATTACATAATTTATGTTTAACATATGTTTTTATCCTATTCTAGAATAAAAACATTTTTTTATCATATAATAACGTAGTACCTGACACCATGTGGTATCCGGCTGAATAGAATAGTACCACCCTCATTTCTTACCGAGGTGTCGTAAAAGGCGACTAAGGTAAGTCGACGCGCCGTGTGGTATCCGGTTGAGTAAAATAGTCCACCCAATTTCTTATCGAGGTGTCGTAAAAGGTGACTAAGGCGGCCGAAATACGTAGCCAAATTATGTGACATCATGTTTGTAACATGTTGTGCCGACCCCACTTTGAGTGGGATAAAGGCACGAAGGTGATAAATATTTACTAGTATAATACATTATTATCATATCTTATATAGAGTACAGGTTGCACTCGACACTTCGAGTCGACTTTAGTTTTAAATACATACTCTCAATTACATAATTTATTGACTATATCTTATTCTAGAACAAAAACGTTTTTTTATCTTATAATAACGTAAAAAAAGGCGTTAGAATACTGTTGGGTTTGCCACGGTTTTAACTAACTTATAATTTAATTAACTTATAAAACTTATTCTACTATATCCTACTAATATTATACTGCGAATCCTAAATGCGAAAGTTTGTGAGTATGGATGTATTTATGTTACTCTTTCAGGGCGAATCCGCTAAACCAATATCGATGAAATTTGACACAATTATTCCTTATACACCGGAATATCATATATGCTATTGAAATCCTGTTAATTCTACACTAATATGATGACATTGAAAAGCGCCATCTATTATCGACCTATCACACGCTATGCTATGCAAATATGCTAGACAGGTATATTATGCTTCAATTTTACCAAGAATCATATTAATTATTTTAATCAATATTACTTCAACAGATTAGAGAAACTATGATCAGAACAGATTCAAAGAAACTATGATCTAAGTCGGTAATACACAAACACTGGTGTATACTTGATCAATCAAGAAAAATATGAAAAAATTAAATATAA
Source organism: Morpho achilles (assembly GCA_947086495.1). Lineage (NCBI taxonomy): Eukaryota > Metazoa > Arthropoda > Insecta > Lepidoptera > Nymphalidae > Morpho > Morpho achilles. The sequence goes on from CAMTZB010000016.1 coordinate 6,319,102, forward strand.
TAAAGCAAGACCTGTCGACCTTTATAATAGCACGATCACTCATTTATCAGGCAAGAAATCGCTGCCATTATAGTCTTAGTTAAAAATCATCTAAGTTATTTACTATGGAAATTTCCACTTCTAGAATTTTGAATATATATAAAAATATATATATATATATAAAATCTTATAAAATAACCGCAAGTTTTTTGTCTATAAAACACAAACGGTGGCAATAAAAAAGATTGCTTCCCATAGCTATTTGATTATTTTTTTGTATACCAGATTGAAGGACGAACGCCGTGTTGCAGCCGGCTCAGTAGAATAGACCACCCTCATTTCTTATAGAGGTGTAGTAATAGGTGACTAAGGTAAGTTGAGTATAAAAACATTTTTGTCGTAAAATACGTAAGTACGTACGTAGTAAGTTGACGTCAAGCAGGCGGTAAAATACTTAGCCAAATCATGTGATACTAATACACTATGATGATAAACTAAAATGCAGACTTTTTAATTCTAATGATAGCTAAAATGACATGGTTAATGATAGAAAAATTATATCTTAGTAATAAGAATTCTTTTATGCTTTTTTAAAACTACGAAGAGGTTTATTTGATTCTCTATTATGTATAACTTCATAGTCTTTCACACTTCTGTAACTGTCTGGCACTGGCGTTTTTACTGTCGTTAGATTAAGTTTTAGATTTAAGTAACAATGGCCTTCATTGAAAACCAGCGATGAGGTACTCCTCAACATTAAGCTGAATGGTGGTCCAATTCGTAACGTCATATTCCTGTATATTTGTCTTAATTTTATTTAATTTTACTTCTTCTTTCTATTAATTTACTGTTATCTACTTTACTGTTTGTTAAGCTACTGTACAGTTATTTACTGTGACGTTATTTATAAAAGGTTTTTGATTAGATAGATACAGACTTCATAGTACATTAATTAAATTATATCTATAAAGTATTTTTTAAATAAACATAATAGAATAAAGATTACATATTTAATTTTATATTTTTATTTTATATTATTATATTATATATATTTCACGCATAACATACACATACACACACAGACACATACATACACACCACATACTTCTCTGGCGTCCTAATTATAATTATAATTAGTATTATGTAAGCAAATTTAAAATCCGTTATTGGCTGTATGTACTGTTATTTTAATACTTTGTAAGTTACTAGATTAAGAGCTGTGGATTTTGTAAAATAAATAAATAAATAAATAAATAGATTTGATTATTGCTACCGCTTAATATCCGAATGATTTGGAGGACGTACATACAGCAACAGTTAATACAACGAATCTAGAGTATTCTACATTCGTTTCGATATCTCAATAGAGTAACAGCGCTGGCGTATCTTACGAAACATCATGTTGCAACATTTCACATCCACATTTTCTACATGACATATTTCGGACCGCATGTCATATCTGTACATAAATTTTAAGTTACCACAGAATTTCGAAATCATTGTCAACTTCCTGCTACATTCACATCGTCCCTAGGTACCTTTGATTGTACCTGTTTATCTTTAATATTTTAAATGACTTAATCTTGTATGTATATATATAAATATGATTTCTGAATCCAACGATTTTCCTGACATTCAGCATGTAGGGGGTTTTGGGAGAGAAAAAAATTGATTTAGCTAGGTTTTATTTAAAAAAAACTCGTTTTAAACCCCGTTTTGGGCATTAACAAAATATGAAAATAGGAATAGATAGCAACTCATAATTTGAGCTGTCAATGTCGTATAGCCGTGACAACCTAATGGTAACGCGCAGACCATATAAAGCTCGAAACTTAGGTTTGATTCCCACATGTCACCCGGCGCTTTTTATCTTTTTTATTGCATTTTTTTTGTATCTTTTAAAAAATTACCGAGCAAGTCACCCAGGTATTTTAAATAACAAAGTCTAAAACAAGAAATAAAGAGACTATATCTGGTATCGATCTTAAAAAATTCAGCAAGTCCTTCTACCTGGTAAAATCAGGTTTGCCTTTTTAATATGCAATAACGATCCCAACAGTCAGCGAACTCTTTTAAAAATTTTGCTTCATAATTAATTCTTAATTTAATTAATTAATAATTTAATTCTAATACTAACATAGCCTATAAGTTCATATATTTTATTTTTAATGTCTACTAACACAATGGATGTAATGTCTTGTAATTTAAATAAATTATTATAATTAGTATTTATATCTATAATTTTTATAAAACTAAGTCCCAAAAAGCTCTCTGTGCATGCGATCGATTTTTTTATAATACTATTGAACGGATTTTTATACAGTTTTTACTAAAAGGTGGTTCAACATGTTAGAAACATGTTGTTACATGATTTGGCTGCGTTTTTACGACCGGCCGCCTGACATCAACTTACCTTAGTCGTATTTTACGACACTTCGGATAAGAAAGAGGGTGGTCTATTCTACTAAATCGGATACCACAAGGTGGGTATACTTACCTTAGTCACCTTTAACGACACCTCGGTAAGAAATGAGGTTGGTCTATTTTACTCAGCCAAATATCACCCGTCGGATCGACTTACTTTAGTCGCCTTTTACGAAACTTCGGTAAGAAATGAGGGTAGTCTTTTCTACTCAGACGGATACCATACGGCTAAACGTTTATATTCTTAAATTTTTATAAATTATAGAATTTTACATTCGTCGATGTTTATTGCCCAAGCGCGGACTGTGTAGTAAAGTCACCTTGAATTGACTGTTGTTGTTGCGTTATAAGTTATAACATATTAAGAGGTTACTGCAATATAAGATTAAAATTTATATATTTTTTTTCTTATATTTGTATCTTTGAATTTTGTATATTCATGTTCCCCATAGCATAAAAATGTCTCTAAATAATGTGCCATGGGAATGGTGGTTCTTAATGCTCGGGAAAGGCGGGAAAACCTTATGACACTGATTTCTATGCGTAGGAAAGGCGGGTAAAGAGGTGTCGTAAAAGGCGACTAAGGTAAGTCGACTCGCCGTGTGGTATCCGGTTTAATAGATTAAACCACCCTCTTTCTAACCGAGGTGTTGCAAAAGGCGACTAAGATAAGTTGACGTCAGGCAGGCAGCCGGTCTTAAAATACGTAACCAAATCATGTGACAACATGTTTATAACATGTTGTGCCGACCCCATGCAGAGTGGGGTAAGGGCAGGAGGATGATGATTAATTTATATTTTGAACACAATAATAATTATTTTGAGTTAACCATATGAGATAGAGACATGCTTTCTCGGACTTTTTTGTAGATTTTTTGCAGCTCTACAATTCTCGCGTAAAACTGCTAAACATATGAACTAACTTATATAAAATAACAAGTCCACTGTCTTATCTTAGTCTTACTTACCATATGAGACACTTTGTTCTTGTATTCTTTTAAATAGCACTAACACTAAACTATCAGTACATTACACTAACTCAGTTTTTATCCTTTTCAGTCCTCTAACTAGTCATCAAGAAGCTGGATAACCTTGCAATTAATGTGCTGAAGTTTCCGCTCGTGGGCTTCGGTGCATGTTTTAATAAAATTATTTACAAAATTAACTTGTAGATTTTGATTAATGTCTTATTATCATACCAGATTGCGTTAACAATAGCCCTTAGCATTTTGCTTTGAAAGCAACATCATTCTCCTGCCCTTAACCCACTCTAAGTGGGTCGGCACAACATGTTATAAACATGTCTCATGACTTGGCTAAGTATTTTACGACCGGCCGCCTGCCTGACGTCAAATTACTTAACTCGCCTTTTACGATACCTCCGTAAGAAAAGGGGGGTGGTCTATTCTACTCAGCCGGATATAACACGGCGAGTCAACTGACCTTAGAAGCCTTGTACTACACCGCGGTATGAAATGAGGTTGGTCTATTCTACTCAGTCGGGTACCAACACGGCCAGTCAGCTGACTTTAATCGCCTTTTATGACAACTCGGTAAGAAAAGAGGGTGATCTATTCTACTCAGTCGCATACCACACGGCGAGTCAACTTATCTCATTCGCCTTTTACGGCACCTCGGTAAGAAAAGAGGATAGTCTATTCTACTCATCCGGATACCGAGCAGCAGTTCAACTTATCTTAGTCGCCTTTTACGACACTTCGGTAAGAAATAAGTTTGGTCTATTCTACTCCGGATACCACACGGCACTCTACGAACATAATATGTTATGTAAATTACCGCAACTTTCATACCTTGACTATACTAACTTACCTGGTTTACAATCTTTAAAGGTCAGATAGCGCATATATATAGATATAAATTATATGCTCGTTGAATTTATTTTATTGCAAAATATTGCAACGTTAAAGTATCTTAATTAAATTTTATGATAATATCGTTATCAAGTACATAATAATAGTAACCTTGTACCACATTTTGTACAATATTAAATAGTGTACGTTGAAATTTGATATTAAAATAAGTTGGTAAAACTGACTGAGGCAAGAATGCACTCTACAGCTATTCAGTTTCCGGATTCATCTAGGATAACGAAAAAATTCCAGAATATTCTAGAATTTTTCATTCTCTCCAACAGTTAAGTGTATTCAATTTCGAATACAAAGTGTATGCGCGACACCATAGGTATCATACATTTCTATGGTCTATGGTGTAAATAAATATATGGGGCACTTACATACACGGCTGTCCATCCTCAAAGTAAATAACTTAATACTTAGGTATGTCATGGGTGACAGAAAAATGGTAAATATATATTTATAAAATTTTTAAATTAAATATTAATTACGCACTTAAAAAAATATACATGCTTGTCCGGGGCTTAAGTCGACAGACTTAAGTCTGGTAAAATTCAAAATTTCACTATTTAAACATCCAGGATTATAATAATTATTTACCCACACATATGAATTGATATATTATCAAAACACAATTGAGGACAAAATTTTAATTTATCGATTTCATCACTTAAAAAGCTTAAATTAAAAATCTTATAATAAGGATAAACTTGCGGAATGATCGATTGCATAAAAAACTGGCGCCCACAATAATGAAAAGGTTAATCAGGGTCCGAGTGTTCTATAAACTCTTTCACATGCTACCTGTTTTTTCAACAAGATTTATTAACATTGTTAAATATCTTATCTCCACATCCCGTACACAACGCACGGTAACCAATAATACTAACAGATTAATGAGCTTGCCAAAGCTCAAGGGTTATAGGTTAAATTATTGACCCATTAATTTATGTACGATGCAAAATATTGCTAAATACCGCCTGCCTGCCAAAGACTTCTCAACTCAAAGTACAAAAACTCTATTGTATGTTATCTGCATAAAAAAGACTTACAGTCAATTATGTATACAAAAGAGTTTTTATTACTGTCCTCTAAATACTAAAAGTATTTATTAGCTATAATATTTTCACTGCATTTTTTTTTAAATGCCTTATTCTATTTAATAATATAAATATAGAATTAGGCGTTACTTTACGGTGGTCCATTAAAAAAAATACATATATTTTGCAAATAATATAATTTTAAGCAACTTATTTTGATTATCTGCAATAATAATATATTACATTATTGTAAACAATAAAAATAAATGTAAATAAAGACGTGATATTTTTCAATAACCCTCCTCTACAATCAAAATCATAATCTATATTCGAATAAGTTTTTTACAAGCACTTTTGAATCGTCAAGGATCAATTAGATTTAATGAAGCTACAACTGGTTCGGAATGATGCTTCTACCAATCCAATTAGAAGAGATATGTCTATATTTTGTTTGAGTTTAAGTACAACTAAAAGTTACAAAAAGAAAGAAAGAAAAACTTTATTTATGACGTACCACTAAGTTTTACATATAAGGACATAATAATTACAATAAATTTATTTATAAAGGCGCAGTGAGACGCCATAAAATGGGTAATTACCCACTCGGCTTTGGTTCGAATTTGAAACCCGAACACCGATTTTCAGTGGCCGCCATTTTTTTTACGCACGGACGTCAGTAACAGATTAAAGCTAAACTAACTTACTATATAAATGTATTTATAATATGAGCTTGTTTAAATATACAAATTAAAACTTTAATTAATTAATTTCAACTATATATTTTAAACATCATTTTTATTTATTTAGAAGACTAATATATTTATAAGACTAATGCACAACGCTGTGTAGGTTCTTTAAATTCTAATAAAGTACATATTTTTAAGTTTGTTTTTGCTTATTTAAGAACCAAATCCGTATCCGTCCGACAGAAAAAAGCCCGGAACGTATGAACGGAGAAAGGAATTGCAAATTTGCGTTACGGAAATTGTCCATTTTTTCTTATTTGCAATTAATTTACGAATTATACTTATACTCGTAATATCAACATCATTAAAAGAACAACAACATTATGAAATGCGTCTTTTATTCATATCATACTTATGTAAGCATTAATCAAATAAAATTATAGTAATAAAATAAAGGGGGTCAATACCTACCTTAGTCGCCTTATATGACACCTCGGTAAGAAATGAGGGTTGTCTATTCTACTTAGCCAGATACTACACAGCCGGACGACTTACATTAGTCGCCTTTTACGACACCATGTTAAGAAATGAGAGTTATCTATTCTACTCTACCGGATAGCACACGGCGGGCCGACTTACTTTAGTTATCTTTTACGACATCTCGGTAAGATATGACGGTGGTCTATTCTACACAGCCGGATACATCACACCGGGTCACCTTAGTGGCCTTTTACGACAGCTTGGTAAGAAATGAGGGCGGTGTATGTTACTTAGTAGGATACCACACGGCTATTAAGAGTGCTGTAATTTTATACTAAAACATACCTCTAACGATAAACGAGGAACGTTAACTAATATATCTATGGAGATTATTAATTCAGAGAATAACCGGAACATCGCGTGTTAAAAACGAGTTTCGTGTAGCCACCAGTACCGTTGACCGTTAATTTAGGTGTTTCTTTTGCCGTCCTTTTTTAAGCTTTCTCTGCTTTCACTGTAACGATTGGGCCAAAAATATGGTTTTATCATTTATAGTCACAATATCATTGGCATTGGCGTTATATTTAGATGTATGGTTTAAATTCAATTCTGATTACATACCTGGTTTGCTAAAGTAACCAGTTTTACGAGAACCTATTAATTTGCCAAAAAAAATAGTGGCAAAAACTAGATTAACTATTAACTAAGTAACTTCTGGTTTGCTAGAAGTAATAAACCCAAAAATATATAATAAATATTAAAAATCCATTGTAATCCTTTATAATCGTATGAGTCTCATTTAATGACTAAAGATTTTTATTTTATATGAAGTACCTGGTCGACTTTTTTTTTTTTAATTACCGCGCCTTGCTGGGTACTTTAAAAAAAAAAAGTCGTAAACTTTTGTTTTTTTATGCCCAAAAACAGAAATAAAACGCCATTTTTTAAATAATTTATAGAATTAGGCGTCCATAATACAAAAGTAATGAGAATATTATTTTGCTATAATCCGCGATAAAAGAAAATATATGTAATGCTAAATGTAGAGTGTACTATTCTATAATATAAGATAATGTGTATAATATAAGATATCATATTTATATGTGTGTTCGGTGATAGTATTTTTGAAAAATTACGTAGCAATTGAATTAGAAATGAAAACATTGTACATAACGTTATGTATGCAATTATACAAGTGGCGACTATATATACGACAAAGCGACTATATATACGATAAGTGGCGACTATATATATTTAATCATAGCATTAAAGTTACATAAATTTAATGCACAAAAACTATTAACAAAAAAGTATTTTAAATGTTATATTTTGACATAAAAATTTAAAATTCAGTTTTTGTCTGGTTAATTCAGTTTTGGTCAGTTTAAAGGCAAATATTATATTCATTTACAATCTACTAGCTTTTACCAGCAACTTCGTTTGCGTTGACTGTTGTCGCGTGATAGGTTTATAATAGATGGCGCTTTTCAATGTTATCATATTCCAGTAGCATTGACAGGATTTCTATAGCCTATATATTATTCCGGTGCATAAGTAATAATTGTGCCAAATTTCATCAATACTGGTTCAGCGGATTTGCTGTAAAAGAGTAACAAACATACATCCATACACACAAACTTTCACATTTATAATATTAGTAGGAGTAGGATAGGATAGGATAAATATTTATTTTTACAAGAGTGTGATAAGTTATTTAATCAGATGCCTCACAAATTTTCTATTTCAAATTTATTTCAATGAACAGTTCATGTAAATTAACTCCGATTTCCCAACCACTTAAGCTATAATTGGTATAACTTGCTAGTGAAGTTGACAATGACCTACAATTTACTGTTTATCGAGCCAATAAAACTAACTACACACAAATATAATTTCCATAGAGTTACGCAATGTAATTTATTTATTTGTTTTGATTCATTGATTTTTATTTGATTTATAACTAAACTAACGGCAGGAATCTCTACATAAAGATGAATATTATAAATTATGATAAAATTGTATGTTATATGCCATGTGGTATCCGGCTGAATAGAATAGTACCAACCTCATTTCTTACCGAGGTGTCGTAAAAGGCGGTTAAGGTAAGTCGACCCGCCGTGTGGTATCCGGCTGAGTAGAATAGACTAACCTCATTTCTTACCGAAGTGTCGTAAAAGGCGACTAAGGTAAGTTGAGCCACCGTGTGGTATCCGGTTTAGTAGAATATACCACCCTCTTCCTTAAAATACGTGTCGTAAAATACGACTGAGGTAAGTTGACGTCAGGCAGGCGACCGGTCGTAAAAACGCAGCGAATTCATGTGACAGCATGTTTATAACATGTTGTGCCTACCCCACTTGGGGTGGGATAAGGACAGGAAGATGATGATGATAAAATTGTATGTTATATGTTATTAAACAAAGTAATCCGTATCTCAGATAAGGGTATTATTGCATTCTTGACGTACTGGAATGAATCTAAAAAAAGGTGAATAATAAATTCATTCCAACGTCTACAGTATACTTTGTATTTCTTAGTATCATAGCAATTAAATTTTATGTTTAATTTACTGCTATAAAAGACAATATTACTATATATAACGGAATATATTATGATAATCAAAGATTACAATCCAATTAAAAGAGACGTATCATAAATTAACATTCTTTTCACATGGAGAGAAAATTAACATAATCTTGTTTTTTAAATAATAAAAATATATTTGCAACGTATACGCTGTGTGGTATGCGGCTGAATAGAAGAGACCACGCTCTTTCTTACCTAGGTGTCTTAAAAAGCGACTAAGGTAAGTTGACCTGCTGTTTGCTATCCGGCAGAGTAACATGGACCACCCTCTTTCCTACTGAGGTCTCGTAAAAGGCGACTACGTTAAGTTGATGTTAGGCAGGCGGCCGGTCGTAAAATACCTAGCCCGAATCATGTGACACCATGATTATAACATTTTGTGCCGACCCCACTAAGAGTGGGATAATGGCAGGAGGATGATGATATTTGCATCGTATAAATGAATACAAATGAATAATGTATGCGGAAACATTTATCAAAATTCATTTTAATGCAACGCGGTATCTCTTTAACACCTTGAGAGGTGCATATGAATTTCAAATGTTTGTTGTACGACTCTACATTTTCTCATAAATTAATTTATGACGATTAATGACGTTCTGATTTTAATATAACTGTACAAAAAATACTAACGAGCTATCAGTTCAAAAATTTAAAGTAATACAGCGCAATGACGTACTCGTAGCTCAAAGAAATCAGTACAAGCTTCAGTTTTGTTTGTGCACGTTGTTTAAAGCAAGACATACATATGTTACCACATGTTTCTAATACGACCTCCTTCATAGTCATTAATATGAAAAAACATTGTGGCAGTCATTATCCTATATAGTGTATTATCTATGGCAGTCATTATGTATCATTGAGTTCTTGAGAAAAATTAAATGGGTTGACTTTGGGAAAAGTGCTTTTTATTTATTGAATAAGTGTAAAGGAGAAATATCGTCTTTTATACATATTTTTTCGTCGTGTATAAACATTGTGTCAATTAGCGTTTATCAAATATGACGTGTAATAACGTCGCTCCTCCAAAATGTTGCAATAGATGTATTTGTACAGGCTTTTTTATTAGATTTTATTTGAAACTAGCTTTGCTTCCCGCGTTTTCCCCCTTTAAGGTTTTTCCCGCGTAAATACCGACCCCGCGGTATTCTAATGTAATGTACTATTAATATAAATCTTCCACAGATAAACCTTTGTTTAATAAACCTTTTAGTAAAAACCGTAAGAACATGCATTCGGGCGATTTTGTGAAAATCGATGACATACAGTTTTTTGCGATATTTTTACATAGTTTTAAGTGATAAGGGAGTTAGAAGATAACTAAAAAATGATTTATCATACGATGATTGCTAAGTTATGGGAGATAAAACCGGAATGGACCAGGCGGCCTTCCAAAGTATTTCTCAACCGAACGCTGTATACGCGAGCTATTGCTCACCTAAGTTGATTACGGCAAACTGCACATGGAGACATTATTTATGTTTCGAAGCTTCATTAATTCAATAGTAAAAGGATTAACTGATAATCGAAGAATGCGAGATTACTATTGTGTTGCACTGTTTACTCAGAATATCTCTGTATCTATATAAAAAAAAGAAAAAATAATTTAGTTGGGATCGATCCTAGGCATTTACGTTTCTCGAGGCTGCCCGTTCCCCGAATAAGCTACGCCGACTTGACAGTTAGTGGCGAAAATTAAATTAATATAAATTTTGGTGTTTTTAATGCCTAAAAACAAGAATAAAACAATTTTTTTTTAACATAACTCATTTAAAGATACACCGAAAGCAATTCGATTATGATGGTGGTCGGCTTAGTATTTCATGACAACACACACACTCTCATATACAAAAACAATTTAATAGTAAATTTCAAAATAAAATAACTTTTTTGAAATTACTATATTTTATAATATGCAATAAAAATATAATAAAATATCGGTATTTTATGTTTGTATAAAGAACCAGATTATAGGGTAACCGTTTAACTCAGTCCTCGCTTGCGGGGTATAAGGGCGCGACGGTATAACGAGAACGGGGACTGTGGTAGGTACGGGAGAGTGCTCTTAGTGTAATGTACAAGAGGTAACCGCCCGCATCTACCACACGCGAGGACTGAGTAAAACGGTTAGCCTATAGTATTCGTCGAATATTAAGCAGGGTAAAATGTTGAGAACATCGTGAGATTGAGATCAGACATATCACTAGAAAAGTGTTAACAAGACCTCATTTTTCTTCAGGGATCCGCTACATTTTATAAAACCTAGTTGATTTCATTGATGTATTGACCTACCTGAACAATAAAACATATAAGTTTGTATGTTAGAATCTTTCATAGTTAATCATCTCGTACAAATATGTGTCGCATGAACCATTCGGCCTTCCGAATGCATTACCCAATATAACTAGTTGGCTTGACCTGATCATTGCGCATGCATTATTAACACGTGTTCTTGTTATAGAAATGTATACATATTTAAGTTTAATTATATTATTTAAAAAATAAGCTATTCGATGTAAAATTTTATTGCCTTTTTTATATGTTATCGATTTTTTTTATGTTACCTATCGAATTTACACATACTTAGATTATTTAATTAGAAGTATGTATAAAGTAACGTTATACCAATGTTCTCCGTTCTGAGATTTGGGTCGTTAATAATTAAACTTTTCCTGTGTATTTATTAATTTTATTGTTGTATATACTGTAACGCACAACCAAGTATGAGTAAAGTAAAAAAAACTTAGGCATCGAAGGTATATAAGACAACTGAATAAAGCGTTTTTCAGTCAAATTAGGGCATAGCGGATTTAAATAAAAGTATGCAATTATAAAGGTTTCGAGGTATTGACAACATATTCTCTATAGCAGATACTCCAAAAGACCAAAAAACAACGGAGAATATCAACAAGTAGGCCTTGTAATTAACTTAAGCAAGACAAAAATCGTGTATAACGCAAATGTTCCGCTGCGCCCCAAAACCGTAGAGGACTAATGTACCCCGATGTCATAGGGCTTCTGCCCTTTACACTACAAATTTCACAACCTCGACGATGCTTCTGCTCTCGCCCGTTCCGCCCGGTGACGCTGTAAAAGCTGTTAGAACTAACAGCATATAGTCAATTCGAAAATGAAAGGAAAAAGAACGACGAATCAGACTAACGGATCGCGCAATAGAAGTTCTGTTATAGGTGATCGTGAAATGATTTAGGGAATCGCTTTATTATACTGGAACCGGAAATGGCTACTAATCAAGTTAATTACTGACCAATCGTACATTTATTAATTTACAAAGGAATCAAGGAATCTACAAATTCACTTTTTTAAGTCTATAAATATATAAAATATTTGATGAAAAATTAAAGTAATTATAAGATTTTTTTAAATAAATAATATTTTTTGAGACCTTACTCGTAACCTCTTATTGTAAGAAACTCAGCTCAATGTTTTTCCTTCAAGGTTTCATTAAAAAATATATTTTTGACCTATATAAATGTCAGTTTGTCACAATATGATCTGCGCACCAATGTTACTTTATTCATATTTTAACACATTCAATGCTAAATACACGGTGCCTTGTGGTGGTTGGAGGCCGCACACACGGTGCCGTGTCTCATGACTCTATTGTTTCAATGTAATATGTATCAGTACGACTTTAGCCGTGTGGTATCCGGCTGAGTAGAATAGATCCACTCTCATTTCTTACCGAGGTGTCGTAAAAGGCGACTAACATAATTCGACCCGCCATGTGGTATCCGGCTAAGCAGAATAGACCAACCTCATTTCTTACCGAGGTGTCGTAAAAGACGACTAAGGTAAGTTGACCCTCCGTGTGGTATCCGGTTTAGTAGAATAGACCACCCTCTTTCTTACCGAGGTGTCGTAAAATACGACTGAGGTATGTTGACGTCAGGCAGGCGGCCGGTCGTAAAAACGCAGCCAAATCATGTCACAGCATGTTTATAACATGTTGTGCCGACCCCACTTGTGTGGGATAAGGGCAGGAAGATGATGATGATAATGTATCAGTATGACTTTAGTCAGTACGCAACGTACACCAGCCATATACCTGACATATCATCTAACAAGTATATCATCATCTAACAACTGATCATAAAACAAGTGTTGTATTTGGATTCGCGCGATTAGTCTTTTGATTACGGACAATTGAAAAGTGTATATTTTTAGGCATTTCATATGTCTGGCCACAGTGATGTCTCTTCTTATTTTTTTAATTGTTTTATTTATTATAACTTTATTGTATACACTGCTAATTTAGACAATGTTTTTTTAACTAAATAAAAACAAAGGGCGACCTTATTACTTAAAGTGATCTCTTCCAGGCAATCATAATAATAAGGATCTTAAAACAAAAAAAAATTAAAAACGATAAGTGCAAGTAATTTTAAATAATATAGTAATATAAAATATATGTATAGTCTGTTCAAAACATGGACGTAGTATATACTGGACGGCGCCAAAAGACGTTGCCGATCTTGCGTCTGTGTGTAAGCGATTTATCGTTTGTCTCTGTTCTTATCGCGAACTATACATAAGAGTGAAAGAGATTGTGATGAAGTTTGGCAACGTCGCTAAAAATGTGTCCAGTTGGTGACACCAAATGAGGCCATAACATTGAGTTTGTTGAAGATTATTTCTTGAAATCTAAAGCAAATACGAGTGTTACTGATATATTTTTTCAAAAAAGGTGGAATATGTCGTGTGCTCCTTAACGTGTCCATCAAGAACAACGAAAGGAGGAGCTAAAAACACGGAATAGCCATTTCATAAGTAAATCTTTGACTCTCATTTGCGTGCTAAATTAAAGCGTTTTATTCAGTTAAAGCGTTTCAGATTATAATGTATCAGTACAGTTTGATATTCTCTAGCCGGCACGAGTGTGGGATACTGATAAAACATAAAAATTAATCATTCAATATTCCATTGAATTGTGTTACCTACGTAGTGATGTACACACTAACGAATTATTATGTATCGATAAATATCAGTCAAAGTTATATTTACTAGCCAAGTAAATGCGAATTCTCTAATTTTAGATTATTTTCTTAGGTTTCCTAAATGCCCACATATAAGAGAACAGTGGATAAAAGCTGTCACCGGTCTCACGGATATGTAAATGTTGGGAATAATGTGGATCATGATATTGTTCAATTGGCCTCTGAAGCACTAACATTTATGTTAACATTTCATCTATACATAAAGCACCGAGTACGGGCTGCACCTTCGGCTTTATTTTTAACGCTTCAAAGGATTCTTTGGTAAATCTAGGCTCACAGTCAATTGACTGATACCATTTTTGAGAACCACCCATCACAGTAAGATATGCAGTAAAGATGTGCATCGGATAATTCATGACATTATACTGTACACTCAGGAAATTATGTCAATCTATTCAAATGTTTAAATCTATTCTGAACAGTAAACCAACTAGGTTGGTTACAACTGTATATTAACTTTACAGTACCTGAGCTAGGCTTCGATAATTATCGACGCCTAGTTTAGCTTATGCTTATCGATAAGCTAAGTACTTCCCTAATCACGCACACTAATGCAGTTCTAAAAGTTCACACAAGCATAAAACGGACACACAAAAATAGCTAAGGCGGCATCCAGTGTATTCTTTATCCAAGGTTCAAAATATCGAAAACTAGAACACTGCAATTTAAAATTAGAAAACAGATAATTATGCAGACGTTTGCATTCTTGATCCATAGATAACAGAATTAAGTTTGTCATAACTTTGGGACTGTGTTTTATAATAAGTATAGATATAGATAGAAGAAGATAACAACGTTCCAAATTCAAATAACTTTATAGCGGTTAATAACAATGAACACGATTAACATGTTACCATTTGGACAGTTTAATTCGAAATCATATTACTTTGGCAATGGCCTACAGAAGATTTCGTTCATATTGTAACTTGTTTCACAATTTTACAAATCACGTCTGCGTTTGCAAATAAACGAACAGATATTTTGTAATTCTTTTAATATGTTGTTTACCTTGTAGGATTCAATTAATTATCTGAAATAAGTTTGGATACTTTATGGACCTTCTCTCACGAAAAATTTTTATTTCTTGGAACTCGTTCGTAATTTAAAAAAAAATATATGTAATTTAAGTGTATAATATATTAATATCTGGGTGACGGAGCTTCGCTCGGTAATTTTTTACAAAAGAAAACTTTAAAAAAAGAAACAAACAATTATTTAGTTGGGATTGATCCTTGGCACTCACATTTCTCGAAGCTGCCCGCTAACCGAATAAGCTACGTCGACTTGACAGTTAATGGCGAAAATTCAATTCAATATAAATGTTAGTGTTTTTTAATGCCCAAAAATAGGGATAAAACAATATTTTTTTACATAAAACCTAGCTAGATCAATTTTTCTCCCCCAAAACCTCCTACATGCTGAATTTCAGGAAAATCGTTGGAGCCGTTTCGGAGATTCGGAAAATATATATATGTACAAGATTTATTTCATTTAAATATTAAGATTAATAGCGGTTCTATGTGCTTATAATGCAACTGATTGGGAAGCAATCGTTAGTAACAAATTAACATAGATAAAATGAATAAATATTCATAATATTATACCTTTATATATATAGTTAATAGTATAGTTCTTAATGAATATCGACAATATTAATAATTGAATTATTAAAGATTTTTATATCAAGGAAAATTCAACTATATCAACCTTTTAATTTAATTAGCAACTGATGCTATTGAAAATTATATAGGTATTTTGTCTTTTACTGAAAAAGTTAAAAACAAAAGATCCACAGATAAATCCATAAGATTGGCAACACTGCTCTCATATCTATGATTTTTTGTAAAGTCCGTTTGTCAACATTTTATACAGAATTGCCTATTCTATGTTGAAAATAAAATATCAAAAAATTAAAAAAAACACTGGTTTAATGTTTTTTTTTTATAAAATTAACTTTCATTAGCCTTACTAAAGTACAAAAACCATTTTAATTGAAAACAGCAATTCATTCGCGTAGCACATTCCCTGTATGATGAACAAGATGTTTATAATTTTATCCATTTGTCTTGAATGTGGCATGTCTCTAATTTAAAAAAAAGCTAATGCTTTGAATCCTCCTAACCTATTAAGGGTTCAGTTTTATGAGCATAGAATTGAATATGCTCTGACTGCCGATTAAAACGAGATATTACTGATAAAACAGGCATATTTACTCAATCTTGGAGATTCGGTTTAATAAATGATGTTGCTCTAAAACATCCAAATATCGGCCACCTATTCAGTTATCGATTTGGACATTGTTGAAATAATACAACTATCTGATACTCTGATGTCATGTCTGAAACTTTAACATAAATCCCTCAACCTATGAACCTCTCCACTATTTAGTCATGTTGCTAATTGCACAGACTAGCTAAACAGATTACAGTACAACAGACGCAGTTTATGCAGACTTATAATATTATAATTAAGTTATAGTGATAAATTAAGTTTCAATGAGAACTGTCAGTATAACTTAAGTGGTAATTACAAAATATATTTATTTTTTAGGTAATTAAAACTGCAGGTGCAATTTAAAAGTTGACAACCTTCCTGCAATCAAAAGGGCCTTTAACTTGATATAGATACAAAAAGGTCGTAAAATCATATTGGTAACAGGAATTGAGACGTCATACATGACGTACTTACTTGGATTTGCTCACCCACCGTATCGTAATACCGCAATTCCGATGTTATTTTTTATAAAGCTATGGTCTTTTATTATGAAATTACATAAAAGCCATTTAATTGTTCTGTTACGATATTATGCCGTCTACTAACATCAAAAGCAATTTTAACTTTCTATTTAAATGTAATTGGTTTTGTCATTAAAAAATTTGATTAAGCAATTTTTTGTTAATGTAAGTTTATGATAAAATATAATTAAATAGATTTACTAACAATTACCTAAATTCGTTTCACATGTTAACTTTACTTGTATTTCTCAAGCACGAAATGTAATACGGAAGAAATTTTGTAATGTTGGATACAGTAACATTTTATTCGTTGATATATATTATGAATTATGTGGTTGTGACTAAACATCACTTAATTGCCTACGGAAGAACAACCTATTAAAATTCGAGACTGAGAATTGTAATTTAGAGCCAAATATGGCTCGTTATACTTTAAATACATAAAAATCCAATTTAATTCAAAGTCAGAACACCAAGAACCGCGATCGCCTTGAAATACTTTCGAATCTCTTGTGAACTATGCGCAAAACGTTTACCTAACACAAATCAACGTTTAATCAACACTAAAACGCTGCGACAACTCACCAAATATTTGCACTAAAACCAAAATAGAATCAGCTGATCACGGTCACAAGTGTCACTTGTTGGTATCTTCGAATTTGTTCTAAAACGAACGAACTCGGAAGACTGTTCGGTGGTAATTAAAAAATATTATAATTTAATTGGTAACGCGTTTAGCGCGCCACTTGCGGCGATGTAGAAGTTCGAAAAGTCGGCGACGACACGCGACGCTGTTGATCGACTGAGCGAGACTGCGCGCGCATTCAGTTTCAGACCCTCAAACCCTCATCTTGTGGCGACCTTCGCGCTAGGGATGTAAAAATATAGTCTACTTTTATAATAATCGATTATTTTTTTAAATAACGACTCTTAACATTAAAAATCGATTTTTTAAAATCAATTATTTTGAGAATCTAGTTAAAGAAGGCGGCAGAACCGGGGGGCCGCGTCTCCACGGCAACCGAAAATAACACGGAACAAGAATTTTGGCATTAAAAAACTTACTACTGAAAAATGTGCTAGGAAGTAACAGTAAACTTCTAAAACTGAAAAGGCTTAGTTATTCCTACTAATCTTGTAACTATCCCCAACATTTTTTTTAATTATCCTCTTTTTCTTTTTACTCCTTTTTCTTGTTTTTTAGGATTACATATGCATTGTTGGATGAAGCCAATGTAACCAAACTATACATTTAAATCGAATTTCACAAACAGCGCATCTGTTATTATTAATTGATAGTTGTCCACTTTAATTAGCATTTTTCTAATTAATTATCAATAGGTATTAAAAAAGGCAACTTTAAAAAAAAAACGATTATTATTAACAGATTATTCTGGTACGAATTTTTTAAAAAGCGATTTATTTTAAAGGAATAAAATCGATTATTTATTAATCGATTTTGTCTACTCCAAGTGCAACCCTACCTCGCGCCGGCGGACCGTCAGCCTTTGACAACACAAACAACCTGCGATTAACGAAACAATGGTGATTGGTGTGAATGTCAGTAATTTTGAACGGGGAACGTGCGTGTGTAATAACTACAGAACAATGCCTGGTTTTCAAGCTGTGAAGTTGAATTATATTTTTATAGTTATCTCCTGTTCGATCTTGAATGATGTCATATAAACCATAAATAAGTCTATTGCATGACGGGTTTGAATATAATTATTATTAAATCTTTTCATGCATATATTATAATATATGCATGAAAAGATTAGATAGATTACACGTCAAAGCTTTTGATAGGTTTATATGTATATAATCGCATCTAATACAATAGATGATAATAAATAAATTATATTTTTTTTTACTTAAGTAAACTAGATAACACAATCAGTTGAGTTTTCAGACTCTGTTATATCTCTGCTAATTTTCATAATGTAACAAGTAATAAAAAGCTAAAATCGTAATTAAAGCTACGTCCGGACATGCGATTGTCTAACTTAGTTACACAACTAAATTATTCGGACAGTCACTTGTGTTCATTATTGAATACGGAATTTAGAATTGTATAGACTTTCTGACAGTAAGATATATCTTGTCTTTTTAAAGTACCATCATACCAAATGTTGACGGTTAAATTACGTTTGCAAATACAAACATACATAGTAAGGTTCGCGAAAAGTTCAAAGAAATAGGCATACTTACTGTATCATCACAATATATATATATATATATATATATATATATATATATATAGTAATATTCTATTCGCACGGAAAATATCCATATGTTCAAGACCAAATTCGATGTATATCATAGACATACGAGAGGTCGCAAAAAGACGTGTCGCGACTCAGCAGAGTTGGCAACTCATTCGATGGTCTGGCTATTCGCTTCTACAATAAAATTTGGCAATCCATACTATACCAGTCTACAGAAAGGTTTAAGTAAAGTATAAGAGATGTTCTTATACGTAAAGCATATTACAAAATTGAAGATTATTTCCATGATAAAAAAGCCTGGATTTGAAAATCTTTCCAGCTTCATACAGGACTGCGGTTTAATAATGTAAAATTGAAAATGTTCAAAAGATTGACCACCGAGTTTCTTTCTGGTTCATCTCGGTAAGAACAACACTCCGAACCAGTTGTAGCTTCATTAATCATATAGATCCTTGACGATTCAAAAGTGATTGAAAAAGCTTATTTGAATAAAGATTATTTTGATATGATTTGATTTGAGTACACACAGCATCTTCTCGATGAAACTCAGTGTCAGTTTACTGTTGTTAGTCGCCTTCTGGCCGCAATCCTTTTTTCTTCTTCTTCAACCAATAGACGTACACTTCCAGACATAGGTCTCTTCATTAGATCTCCACAATACACTATTTTATGCGGCCTGTATCCAGCGGCTCCCCGCGAAACTTGAGGTCTTCAGTGTATTTAGTAGGGAGCTACCGACACTGAGCTTTCCTACATACATGAACAGAGCTGAGACATAGATTCCCATACTTCGTTAATTTTGTTTAGTAATTATTATTTTTTGTTCTTTTTTAATTTCTGTTCTTTCTTTGTTCAAAAATTGTCTCCGAATGGACTATTTATTAAGTAGTTTATGCGTGGAAATGTATAAATAGCTTAAGCTGTTCATTTTCCAAATAAATAAAAATAAAATAACACAAAATAGTCATCAACTGCGATCACCAACACGCATGTCAAGCGTGGTGATTAATGGCGAAACCTTCATGGTATGGCACACCTGATCATCATCAACATTATCAGTCCACATTTGCCACAGCTGGACATAGGCCTCTCCAATTATTCGCTACTTAGTTCGATCCTGGGCTTTCTGCTTCCATCCACTGCACGCTGTCCTACGTATATCGTCACTCCATCGAGTCTCAGGATGTCCTATACTACGTTTCCTGATTCGCGGTCTCCACTCCAGAACACGTGTACCCCAACGGTCATTGGTTCTGCGAGAGATATGGCCGGCCCGTTGCCACTTCAGCTTGCTTATGCGCTGAGCTATGTAGTCACACAAGAGCATGTAGGTCACACAAAATAAACTGCAGTCCTTACAGAGTGATAAACAGTCAACCAGCAAAGTACTAAAGGTATTCTAAGGATCACGTTTCCAGAAGCTAATTTACTTCCACGCTGTGTTCTCTGCACGGAAGCATCGTTAAGGTCAATCCTCAACGATGCTTCCGCTCTTTAAAAGCTTAGGGTCAAAGCTATAAGAGCTAATAGCATAATGAGAATCGGAAAATGAAAAAAAGATAGACCATATCATAAGAATATTGAATTTATAAATATTTAACAATTGAAACGTTTCTATTAGACTAGCTGTTCGCTCGCCTGGATTGTATATGTGCCTATATGTTGCTCCACAACCTCCTCTATCCTCCAGTGAAAGTTTCATCAAAATTAGTTTTGCCGTGCCGTAGATTAATTCGGACAACACACAGAGAGAAAACTAATAAACTATGTACTAAACCTTCCTTAAGCATTGCACTGTCTTTTAATAAAAACCGTACAAAAATCTGTTCAGTAGATTTTGAGAAAATCCATCACATACAGACAGCTTTTGGTGGCTTTATTTTATAATATGTATAGTTAAACATGTACGTTTCACATATTAACAATCAAAATCCAAACCTGACCTGAATTCAGTTTTCCTTAATTATTAATAGAGCGTATATTTGTTGTGCCATAGCTTCATAACTTGTAATTACTAACCAACTAGTAATCATAATAATTATGTACAAATAGGTCAATGTTATCTGAAATTATTATTATTATTAACTTTGGCCTTCAACAAAAATGAAATGAACATTAATACTTTGTTTGTACACTCGATACCGTTTTATTTTTATTAATTATTAATTTAAAAATGTAACAGGTTTACTACGAATTAATTCCCTTGAAGTTATTCATTAAACTTGGCGAATTACATATTCTTTCGATTAAATGCAAAACTCGATCGAGATGTGGGTATAAGAATGAATAAATATAAATTTATTGAACACTCACGCACCGTCGTCTATCCCAAAAGTATCTTAATAGTGTTCTGGGTGTTATGGGTAACACATCTGGTAAACATATACATACATTATAATTTGAAATACATAGTTACACTGGCCCGTTGGCGCAGTGGGATGTGACCCTGCCTTCAGCTCCGCGGGTTGCGGGTTCCATTCCTGCCGAGAGCAAACATATTCTATAAAATTTGGGCTTTGAGCCTGAATGTATATTTGTATTTAAGTATGTATTTAAAAATATATAAGTATATATTCACAAGTTGTCTGTTAACACAAGTATTAAGTTAATTACTTTGGGAACGGACGACCATGTGTGTAAGTGTCCCATATATTTATTATTTATTAATTATACTTAAATATAAAGTACATGGTTGACCGAGCCTTGCTCGGTAATTTTTTACAAAATACAAAATAGAAACGAAAAAAAAGAAAAAATAATTAGGTATGTAGTTGGGGATCGATCCTAGATATATACATTTCTCAAGACAGCCCGTTTCCCGATTAAGCTACGCTTACTTGACATTTCATGTTAAGTCAGCGTATTAAATTCAATATAAATTTTAGTATTTATTAATGCCCAAAACAATTTTTTTTTCACATAAAACCTAGCTAGATCATTTTTTCTCCCCCAAAACTCGCTACATGCTGAATTTCAGGAATATTTTTGGAGCCGAGATTCCGAATATACATATATATCCGAAAAAATATATATATAATATACCCAGACTAGAAGAACCAACTAATTTAAAAGTAATAATAAAGATATTTTTTGCTATATCCCGCGATGAAGTAAATTAGTAAATGTACATAATGCTAAATGTAGAGTTGACATCCGTTATCATACCTGATACATGTAGGATTCGTAAAAATACATGCATAAACCACCACCACAACCACAATACATAAGCACTACACTGGTTCACTATCACAAACTCAACAATCGTTTCGCCCCGCAACCGAAGCATCATCAGGAGATAAACTCCACGACAATATCGCAAAGCGAAGCATTACCCAAACAAGCTTAGTTATAAACTAAGTGGTTCAACTCCACCATTTATTTTATTTTGCCTGCGAACAGGCAGGCAAAATGTTGCCCCCTGTTCCCTGTCAGGGGACCTTCGGACGTTCTGAACGGGGTATATCGGACGTCTGGCTTACAGATCCCCGAGGCGGTCGGTGCATCTGGTGTTCCCGATGCACCGGTTAGCGGAGGGGGGCTTTTCTTTCGAGGTGTCCCTACCCGGAGGGGTGTTCTCTGAGATCAGAGCTGTCGGCGGGAATGGGGGCAATGTGTACAACGATACACTGTCCTTGCAATTGGCAGCGTGGTGGAGCACACAGGTCAATTTAGTCGGTGCGAGTCCGACATAACCGCCACCTGTCCCCTTTCGGGCGGCGGTACCCATAAGGGGTTTTTTCCTGTATAAAAAAAGGCAGGCAAAATGTTAAGGAAATTATAAGTGATTTAATACAAACACACTTGTTATTAACAGACATATGAATATTATTTAGTAAGAGATCAATATTGGGATAAAACATTAACTTGTTAAGGAACAGTTAATTGAGAGAATAGAAAATGGTTATAGCGGTAAAGTTTATTGAGTTATCTAACGCCGCGCTCACACGTCCGATGCTCGAAGCCTCGTGATCGTTGCCGGTTGTTCCTTATGATCGTTGACGTAAACGTGCTCGATTGTCCGAATTGTTCTGTGCTATTGTGTTTGGTGTTTTTGTGGTCGCTGTCGACTGTAGCGGAGCGTCGTTGGCGTGCCGCAGCGGTCTGCAGAGCGCCGGGTGTTCGCCGTTGTGGGGAGTGACCGTTAGCACTTTTTAGTGCTACGTCGCTCGTCGCTCGTCGTTCGTCGCTCGTCGTTTGTCGTAAGACGCACGGTTGGTGAGTCCCGCCCAATTTCCCACACATAGTTTAAATAGGTACACACCTCCGTCCTCACCGGGACGCAGACTAATTTTTGTAATTAGTTAGTGTAAAGTAGGCACACTCCCCCCTGCCCTCCGGCAGGGGGACATCTCTTTTTATTTTATTGTTTGGGTCCATTAGGACCCAAACAGTATTTTTTAAATTTTTAAAAATTAGAAAAATGGACCCGAGCCCCGGGGCCATTTTTGCTTTCCTCCGGGAACGTTTCCCGGACGCCTTCGCCGCCCTTCAGGCGACGCTCGCTCCGCGGGATAGCCCCGCGTCGCCATCGCCTTCTCCGTCACCGGAGAAGCGTCCTCCGCCCCCCGTTTCCTTGTCCTCAGACATGGAAGCGGAGTCGCAGTCCGAACCTGCGTCTTCCTCGGAAGGCGAGGATAATGACGACCAAGACGGTTTCGAAACCGTCAAGTCACGGAGCCAGAAGCGAAAGCTGAAGGCCCCGACTACCGTTCCGTCCAAAAGGGCGATTAATCTAGAGAGCGCCCCGAAGCGCCCCCACCCCCCCGCCTCCGTTGCCACGCCTAAAAAGGTGGGAACTACCGGTTCTGGCCCAAATGTGACAGATGACGTCACTATGACGGAAAAAAGGGAGAGAGTCCCTCCTCTCTATATAAGAGAAAAAGACGCATGGCAGCGTCTACTACCAAAAATAATGATGCAAAATATTGCATTTAAAAACGCGCGCTCCACTGCTATAGGTATCAAAGTGGAGTGCCAGTCTTCTGCGGATCACCGCAATCTCACATCCCTTCTGGGTGAAGAGAACGTAGGATATCACTCCTACGCTCTTCAAGACGAACGCGAGTTACGCGTCGTAATTAAGGGACTCCCAGTCGAGCTCGATTTAGAGCTCATTAAACAAGACCTCATAGATCAAGGTCTCCCGATCCGCGCGGTACATAGAATGTACCACGGTAGGACCAAGACCCCGTACGAGTTTTGCCTCGTCATCTTAGACCTTTCCCCTGAAGGAAAGAAAATCTTTAACATCACCTCCGTCTGCAGACTTTCCGGTCTACGCGTAGAGGTCCCCCATAATAGAGGAGCGATAGGCCAATGCCATCGCTGTCAGTTGTTCGGGCACTCAGCCCGCCACTGCTTCGCACGCCCGAGATGCGTGAAGTGCCTGGGTGACCACGGCACTGTGGATTGCCCCCGATCGAACCCCTCAGAGGAGCCGCCTAGCTGCGTTCTTTGCGGACAGCAGGGGCATCCCGCGAGTTATCGCGGATGCCCCAAAGTCCCGCTTAGAGCAAAGCGGGGTGGTCTAGCGGCGGCCCGTAAAAAGGCAGCCGCTCGGACCGCTCCAAAAGTGGCCCCCCCGAAGGAGTGCTTTGTCCCCGCTCCGCTGCCCGCGGTCAACGTGTGGCAGCAGAGACAAGCAGCCGCGTCGGCTGCACCCCCCCCGCCCCCGCAGGCTCAAGCGATGACCCCGGTCGTCGCCAAGGCAACCAGCGGTCCCCCCGCCCCTCAGACTGCACCCCATAAACCCAAAGTGGCCGTACCTCAGCACGTGAGCAGCTTCATGGAAGACATGAAGCTGATTAGCGGATTGGTCGCCAACATTGACACCGACGAGTTGTCAATATTGGCGGGCAAGCTGAGGCGCGAGCCGCAAAACAGATTAATGGCTTTGCTCGAGCACGCGGAGCTCGTCCAGGCCATCGCGAAAATTTCGAAATAATCCTTTATGGGTAGTACGACCCAAAGGAATAAACCCCAAGGGCTCAGGGTCGTTACGCTGAATGCAAACGGCCTCACCGATCAAATTAGCGAAGTTCGAGAATTTGTGGTTGCGCACAGCGTTGACATTTTGTTGGTGCAAGAATCATTCTTGAAACCAAGTAGACGCGATCCCAAAATCGCCAACTATAACATGATCAGACACGACCGCTTCAGATCCAAGCTGGGTGGCACGGTCATTTATTATAAAAGATCCCTCCATGTCTCCCCAGTAGACTCCCCTGAGTTAGAAAACATGGAGACCACAATCTGTCAGGTGGGTATGACGGGTCATCCATCCGTCATAGTAGCATCTGTCTACTTAAGTCCTAAGAAAAAAGTGCTTAGAAGCGACCTAGCCGCCCTTCTGGCGCTAGGCAACTCAGTCATTTTGGCCGGCGACTTCAACTCGAAGCACGGTCATTGGAATTCTTTGAATACCAATCAGAACGGTCGCACTCTCCACAAATTAAGTGACATCGCCCACCTCGGTTTCGAGGTTATAGCTCCAGACGAGCCGACTCACTATCCCCTCAACAGTGAGCACGAGCCCGACGTCCTAGATATTGTTCTTCTCAAGAACGTAACACTCCAGTTACGCTCTATCGAGGTCATCCACGACCTCAGTTCTGACCACCGACCGGTTCTACTCCAGCTAGGCAGGTCCGCTTCCGCGGCACCTAGCACTAAAACCATCATAGACTGGAAGAAGCTCAATGAGCAACTTCAGTCGATTGATTCAGTCCACTTGGACCAAATTCTGGATAGCATAGATTCAGAAGAGGTCGCCAAGGCGGCCTCCTCCCATCTCACAGCTCACTTGTGCGACACGATCAAAGCATGCTCCCGGGAAATACCCGATGATCATGGTCGCCTGAGACTTCCGGACGACTTAAGAGCACTCCTCACCAAAAAACGCGCCGCCACTAGGGCGAATGCTGCGTATCCAACCCCCGAGAACCGGATCAGACTCCGGAGATTACAGAGAGAGGTAAAAGAAAAACTTGCCCTCCACTCTAGTGATTCATGGGATGCGAAACTCTCGGAGATCTCGCCAAGTCATCTGGCCTTCTGGAAACTGTCGAAGTCTCTGAGAGGCAGCCAGTACGCAGCCACACCGCCTCTGTTGCGGAATAACCTACCACCCGCGTTCGAGGATATCGATAAGGCCGAGTGCTTGGCGGACAGCCTTGAAGCCCAGTGTTCCCCCAATATCAGCTCTCCCAACCACGCCGAATTCCATGCCAAACTGGAATCGGAATTGGCTAGTCTTTCCGCAGCGGTTCCCGAAAGCGAACCGATTCCCCCCACTTCCGGAGATGAGGTACGATCCATTCTAAAAACGCTCAAACCCCGTAAATCCCCAGGTCCCGACCTTATCACAAACAAGGCACTCAAGTGTCTTCCTGACCGTCTCGTGCACCTCTTGGTATTGATCTTCAATGCCCTTTTGTCTTGCTGCTGCTTCCCGGACCAGTGGAAGGAGGCAACAGTTATAGGAATTCATAAACCGGGTAAACCCCGGAATCTCCCAGATAGCTATCGCCCCATCAGCTTACTCAATAGTTTGGGTAAAGTCTACGAGAGAGTCATCCTCTCTAGACTTAAAGCAATCATAGACTCTAAAAACCTCATACCGAATGAACAGTTCGGTTTTAGATCTAGCCACACGGCCACTCACCAAGCTCACCGCCTGGTGGAACACGTTTTGCAGGGTTTCTCCATAAAGAAATCCACGGGTGCCGTCTTTTTCGATGTCGCCAAAGCCTTTGATAAGGTTTGGCATGCTGGCTTGATTTACAAGCTCCAGCAATTAGGCATTCCAGATAAGTTCGTACTTCTCTTAAGAGACTATCTCACAAACCGCACCTTTAGATATCGCATAGACGGTACTCTCTCATCCAGACGGCCTTTACGTGCTGGAGTTCCCCAAGGTTCGGTATTAGCACCGTACCTGTACTCGCTCTACACAAGCGATATTCCACACAATAGTAAGTTTTCGTCGTTAGCATTATTTGCGGACGACACGGCTATATTTAATACCAACAAAAATCCCGACATCATTGTCAGTTGTCTTCAAAAGGAAGTGGACAACCTCGAAAGGTGGTTCGCTCGCTGGAGAATAGCCATAAATCCAGACAAAAGCGCGGCCATGTTCTTTAGAATACACCCCAGATGGTCACGCATCCCCCGTAAATGTATAACCATACATAACCGGGACATCCCCTGGCAGGATGAAGTCAAATACCTTGGGGTCACGCTCCAGCCCAACCTCTCATTTAGACGACACATACGTATAGTCCGTAATAGGGCAGCGTATGCATTGGGTCGACTCTTTCCGATGATATGCAAGAGGAGTAAAATGTCACTTCGTAACAAAGTGACACTTTACAAGACTTGCATAAGACCTATCATGACCTATGCGAGCGTCATATTCGCACATGTTCCGAAAAGATATCTGCGTCCCATGCAGACTCTGCAAAACAAATTTATGAGAGCAGCCACAGGCTGCCCATGGTTCTTGCGAAACCTCGACCTCCATAGAGATTTAGGACTCCCCACCATCGACTGCTTATTTAAGAAATTTTCGAAAAATTATTTCGAAAAAGCGGAGGTAAACGCCAACCCTCTGATCGCAAGGATGGCCGGTTACCGATGCTTTGATAAATCATTCAAAGCCCGTGTTTACAGACGCCCTAAGAGCGTCCTTACTGACCCTGACGATCCTATTACGATCGCCATCGCCAGAACACTGCACAAACACTCACACACACAGCGTCTTCGCCGGCGGAGACGAGGTCCCAGATTTCTCACGTCTAGCGGCCGGGGCGTCCAACCCCGTCCGTTATGACACTAGGACTCTTCCACAGTCCGATAATAGTCCTCCACAGCGCGTCGCTTTAAGCCGAGGTTCGGCCTCACGGGAGGCACCCTTAAGGCGACGCTCCCAGGATGCTGCGGGCCTCTTTCGAGACCCGCTCTCCTAGTACTTCACCCCGGCGATGCTTCTGCGCTCGCCCACTCTCCCGGTGACGCTGTCAAAGCCTTCATGGCTAACAGCATTAGTTAGTGTCCGAAAAAAAAAAAAAAAAAAAAAAAAAAAAAAAAAAAAAAAAAAAAAAAAAAAAAAAAAAAAAAAAAAAAAAAAAAAAAAGAGTTATCTAACCACAGATAGTAGATACTATCTGATAATGTGATTGTATATTTAATTAGATGTTTATAAAATTAAAATTAATTAGACTAGAAAGGTAGGTATAGAAATATATCACTACATTATATAAGAAAATCCCCATCACGTATGTCTGTCTGTTCGCGAAAACTCAAAAATTACAATAATCTATACGATTCTTTTTATAGACAGAGTTACACGCAAGGTCGGTTTAAGTGTATAATTTGTTAAGATTTTGTGAAAAAAGGTGAAAATACAACGATAATTGTTATAAATGTCAAACAGCTTTCTGAATAGTTTATATTTTTGTTTAAGGATTTTTTGGTGTGGTATCCGGCTGCATAGAATAGTACCACCCTCATTTCTTACCAAGGTGTCGTAAAATACGACCACCTAAGGTAAGTTGACGTCAGGCAGCCGACTGGTCGTAAAATACGTAGCCAAATCATGTGACAACATGTTTGAACATGTTGTGACGACCCCATTAAGAGTGGGATAAGGGCAGGATAATGATGTTTGGGACTGCAAATTGGAGACGCTTACCTAGTAAGTTTTTTCATTCAATAACTATTTATAGTAGTAGGCGTTACTTTGAGGTATTCCATGCTTTGCGAGTCTATCTCCTGAAGGTGCTTTAGTTACAAGGCGAAACGATTGTTGAGATTGTAGTAGTGATTATGTGCAGTGGTTGTTTATTGTTATTGGTGGCGGGTAGTGAATTAGTTTTTACGAATTCTGCGTGTATAATATGGGAACGGAAAGTACACTCTACATTTAGCATTAGATATATTTTCATTTATCGTGGATTATAGCAAAATAATATTTTCATTACTTTTGTATTATGGACCTTCGCAAAGTAACGCTTTATTCTATAAATTGAGTGTGATTTGAATATTTATTAACTAATTATACTAGTACTATTCGTAACAGCGACTTCGTTCGCGTCAACTTTAGTTTTCAAATACCCTCAATTATGAACTATATCAGTTTAGTTAGAGTTAGTGTTCTTGAAAAAAACTCGAATTTTTCTATCCTATATATAAGTCCGTTAAGCCCGAATGGTACCAAAATTTTTTACTATAACTTTTATATAGCGTAAAAGCGCTAAAGGTAGAGTGACAGATAAACTTTTGCATTTATAATTTTGTAGAAATATATAATTAAACACCAATTGAACAGTCAGTAGCGACATCTAGCATTATATTAAAGAATTTCTTCACAAACGCAAAGCTGGTTGAAAGAATAAAAGAGCGATGTTAAATTGTTCAAACACTTTAAAATAGATGTCGCTAGTAACAACTTTAAATGTTTAATTCACATTTTATTTTATTTCATACTTCTTTCTTTCACATCCCATATTTCTCCCATGGTATAAAGTTGATCACATGTTCCGATTTTGGCAGGACTTGTGGATTGTTATCCATGCCGCCAATTTTATAAATGTCCTGCTATTTAACTGCATTTCTTATTTATTAAATTGTAACAATTTTACAGAACTTCATAATCAGCATTATTCTCTGCCCTTATCCCACTCTTGGTGGGGTCACACAACATGTTATAAACGTATTGTAACATGACTTGCCTATGTATTTTACGACCGACCGCCTACCATCAGACGCATTATATTTTCTAATTTAATCACGGGCGAAATATATTTTAGATTTTGATACTTACTTTTAATTTGACTTGCTTATTACTGTAATTAATTATAATTTACAACCTTTTCCAAATTTATTATTTCCTTATAATAGAATATTTTACATAATTTGATAAGTTTGTATGAAATTTTGCATATTTTTTGCATAATTTTAAAATGTAAGTCGAGGGCAAGCCTATTTAAGTATTTCAGCGCTTATCGTTATTTCTATTTTACAGTAAGACGTTTAGTTATGCTAATGTCGTAATTTGTTACAGGTTGTCGTCTTACAAAACTTACAAAGACGACTAAACAAATCTTACAAACTTTAAGATAACTGTTTGTGCGTATAATTTGCCTGAAAACCCGTCCTTCAACGTTGATAGAAATATTTAGATGATTTTTAAAGGTTTAATGTATATTCTAAGATGAGATAGCGCTAGATTACTTTAAGAGAGCTTAGCAATATCATCCATACACTGAATAGGCACTCTTTTAAAATAATTCTTTGCAATCAAAATCAAAATTGTATTATGTACAATCCTATTCATATAATAGAGAGTCATCAGTACACAAATCAAGAACATTATTGCAACTCAGCACATTATTTGATTGAGGATTTTCTATTTACTTATATTATGATATATTAGTTATACATAATACATATTGTTATTTATCTAGCTTAGTTTATCATTTTTTAATCGAAATTAAATAATGAGTTTTTAATTTATCAGGTATCTATTAGGTACGTAAAAATGTAATGATACACTTTAAAGTACGTACATCTTTATATTTATATTTTTCATACAACGCAGTAAACGAATTAAAAAAGCGGCAACGCTTGATTTTTGGGGTGATCTGTTGTGGTGTCTGATTGTGGTGGTGCGGTGGTGGAGGTTTGTGCATTTGTTTTTACGAATCCTGCATGTATCAGGTATGAAAACGGATTGTCTACTCTACATTTAGCATTATATATATTTTCTGTTTTGCTTCATCGCGGATTATAGCAAAATAATTTTATTATTACTTTTGTATTATGGATCTCAGCAAAGTAACGCCATATTCTATAATTTATTTAGATCGCTCTATTAAATAACAGACTTGGATAATCTTTCTAGATTATCGCAGCAAGGGATTTAGAAGACCATTGTATTGTAATATAGTCTTACAGAACGCCTTTTTAAAGCCATTACCGTACATAACATTCATATGAACTCAAACAAAGAGTTTTCTACGGGGACTGAATACATATACACTTATTGACCCAAAGCAAGTTATACGCGAATATCATTGCTTAACCAATTAACGCTGCCAAATGTCTTTAATGTTTTATCTTAAAAAATAAATCAAATGCTGTGAAAAACAGTGACTGTCTTCACTGACTGGAGCTATCGATGATTTATAACTATAATTTCGTCTCTGAGTTACAGTACATTTAGGAAAGCAAGAATAATAGAATAACTTTGACACCCGCCCAGTGACGCTGTAAAAGCCTTTAGGGCTAACAGCATATAGTCAATTCGAAAAAAAAAACTTTGCATTTTTAATGTTCCAGCTTGTTGTAGTTCAAGCAAATGAAATTCACAGTAAGACTTAAGGTATATCCAAGCAGATACAAGATATACGATATTGTCCGTGTTGGATCATCATAGAATATCAGCATAGTGGGAAACACCTACACTAGGTTTTCTACTTGAATGTTTTTCTTGAAACTTCTATTAGTTATTCGAGCTTTGTACTAGCTATATGTTTGTTACATCGTTGTAAGAAATTTATTAATCCTAAAACACTTTAAATGTAACTAAGTCATTTATTATATTATTATACCACCGTGCGGTATCTGGCTGAGTAGAATAGACCACCCTCATTTCTTACCGAGGTGTCGTAAAATGCGACTAAGGTAAGTTGACCCACCAGGTGGTATCCGGTTAAGTAGATTAAACCACCCTCTTTCTTACCGAGGTGTTGCAAAAGGCGACTAAGATAAGTTGACGTCAGGCAGGCAGCCGGTCTTAAAATACGTAGCCAAATCATGTATCAACATGTTTATAACATGTTGTACCGACCCTACGCAGAGTGGGGTAAGGGCAGGAGGATGATGATTTATTAAATTATTATACTTATCTGTGCCTGTAGCTTCGCCTGGGGAAATCAGTGTAATTAGTTTATATTTGAACACATTAGTAATTAATCTGAGTTAACCATATGGAATAGAGACATGCTGTCTCGGACTTTTTTGGTACAATTTTTGTAGCTCTACCATTTTCTAGTATATTACTTTCGTGTATCTCTGTTGCTTTATGCGGCGCACGTGACTAAATCTACCAACAAGCAAGTATTTTTTACAAAACACCTCTTTAACACAATTTACATAACAACGTTATATACTATGACCCTAGACCTGCCGGAAGAATTGCAATGAATGAGACCTTTAAGTAAAAATCGTACAAAAATTTAGTAGATTTTGAGAAAATCCAGACAGACAGCTTTTGGGGACGTTGTTTTATAATAAGTATAGATACAATTGACATGAAGCTGCTAAAAGTTTATGTTAATTCTTTAGTAAACAAACAATCAATCAAGAACTATAATCTGCTTTACGAGACAATAAGAATTTTAATGAGCATTGTATACTTGTATAAATGTTGTTGCATTTACATATAAAACAATCATAATTGAATGTAGAAGAGAG
The DNA here is from genome assembly GCA_947086495.1 of Morpho achilles. NCBI lineage: Eukaryota > Metazoa > Arthropoda > Insecta > Lepidoptera > Nymphalidae > Morpho > Morpho achilles. The sequence continues at coordinate 6,351,628 of CAMTZB010000016.1, forward strand.
CGCTTTTGTTTTTATATATTTTTATAGAAAAGTATGATTTTATAATCTACAAATCAAAGCGTTTTCCCGTCCACCATATCTCCCCCGTATATAAAAATTGACCTATCTTTACAAGGATTTATTATATATTAAATAATTAAACTAAATATATTTCACACTAATGTCTAATAATACACAAATATTAGGTTATAATTCTCTTTTGCTTTTCTTAAGATATTAGTAAATTTTTTCGAAAGTAATTTGAACGCAACTAACACGATAAGAACATTCTAACACGATAAGATTTTTTTTTCACATTTTAAGTTACTGTATATATGTTTCTCTTTGATTATAATAGTATCATTTACATTTTTTTTATTAAGAAACTTAGAGTCTGCTCCGGATGCGGAAAATAGATCAAGCTCTATACTCCGTCCATTTATAAAATATTCCACTCGACTCCCTTCCTTGTCCCATATTCCAACAATCCCTCTTTTTGCGATATTCTCTCTTATTTCGCGATTTTCTCTCTTATTTCGCGATTTTCTCTCTTTCCCGTTACGCCTCATCGTTCGTGCATTAAATATTAATTTCTTCTTTTGAAATAAAACCTATTGATTAAGTCTCCCTTACCATGTTGTATGTGTAGCTGCCTGACGGAGCTACAAATACTTTACCTTTGTTTACCTATTAAAGCAAATACCATATACCTTGTACCTGAAATACCATTACCAGGAAATAGGAAAAGGAGTAAATGAAACGACATACCAATGCTTATTATCTATAATCAGAGAAGTTTGGTATAGCGACAGATATATATTCTACGGGAGAATAAAACATCACACCAAGGCTATAGTTTATTATGATGCATCTGAGAAGGCTTGCAACTTGCTGGTTTTATTCACTTACTACTAAAGCATCCCTCCGATAGTCTCCGCAGAACCCCAGTTCACTAAAACTGGTGACCCTACAAAGAACAACCGAAAAATCTTTCAAGCAACCTCAATCAAATTATGGAGCAAGCACAAAGAAAAACAACACCAGCGCAACCTGAAGTCGCCGGAATCGCTCTATCACTGCGAGTTCCACCGTTCTGGAGAGATAAACCTCGCCTATGGTTTATTAGCTTCGAAGCCGCTACATCTGAACTTAAGAGAAGCCAGGAACAATTAGCCCAGATGGTCATCGCTCAGCTAGAGAAACAAGACATCGAACAGATCTCCGACCTGCTATATAATCCACCTGAAAAGGAGCCATACGTCGCGCTAAAAAACCGCCTAATTTCTGCTTATGAAGAATCCGACAGCCGTCAACTGCAAAAATTACTATCAGAAATCGAACTGGGAGATCAAAAACCGACACAGCTATTGCGCCGAATGAAAATTCTCGCTCGCGACAAAGTTCCAGACTCGACGCTTAGAATAATGTGGACGAATCACCTTCCGCCGCATGTTCGATCAGTACTAGCAGTCAGCGAATCCTTCAGCACACAAACTGCACTCGACGAACTAGCGCTACTAGTCGACAAGATGATGGAAACAAACAACGGTTCGCAAGTCTCAGCCGTCGAAGCTTCTACCTCACGCATTCCGAGTACTGAAACGCAATACCTCACTGAACAAATCCGAAAATTATCGTTTGAAGTCGCCGAAATGCGAGCCTCACAGGAAAATTTTCGTTATCAAAATCATAGAAGAACGCCGTTCCGAAGAAACAATCTTGAAAATCGAAAAAACAGATCTCGAAGCCGAACACCGTTACCTTATTGCTATTACCACCGCCGATTTGGTAGCGAAGCCAGAAGATGCACACTACCATGCTCATTCAAGCATGAAAATAAGAAGTCGGAAAACTAACAAGTACGCTCGATGAAGCGGGATCTAGCGTATCTGAAGCATCTTACCGCTTATTTGTCACCGACAAGAAAACGAAGACAACATTTTTAATCGACACGGGCGCAAATATCTCCGTCTTACCACCAAGAAGAGGTCAAACACAGCAACCACTAGAATTCCAACTTTACGCCGCAAACAATACGGTAATCCCAACCTACGGAGAGAAAACCTTGGAACTAGACCTTAACTTACGAAGACCGTTCAAATGGAGATTCATCGTCGCGAAAGTCAGCAAACCAATCATCGGAGCCGATTTTCTCGAATATCACCAGCTCATCGTCGATATCAAGAACAGAAAACTAATTGATGGCAAAACCAGTCTCACGTCACAGTCTTTCGTCCGAGCAACGAACACACCGACAATAAGAAGCATAGATGTTCAACAGTCATACCACGACATTTTGGCCGAGTTTCCCGGAACTACAAGATTAACCTCAATGAAATTGACACCGAAGCATAACGTCGAACATTATATCGAAACTACGGGACCACCACTTCACTGTCGCGCTAGACCAATAGCACCTCATCGCTATGAATTCGTTCGCAAAGAATTTGAAAACATGATTGAACAAGGATTATGCCGTCCAAGCAAAAGTCCTTGGTCTTCGCCACTGCACATAGTACCAAAGAAAAATGGCGATCTACGAGTCTGTGGGGACTATCGGAGGCTAAATAGCGTCACAACACCCGACCGCTATCCAATTCCACGAATCAAAGACTTCACCTTTCAACTAGCAAACAAAACTATATTTTCAACAATTGATCTCAATAGAGCATATCAACAAATTAAAGTACGCGAAGAAGATATAGCCAAGACGGCCATAATCACTCCCATGGGACTATTTGAATTCCCAAGAATGACGCCAGGTCTGAAAAACGCAGGCCAAACATTTCAAAGGTTCATCCATGAAGCACTACAGGGATTAGATTTCGTCTACGCATTCATAGACGACCTTCTAGTAGCAAGCACTGACAAGAAAACGCACGAAAAACATTTACGAACTGTACTACAAAGATTAGAAGACAACGGCATAACAATTAACCCGGCTAAATGTAATTTTGGAAAGCAAGAAGTAAAATTCCTCGGTTTCACAGTCAGTCAAGAAGGCATAAAACCGCCTGTCGAAAAAGTCACAGCAATACGTGATTACCCCAAACCGAAAACGATCGAAGAGCTCAGACGTTTTCTCGGAATGATAAATTTCTACAGAGAACATATTCCGAAGGCCGCAGACATTCAAGCACCACTTCACGCTTATCTTCACAATTCTAAGAAGAAAGATAAAACGCCAATCAACTGGACAGACGAAGCAACAAAGTCATTTGAAGCATGTAAAGTTGCTATCCTAAACGCTACTTTACTTGCTCACCCTATACATGAAGCTACTCTCGCAATCTGCACCGACGCATCAGACCTCTCAGCGGGAGCAGTCTTACAACAGTACGCCCGCGGAAGATGGCAACCGCTTGGTTATTTTTCGAAGAAATTCTCAGACGCGCAACGCAACTACAGTACATACGACAGAGAGCTACTCGCTATCTACATGGCTATCAAACACTTCAGAAAAACATTCGAGGGAAAAAACCTAATTGTTTTCACCGACCACAAGCCGCTAACCTATGTACTACAGAAGCCACCATCAGCAACAGAAACACCACGTCGAACGCGCCAACTAATTTTCATCAGCGAATTCACGAGCGATATTCGTCATATCAGCGGAAAAGATAATATAGTCGCAGACGCACTAAGTCGCATACCCATTGACGTCATAAACTGTCCTACATCGATCGACTATGAAGAACTATCAAAAGCGCAAGAAAGAGACAGAGATAGCATCGAACATCTCGCCAAGCAAAGTAATATCACTCTAAAAAAAGTAACTCCACCTAATTCGACTTCCCCTGTCTACTGCGAAACTTCTACTTCATTCATTCGACCCTATCTCACTGAAGAATTCCGACGAATCGCATTTGAAGCAGTCCACAGCATTAGCCAGTTTATTATGATGCATCAAAGTCATTATTATTATTATTACAATAAAGAAATATTATAAAAAACGAAGGCCGCACCAGTTTTAGTGAACTGGGGTTCTGCGGAGACTATCGGAGGGATGCTTTAGTAGTAAGTGAATAAAACCAGCAAGTTGCAAGCCTTCTCAGATGCATCATAATAAACTATAGCCTTGGTGTGATGTTTTATTCTCCCGTAGAATATATATCTGTCGCTATACCAAACTTCTCTGATTATAGATAATAAGCATTGGTATGTCGTTTCATTTACTCCTTTTCCTATTTCCTGGTAATGGTATTTCAGGTACAAGGTATATGGTATTTGCTTTAATAGGTAAACAAAGGTAAAGTATTTGTAGCTCCGTCAGGCAGCTACATATGTACGACAGATGTTTTTACATACTTAACTACCCCATTTGTTTCAATTACTAACGCTTAGAAGCATTAGAAGTATAAGAAAAGTAGTAAAAATCTGTATAATGGGAAATACCGTTATCGGAGAAAGCTACGGAGTGGAGCGGATTGTGAACGCAGTTGTAGGTCGACCGGCGTGTGCGGAGCGCCTTCAAACAGTTAGTGATAACTGTCTTACAAACTCCTTAAGGAATATTTTTAAAGTCAACAGAAAAAGGGTGCGTTTTTTTATAATTTTAATTACAGTTATATTATAAATATTCTAATTTTCAAAAATAAATTAATTTATATTTGATATTTATCTACAAAAATATGTATGTTTAATTAATTATTTCGGTTTTTTTTTAATTTTTCACTCTGGGATAGGAAAAAATTAAATTTTATTAACAGTTAATAGTAAGAGTTAAATCCTTCCTATTTGATACTTATATTTCAAGTGTAGACAATACATGCGATATTTTTAGAATTAAATTTTTTGAAAAGAAATCTAATAGTAGGTTATTCAAATAGAAGCATATTTGTTAAATATATTCGAGATATCAAATGAGAGTTATAACAGCTTTCTACGAATGTACTTTCTATTTCAAGCGTTAAAGTTATTTGTTTTAAACTCAACACCTATTCGTTCTGTTACCAAAATATACATATCAACGTAAGTTATATATTTATATATACAATATATAGGCTTTATACCCGCCACTTCGTTCGCGTCAACTTATGCGTTTATGTTCCCCTAATTATACTATATATGGTTTTTCCCTGTTTCCCTTAGAAAAACGGTATATTTTTTAATTCTATTTGTTATCTTGATGTATGAGTTTTCTGCTTAATTTTATCATTATTGGTCTAGCGGATTTATCATGAATTCGAAACGGAAAAACAAGCGACCGCATTTAAAAAATATTAGTACGGATAATCAATTTTTTTGATATTATTTTTCTACTTTTTTAGCAATTTAACAATAGTGAGTGTGAAATGTCCTAATTACGTAATTACTTTTATTATTGTAATTCTTAGGTAAACTGTTACCTTTTCTTACTGTATAATCGCAAAAATGAACTGCGTATCCTTTTTTTATTCCTGGACTTGAATCTTATCTAATGTTTTAACAATTTATTTTGGAAAGATTTTATGATGGTCAATCATTCAAATTAACTTGACTGATTCAGTTTTTACAAATTAATACTCTATTTCCGATTAAAATTCAAATTTGATTTAATACAAGTGTGTGCAAATTATGTCACTTAAAGTTCGAGTTATCTTTTGATTAGGTCATACAAAATTATATGACGTTAATCTGTTTTTACTAATTGACTAATTCATATTTGCTTATATTTAAACAGTCTATCAACATGTATGTCTAGAATCTCGGAGATGACGATCGAGCATTACGAATTACCACCTGTCGCAAATCAAACACGTACATTAGGTACTTAAAAATATTATTGACAAAGATCACATAACAACACGCCAAAAAAAGTATTACCACCATATTATATTGTGTTATTATCTTGTGTTTAGCTTGTAGGGTTTGTTTGTGTTGTATGTAGTACTAGCGGCCTGCCCCTGCTTCGCACGGGTATAAAATATATATCCCATGTCAGTCAGTGTAAAAAAAATGATTAAAATCGATCGAGTAGTTTTGATTTATTCATTACTGCCCGTGGCCCGCACGCGTTAAATTTGGAGAAAAACAAATTCCTTTCCCTATACCAAGAAGATTTCCTTCTATCTTTGAAATATCTAAATTCATATAGTACATTTTTACTTATTTACTTTTACATTTTCCCTATGTATTTTATTTTTACAATTAATTACAGAATGTCTTTAAACATCATCCTCCTGCCCTTATCCCACTATAAGTGGGGTCGGCACAACATGTTACAAACGTGTTGTCATATGATTTGGCTATGTATTTTACGACCGGCCGCCTGCCTGACATCAACTTACCTTAGTCATATTTTACGACTCCTCGGTAAGAAAGAGGGTGGTCTATTTTACTCAACCGGATACCACACGGTGGGTCAACTTACCTTAGTCGCCTTTTACGACACCTCGGTAAGAAATGAGGTTGGTCTATTCTACTCAGCCGGATACCACACGGCGGGTCGACTTACCTTAGTCGCCTTTTACGACACCTCGGTAAGAAATGAGGGTGGTACTATTCTATTCAGCCGATACCACACGGCGTTACAGAATGTCTTTAAACAAACTCTTGAAAGAGGGACATAACTGCTAAAGTCGAAGTGTTATAGGGCGACGCGGCGTCCTCACGGCATTTTAAATCTGTAATATCTCCGAAAATGTTCACTTAACACATGCTGTAAACGGCCATATTGATCTATATTAAATCAACTATTTATTTAAGGTACTTAATTGGATAAGGATTAATGCTGTTTTGTATAAAAATTGCTTCAAAAATATGGCATTATTTTTCGTAAAAAGTAAATGACAAAAAATGCTATAGTGGGTTATCCATAAGAGATAGACATATACCATCGCTGACTTTTCTGTAGACCTTTTCAAGATGTACAAATACTTAGTACATTATTTTGATAAATTTCGTAGGGTTTAGCCTGCGTTTGCAATGTAAACGGAAGAAAATGTAATTATTTACAGAAACCTCAAAAATTACAGCATTTCTCTACTCCGTATTGAATGTTACTATCTGCATCAAAATCTGTTGCGTAGTTTTAAAGTTTTATGCGTACATAGGGATACAGGGACTTTGTTTTATAATATGTAGTGATGATGTTGGCATGTAGGGTTTTGGGGGAGAAAATCGATCCAGCTAGGTCTTATTTAAAAAAATCCTTTTATCTCTGTTTTTGGGCATAAAAAAAATCATTAACATGTTTAATATAAAAAGCTACTTTTGCCGTTAATTATTAAATCAGCGTAGCTTATTCCGGGAACTGGCGGTCGCGGGAAATAAAAATACCTAAGATCGAGCCCCACCTACCAAATAATTTTTAAGGCGCGGTCAACCAGATACTGTATATAATACAATAAATAGATAAGAACTGCAATAGCATAGAGAAGAGACTCTGCAAGTATCGACACCGTCACAGGTTCAAACCCCAGGCAGACACTAATGAGTTTTTCTGGTAAAACTTATATATCTTATTGATAATTGCAATGCTTTTCGATGAAGCACACAAGTTAACCTATATGTCTCTAGAGAATGCTGGGTAAATGTGTAAACTACCAAGGCCATTGGCGCAGCGTGTTGAGTCTTAGCTACAACCCTTTTCTCCAAAAATGATGAGATACCCAGCAATGGGATAGTAACAGGTTGTTACTACGTGCAGATAAGACAAAAAATGTTCTGTAGTAAGAAGTTTTATCTAAATATTCTCTACTAAAGTAAAGGTCTGGTTTAGTCAACAATCCCTACAAGTCTAGTTTGATCAGCAATTGATATTAGCTAAACGAACTTGGCGAAAGAGCTTAACCTTGTACAAAATAGTACATAAAGTAGTATAGTATCATTAAATCTGCAATCATGTTTTTCTAGTCTTATAATGCAGTACTACACTTTAAAATAGCCTAATTAAGTCTAAGTATACTTTAAAATTAACTTCAGGCAAATCTACAAGAATGAAATTTTTGACAAAACCTCTTGATATTTTTTAACTTTGAAAAACTAGAGCAAGTGTGCACTATGTCTTTAAAGGCAATTCTTAAAAAAAAAATTTAAAAATCGTTTCTTTACCTAGTAATGCATTATTTATATAATATTAATAATGCATTATTTGTCACATTTAAAATTGCAAGTGAAATCTTTTGTACACTATTTTAATAATATTATAAGCACAAATTCGATTTTTGAATATTCCTTTTTAGGATAACCAGAGTTTATTTGTAGGATATAAGAAGAATACCTTTATTATCGAAGATTCAAAGTCTAATTAAACAGCCCTAAAAATATGCTAAAAATATAAATTAAAAACATTAGGAACTCAGAATAAATTTCTACTTTATGCACACTTATTGTGTATAAGTTGAGGATGATTTATAAATCTAAATTAATGCACATAAGTTTCTTAAAGAAAGCGTATTAACCTAGGATTGCAAGCCCTAGGTATGGATTACGTGCAGATCTTTACATCCTACCCCACTTACCGAGGTGTAAACTTTTGTTTCAAACTATATTTAAGTCACTAAGTTATTACTATAATTTAATATTAATTACAAAGAAAACATTTCTTTACTTAATATTATACTTTATAATGAATATCATTATAATAACCCCAAGTTATTTCTGAATAAATAATATTCACATTTTAGTTAAAAGATAGAAATGTAATCTTTCGTTTCTCTTTATTATAAAAATAGTATATCAGGATATGTATTCTATGACCTAATGTAATACAAGACGAACTGTAAATAATATCTACTGATCAGTGAAGGGTTTATACTATGAAGTTTAATAAACTTTACGTAATTTAAAGTGCTATTTGTAATAGCGCAGACGGAGTAATAAGTCTAAGAAGTACCTAGACAACTAATCTAGTAAATGTACTGTAACATTTTAATGCCAATCATTATCGGCAAGGCCAATTGAAGTAATTGAATTTTTAATTACCTTAAAAACACTAGTTTATTGCGATCCGACGTAAAATAGTTCTGAAAATCGCGATGGTAGTATTATTATATTTACATTTTTATTTGTATTTAGAAAACAAGAATAGGTGTACGAGTATAAGTCCTCGCGGCATTATTTTTAACTGGTGATACGTAAATTTTGTATCCTTATAATAATTTCGTTATGTGATAGTATATTATAAAAAAAATATTCTACCACTGAATGGAAGGTTACTTAAGATGAGGGAGCAAAATTGAAAAATTTTGTATGTCGTATGTATATATTTAATTATTTCGATTTTCTAACATATTTTGATTTTGAAATAATATAATGGAACTAGATAAGACGTTTTTTTTATTAAATTTGTGAATAAGACTTATTGATTTATGATTATTTATTAAAATATGGTTAAAATATTACACTAAAAAATTATTTTTCAATACCGTGTGGTATCCGGCTAAATAGAATAGTACCACCCTCATTTCTTACCGAGGTGTCGTAAAAGGCGACTAAGGTAAGTCGACCCGCCGTGTGGTATCCGGCTGAGTAGAATAGACTAACCTCATTTCTTACCGAGGTGTCGTAAAAGGCGACTAAGGTAAGTTGACCCACCGTGTGGTATCCGGTTGAGTAAAATAGACCACCCTCTTCCTTACCGAGGAGTCGTAGAATACGACTAAGGTTAGTTGACGTCAGGCAGGCGGCCGGTCATAAAAACGCTGCCAAATCATGTAACAGCATGTTTATAACATGTTGTGCCGACCCCACTTAGGGTGGGATAAGGGCAGGAGGATGATGACTAAAAAATTATTTTTCAACAGAAACCATGTTGGAGGGCACGAAAATAAACACACCATCGCAAATGTCAAGCATATTTGACATTGCCAAAGATACCGTGCTTTTCCTCGTTTTATCATGTTACTACATTTTGGAATCCCTGTTTTGGACGTTAGTTCCTAACGTTTTAAGGCCTATGAAAAGCCTTAACGGTGATGTAGTACTAATCACTGGAGGTGGCGGAGGAGTTGGCCGCCAATTAGCAATTAAGTTGGCAAAGCTTGGAGCCAAAGTTGTTTTATGGGACGTCAATAAAGAAGGTAAGTCGTATGAATTTTGTTAGTTATATTTTTTTTTGTTATTACAAGATATGTCTATCTTAAATGACGTACACGCTAGTACTATACAAATCATGGCCACTTGGAATGGTTCCAAAAATGCTGGCAGTGTGTCTGCGTTGAATCGATAAGCTGATTCTTCGTGCGAAAAAGGAGCCAGCCCTCTTGTCATCCGAAGAGGCAATTAGCCGAGGTGTTAAAACGGATAAATGGTTTGTTTTATGTTATGGTCCCAAAGGTCCGAAAATCATTTGTCGGTCTCGGTACACGTTTTTATAACAAAATTCCTCAACATTATCTAGACTTGCCTTTACACAAGTTTAGAAATTATCTCAAAACTATGTTGCTACATAAAGCTTACTATACTATTGAGGATTATTTGAGTGATAGCATATCTTAACTGCAGTCAGCTACGCATCCAGCTGCAACGATTATCTTGTAACCATCAAATTGTAATAATTTTTTAAAAGATTAGCCGCCGAGTTTCTTGCTGATGCTTCTCGGTAGGAGCAAACTTCCGAATCAGTGGTAGCTTCTTTAAAACATTTGACGATTCAAAAGTACTGTAAACAGTCCACTTGAATAAAGAATATTTTGAATTTGAATTTGAATTTGAATTTGAATTTGAATTTGAATTTGAATTTGAATTTGAATTTGAATTTGAATTTGAATTTGAATTTGAATTTGAATTTGAATTTGAATTTGAATTTGAATTTGAATTTGTATTTGAATTTGAATATGTATGTATTTTTTGATACAAATGTATGTATGGGGTCACGGGTTAGAACCCCGGGCAGATACCAAAGAATTTTTGTATTAAAACTTATGTGTCTAATTGATACTTGCAATTTACTATACGCTACTTGGCGAAGGAAACCATCGTGAGGAAACCTGCATATCTCAAGATATTCTGAGGATATGTGTAACATACCATTCCGCATTGGAGCAGCGTGGTAGTTCAAGCTCCAATCCTTCTCCTCAAAAAAGGAAAGAGGAGACTTATATCCAGCAGTGGAATTGAAACAGACCGTTAAAACAGACCTAGAAAGCCAAGGACAACATGCCATAAGGTGTATTAATTTAATGCAGAAAAATTGAACAACTTTTTAAATAATTGAGCCGTTATTGTGCGTGCTGGAAGTCATGTTGTAATGTCTTCTTAAATATTACTTTAATTTTGAGACATATCAATTTCTTACTTAATTATAAGGTTGTATTGAAGGTTCAAATCAATGAAACGTAGTAAACGTTTCATGTTGAAATCTGCACGTTAATAAAGTACTCTTGTTTCACTGAAGCGGTGAATGCGCTTTATTTTAGACAACTAAAAATTTTATTATAGACTAATTGTGCCAGAGGCTTCGCCCGCGTGGCAATCAACGTATCACGAAATTTAAATAAAAGTAGTTATTGTGAGTTAACCACAAGAGATAGAGACATGCTATCACGGACTTTTTGTAGTTCTACAATTCTCTAGTACATTACTTTAGCGTATATTTGATGGATTACGCGGCGCACACGAATAAAACTCCCATCAGGTCAGTTTTTCCACAACCACGCGTCTTTCTAAAAACAATTTACATAGAACGGTAATAATGTACTATTTACCTAAACCTACCGGAAGAATTGAACTGCCTTTTAGTAAAAATCATACAAATATCCGTTATGTACGTACATTTTGAGAAAATCGGTCACATACTAACAGACAACTTTTAGGGGCTGGTATAAAAGTAACTAAGAAGTAATTCGTCTTTAGTTTCAAAACTAACACCTAATGTCGGGGTAACTAGTCAAAGATTTGCAACGCATATTATTATTACGTTCACTCGGTTACTCTTTCATAATACTACGGACACATTATATCTCGAGTACTTTAATGTATCAAATGGAAAATTTTCGTTCATCTTGATCGAGAAGTACAAAAGGATCTTGGCCAACATAATACTATAAATATAATCTTTTTTTTCTCATTCTCACTTACCATCAAGTGAGATAGTAAGTGAAAGTGATGCACAGACATAATCTAAGATGGAAGCGTGCATATCCACAATGTACCGGCATCCTTTTACAGAGAACTGTTTCGGAACATTTAATTAATTTAGTGGTTGGTACAGCTTTGCGGGTAGGTAACTAGATAAGATCGAAACTTCACCACACCATACTAGACCACGGAAGACAATTTGGTAAATCACATCGCATACGCAAATTAGATTGTTTTTAACGCCATAATTTTAACGCCAAACACTGCACTACGATGCCTTAGGATGGGATCTAAAACAAAACTTGTGTTATAGGTCACAGATATTTGCTAAATATATACATATGTACTTTTAAATAAACACTTCATACATGTATACACCTAGACTCAGAGATCCAACACATTGTGTTTAGAAATCTAACCCACGACCCGGGGAGCTGAAGGAAGGTTCACTAACTCTTACGTTAACGGGCCAATTTAGAAGTAGCTACTACCTCTCCTTCTTACCTTTTAATCATTTACTTCCACTGGAATAAAAGCAGGTTGTAATAGTTACAAATCGTGTAGAAGGTAGTTTGAAATGTGTATAGTAATAATAAGATGAGGTTAAGAATACACTTCATAAGAAAAACAACGTTATAGTAAAAATAGGAAATATTCATTTCGACTTTGGCATTGCATTGAAATTACTTTTAGTATTTGTAAGTATATCTAGCATTACTAATAATAATAACAACAAACTACACTTTCTTGATGGCAAATGTATTTGCAACACGGCGGTCATGTTACAAATATTTGTTGCAATCATTGTTGCAATAGCAATTATTTCTATGGCTGAGGCTCGTCCGCCATTAAATGACGCTAGGACACTTATACCGTTCATGCAAAATGCTTATTTGCCCTATTTAAATATCAAGGTTCCTTCCTAACAACCTCTGAGCAGTGATTGATTTAGGCTAGATACCGCCCAAATCCCTGTTTAGCACACCGCTCCATATTTCGCTTGTTGTATATCAGAGGCGAAGCTTTACAGGGTGATACTTTATTTACTTTTATTATTAATTATATTTATTTATGTTTGGTAGCACTACATAAAACCTGCGCAGCGATTAAAGATGAAGGTTACCAAGTAGCGAGCTACTTGGTTGATCTGGCAGATCGAACAGCTGTCTACAATACTGCACATAAAGTAAAGAAAGAGGTAAATGTTACTTTATAAACTAGAAATAATTACTATATAGCAATGTAATAATAATAAACTTAAACATCGATACGTTGATACAATTTTTTTGAAATAATTCCTCATTCATTCATTGTCCTCACATTTTCTCGATATACGGAGTCTGCTTTCCCAATCATGCGGTGTTATTTTTCCTTACAATAGGCGTCTTCTTCGCGGAGTCCAAAATTCCTCATGTCCCTTTGGACAGTTGTCAACCACGTGGTAAAGGGCCTTCCTATTCCTCCTTTTATGTAGCCTGTAGCCATTGCGAGACATTTTTTAACAAAATAATCATCAGTTGATGTGGCCGTACCATCTCAACAATTAGAAATAAATTTCGCTAAACATTAACTTTTTAATATTTTTACGGCATAAAAGTGGTTGTATAGCGCACCTTGAAGTTTGTGCCTGCACAACTAAGTTCGGTAGCTATTTGGTTGGTTTTTGATCCTTGCTACTTTAAGGAAATTTTTGGTCTTTAACCAAGATGTTCCAATTCGGATCCAATGTTTTCTTCACCGACAAGGACGTGATAAAATATTTAAGAGCGTTTAAATCATAAAAGCGAATAAATCTATAGAAATTATATATTGATGCCTACTCGGGGATTGTAATCGCGACCCCTCGGTAGAAGTCACATGGTCACACCGTTTGTCTACCACAGCTCAGGTTTTAACGAATCCTAAATATAAATTATTAATTATTAATAAATTATGAATTAACTTTATTTGTTTTATAGGTGTTTTATATATAATAATTGTAATTTTGCTTATTCTATATCTTATCCTCATAATATAGTATATATTATAAAACTATTTCCCTAACATTACCTATATTAGTGTAACATATATTGATATATAATAGATATTACCTGATGTATTTCATAAGCTCCCAAAATTTGAACACGTTAAATTTGACTTGTCGATATAAGACATACCTTTTTTACGTTACTTCTTTCGAGTATGCTACCACACCTCGTTATTATAAAAAAAATAACGTTATTATATTACCCAATTCAAAAAACTGAAAGTATCCAAACAGGTTTAATAGATGTTCGCGTGACAATTTATACACTTGAAATTTTTCAACTTCATTTTCTTAAAGGGCAAATATTAAAAGGCCAATGGTCCTTAACTTGGCATTCTTTATATCTTAGTGAAAAAAATCTCCAAGGTAGGATGTTATAGCATTAAACTCTTTGTTAAAACTTTTCAACGAAATCACAAAAATGATCGGTCAAATATTTTTTATGATATTTGCTCAAATATGCGTAATAAAAATATTGTGTCTGTCCTTTTGTAATTCCGTATTATGAAACATTTGCAAACTAAATTAATGATACTACATACATATATTTATGCATGTTATTAATTGTTACTGATTATAAACCAATCCAAATACCTACTAAGCGCAAAATTATGATAAACGTAAAGATTGCGTTTGAAGATTAAAACGATTTTAAATTATTTTGATATAATTCGCGAATAAGTAAAATTATTATAGCAAAATAATTTCATTATTACTTTTGTATTATGAATCTTCGCCTAATTCCATAAATATATGTTTCGTTTTTCGTATATACGCCAAACACAAAATGTTTGGTGTTTACACACTTCAATAATGTGATAAAGATATCAAAATTTTATTATTAATTTCCTTTCAGGTTGGAAAAGTGGACATATTGATAAATAATGCTGGAATTGTTTTTGGTGAAACTTTATTGGATCTTAACGATGCAGCCATAGAAACGACCTACAAAGTTAACATCCTCTCTCACTATTGGGTACATATTTTTAATAATAGAAAAATCTAAGGATTAAGGCCTACAATTGTTTAAAATTACAGTTAAGTCAATAGTGTTGCTAGGTATTGCCCTCGCAACTTAGCCCTGGCTCTTAGCACTAAACTAATGATTAATTTAAATGTTTTTTTTTCCCATGTAAAGCAACGTAGAAACCAATTAAAGCTCTCAATCTTGTAATAAAGTCAACTACTTATATAATAAATTTCGATAAATATTATACTAAAAAATTAAATAAAAGTAATGTTATGGTTTAAAATATCGATAACACATTGAAATCGGCCAGTTTGAAAGGTCTGGGTTTAAAAATATCAGATATTTGCTATAGTCAGTATGGGTTTTTCGAGTTTTATTCGTATAATATATCGCGTATGTTGGATAGAATGTAAACGTGGTTGATTTTTGGAGAGATCGATCCGATTTCTAATATAATCCACTTGCAAATTGATAGTTTATATTCGGTTATATCGACATCTTTACGGCATATATGAGGTACGAGAGTTAAAAGCTACTTTCGAGCTTCCTATTTAAATCACCAAAAATAATTTTATACTTCATTTTGAATGAACAAATTGTCCCTCCTAAAATATATTGATACCATTTCTACATTCATTCATTTCATTTCAATTTTCATTCACTATTTATAGTTTAACTGGGAATAATCGATAAGCTGATTTTAAATTTGTTTGCAGACAGTTAAAGCTTTTCTACCTGATATGATCAACTCTGGAAAAGGTCATATAGTTACTGTGGGGTCAGTTGCAGGGCTCCTTGGTACATATCGTTGCACAGATTACAGTGCCACAAAGTTCGCCACCGTAGGCTTTCATGAAAGCCTTTTCACAGAACTTCGGGTAAGTGATAAAAAATCTTTGAGCGAAGTCATCCCCTTTTTTCTAGAGATGTAAATTTTTTATTAAAATTTTAGAGTTTTTATTATTATTATTTTAGAGATATAATATTTGCGTGGCCAAAAATACTACAAAATTTTCAAAGCTTAAAAAATTTGCTCGCTGTCACCTGCGTTAATCTACCCGTTGCTTTTACAAACCTGATATTATCCTTGAAGGGGTTATTTGCTAGATCCTTAACTTTAATTACTAAATTAATTGTATTTAGTATGAAAAAATTATATTTTTTTAAATTTAACACTAATGTTTCCTATTATCTGGTTCGCTCGAAAAGATTCCGATTCCGGAATAAACCTGCCGTTGTACACTGATTATTTATACATATATCTTTTAATTTTTGTATAAGTTTAAATATTTATGTGTGTTTAATTTACAAACTGTAACAAACAAACAATTCCTTAATCAATATTCTAAAAATAGAGATCGTCTTGAAGATTATTCTTGCGATAAAAAACATCCTGTTTCATCGATTTCAAATAGACGTTTAGCAAGGCTGATATCTTGCACGCGGGTCCGGTCATTATATCGGAAGAGCACTTTAAATACAGTTAAGTTGCTAAACATATATTCTTTATTTTATTATATTAAATTACATTTAATGCACTTTATGTATGTGCATTGTTTCAATAAATAATTCCCAAAATGATAATTGTTAGTTTAGTTCTTCTCTAGATATTAAACTGCAACTAATACAAATAAGTAATCAGCAAAATGTTTGTAGTATTCTAACGCGAATGAATTCACAACACCTTCACGTCTCCTATTTCCATTTTACCAACATCAAATGCGGTCGAGGCTAATTTACATCGAAAATAAATTATTTAACAAAATTATTCTGTTCTAATTTACGTCATATATAACGAATATTACGCCAACAATATTATTTGCAAGATTTCTTGTACGCTTTCAATTATGATAATATTATTTTGCGATAATTAGAGTTTTTTAAGAAAATCTGTGTTTAGCTAAGTGTAAGAAGCATAATTCGTTCTCATACCATGCATGCAGGATTAGTTACCCAACATGTCACAAAACACCACCAACAACTGCACTACAAACATTCACTACGATAATTTCAACGGTTGTTTCTCCCCGTAACCGAATCATCATCAGCAGATAGGCACCACGACAATAAAGCAAAACATTGCGATTAACACAATTTAATACAGTTTAAATTTCGAATGAAATGAACTTTACTTAAACTCCCCACGATAACTCCGAATAAAGAGCTCATGAATAAGGGCCCCGTATATGCCTAAAAGTAATCACTCATGTAATAAAAGAGAGTACAGCCAGTTTCTATACGTTAACTACAAATGTATAACATATTATATATTAGTACCTGGTTGACCGAGCCTTACTCGGTAATTTTTTTCAAAATAAAAAAAAGAAACTTCAATAAAAAAGAAATAATAATAGGTTAGGTGGGGCTCGAGCGACCACCCGTTCCCCGAATAAGCTACACTGACTTGACACACATTTAACGGCAAAAATAGTGTTATATTACATATTTAATAATTTGAAAGTAAATTTTAGTATTTTTTTAATGCCAAAAACAGTGACAAAATGATTTTGTTTTTACATAAAACCTAGCTAGATCGATTTTTCTCCCCCAAAACGCCCTACATGCTGAATTTCAGGAAAAACGTTGAAGACGTTTCCGAGATACCGAAAAAAAAATATATATATATATATATATATATATATATATATATATATATATATATATATATATATATATATATATATATATATATATATATATACACATACATACTAGATTAACTCATTTAAATATAAAAGATATACTTAGGTATCTATTCTTTGTAGGCTCATGGGCATAATACAATCCACGCTACTCTCGTTTGCCCCTACTACATCAACACAGGAATGTTCGATGGGGTGACGCCACGACTTATGCCAATGTTGGAGCCTGACTATGTAGCTGAAACCATGATAGACTCCATTCGCAAAAATGAAGTCAACTGCATCATGCCTGGATCGGTCAGATACTTGCTGCCGCTTAAGTGGTTAGAATGAATTGTATTTATAAACTACTAGCTTTTACTAGATA
This sequence comes from Morpho achilles, assembly GCA_947086495.1. Classification (NCBI taxonomy): domain Eukaryota; kingdom Metazoa; phylum Arthropoda; class Insecta; order Lepidoptera; family Nymphalidae; genus Morpho; species Morpho achilles. Next base: position 6,369,615 of record CAMTZB010000016.1, read on the forward strand.
CTTCGTTTACGTGGACTGTTGCCGCGTGATAATAGATGGCGCTTTTCAATGTCATCCTATTCCTGTAGAATTAACAGGATTTTAATAGTCTATGTGTTAACCCGGTGTATAAGGAATAATTGTGCCAAATTTCATCAATATTGGTTCAGCGGATTCGCCGCAAAAGAATAACAAACATGCATCCATACTCACAAACTTTCGCATTTATAATACTAGTAGGACATTAACTATATATAACGTGTATATATGCCTACAACAATAACTCTTAAACACTGAAATTGTGTAGTAAGTATACTTATAATCTATGTTAGAGATAAAAATTACATAAATAATTATTATTATCCTGCCCTTATCCCACTCTAAGTGGGGTTTCGTATATTAAAACACATTTTTACATATTTTGGCTAGGTAGGTATTTTACGACCGGCCGCCTCCCTGACGTCAACTTACCTTAGTCACCTTTTACGACACTTTGGTAAGAAATGAGGGGGACCTATTCTACTCAGCCGGATATAAAAAAAATACAAATACATAACCACAACTAGCAATTAAATTTAGGAATAGTAAATAATTAAAATTATTTTGCGGTTATTATCGCATAAATAATTTTTAATTTGTATTGAATTAATGCATGTTATTCCAATCTTCTTAGAAATATATGAGCGTTAAATGTTTACCATGGAGCCTTATACATGGTGCTCTTTTATTAGTAGACAAACAAACAGTGTAATAATTGTCTACGGAGAATATAAATAGAGTCCTTTACATAATTTATTTTAAGTGCAACGCGTAACTTGTTAACATTTGAAATTTATTGTATACGTTATACGAGATGTCATCACAACATTTCAGTTATACATATATTAGGAAAATATTGGTGTGTGCGAGTGTCTAACAAACTATAAAAGAGAGAGAATGAAAAACCCATACTTTATACCTTTGTCTAATCACATATGCGAGAAAGAGAGACAGATAGGAAGCCCTATTTGCTTTCTGGTTTCTTTTGATGGACGTTTCTAGGATCTGTTATCTAACTAACCTATTTCCTATTTCAGTTTACTCCCAGCAAAAATGTGTTGGGATTTAATGCACCGTGTGATGAAAGGACCACAGTCGATGATGGAGCTGAAGAGAAAAACTAGAATAGATTAATTTATCGCATTTTTTCTACTCAAATAGTAATACTATAGCAGACAACATGGAACTAATCTAAAAAATACAAATACTGATTGGGGTTGCCATTATTAGTAAATATTACAAGAATTATATAATTTTTAATCCAGTTTTGCATAGCTACAAATTGGCAGAACATCAAATTTTTCTGCATCGATATATTGTTTGCAAAACCATTGAAAGAAAGATTGAATATAATGGTAAAAGACAACAGAAATTTTACGTTCAGTAGCATCTGGTCTGCCTTGTACATTTTTAATTTTCCCAAACCAAAATAAAGATAGATAGAATCAGACGAGAGTTGTATATTATATTTTGATAATAGTTGTATATATGTTGACGATAACAACAGAACACTGTTTACTTAGATATAATAGTAGATATCTTACGTAGATTTAGAAGACTGAAAGCATTATGATTAATAATAAATGAAAAATAAATAATTTTTATTTTAGATAAATAGAGTTTTTAATCAAATCAGAAATGTCCTATTTATAGTTAAGTACCTAGGTGACCGAGCCATATTCCGTAATATTTATAAAAATTATTAAAAAAATAACAAAAGAAAAAAGTTTGGTAATAACAGGGGCTTTAACACTTCTTTATCCACTGACCTATCACTACTTTACAAATGACAGCCAAAATATCATTTACATTTATATTACAACATTTTAGCATTTTTTCAGTGGAAAAAGGAAAAAGGAGTCAGAGATATAGCATTAATTGTTGCGAATGAGTCAAGATTACAGCTCTCACTATAAATTCAACTAAATTTATTTTAGTCGATCGCAACGTAATTTTAGTTTTAACATTCATCTCGCTTGCGCCTTTATGAATTTGAAACTTTTATTTGATCATTCAAGAACTGAGCATTGCTATTTTACTAAGAACAATCATTTCTGTTTGATGATATTTGTTCTAAGTTCTAATCAATCAAAACACTAATCACCGGAACGCCGCTAGCGTCGTGAGCTACATTCCCGTTTTTGAGTATTTTTGTTTTAATTACTATAATAAATGTCATAGTTAAATTTAAATTTTAAAAACCAAAACATCACTCGCTTACATTTTATAGAGCGTAGCTTTAATGTAGATAATTACAATGTTTCTTACTTTATGATTTCTGAAACGCTAACAAAGGATTGCCATTTTTAGGTATTTGTTGCTTACCAAAGGATGTCGTCAATCACTATAACCACTTTCACCCTTTTAAAAAAAACATTTATTGGAATAAATTATTTATTAATAATACTTATTACATTACAGTAAGTCATAGAAATATTGCAGGCCTTGTCCTAACTCCCATATGGCGACGCCAATGCCATATTCCTTAGCAAGGTCTAACCTCTTCTGGATGGAGTACAGTGTGGGGAAAAATATCTTCTTGGTTCCTTGTGATGTTCTGTGATGGGACAAAATATTCATAACTAAATAATTGAAACATTATCTAATTCAATAATATACAAGCACTTATTGTTAGAAATTAAGGAATCTATAGTGAAATTATGAATGCGAAAGTCTGTCTGCATGCCTCTCTCTTACGCATTTACGTCTAATCTGCTGATATAATATTCATGAAATTTCATTAATTTAAAACTATATACCTAATAATAAATTGTCCTGTAATAATAAACTTGCTTGAAAATGAACATTTTCGAAGATATTTCAGATTTAAAATGCAGGCGCATAGTGGTTACGCCTCGTAGGCTGCGCTTCGCCCTATAGCACTTCGAATTTAACAGCGATCGGACGCGTTTATATTTTTCACATGGCCAACTATATGTCGCTCTTTCAAGAGTGATCTCTAAAGGAAACATGTTTGTAATGCCTATGACAAGAAAACTGTGAACGTTGTATATAAAGACATTCTGTAATATATTAATTGTAAAAAAAAGAACAAAGGGAAAAATGTTAAAAGTAAATAAGTAAATATGTATTATATGAATTTAGATAGCAAGAAATATTCTTGATATAGGGAGAGGGGAATCGTTTTACTCCAAATTAAACGCGTGCGGGCCACGGGCACTGATGAATAAATCAAAACTACTGGATCGCTTTTAATAATTTTTTTCATCGAGTGACATATTTTATACTCGTGCGAAGCAGGGGTGGACCGCTAGTATGTAATAAGGACTAATTTAACACTTAAGTTTACGCTGACGTCTGCTCACGTACAGCTATTTAAAACTATATTAGTAACATACATACAAATTTCATGGTGTGTAGATATATTAAGGCAATAGATTTATAAGGTAACTCTTACAGTTCTTTATATTTAAAAAAAAAACCGGCAATAATTATTGTTTTACATCACTAAAACTTTATTTTTAAATTCTCTAGAAAACATGTTATTTTAGGTTATTTTCAGGGCTTTTACTTGTTGAAACCAGCACCAGATATAGGTCTAAATTGATATTACCAAAGAAAATTTAATTAATCAATCAAATGTCAAATGTTTGTTTATATCAAAATCCACAACTTGATAGAAGACGTGTTAGACAGTAACACAAAGACGTGTTAACACATGGTCTTGTGTGTCACTGTTGTCTTAACTCAATCAACAACAACAAACAATTCTTATATTTACTTTTTAAAAATAACTTAAAATTTATTTCAAGTAACTTACCTCACTTCAATATAATTTTCCGCTGTATTATTATGGTAAGACAAAGCTTGATTAGCTTTGGCATTCTTTAAAAGTTCAACATATTCCATCCCCACAATAGGTCCTCCACCATTTGCAGTATACGAGTTGCCATAAAAATTCAGACCCAATAAGATCTTTGATTTTTTCGAAGGATTCTCATCGTCACCTATCAATTTTTCTACACACAATTTCATCCAATACAATGGTGCATTGGGACCTATAACAAATGTATATTTACAGATTAAAAAAAAAAGTACACCACTAAACAAATAAATAAATAACTAGCCATAACATTTTTGAATCTAAACTATCGTAACTGTTATTCATAACTAATGTATAGATTCCGGCTATACTCACTTCTTTTTTAATCTGATGAGCCCGACTAGTTTCAAGCCAATACGGGGCTCTTATTCATGAGCTCTTTACGCGGCGTTATCGCGGTGGGAACTGGTCGGGCTCAGCCGATTAAATAAGACGTGAGTATAGCCGGTATATCTATACATTAATTATCCAAAACATGTTCCAAAATGTTTAAAAGATGTTGTGCCGAATCCACTTAGAGAGCATATGAGCAGGAAAATGATGATGTTTATAAAACAAATATTTTCATCTAAATATTAGGAAATCTTTAGAGAACGATCTTTGCATAGCAATAGAATTCTGTCGTTTATAATTCACTACTTTAAAAAAAGTTTATATATATAAACTTTATGAAAAAGATACATCTAAATCGCAAACTTACCAGGTTTTTGTGGACTAGAAAAATCATATGTCATGACTGACACCGCACTAACGTAAGGATGAATTTCGTTAAAGGCCTGAATGAAAAATTCATCGCTAGGATAACCTTTGAATGGGGGATATACAAGTATTAGACTTAAATTCTCTTCAGTCATCTCCAGACCTGCAAAGTAAGTATGAAAACCTATAACTTACATTTTTTTATTCAACAGTAAATCTATTACTCTATCATAACTCTAAACAACTGATATGCTACCTACTGTCTATATATTATTCGGATACATGCAGAATTTGTAAGAAAGCAAAGCAAAAGCAAAATCGCAAAGCATTGCGATTTTGTTGTGGAATCTATCTCCTGACGATGCTTCGGTTACGGGGCAAAACAATTGTTGATATTGTGACAGTGAATGTGAACAGTGCTTGTGTATTGTTGTGTTATTGGTGGCAGGTAGTGCATGAGTTCTTACAAATTCTGCATGTATCAGGTATGAGAACGAATATTACACTCTACATTTGGAATTACAGTTATTTTCTTTTATCGCGGATTATAGCAAAATAATATTCTCATTACTTTTGTATTATCGCCGCAAAGTAACGCCTAATTCTATAAATTATTTAAAAAAGAATATAAGTAAAAATTCTTACATACCAAACTGTTGTATGAATTTAACAGACTTGTCAATATATTTTCCAATTTGAGAAAGTATTTCTAGGACCACCCCATTGAATTTCCATTGTCTACAGATTTTTTTTACTTCCTCAATGAGAGCCTTTTGCTCTGTGATTGATGTTGGTTCCATAAAAAATGCTTTCAGATCTGAAGGATCCCAATTTTCAAAAAGTAACCTTGGGACAACTGTAATTGGAAACAATAAAGGAAGTAATATATATAACTAGATATTTAAACAATATAAAAAACCAGTTCTTAGTTTTATAAGTAATAACTTCATTTTTCTTAAAAACATCACAATAAAATCTTAGTAGTAATGGATTAGTTGCAGTGTTCAACACTTTACACAACATGTAAAAATTTGTATTACTCGGAACAAAGTTAATGTTAAAAATGGAACTACATTAGTATTTTTCACAAAAAAATAATAATCAAAACCTTAAATATACAATATATCAGTTCATACAATATATTTAATAAATAATTTATATTTTTAAAATATTTGGGGAAATAAAGGGAACACCTTAATATTCTTAATTATTCTTAAATATTCTTGTCCTCCCTCTAAGTGATGGACATTCAATGTTAGACTTTTTTGTTAAGGAATTTCGATACTATACAACATTGTTGTTCAATCCAAATGGCCCATCTATTACCACTATTTATCTTTTAATTACTTATTTATCATATTCATTACTTATCATCTATTCATTATTTATTAGCCATTTAATGTTCTAATTATAAGCAATCTTCTAAAGTAACAGAATCACTAAAAATGTTTCATACTTTTTAAATCATTAATGGAACCTTTCTGTTTAACAGTCTTCATCCATCCATGGTCGACATCATGTAAGCCAGACACAATATAAATATTTGGGCTTTGTCGTTTTATCTGTAGCCACACTGGTGAAATGTAGTTGAATTTTGGTGCCCATATTTTGGCTACATCATATCCTTTATTGTTCCACTTAAAATAGACTTAGATTTAAGCAAAAATTAATATTTTTTTATTTACATCAAGCCTTAATCTTCAAGATTAATAAATTGCTGACTGTAGAAAACAGGTATTCATTCTTACAGATATTTAAAAAGAAAAATATTTGATCATAATAATTATTCTCCGATATTTTTTTATTTTATAACACATAACCCAGTAGAAGAACAAATATCAAAACATCTTAACTTATTTGATTAGGAGACATATATTCATCAGATTTTACAGTGCCTTCGTCTTACAAGTTAAGGATTAGAATTTAGTTATTTGTCTCAAAATATTTAAAAAAATATCCTATTAATTTATCTAAAATTTACACTGACTATTACATGATTTAAAAATGTTTAGAGACAGAGAATTCTAAATAATGAAAGAATTCTAAATAAATATAATTAGATAAACCAAGCATATGCACCAAGGAAAGGTTATTTAAGTGTTTTTTGGTTCTAGATATACTAATAACTAATCAACATCACTAATTAACTGAATATTAAGCAGGATATTATTATAAATTACCGGAGTAACATAACCCAGGACAGTATTTTTGAAATTCCTTAATGAAGTTTCCTGATGATAAGTTGCATGATATTTAAGAATATCTTTGGCATAAGGGGACTCTACAACCAGTTTCCGATCCAAAACATTGTTTTTCCTAGGACCTTCTTGAGGTTTTACACCTTTTTGAGACTTTTTATCAGAAGGCGGTGATAATGTTGCAAAACAAACGTTTGATATTAAGATAATTTGTATAAATTTAATTGCACATTTCATTTTAAGTCTAAAATTTAATATAAAGGACCATTTAAAACTTTAATAAAGTATTGAGCGGACCGGCACTCAATAATAAATTATGACATTGACGTTTATAGATTTCAATGAAGCTTTCTAATTCTAAGATGCGTTCAAAATTGAACTTATATTTTTGACAGTACAAAAACGTTCAGTAAATAATGAATAAGATTTAGTTCACACCAATATGTATGAAGTATAGATTTTATGATGTATAGATTACATTTATATTGTTTTATGTTTATTCTCACATATGGGCAAAGGGCTTCCACTTAGAAGTGAAGGAAATATAAAGGTGGTCCAACCCTATATACATTCCATAAATCGTTTGTGGGTTTCCGTATAATGTGAAAAAAGCGAAGGGCACTTTGTGCCAACTTTTTCAATATAATTACCGATACCGATAGATATTTTTTAGGTATTTCTTCTTGAAATACCCCATGCTTTTTTCACTATAACTGATTCGGTATTTTTCACTTTTTAGTTCGATATCCTATAAAACCGTGTTTATTCGTTTTAGAAAACTATATTTTCATTTTTTGTTCGATTGATTGTTAAAATTTTGTTTGAAATACAACAAAAAGAGAACGATAACCAATCTATTTTTGTTATATTCTTGATAAGTGCACGAAGGTAGATTTAAATCCGTCTGTTCCAAGTGGGTCAGTTACATACATATACATATATATACATACAGACGATGCTAATACCTATAAAGCGTGCAGTTAAAATACAATTTTAATATACATATATAAAAAGAACCTGATACATTAGGGTCCTACTACACTATTGAGAATTCCAGAAATAACAAAAATGCGTAGATTTCAATGAAGAAATGTAACGAGTTATAAGAAATATATTTTGAATGGAGCTACCGCCTACTTTCTGACTACCTCTTTTCGTAGCGGCAATCTTCCGGACCAGTAGCAGTCTAAAAGTTTAATTAAATAAAGTATACTTGAATTTGAATCTAATATATTTAATTCTTTGCTATCGTTTTGAAATGTGCTTATATTTATGTTATTTAAATTATTTCGAGTCTAAAGTAACATATTCAATCAAAAGATTTCAACGCATTTATAGCACGTCACAATTTGCATGTTTGTACTTATGAATTATTATTATTAGTTGTTCAATAATTTTATTTCCTAATTGCATGTTATATCATACTTCGCCCTTTTTATTGATGTTAAAGAAAGCTGAGTTATTTCTGACGACGATTCAGTATTCAAGCGGAATCTGAGCTTGCAACATGGCTCGACACCTTTCACGACTTCACCACGTCGTGTTTACTATCACATTTATTGCAATAGGTAAACTATAGCTTATCGAGTTTAAGAACTTTCTTTGGCGCTTAACGCGTAAAAATATTATTACCTTTAACTGGCAAAAGTTACGTTTTGAATTTTTAAATTAATTGAATGAAACAAAAATTGCGCTTTGACACTTATGTGTAGTGTAAATGTGGTTTTTTTTTTATAGGAACACAAGGAAAACATTTTAGCAAAAGAAGTTTGGATGGCATAAAGTGTCATGAAAATGGACGATTTTACCGGTGTGTATTTATTAATTTTTTCTCTAGTAGTTCATCAAACAAATGTACAATTTCCAACTTGCTAAACTTTTAAATATAGTAAGCCTATTTTTGAATGGAGTATTTGTTATAAAACTTTAAGTACATACTATAGACATTATTCGACGTTTTGAAATAATAATTCATAATTTATTTTCGAGAATCGTTTAAATTACCTATTATGTATAAAATACCTTTATTTTATACATAATAGGTAATTTAAGCTTGTTTCAGATGATATTTTAACAAAATTTTAGATCAGTGTGCTTAGTGCGTGTTTTTTAACCTACTTGATTGCGTTAGCGTAACGCCAATTTGAATGGCGCTGGAACAAGGGTCACTAGATGTCGCTGTTGCAGCGTCACTAAGTACACAGTTCTAAGCGCTATTTTGCTTTTAAAATAATATACCCACCTAACCGGTTTGTTTGTTGTAAAATATATATCAATATCTGAAACCTTAATGTAAACATCATAAGTCCTAGTCAATTAAATGCTCAGTGACAGATTTTTTGGTCAGTAGTCTCAAATTCAACAAACATTACTATTTATAAAAGGGACTACAAGCTACATGTCACTAAATTGCTAATTTAAAGTTGCAGATCACTTAACGATTTTTCAAACGAATATAATAAATAACCAGTTATCTTGTAACCTAGTAAAATGATTTCTTAGTATTTTTCAAGGAAAGTTGGTTAACAGACTAACGTAACTAGACTCAAATAGCGATGTATCGCATCTTACGAGTAACAAGAGTTATGTAACGTTTGTTAAATAAAAAGCTGTTGACTTGTTATATGGTTTCTATGAAGATCGTGTTAAATGACAACCTGACTTAATAAGCACGAACTTTTTGTTTCTGTATCAACGGTAGCATCTGGAGGTAAAGTTTAAAGTGTAATAATTAGCAATTTTACAGTACGAAGATTATTTTATAACATTTTGTACTGTTTATAAAACTACTAACGGCCCGTCCCAGCTTCACACGGGTATAAAATATATAGCCTTTGTCACTCGATGAAAAAAATTAGTGCTATAGGGCGAAGCGCGGCCTCCGACGCGCATACACCATGCGGCTGCATTTTAAATCTGTAATATCTTCGAAAATGTTCATTTAAATTACAGGCTGTAAACGGCCATATTGATCTATATTAAATCAACAATGTATTTAAGGTACTTAATTGGATAAGGATTAATGCTGTATTGTATAAAAATGCTTCGAAAATAAGGTATTATTTTTCGTAACTATGACTCTGCCATACTTTTTTGTAATTAAGATCACTTGCATAATAAATTGAAATTAATGTGAATTTATTTATCATTACACTTAAATTTACATAAATTTGTAATGTGGACATAAAACAATGACTTTGTATAAGATACATTCACACGACGTTATTCAATATCACGGTCTAATTAACTAATACAGAGGCTGAATGTAATTGAAATGTAAAACGAGATTAAACAGGTGTACGAGTGAGTTTATATGCTACTTATTCCAATTATATTATACTTATGTAGCATATCGCCGTTATTTGTAAATCTTGGCAGTAAAGTTGCAAATAGTTAGCTGATTGGAGTGATCAGGACGAAAGGATTGATTTCTAATAGCCAATATTACCTAGTTTGTATCTAGAAGAACCTGTAATAAGAATTAGTACATCCTCCTGCCCTTATACAACTCTAAGTGGGGTCGGCACAACGTGTTATAACATGTTGTCACATGATTTCACTTCGTATTTTACGACTGGCCGCCTGCCTGACGTTAACTTAACTTAGTCGTATTTTACGATACCTCGGTAAGAAAGAGGGTGGTCTATTCTACTCAGCCAGAAACGAAACGGCGGGTCCACGGTAAGTGGACCCGCCGTCTGCTTTTACGACACCCCGGTAAGAAATGAGGGTGGTCTATTCCATTCAACCGGATACCACACGGCGTAATCTGTAATAAGAAATATAATAGCTAACCTATACCTTAATTAAAAACAAATTTTGACCGGCCCGTTGGAGCAGTGGGTAGTGACCTTGCCTTCAACTCCGCCGGTCGCGGGTTCGATTCCCGCCGAGGGCCAGCATTTTCGATAAATGTTGGTCTTTGAGCCTGGGTGTATATTTGTATTTAAGTATGTATTTAAAAAATATATAAGTATATATTCACCAGCTGTCTGTCACCCATAAAACAAGTATTAAGTTACTTACTTTGGGGACAGAAGACCGTGTATGTAAGTGTCCCATATATTCATTCATTCATTCAAAAAGTTTAGACTTAGAGTTCCTAAGTAAAAAAAAAATTGTATAAAAAAAACAGAAAGAATTCGCTATAGACAATTACATTTTTTTAAATAGGTACACTTTAATTAACAATAGGTACATAATCAAGAATAACATAATAGTTCCGCTAAATGCAGTCATGCAAACAATTAACACACGAGAATTATAAAAAGGGGGGAGACATATTTTCCCCCATTCAACTGTAAGAACATTGACCCGATACTTTCGCCGCAACCTTGACAACGGCAATCGTTAGTGGCTACCGCGTTGTATTTCACGTTATTATCATTTCCTGCCGCGTCTTGAGAAATTCACTTTCGCCGTTATTGTATTGGGTCAGGGCTGCCACAAAATCAATAATAATTATCAATTGGTATTCTATATAGATTATCATTTTTTTTTAAAAAAGAACATCGATTATAGATATTCAGTTTGTTGTATCATACAAAAGTCGATATTATACTTACTGTATGCAGTGTTGTCACTACATAGTATAAAACAAAGTCGCATTCTTTGTTTGTTCCTATATCCCTATGGATGCTTAAATCTTTAAAACTACGCAAAAGATTTTGATGCGGTTTTTTTTAATACATAGAGTTATTCAAGAGAAAGGTTTATATGTATAATAACATTTAATACGGAGTAAAGAAATACTGTAATTTTTCAGGTTTCTAATGCGATGTCGTAAATAATTACATTTTTTACGCTAACATTGCAAACGCAGGCTAAGCCCTACGAGATTTATCAAAATAATGTACTAGGTATTTATACACCTTGAAAAGGTCTGCAGGCAAGTCCGCGATCTTCTTGATATCCCTATATATAGAGGGGAGTTGTTTTTCTCCAAATTTAATACGTGCGGGCCACTACGTAATGAATAAATCAAAACGACTGGATCCATTTTAATCATTTTTTTTCACTGAGTGACATTGGCTATATATTTTATACCCGTGTGAAGCAGGGGCAGGCCGCTAATTATATATAAAAATTTAAAAATAATGATGCACCTATACATGAGAAGAAACAAAATATACATTTTTATTGTATTTATTTTTACATTCTCACTGATCAAGTACCAGAAACAATGAGAAAGATATGGAAAATACTTTTGAGTGCAGTGAATCTTCTACTTAAGAAAAAAAAATAGTTTTGATCATGTAACATTATCTTTTGTTCGGATCGTAAATACTCGCATCTAGCCAAAGTGCTACAAAATCTTATCATTCCTTTGTATTTATATAATATGAAAACATGTTAGGCTTTTGTAAAACATATTTTTATGTATTTCTTTTTAATCAGTGGTTTTTGTTTTATGAGAGTCAACCCTGCGCTTTATTGTAACAAAATCACGTCCGCGGTATCCGGACGTACGATAATCGAAATTTGACGAACTGAATTACTTGTATGATATTATTATTATTTTTTTAAATATGTCTTTTTAATCCTTGTATATCAATTAAAATTTATCCTCATCGTGCTGGCCTAATCCCACTCTAAGTGGGGTCGGCACAACATAAACATATTGTCACATCATTTGGCTACGTATTTTACGACCGGCCGCCTACCTACGTCAACTTAACTTAGTCGTATTTTAAGACACCTCGGTCGGTAAAAAACAGTGTTCTATTCTTCTCAGTCGGATACCACACGACAGGTCGACTTACCTTAGTCGCCTTTAACGACACCTCTGTAAGAAAAAAGGTAGTCTATTCTACTCAACAGGATACCAAACGGCATGAAGTGTGTTATGACGTATCCTGTTCATTTATTTAAAAATCCATACTAATACGATAAAAAGATAACTGAAACCTGTTTTCTTTCGGAAATAGGAACAAATAGTAATTATTTTGGTGCATTTCAACATTTAAGTTGACGCGAATATAGTTGGAGTACAATCAAATATTAAAACAACTTCTTAACGTGTACCATACTAGCCTGCTTTATAATGGGTTACGAGCCTACGAATACGTAACAGCATTAACTTGTTTGTAAATAAAAAAAAATAAACCAACTTTCTACATGAAAGTTAATATAATTTTCCGTAGAAATCCGGACCGTGCTGACGACGTTATGTGGACAAGCAATGAATGTTCTCGATATTATCTGTGCCTGGATGGGGACGTGTTTGACTTTCAATGCACAAAGGGTCTCCTGTTCGATGTCAATCGTCAGCTATGCGATATGCCGCAAAATGTTCATAACTGCGATTTAACTACAGGTAACATGTACTCATATTTGAAAAAGTTGTGATGGCCCACACAGGTTCAAACAGGCAGGCACTAATGAGTTCTTATATTAAAACTTATGTATCTAATTGATAATTTTAAAATTTATCACACGCTTTTCGATGAAGAAAAACGTCGTGAGGAAACCTGCATATCTTTAGAGAATTCTAGGGATGTGTAACCTATCAATCCGCACGATGGTATATACTTGGATAGGTCCTAAGAATGCTGGCAGCGTTTCCGCGTTAAATCGCTAAGCTGATTCTTTGTGCGGAAAAGGAGCCAGCCCTCTTAGTAGTTAAAACGGATAAATGTTTTGTTTTATGTAATGTATGGTTTTTTTTTTATATAAATGTACTATGGGTCATGGGTTCAAACCCCGAAAAATTAGGCTTAATTGAGTTAGATACAAGAGCTGTGATAGCCCAGCGGTTAGACCATGCAACTCTTTCTAGGGAGTTCTCCATTGACCACCATTGAGTTTTTCTATTAAAACTTATATCTCTAATCCATATTTCAATGCCATTTATGACATCACAATCCGAACTATTAAGAAAGCTAGTGTTTCCTTGCTCTTGCAAGTTATGGGTATCTTTGATTCTCACGAGTTTTGTAGGCGCTACGATACGTTTTATTGAAATTTGCTACAAACCAATTTTTTTAATTAGGACTCTTTAATATTAATGTTATGTTTTTATTAATCGCCTAACAGTCCATAAGACCTGAACAAAACAAGACTATTTTATGAGATAAAACACATCTTGTATGAGATAAAAATTATTAATTTTTTTGTTCCATGTACGATTGTTTCATCGAGCGCTTTAAAATCTAACACCTCTTTATTTATCTTTAATATTTTTGTATATAAAATGCTATTTTTGCCGTAAACTGTTAAGTCAGCGTAACTTATTCGGGGGACGGGTGGTCTCTAGAAATGAAAATGCCTTGGATCTAGCCCCACCTGCCCAATTATTTTTTCTTATTTATTTTATTTCTTATTTTTATTTTCTAAAAAAATACCGTGCAAGTCTCGGTCCACCGGGTACTATAATTTATTCGACATTGAAAACAAGATTAATTTATCACTGTGGTTACAGAGACAGTGATACCAAAACCACAGTTAGAGAATGCACAATGCGCAAATGAAACGCATCTTGGCTGTGCTGATGACATTTGCATTCCGGCCGAGTACTTTTGCGACGGCTCCATGGATTGCGAAGATTCCTCCGATGAGGTAAAGTGCAAGTGTTATAACCTCTACATGCTGATATAATTTAGGCTTACTTTGGTTGGCAGTGGGACATTTAATATGTATTTAAGACATTAATCGTAATCTCAAACAATAACCATACAAAAGTAGTAATAAAATTATTTTGCTATAATCCGTGATATTTTTAATTAATACCTTTTGTATTATGGACCTCCGCAAAGTAACGCCTAATTCTATAAAATATCTATACAACTTTTGCAATATATTACAGCTCATCAACATTCTCCTGCCTTTATCCCACTCAAGTGGGGTCGGCACAACACGTTATTAACATGTCGAACATGATTTGGTTACGTATTTTACGGCCGGCCTCCTGCCTGACTTCTTACCTTAGTCGTCTTATGCGACAACTAGGTAAGAATTGAGGGTGGTCTATTCTACTCAGCCGAATACCACACGGCGGCTCAACTTACCTTAGTCGCAATTTACGACAACTCGGATAGAAATGAGGGTGGTCTATTTTACTCAGCTGGATATCACATGGCATGTCCAACTGTGTTTGACAAATAAATAATTTATAATTTCTAACTTCAGCTAAGGATACAAATCATCCACTTGTAGATTATAACTGTGGTCAATTTTTAATTACATTTAGTTAATTTTACTTCACTTTTCTTACTGTATCGTTTGTATGGACTTTAAAATGTATAATAGACTTATCTTTGATAACATGTACTATCGAGCATTTAGCAATTTTCTTTTCATTTCTTACGGTAATGATGCGTGCGGATCCGTAATGTTACAAGAAATAAATCTTTACAATTGTTTTTTTTCTTATGTAAATGTTTTTCTGAATACTTAACTACTTATTTGCAATAACTGAAGATTATACTAAGACATAGGCATTCAGATTAATACAATAGTCATCATTTACTTTCACTGCCGGCAAAATGCATATTTCTAAACAACAAAGCTGTTTAGTTGCTGTAATTTGAACTCCGCTACGTTAGCGCCAATTTACGAAATAGGAAGAAAATATTTGCAAGTAATCTGTATTGAAAGTCGCATTAACATTAAATAAGCAACAGATTATAAACAGCCATATATTGTTGATGCAACGCCGTGTGATAACCGGCTGAATAGAATAGTACCACCCTCATTTCTTACCGAGGTGTCGTAAAAGGCGACTAGGTAAGTCGACCTGCCGTGTGGTATTCGGCTGACTAGAATAGACCAACCTCATTTCTTACCGAGGTGTCGTAAAAGGAGATTAAGGTAAGTTGACCCACCATGTGGTATCCGGTTTAGTAGAATAGACCACCCTCTTTCTTACCGAGGTGTCGTTAAATACGACAGAGGTAAGTTGACATCAGGCAGGCGGCCGGTCGTAAAAACGCAGCCAAATTATGTGACAGTATGTTTATAACATGTTGTGCCGACCCCACTTAGAGTGAGATAAGGGCAGGAAGATAATATATTGTTAATGGATTTATTATACGTTATGCCTGCTCTTCACTATCAACGTTAATCTTTAGTCTTGTGATAGTCTGTAATCGGCATGATCATCGTGCAAGTATACACACAATCATCCATATTATCATACGATACTATACAATCATAAATGAAAAATGAAAATGAAATACTCTTTATTGCACAATACACAAAAGAAAAATAACAATTTTTTTTAGCCTATGTAAAACTAGAGAAGTTAAATTAAAGAAAAAAATAAAATAAAATAAGAACTTAATTAATTGCACAAACGGCGGCCTTATCGCTAAGCCAGCGATCTCTTCCAGGCAACCTTAATAATACAATCAAGAATACAATGGCAAATTATAGGCAAGGTTAAATTAAATAATTATTATGATATGTATAAATCATATACAATACTGTACAATATATAATACACTATACTATAAGGTATTAAATATATATGAAATATTTATAATAATATATAATAATAATATTTTAAAAGACAAACAAGGGAACAAGGGACAAGCAAAATAAGTCACACAACCTTTTTCAAAAAATGATATTTTATTTGTTTTTTAAATATTGTGAGTGACTTAGACTTTTTTATGACAAGGGGAAGAGAATTCCATAAAATAATAGCTTGGACAGTAAAAGATTTGGAAAAAAAGATAGATAGATAGATTGGATCATACGTATCACCCAGCGATTGTCTTTGATGCATGTCTGAAAATATGACAATGCCCGGGTTGTAGGCGATCATTGGCGATCATAGACGATTATTACAGAACAGCTGAGTATGCCACTATCGTGCTTGAACTTAATTGTTCGTAATCGCCAATTATGCAGAGGAGTCATTATGGAAACATAAATAAATAAATATATGGGATACTTACATACACGGTAGTCCATCCCCAAAGTAAGTAACTTAATACTAGTGTTATGGTAGACAGACAACTGGTGAATATATACATATATAATTTTTAAATACATACTTAAATACAAATATACACCCAGGCTCAAATACCAAAAAATTCATTTATAAAAAATGTTGGCCCTCGGCGGGAATCGAACCCGCGACCCGTGCAGCTGAAGGCAGGGTTATTACCCACTACGCCAACGGGCCAGTTATTACAGAACAGTATGACACTATCGTGCTTGCACTTAATTGTTTGTAATCGCCAATTATCCGGAGGAGTTATTATGAGGAAAGGCGAGAATAACGCACAAAAAAACTCATGCAATGTTTTTTACTAGGGATGGTGTGATGTACATTACGACCCTAATTCAGCTGCACCGTGTGACCCAGGGCTGTGTCTCTTGCCAGATTGCTTCTGCACTAAGCATGGCAATCAAACACCTAATAACCTTGTTCAAAGTCAGGTAATATATAGATTTTTTGTTATACATCCCAACAAAGGAACAATGCTTTTAAATATTACATATCTTTAGTTTCATAAAACTGATGTATTTTATTAAAGTGACCACATTTTCATTGAGACAAAGCGTGACGGGATGAAATTAAAATTACAATTTAGTTATATGTATAGCATATATTTTAATATACAGATTAATATACTTGTAAATAATTTGTTGATTATTAATTAATTTGTATAAAAATACTTGTAAAAAAACAATAATTTGAACATATTTAATTAATTTTATTTTTTTCAAATAACTGGTGATTATCTTTCGTCTGCTTATTATTTACTCACATTTAAAATAAAAAACATAGATATTTTTAAAAATAAATGAAATTATTAATAAATTTTAAAAAATAGTCGGGACGTGGAACATTCCAGCAAAAAGCGGGATTGTCCTGCCAAAACCGAGACGTGTGATCAACTTGTAGTACAGTTATGATTTTTTTAAAGTTATTACATAAGACATTTATTAATTCTTTTAAAAGCTAATGACGTTAAGACTTATATATAACTTTATTTTCAGACGCCACAAATGATTACCTTAACGTTCGACGGCGCAGTAAACCATGAAAACTGGGACATTTACACGCGACACCTTTTCACGCCAGAACGCATAAATCCCAACGGATGTCCTATTAAAGCAACATTCTTTGTGTCTCACCCATACACTAATTACAGACACGTGCAGAAACTATGGAACGATGGTCACGAGATCGCTGTACATTCTATAACGTAACAGGATTTTTATAATTAATTCGAATTATTTTTTTAAAAATTTTGATGCAGGTGTATACCCTCACCTTTAAGTCATACTTTTTCCATTTATTTATGTATATTCGGATTTATTTATAAGAAATATCTGAACCGGAATGAGTAACTTCAGGCACGAAAAAGAAAAAAAAATGCTGTAGAAAATAAAAAATATATTTAAACTATATGATAGTGATTTGAAATACATGAATAAATACGTGCGTACATGCGTTCCCAAAGTAAGTAACTAAATACTTATGTTATGGGTCACCATCGTCCTGCCCTTATCCCACTCTAAGTGGGGTCAGCACAACAGGTCATAAACATGATTTAGCTACGTATTTTGCTACCGGCCGCCTGCCCGACTTACCTTAGTCGTGTTTTACGACACCTCTGTAAGAAATGAGATTGGTTTATTCTACTCAACCGGATACCACACGTCATAAATACTTGCGTTATGTGTGACAGACATAAATATATCGATACTAATATTATAAAGAGGAAAAATTTGTATTTATGTTTGTAATGTTTTCACACAAAACTACTGGACACTACTGGACCGATTTCAACAACAACATAAGCTATATTACATTTTAAAAAATTAGGGATCCGTTATAAAATTGTAATAAGGTGTAAAAAAATAAAAATTACGCGGGTGAAACCGCGTGATACTAGTATATTGCGTTTGTGGGAGGTACGGTACGCAATGGAACCGAAGGTGTTCAATGATATGACGTGATGAATAACAAATGTATATTTAATTGACTACATGATAATAACAGCTTAAAGTAAGTGAGAGTGAATACAAAGAAAAATACCTTAGCTTATATAATACGAATTTTAACGGGGGGAGCGAAATACAGGAAATACATTGTCACGTACGTTATATTTCTTATATGCCTATTTCGCATAACATTTTTATTTATCCATAGCTCACGTACTAGTTGTTTAAAACTATACAACATGTGAGCTATGGTTTTGCTTGTGAATTATTTGTGGCTGTACGCCACATAGTACATCAATAGTTTTAAATCCACAATTACACCCAGAATCGAAGGTCCAATAAATTACATTTAGAAAATGTTGAACCTTAGCGGTCGAATGTGTAACCCGCGGAGCTGAAAGCCACTGCCACTTGTGCCTAAGGGCCAGTTAATGTGGTCTGGTTCAATCTAACGCTTTTACAATGAAAATCAAAATATGTTATGGTTTTTCTTTTACGGAGATAAATACTCTATTTAAATCATATTATAGAGACTTCATTGTTATGTGTATTTAATGTTAACGTGTCTCTTTTTAATAGACATCGCGGTCCAGAAGAATGGTGGTCTAAAAACGCTACAGTAGAAGACTGGTTTGACGAAATGGTAGGTCAAGCAAACATAATTAACAGATTTGGTCGAGTTTGGATGGAAGATTTCAGGTAAATATATATTTTTTGTTATCTTTATATTAATCCGGCTAGAAGGACCAAAAGCATTTCTATTTGCAGAGGATTACGAGTTCCGTTTTTATCGGTTGGTTGGAATAGACAATTCTTAATGATGCAAGAGTTTGGATTTGTTTATGATGCCACGGTAGTAGCGCCTGTATCTAATCCACCTTACTGGCCATACACATTAGATTATAAAATGCCGCATCCTTGTATTGGTAAGTTTTATTAACTTTATAATAAGCTAAATACTAGCCATTTGTTAGAATATTAAATTTAATTATTTTAAAATTACAATCTGTATATTAAACACTAACAGTCGCCAGCGGCTCCGCCCGCATGGAAAAATTAAAACTTTAATATAGTCTTTTGATAACCATAATAATGGTTAAAGTGGATTAACCATTAAGGCTAGACATATGATGTCACAGACTTTTATTTAGAACTTTTAGAGGGGAACACTTTTGTAATACATGATTTTTTACTAACTATCACCGTTTGTTCAGCGCACGCAAGGAAAGCTTTAAATTTTGCCATTTTCGTAATATTTTTAATTGCTGCTTCTCTCCGATTCTTATTATCGTGATGTTATATAGCCATACCCTTCCTCGATAAATGGACTATCTTATACTCAAAGATTTTTTTAAATCGGTCCATTAGTTTCTGAGATTAGTGCGTTCAAACAAAAAACTCTTCAGCTTTATATATTAGTATAGAAAAGTAAGTGTAAAAGTAAATATGGGTAAGGAAAAAATTCAAGAGACGGTTATTTGCTTGTATTATGTCAACACGTAGAACCATTTTTAATAGTCCATAAAGTTAGTAATTTGCATAGACGAGATTTATACTCAAAAAAACTCTTATACCAAATTTTAGGTTTTATACGTATTTATATCCTGTACCCGAAACTATTATCTATATATTTATTGTAACCAAAATCTCGTTCTCACACAACGTACCTATAATTATTTTTAAAATAGTCACATTCACTTCGGGTGTTACAAAATGTATTACATTGATTTCAAAGATGTACACACTTTGATAGATAATAAATGTACCGTGCGAACCGTTACGTAAAAAGATAAACGTTCTTGCTAGAAGTGAGAAAATACTCCACGCTAACAACTCAAAACAAAGGGCATCGATGATTACACTTGATACCTTACTCTTTGATTAGTCAATTAGTTTAATTTAAAGAATTTTCATATAAAAAAATTATGCTATATTATGCTATCATATTTAGTTATATATTAGCATATTATATATATGCTAACTAACTAAATTTTTTATCAAAATATAGAAGATTAATGAGAATATTATTTTGCTATAATCCGCGATAAAAGAAAATATATGTAATTCTAAATGTAGAGTGTACTATTCGTTCTCATACCCGATACATGCAGAATTTGTAAGAACTCATGCACTACCCGACACCAATAACACAACAATAAACAAGCACTGAACACATTCACCACCACAATCTCAACAATTGGTTCGCCCCGTAACCGAAGCATCGTCAGGAGATAGACTCAACAAAATCGCTTTGCGATTTTGTCGAGATTTTGTCGTAGTCTGGAGTCAAATTCTGCATGTATCAGGTATGAGAATGAATTGTACATTTGGCATTACATATATTTTCTTTTATCGCGGATTATAGCAAAATAATATTCTCATTAATTTTTTTATTATGGACCTCCGCAAAGTAACGGCCTGTTACTATCCCACTGCTGGGCATAGGCCTTTTCTCTCCGTTTTTTATTTTTTTTATTTTTTTGGAGGGAAGGATTGGAGCTAAGTCCTACCACGCTGCTCCAATGCGGATTGGTAGGTTATACATATCCCCAGAATTCTCTAGAGATATGCAGGTTTCCTCACGATGTTTTCCTTTACCGAAAAGCGTGTGATAAATTGCAATTATCAATTAGACACATAAGTTTTACTAGAAAACTCATTGGTGCCTGCCCGGGGTTTGAACCCTAGACTTCCTCGAAAGAGGCACACGGTGATACCGCTGGGCTACCACAGCTCCGCAAAGTAACGCCTAATTCTATAAATTATCAAAATATATAATATTAGCTATGCCTGCGGCTTCACCCACGTGTAAATCGGTATATTTAGTTGACATTTTGAACATAAAAGTAGTTTGTTTGATTGTTTGTAATCTCTTTATTGCATTAATTCAAATTAAAATAAAAAAGATAATTTGCAATGGCGGGCTTATTCCGGAATCGGAATCTCTTCAAGCCAACCAGTTTAAAAGTAAATAAGAGGTAAATAAAGGACAGTGAATTAAATTAAGTAGTTATTGTGAATTTACCATAAGAGATAGAGACATGCTGTTGCGGAATTTTTTATAGATCTAGAATTCTTTAAAACATTACTTTAATGGTGATGACTGGCTTGTTGGCGTAGTGTTCCTGCCTTCAGCTCCGCGGGTCGCGGGTTCGTTTCCCGCCGAGGGCCAACACTTTCTATAACTGAATTTGTTGGTCTTCGAGTCTGGATGCATATTTGGATTTAAGTATGTATTTAAAAAATATATAAGTATATATTCACCAGTTGTCTGTCTACCATAACACAAGCATTAAGTTACTTTGGGGACGGACGACCGTGTGTGTCGCATATATATATTTAAAAAAAAATGAATCCTAGATCAGGAATGGTGAATCAATGACCTAAACTCATTAACATTCGTTTAGAAAAAATGAAATGTTGATAGGTACATAAAGTTTCGCCTACCCTGCCCTTGAATTTCCTTATTATAAGCTACTATATAGCCAACTAATTTAAAAAAGAAGGAACCGACATAAGCTTGCGGCTCCTGTTTTGCGCCTTGCAAAAGTACGTAAATCGTCGTAAATTAGTCGTAAATTCTATAATAAAATACCGCAATAAATTTTAGCTTTGGCGTTACATAAGTTTTAAACAACTGTTAAAAAGAGGCTTCAGAAAGCTTACCATACTGTTGAGGATTACTAAGAAGATAAGAATGTGTGGATATAGCTCGCTTAGACCCTGTACAGACCCATCGCGCTGCTGAATCATGTTTATAAGTTGTTCTCGAGAGTCATAACGAACCGTCTCGCGCGTAGGTTTGACGACTTCCAGCCTCCCGAACAAGCCGGTTTCCGAAAAGGCTACAGTACCATAGACCACATATTCACGCTGCGGCAGGTTATACAGAAGACCGAGGAGTATAACCAGCCACTTTGCTTGGCGTTTGTGGACTATGAGAAGGCCTTCGATTCGGTGGAAACATGGGCTGTGCTAAGGTCGCTCCAGAGATGCCGCATCGACTATCGGTATGTCCAAGCGCTGAAGTGTTTGTACGAAAACGCCACAATGTCTATCCGTGTCCAAGACAGAACTACGAGACCAATCCAAACGCGGCGAGGTGTGCGACAGGGAGATGTTATCTCCCCGAAGCTGTTTACCGCTGCATTGGAGGATGTCTTTAAGCTTCTGGATTGGCACGGATACGGCATCAACATTAACGGCGAGTACATCACTCAACTTAGATTTGCCGACGACATAGTCGTTATGGCAGAGTCTCTGGAGGACCTTAACACAATGCTCGATGACCTCAGCAGAGTATCTCAACAGGTGGGCCTTAAAATGAACATGAGTAAGACGAAGATTATGTCAAACTCCCATGTTCCGCTCCACCCGGTCATCGTTGAGAACTCTGCACTCGAAATTGTAGACGAATATATATACCTGGGACATACGGTCCAGCTAGGTAGGTCCAATTTCGAGAAAGAGGTCAGTCGCCGAATCCAACTCGGATGGGCAGCGTTTGGGAAGCTACGCGAGATCTTTTCGTCCAAAATACCTCAGTGCTTGAAGACCAAGGTCTTCGAACAGTGCGTGTTGCCAGTGATGACTTACGGATCGGAAACGTGGTCGCTGACTATGGGCCTCATAAGAAAGCTCAGAGTCACTCAGCGGGCGATGGAACGGGCTATGCTCGGAGTATCTCTACGTGATCAAATCAGAAATGAGGAGATCCGTAGACGAACCAGAGTCACCGACATAGCTCATCGTATCGCGAATCTGAAGTGGCAATGGGCGGGGCACGTAGTACGTAGAACCGATGGGCGTTGGGGTCCTAAGGTGCTGGAATGGCGACCTCGCACTGGAAAGCGCAGCGTTGGAAGGCCCCCAACGAGGTGGACTGACGACCTCAAAAAGGTCGCGGGGAGCCGCTGGATCCAAGCGGCACAAAATCGTGGATTGTGGCGATCCCTTAAGGAGACCTATGTTCAGCAGTGGACGTCCATCGGTTGAGAAAGAAGAAGAAGAAGAAGAAGACCCTGTACAAGACAGCAATGACTATATGTAGTCATCTAGTTTCTTGCTGGCTCTTCTCGGTAGGAACAGCTTTCCGAACCAGCAGTAGAGTTGATGATTCAAAATCACTTATTTACAAGTTTATTTGAATAAAGAATATTTTGAATATGAATTTAATTTTTCAGGAAACAATCAATACTGTCCATCAAGAAGCTATGCTGGTCTATGGGAAATGGTAATCAATCCACTTGTAAACGGTGATCACACATGTGCTACATTAGAATATTGTCCATCAAATCTTAGCGGTGACGATATTTACGATTTACTACTGAATAATTTCAAGAGACATTACTTGAAGAACAGAGCGCCCTTTGGAATACATCTTAATTCTACGTGGTTGAAAAATAATGAATACTTGGCCGCCTTTAAGGTATTATTAGAAAAAAAATATCAATATTACACGATTAGCGAATAGTTAACTGGTGAATCATGTAAATCGAAAGTTTTGCAATTTTTTTTGCCGTGTAACGTCTAATATATATACCTAAGTACTATATAAACGTATTAATATGCCATGTGGTATCCGGCTGTGTAGAATAGATCACCCTGATATCTTACAAAGGTGTCTTAAAAGACGGTACCTGGTTGAGTAGCCTAGACCACCCTCATTTCTTACTGAGGTGTCTTAAAAGGCGACTAAGGTATGTTAACCCGCCGCGTGGTATCCGGCTGAGTAAAATAGAACAACCTCATTTCTTACATAGGTGTTGTAAAAGCTGACTAAGGTAAGTTGACGTCAGGCAGACGATCGGTAGCAAAATAATAGCCAAAATATATAATGACATGTTTAAAAGATTTTGTACCGACCCCATTTAGAGTGGGATAAGGGCAGGAGAATGATAACGAAAGATTTTTTTTTGTTACGCTTAAAGTCTACTGAAAATAAAATAAAAATATACTGAAGTGTATTCAGGTTGAGATATATAACTTACCTTGTATATTTATATCCTAGACGCATATTATATGTAATACATGAATCCTATGAATCCTATGAATCCTAGACGCATATTATATGTAATACATACTGACACTGATGTACAAAGGGACATACACGGTCTCATGATGCACCACGTTAGTAACACGAGAGCCCTTGGTGAGAGTGGACGTGAAGTGAAGTGTGCTTATTTTCTATAGTGGCTGTTTGAGCCTGTGCTATAGTCAACATTAGTTTATATACACTATATATACCTAATTAATATTACTTCGTATTTTGTTGTTACAGAAATTTACAGACGAGATATTAAAGCTGCCAGACGTATATTTCGTAACATATCGTGAAGCTATAGACTGGATAAAACGACCAACACCGGTCTTGCAACTTAAGAAGTTCCAACCGTGGCAATGCAACAAACGTCACTTTGAAGAATCAGAAATAGCTTGTGCTAAACCAAACACATGCAAATTACCGTCGAAAGTGTTAGAACATGATAAATACATGATCACGTGCATGGATTGTCCGAAGAGTTACCCTTGGATAAGAAATGAATTTGGATTTGAATAGGAAATAATTTTGCACACGACGTTAGACAAATGCTAAAGTTACCAATATTTGATAAAGTTAATAATAAAATATTATCTTCCTCTATATTATAATATAGTAGTAGCCAAAATGCAATAGTTAAAAAGAACTATTAACCTTCGTATACGCGCGTTAATTTTTGTAAAACTTATACCCGCGCGAGGTCTTATAGTACGGAAGATTTGTCTCCCAAAACCTACATAGATAATATTTAATTTAAAACCTTCATACCTTAAGTGTTCACTAAAAAAATAGCGATTTTAGAAAAATAAATAAATTTTAAATAGTGTGTCGGTCTCACAGACCAATTCGAGGGTTATAAGAAGGTTAACAGATGCTTCATAATCTGTCATCACTATAAACTGTCTAAGAAAAAATTTCTACTTACATTATTGCTCTTTTAGACTTGTTAACATAATTGTAATAATACACACCAAACGTTTAACTTAATTGACTGAGTTCTGTTTGGTCAATTTTAAAATAAATTATAAGTTAATTAATTCATATGACCATCATTAATTCTTAGACCATTTAGTCTAACTAATATTAGTAATATGTTAATTTATTCTATTATAATGTTAGAGTTATATTTTAATTCTGTGATGCTGTCATCTTCCAAAATTCTTTAACTTAGCATAATTAAAATATCATACCCTGATAACTTATATATTTGTCGATATTTCAGCCAAGTCATTGAGATATTTCGCATAATGTTGCTAAAAAAATTAATTTAATGTTGTTACATTATAATTTATTCTTTAAAACAATAAATTGTAAATTTTAAATTTCTTTTCATTATCAGTAACAGTTGTTACTTCCTGTAATTACTATATAACTCAACTGATTAATAAACAGTCCATGTATGAAAAGAAGCTAATGAAAATATTTACATACAATTTTATACAATAAACTAAATGCCTTGTATTACAATACCTGCAACTTAATGTTAAATTACCCTTAATTATTTGGTACATGTTTTTCATAATACGGAAGCTAAAACAGGATTTTTTTTATTTTACACATAAGCTTGGTATGTAAGCTTCAACTGTATCAAATTTCATTAATATTAGTCCAGGCAATTATATATAGAGTGTAAAAGACAGACAGACTTCCACCTCTATGATATTAGTAGATTTGATCTCCCTACAGGTGATAGAATGATTTCAATAAGTATGGATAATAAGAAGTATAAGTTAAAACAAATATGAAACATAACCAATACAAATTCTGATCAATGCAATGAATTGTGCATAATTTTACTTAAATTTGCAACTGATTACAATCAGAGACTGGCAATTTTTTGGGCTACCTTCATGTGTTATAAAAGGCGACTAAGGTAAGTTGACCCACCATGTTGTATCTGGTTAAGTAGAATAGACCACCCTCTTTCTTATCGAGGTGTCGTAAAATACGACTATGGTAAGTTGATGGAAGGCAGGCGGCCGGTCGTAAAATATGTAGCATGTTTATAACATGTTATACCAACCACACTTAGAGTGAGATAAGGGCAGGAAGATGATGATATTAATAAGGATTGTAAATAAAAATGCATAATAGTTCTTAAGTTATACTTAAAATGTATCTTAAATTCCAATATGTAAAAAAATTCATAACAAGCTATCCCTCTTGGGTAATGAAGGGATTTGGAATTGCTTCCATTCCGTCCATTGGACAAATGAGTACTACAGATGTACCTCTACATACTACAAGTCCTAGTGCTCTTGTATCATCAAGTAATTTGTACGGGTCATCTGGATCTGGAATGAAATAATTATAGATATTTATGAAAAAAAAAACAAATAATGTGTAAAAGTGCTATTACTTTATAGCACTTTTACACATTATTTGTTTGAGTGTTGAGCAATATTTAATTTTAAGTTAGCCCCGATATATCAAGATGTCAATTAAAATCAGAGAGAATTCATATTCACTAAAGAAAAGCAAATTTAGAAATCAAAATATAATTGTGAAATTACTTTAAAGTGTCTAAAAGGAACTAATATTATTGACTTAAGTTTACACCAAGGTATTATGCAGCTATCACGCAGCTTACCTCTGAGGTACTCTGTAGTATTGTCTAATACCAAGTTCAAAAGAGGATCATATCCCTTCAGTATACCAGCCGCTTCCCGGCCGCCAGCAAATTTTACTCGTATACTCTTTTCTAGATATTTACTAAGATCTAAAATGGATTCCTTTCGGCGCTTCTCCTTATTATCACCAGCGCCTTGTGACCCCTAAGCAAACGTGTTATAAAATAAATAATATAAGTAATTCGTTTGAGCAAATTAATTAAAACTTCAAGTTTACTTTTGATTTGTCGCCTTCTTTTGAAGCCATTTGTAATTAATGTTTTGTAATAAAAACAAAAATAGATTATACTACAATAAGAATAACTGTTTCTTGATAGAAACTAGAAAGCATTCAATAATAAATACAAAACTTTTTGAGGTTATTTAAACGTCACTGACTAGTAGAGTATGTAGATATAGTAATCTATGACTAGGGCGGTTTTACTACAGGCGCCAACACATACTATCTCGCATCCCTCTTGCACATGTATGTATTAATGAATGAATCGTATGAAAATAGTCTCAGCTGCATCTCGCTCCACTCCTACATACATAATTTTACGCACCCATTCTCATTTTGACTGTCTATCATATAATAAGACAACAAGTTGATTTTATTATGAATGGGCGGTGTATTAAATTTTTAAATGTAAATGCCGTTGTAAAGTTCCAGTACTTTAATTTTTACTAAAATGTATAATTTTGTTTAAATTTCGTTAGCAAAATTCTTGAAACAAATATCACTAGAAGCAAATTAAATGTATAAAGTCACCAGTAGCTGTTGAGATATTTCTTAAAATGAGAAATATAACAACGAAGAAACGTGCAGTCATAAAACAATAAAAAGAGGATTTACTTAATCATTATATAAATGTAAGTGTTGAGTTTTAATGAATTTTGTGCAACTCAATAATAGTAATAGCTTTCTTAAAATTTACATTCTCACATCACTACATATTATAAAACAAAGTCCCTATGTACGCATAAAACTTTAAAACTACGCAACAGATTTTGATGCGGTTTTTTTAATAGATAGACTGATTCCAGAGGAAGGTTTGTATGTATAATAACATTCAATACGGAGTAGAGAAATACTGTGATTTTTGAGGTTTCTGTAAATAATTACATTTTTTTCCGCTTACATTGCAAACGCAGTCTAAACCCTACGAGATTTATCAAAATAATGTACTAAGTATTTGTACATCTTGAAAAGGTCTACAGAAAAGTCCGCGATGGTATATGTCTATCTCTTATGGATAACCCACTATAGCATTTTTTGTATTTACTTTTTAAGAAAAATCATGCCATATTTTTGAAGCAATTTTTATACAATACAGCATTAATCCTTATCCAATTAAGTACCTTAAATAAATAGTTGATTTAATATAGATCAATATGGCCGTTTACAGCATGTAATTTAAGTGAACATTTTCGGAGATATTACAGATTTAAAATGCCGTCAGGACGCCGCGCTTCGCCCTATAACACTTCGACTTTAGCAGCTATGTCGCTCTTTCAAGAGTTTGTTTAAATACATTCTGTAATTAATTGTAAAAATAAAATACATAGGGAAAAAAGTAAAAATAAATACGCAAATATGTTCTATATGAATTTAGATATTCAAAGATAGCAGGAAATCTTCTTGGAATAGGGAGAGGGAAATTGTTTTTCTCCAAATTTAACGCTTGCGGGCCCCAGGCAGTAATGAATAAATCAAAACTACTCAATCGATTTTTATCATTTTTTTTACACTGACTGACATGGGATATTTTATAAAGCAGGGGCAGGCCGCTAGTTCTAAATATAATAACCTAACCTTGCATGGATAACCTAAAGCCTTTAACATGCAGTATAATTTTTATTTCCTATTTGACTTAGTTATCATTATATAAAAATTATGATATGTACATTAATTTCGATTGATGAATTAGCTACATATATGTCTTGCGATTTTATATATTGATTTTATATGGAACATTAAAGTTAAAGTTTTTTATAAGTTGTTCTAATTGATCATAAGTGTGTATCTATCTTACTTATGAATAATTTGGACATAACTTAAATGGTCTACTTAATATTTTTTTTAGAAGTATTTTCAATTGAAGTTGTATACTTCATTGTATTATATTAGAACTTTAAAAATGATTGTCAAGTTTTTTATAATGAGACTCGGATGAAAAGGGAGTAAATAGCAAAAGAGAGCAAGTTTATTCTGTATAAAGCAATATATATAACACTATTGTTGATTTTTAATTAAAAAGCAAAAGCAAAATTTAAATTTTCGATTGATTAAAAGATTGATTGATTAATCGCAGATTCAAGAATCCTCAGATCAAAGATTAAGAGTAATTTTTTATTTTAATATGATTGTCACATGATGTTATTTATAGTTATGATTTGAGATATATTTACATTTACAGTGCTAATAAAAGCTATAATAGTATGTGTAATGAATTAAAGAATAACAGCAATAATAAAAGACTGTTCTATAAATAAAACTGAAAGTAAATATATATGTAATTTATAAATCACTTCTGTCATAATAAACATAATTTATATATCACTGCTGTCGCTACGCCGTCGCCTCGAGCGCTCGAACAGCGCTAGGCCGAACAGTAGCGTCAACCACCAGGAACAGGACCGAAGACGTCGTACGCGTCTTCGCGTTCGGCTACGTTCCGCGGTAGCCATATGGCGGGATGTCCTCGACCGCTTCATCACCTAGTGGTGACATGTCTCTCCCAGCTACACAGTACAGACCCCGCATCAAAGTTTTCGACCTCTGTAATTTGAGAAAATGCATTTGAGGTAACTGATACTCAAGTGAAGTCTGAATTTATGAAGCTAAGTTAGATTCCCGTAATTTCAGCCACAGATGTAAGCGTGCACTCAAACATCAGTAGCCAAAAGCGACTGGGAAAAGAATTAAGGTTTTACATGTATTGCAGGTGCCAAATATATAGGTGAGATACAGCAAACGAACATTACCAACAAAACGTCTACACAGTATGGGAAGAAAGAATTCTGCAGTGTCCACCTCAACCATACTGTTAAATGAGAAGAAAAAGCCCTGCAGATTTTACAGGAGGGCAGTCAGACGCTGCTAGTCATTAAATATTTAAGATTACAATGTTTATATTTACCTAAGCTATGATTAAAACAAAGTAATTATGCAAAAGTAATAATAAATTTATTTTGCTATAATCGGCGATGAAGTAAAATAGAAAATATATAAAATGCTAAATGTAGAGTGGACAATCGGTTATCATACCTGACACATGCAGGATTCGTAAAAAACACATGCACAAACCTTCACCATACACAAGCACTATATATATTCACTATCACAAACTCAAGAACTCAAATGTTTGAATTTCAACAAACATTCTCGGATAAAATGTGAGTAGTTATCCAAAACTTAATAACAAATAAACTATACTTTTGCACAATTTAATACGAAGAAAATTGAAACGTACTGAATCACCAGAAACGTTCGTTATACGTAATATATAACAGTAATCACTTTTTACTTACGCAAAAATATACAAACCAACAAATGATTTTTAATTAAAATAAGACAATTCCATAAACTTCTTGTTAACGCACACTATATACAATAACACGATATAATAGGAATACCACAATTCCCGTTCCGAGATGCACTTCTCTTGAATGACGAACAAGGACTGAATGTCACTGAAACGTTTTATCAATAGGAAGACTCCCCACCAGAAACAATAACGGCACAGTGTTGCCCCTATTTAATCAAAAAGGGCGCGATAAGGGTTGCCACCTTTTTTTTTAAGAAAAATAGTATTTTTCTTTTTAAATAAAAAGAATATAGAACTTTTAGGAAATCCACGAAAAAAAAAATAGTACACATCTATTTTCAATCATTATTTATTTTTCCATAATTATTTTTTATTACTTTTCGCTGGATAATGACACGGAGTTAGAGTTACTAACTAACTAAGCCCCGTAAATACATGAATGAGTTTCGTTCAAACATTCCCTATGCAGTGCTGCGGGTGCGTTCCATTCACAGTTAGTTAAAAAAAGCACAACAATTGCAATTAGCGATAAAATATAGTATTTTTCGTGCTATATTCTTTCGGTCTTATTCATAAAAGTTATGACATGCTTATAGACTCGCTATAGTACGTTTTACAAAAAGTGTTATTCATAAACGCATTTTAGCACTAAACCATTCTACAAGTCTACTATAACTTTATAGAGCCCCGGAGCCTACTATAACAGTGCTATAAGGTAAAAGATGGCCGACTTTCTACAGCTGATTATTACGAAAACAACATTTGACGTATTTACGGATTGAAATTGAAGTGTCAGTTGTCGTTTGTTTTATCAGGGATGTGAAAAATTCGATTTTTTACATTAATCGATAATTTCAGTAAAGTGATCGATTTTTAATAATCGTTTTTTTTCTTATAAATCAATTTAAAAAAGAACAATTCTTTTAATTATATATTATTTAAGTCTTTTTTAAATTTTTTAAGATAAGATTTGCATTAATGGATCAAAACAATTTAGCCAAATGTAGACATTTTAAATAAATTTTACAAACAGTGCATCTGTTATTATTTATTGGTAGTTGTCCACTTTAATTAGCCTTTATTCTTATTAATTATCAATATTAAAAAAGACAACTTTTCAAATATTCAGAAAAAATCGATTATTTAGATACGAATTTATTAAATTAAAGGGAACAACTGATTATTTATTAATCGATTTTTCTACTCCAAGTTACATCCCTATGTGAAAGGAGACCCCGTGACGTAGACAATAAAATATTTTTTAGTCCTTAATAATGTCTATGGTTATACTTATTAGGTATGTAAACGCATATTATCTGTGGCGAATTCGGCGTGATCGGCCAATTGAAAGCCAGTATTCCTTACAATGGCAACATTCGGATTTATAACCGCATTTTAGTTATAGATCAGTTATAGAAGGTTTATGAATAAACAATTTTATGGAACGTCTTATAAGCTTATAGAGCATTTTAACTAAAACGTGTCTTAAACCTTCTATAGCTATTTTTATGAATTTTATTTTTTTGATTTAAAAAGAAAAATACTATTTTTCTCAAAAAAAAAGGTGGCAACCCTATTCGCGCCCTTTTTGATTAAATAGGGGCAACACTGTGCCGTTATTGTTTCCGGTGGAGTCTTATAGTACTGTACTGTGTAGCTGGGAGAGACATGTCACCACTAGTTGATGAAGCGGTCGAGGACGTCCCGCCATACGGCTACCGCGGAACGTAGCCAAACGCGAAGACGCGTACGACGTCTTCGGTCCTGTTCCTGGTGGTTGACGCTACTGTTCGGCCTGGCGCTGTTCGAGCGCTCGAGGCGACGGCGGAGCGACAGCAGCTGCGGCATAGCCGGACGGGCCTGCCTGTGGTGAGGGGCGGCGGCACGTCTCCATTGGCGGCAGCGAGGCCAGACCAGCGTAGCTCGTGGAGTCACGAGGCCAGCTGTCGGACTCCCGCGTCGCACTAGCAGCGTCTGACTGCCCTCCTGTAAAAGCTGCAGGGCTTTTTCTTCTCATTTAACACTATGGTTGAGGTGGACACTGCAGTGTTCTTTCTTCCCATACTGTGTAGGCGTTTTGTTGGTAATGTTCGTTTTCTGTATCGTCGGACATTAGCTTCAAAAGCGTGCTACTTTGTTAGACGTTTTATTAACGGGCTAGCCATTATAAAGGTGTCGTACTGATTTCTGAAATTGCGCAGTTTTGCTAATTCGTACGTCATTAACATTTACTGCATGTTAAAGGTTTTAGGTTATCCATGCAAGGTTAGGTTATTATATTTAGAACTAGCGGCCTGCCCCTGCTTTATAAAATATCCCATGTCAGTCAGTGTAAAAAAAATGATAAAAATCGATTGAGTAGTTTTGATTTATTCATTACTGCCTGGGGCCCGCAAGCGTTAAATTTGGAGAAAAACAATTTCCCTCTCCCTATTCCAAGAAGATTTCCTGCTATCTTTGAATATCTAAATTCATATAGAACATATTTGCGTATTTATTTTTACTTTTTTCCCTATGTATTTTATTTTTACAATTAATTACAGAATGTATTTAAACAAACTCTTGAAAGAGCGACATAGCTGCTAAAGTCGAAGTGTTATAGGGCGAAGCGCGGCGTCCTGACGGCATTTTAAATCTGTAATATCTCCGAAAATGTTCACTTAAATTACATGCTGTAAACGGCCATATTGATCTATATTAAATCAACTATTTATTTAAGGTACTTTATTGGATAAGGATTAATGCTGTATTGTATAAAAATTGCTTCAAAAATATGGCATAATTTTTCTTAAAAAGTAAATGACAAAAAATGCTATAGTGGGTTATCCATAAGAGATAGACATATACCATCGCGGACTTTTCTGTAGACCTTTTCAAGATGTACAAATACTTAGTACATTATTTTGATAAATCTCTTAGGGTTTAGCCTGCGTTTACAATGTAAGCGGAAAAAAATGTAATTATTTACAGAAACCTCAAAAATCACAGTATTTCTCTACTCCGTATTGAATGTTATTATACATACAAACCTTCCTCTGGAATCAGTCTATCTATTAAAAAAACCGCATCAAAATCTGTTGCGTAGTTTTAAAGTTTTATGCGTACATAGGGACTTTGTTTTATAATATGTAGTGATGTGAGAATGTAAATTTTAAGAAAGCTCTTACTATTATTGAGTTGCACAAAATTCATTAAAACTCAACACTTACATTTATATAATGATTAAGTAAATCCTCTTCTTATTGTTTTATGACTGCACGTTTCTCCGTTGTTATATTTCTCATTTTAAGAAATATCTCAACAGCTACTGGTGACTTTATACATTTAATTTGCTTCTAGTGATATTTGTTTTAAGAATTTTGCTAACTAAATTAAAACAAAATTATACATTTTAGTAAAAATTTAAGTACTAGAACTTTACAACGGCATTTACATTTAAAAATTTAATACACTGCCCATTCATTAATAAAATCAACTTGTTGTCTTATTATATGATAGACAGTCAAAATGAGAATGGGTGCGTAAAATTATGTATGTAGGAGTGGAGCGAGATGCAGCTGAGACTATTTTCGTACGATTCATTCATAAATACGTACATGTGCAAGAGGGATGCGAGATAGCATGTGTTGGCGTCTCTAGTAAAACCGCCCTGGTAGGCGGTAGCTATAGCGCTACTCTGCACCCCCCATACCACCGAAAATAGGCTCGCGCCAATGTATGAATCTCAGGCATCTATTTTATAGTTATTAATCTATGATCTATGACTGTCGGTGTCATGGACGTAGGTCGGTGTCATATGCATTATGCTAAACCGATACGTATCGCACATAGTATTTATCTCTATGTAGGTACCTAAATTGTACCGAATCAAAATAAAATTAACTTAACAAAATTTAATGGTATTTTTATTGAAAGATTCTTATTATATTATAAATATTTATTGGGATATTTTTGTTAACAGTTTGGAATCTAGTCCCCTGAGGCCTCTTACAAAGACGTTTTTTATTGTTCACTTTGGTTTATTGACATTGTCATTGTCAACAGCTGTCAATTGACAAATAAATGGTGTCATATATACACATGAAAACAATTTTTTTTGTATTGATTTCACCGTGTATTCATTAAATTTCTCTGCATCAACAATTTTTTTTACACTTAACTAATTATTATCAATTACTATTTAACCAGCTTTGTGTGTCTACTTATGTTCATGTTCAGTAGCAACCATTAATTAGATGGCTACCAAATTCACGCGTTGTTCCACATAGATATAATCTAATGAGCTATCAATGCGCTCATCAGTGAGCTACATACTATCTCACGCGCCCGGAGAGTCTGTGATGTCTCACCCAGACTACGCGCAGCACGCTCAGCATCACGCCTGCTTATTAGTACTCGTAAAAGGAATTGGGGGTGTACTGAAAAACTTTAACAAACTATGGGAGCGAATACAACGCGTCAATAACATCAAAGTAACTGGTTAGTGTCTACATTAATCTAAACTGATTACATAAAATGAAGTTTTGAGACTCTTTCAATAGTTGAATTTAAACAACATATGTTACATATACAGATTTTTTAATTTATTTCATAAATTTATCTTTATCAATAGACGGGTAAGAAATACATTCCAGGTGTTTTTGAGTTTATAAGGAGTTTATACAGACAAGCATTCATTTATATATTAATCCTTATTTATAACTAGTACAGCCCTAATTTCTACAGAATGTGATCCTTACTGTACAGTGCATAGAATTAAACACTTTATTTATTTCTTATAACTTGTTCTAGATTCCTCGGGTCAAGTAAGGGACATTTGGGTAAGATATGTCAGAGACTACCCAGTTGAAAATAATGATTGGGGAGACTTTCAAACTCATAGGTAATATTTTATTTAGTAACCCCCCTCAGCGAGCGAACATCATAAGATGTTTTAACTATATATGACCTCCTTTTCTGAAAAATATATAATAATGAACTCACCTTTTATTTTTTATATTTAATTCAAAATATTCTGTAACAAGTATCTAGATACATTTTGTGATTACTATCTTGTAGAATATTGGTGAGTAGCTATATCCAGTTATTCTTATCATTTATGTACTTCAATATTATACTGAGTATTTAGTGTCTGTCTTCTTCTTCTTAAGATCTTTACTGGCTGGCAAAGCTAATATTGTGGAATTTTAATATAAAATCCTATATCGAAACTCACAAACAACTACTATAGCTACTATAATACTATAGCTATCACATAAAATATCCATTATAAGAATGTACAATAATAAGTTTAATTACTATCACTTTTTTAGGAGGCTGCTTGGTTTAATCACACTCAGCAAGTTTACTAATCAAGTTGAGCTCAATGAAGTGTGCAGAGTTCATGAATCACTTAAAGTGAAGTACTCAAACACTCTATATGACTCTCGTGCTTTTATGTTTGGACCTGGCAGTAATCTTAAGAAACCAGAACAGGAGCCTGAAACTTATAGTGTCTTTGAGGAAGACAAGTTGAAAGAAAAACCTAGTTTGACTGACAGGTACATTCTTCATCTTATATATATTCGGAATCTCAGAAACAACTCCAACTATTTTTCTTAAATTCAGCATGTAGGAGGTTTTGTGGGCGAAAAATCGATCGGAATGGGCGGTGTAGGGAAATGAAGATATCTAGGATCAAGCCCCACCTACCTAATTACTTTTTCTTTTTTTTTGTAGTTTCTGTTTTTTATGTTGTAAAAAATTACTGACCAAGGCTCAGTCAATCAGGTACTTTACCTTATAATATCATTTACTTTTATGTAACTGCTTTGTGTCTATGGTAGTTATTTTAAGTATGTTATAACATAGTAGGTAAGTAATACAAGTAGGTATAATATATATTTTTTTAACTTTTAGTTTTCATGTACTATTTTCTCAAAAGCATTTTTGCTTTTTTATTTAACAATAACATTATTTTAATTAGACATTGTCTAAAAAATATCAATCGTCTTACAGAATATCTCTTCCTAGCGAGCAAGCTGACAGTCTTTCATCATGTGAAAGTTTTCCACAATCTTCATCTTCCAATGCATCTTATTCCATACAAGAAGAAAATTTCACAACTCCATCTAACTTCAAAACCCATGCCCTATTCTATGGTGAAAATGATCCAGTACCAGATCTAGAACAACATGTTGCAGATCTTATAAATTCATTATTTTGGGTTGTAGAGTCAAAAAGATTAGAACGATCAAGAGAAAAATTAGAAAAAGTTTCTTTATTAGTAGCACCATTTGAAAAAAGGGATTTTGTTGGTAAGCCTTTAAATATAATTTTGTCATATTTTATGATGACTTCTATTATTTTTCGTAGTAATATATTTATATGATGATTAATCATCAATACATAAACTTCAACGCTTATACTTAATACTGATACATTTTTTATTTTTGTTATTCAAAAGTTGTTCAAAAGTTAAGAATAGTTACGAACTAACAAAAAATAAAAACAATGCTGAATATGCCTGTAAATGATAATTATAATATTATTATTATATAAACTAGAATTAATATAAGGATTTATTGATTATGTGTCTATAATATATCATTGGTGTATAAAAAAAAATTATAAATAAATAAAAGGGAAATATTTTTCAGGTCTCGATATGGAATCTCGAAATAACAAAAAACGTTGTATGGGTCGCGTTACTAAAAATCTAGCTGACCTAACATTACAGGCTGGCTTAGTAGCAGAAGCCCTAAATTTATACCACTCTTCTGCGGAAATACTTAAATCGGTGACCGATTGGCTGTGGTTAGCAGCTGCTAAAGAAGGTTTTATTAAGATTTTTCATAGTCTATTTGGTATATTAAAAGTTTATATATAATATATAAATGATTCATTTCAGGGCACTGTGCGACGTCTGCTATTCTCCAATATCCAAACCTCAGAAATCCAATGCCTTTACAACGCAATGCAAGTCTACAAGAAAGTTCCCCTAATAAGACAAAACCCTTGTCACTTTACCAGGCAAACGCCGACCCATTTCGAAAATTTAAGCTTCATTCCTCTCCATTACGCTCGTCCAAAAATTCTAGCCCTATTAATCCACCCAGCGAACTTACGCCTTCGTCTTCTGAAAGTGTAGAGACATCCTCAAGACAGTCTGAAACAGATAACGCGGACTCAGAATCGCTAGCTTCTTCCACTGATATCGAGTATCAAAGTCAAAAATCTTATCTTAGTCCCGATTTACCGTCGATACCGAGACAGCCGCCATCACAAATTAATAACCAGTACTTATTAAGTGGTGAAGAGATAGCTGAAAAATATCGAAAAGCAATTATACATTACAGTAAATATCAGAATGCCGGCATTATCGAGACAGAGGCGTGTTTCAAAGCTGCTAGAATTGCTGTTGAACAGAATAATAGTTTGCACGCATCGAGTTTCCTACAAAATGTTATATTTATTAACTTAACTTTGAGTGAACAAGAGAAGATTCAAAGATTTGATACTCTAGCTGACCTTTATAAGGAAATCGGTAAGCATCTAAATTTCTCGATTTTGACGTAGCATTACATTTAACTATAATTTCGTAGATGATAATAAGTTTTCATTGAAGAATGTTTTATAATCAGTGCAATGAACTAAATGTTTAAGTTCATTTAGATTGGATTTTTATTGCTATATGATTACGTACAGAATAGTAATAAAGATTGTAAATTATAACTACACAAATGGTCAACAGCAACATTGGACGATAAAATGTTGGGATGAACTAATTTTGAAACCATTTTATTATTTGTATTGCGTTAATTACATCCTGTTTTATAGGTTTCCTTCGAAAGGCAGCATTTTGTCAACGGCTTGCGGCAACACGCCAAGTTAGCGCAAATAACCCAAATCCTGATTGGCAGAGATGTTACTACCTAATGCTACACAGCTTCCCAGGGCACAAACTTAGCCTTGACCCAAATTATGTAATCCAGCATCAAGTTGGTTAGAAAATACTTCTTATTTATATAATTCAATTACATTAAAACAAAGAACTTAATAGCATGTAAAAATTGAATATTTTAATTCAATTCCAGACTAGTAATATCCCGCGGTTAAACCCGCGTACATACCGATCTCATGGCGGTGGAAAGTCTACTAAGTCGGACTATAGATTTATTTTTGTTAAATATTGTATGCGATGACACATTTTTATGACTAATTTTTACACCTTATTACATTTCATTACGTTTCCCTACTTTTTAATGTAATAACCTATGTTGCTCAGTAAAGATGCAGCTTTCCTATGGTAAAAGAATTTTTGAAATCAGTCAAGTAGTTTTTGTGTGAAAACATTACAAACATACATACAATTTTTTTTCTCTTTATAATACTAGTATAGATATGATAATAAACTTTTAATACTGCATATCATAAATTTATAAAAAAAAATCATGAAATAAAAGGAAAATATTTATTTTCATTGTCCTACATAATTCTTCGATATTGTAGGTTGGCCGGCTCTACAAATTCAATTATTGCACGAATTAGTGGTTGCCGCCCGCCGAATGGGACACCCCGCTCTTGCAACTCGACACATGACATTCCTCCTACAAACAATGTGGCCCCATCTCTCACGGCAGGAGCACAGAGACCTGGCCATACAGTTACAAGTAACAAACTTAACGTTAATTTACTTTTTGTTACCATTGATACTGTTTTTATACTAATATTAATTCTGCTTATGTTCTCCTCCAGCAACTAATTGAATACGTACACGCAAAAGAGAGAATGGGGTTTCCATTCCTACCAGTCCTTGGATAGCTTGGAATTCTAATGTCTGATAATTGATGTGTCCCTAGTAATAGCTTTAGTTTTGATCAAACTTAAACCAAACTTTAACTTCAACTGGTTAGGCTTTAAGTCTGAGATTCCAGTTATTTTATGGATCTCGTCATTTCTTAGTTGATTATATGGACTTTCAAAAGTTAGTTTTCCACAAGTATTCTATTTTATCAGTGTTTCTAGTCAGGCCTGTCTTGGTCCAAGGTCCCATGGTCCAAGGGGTGTAATACAACCGGGAGCCGCGCGTTGGTGCTCGCTGCGCCAAAACCTTTTAATAGTAATAAGTTTTGCTGCAGATGACTGCTTGCGCCCGATCGCTTGTTGTGCTTAAGACGGTCCTGTTTTTAGTGGACACAATATAAAATAATATTACATTCTAGTTCTTCTTTTTGCGGGCTATTTGCAGCTTTTACTCAACGTTAGGTGTAGCGTAAAGACGCTTGATGTCCCGACCAGGTAACCTCCTCAGCAAGCCAAGGAGTTTGTTTAATATTCTGTCATCTCCGGGCCTGACATGAACTGAATTGTCGTTTCTGGTTTCATTATTGTAACTTATTAATTGGTTTCAGTATGGTAACTTATTTAATCGAATCAATATCGAATCACTATTCCAGGCTCTCTCCGCTCAATGCGAAGGTGGTCCAGTACCGTTAGTCCTTGAGACCGGTGAAGTAATTCCACCAGCAAACCTCACCCATGTACCCAGCTGCTCATATTTTAATCCACGACCGTTGCCGCACGCGAGAACACCACATCTAATTAAATGCAAATCAAACCAAGGGCCGTTTATATTCACACCGATACATTTTGGTAGCCTCGAAAGAAAAACTAAGAAAGATGAAGGGAAAATGGGTAAGGCATTTAATATTTTGATAATGAGTGACGAAGGTTGGATACACTTATATTTATTTTCATTTTATGAGAAAGATTCAATGACGTCTTTACAAGTGAAATTTTTGGTGCTATGTAACAACATAATATAACTTTAACTTTATTCTTCAAGTGTAACGTGTAACTTTATTTTTCGAATAAATTCGGGCTATATATACGAATAGTAATATTTTTCCTTTCTTATTTTAATTTTTTTCTTATTTCTATTCTATTTTAAAGTCTTCTCTGATTTTCATCTCTATCAAGAATTATTTTCAAGTTTTTTTATAAAAGCGTATAGAGAAAAACATAAAATGTTTTTCTCTTGAGAATGTGTAATCTTGGGAATATGTAACGTATCTTTATTTGAGAATATGTAATAAGTATACTTTACGATTACGTTCTATATGATACGATTCAATTTCTTAATAAGATGGAAAGCACTGATTTGATTTGAAAAAGTGGTCTTTATGAATTTCAGATCACAATTATTTTACATGATAACAATTCATTTTTATATTCAATAAGGATTTGTTTTCAGAATATCTTTGGGTTGAAGATGATATATGCGAAGTACAAATGAAACTGACCAATCCGCTACCATTTGAGTTAAAAGTATCGAACATGCGTCTCTTGACCTCTGGAATTGTTTTCGAGTCCATTCCCGAAACAATAATCCTTCCACCAGATTCTCCAACCACTGTGAATCTTCACGGGACACCTAAGGAAATAGGCGAACTGCAAATATTAGGCTACTCCACTCACACTTTAGGTGTCAAATCAAACTGTAGACTCAAAAACATGCCAATGCCAAATAAATTTCCCGCTTCCTTTTCAATAGAAGTAATTCCCAGTCTTCCGACAATTACTATAGAAACAACGTTAGCTCTTTCTGGTAACATTAATTTATCCAATCCAGAAATATCTGGAAGTATTACTAATATA
Source organism: Morpho achilles (assembly GCA_947086495.1). Classification (NCBI taxonomy): domain Eukaryota; kingdom Metazoa; phylum Arthropoda; class Insecta; order Lepidoptera; family Nymphalidae; genus Morpho; species Morpho achilles. The sequence continues at coordinate 6,411,113 of CAMTZB010000016.1, forward strand.
TCGCTTTATAACGGGGAAAGCACAGAGTGTACTATAAAGATTACCAATACTAGCAACGTTCCTATTGAATACCTAGATTTATCTATTCAGGTAAGTGTAACATTAGTAAATGATATTATTGATTTCATCAACAAAATAACAATAAATACTCTATTGCCATCTTTACGCAGTGTGGTATCCAGCATATAGAATAGTACCACCCTCATTTCTTACCGAGGTGTCGAAAAATACGACTGAGGTAAGTTGACGTCAGACAGGCGGCCGGTCGTAAAAACGCAGCCAAATCATGTGACAGCATGTTTATAACATGTTGTGCCGGCCCCGCTTAAAGTGCGATAAGGTCAGGAAGATGATGATGATGACTCTATTGCCATCTTTGTCTTTATCTATCATATTTCAACATTCCAATTCTTTCATTTTACACGCAGGTCTATGTTGTTGTCCTAGATATTCTTACAATTACTTTTCCAATTATGTCACAATTACAGCATCATGCTTATGATTTAAAGGATGAATTATACTTTGATGACTGTTTTAGTCTTGGTCTTTCGTCAATCAACCCTTGGGCCCTGTCATTATATCAAAACTAATTTTTGGTATTGTTTTATTTATTCATCATTACTATTACTTATGTTTTACCTTACTACTGATATATTGGACTGAATACGTAGAACGCATTGTTACTTCCATCAAATTTGTTCTGTGTGGAGTATAGTAGTAACATTAACTTATTTTCCAGTCCAATATGGATAGTCAACTACAAACCAAAGTATTTCAATGGTCAATTGATGAAATACAATCTCAATTGCCCGTTAAACCAAACGATGTTGCCACTATTGTAATGAAACTGTATGGCGAAGCAGATTTTTTGGACTTGGGAGGTGTCGGTGAAAATATATTTCCTAATAGTTTGACGTCGAACTATCCTTCTCGAGTAGGCTCTCCGATACCACACGCTCAGACATCTTTGCCTACACAAAGCTCGAATCCTCAAAATTCTCTAAGCAGTGGTCTTATTGTAAATAGGACATCCGGAAGTTTTAGGTAATGTAATACTTTATTACGTCTTTTGTTGCATCTTAAACAAAACTTATCCCTTATTCGTTTATTTGAAGCTGAAACAGATTATCATTAGATAATCTGTTATTAATTTATATTAAGTAAAATAAATTAATTAAGGGAAAACATAAATTGTCTTTACTTACCCGAAAATAAAAGTCTATTAGTTTTTTTTATAATTTAGGATCCATTACATAATATCATTATTTGTCTTCACTAAAAATATATATTTACTAAAAAGTAAGATTATTTGTTATGGAATTAGAGTATTATCTATTTAATAAATTTATTCAAATAAGAATATAAATGTTTTAGATCTACCAATTCTCAGGCTACCAGTTGGTCTGCGCCGATTTCTATCATGCCACCGTCTCGAGGAAGACAAATTGAAGCACAGGTAATAATGTTATTGACCCTTACTATTATTTATGTTTTAGAACTAATGAATTCTAATTTTAATGAGATTTATAATTTATAATTTTTTCTTTCTTGGAACTGAAAGTGTATTTCTAACAAAATAATTTAAATTTTTGAGATCAAACAATAGATAAAAGTTGATGATTTTTGGGTATATTTTTATGTACGAATCACATTTTTTTTCTAATTTTAATAACTTTTAAATTCTAATAAATACTAAATTATTTAACATATATTTCTTTTTCTATTTTTAAAGAAGAAAGTGAATCTTTAAGTAATCCTTAAATTTGAATTTATTTTAGTCAAATTATTTGTCTTAAAGTCTGACATTAATTTTTTTTGAAAATATATAAAATAATCATCATTTGTTTATAAATAAATAAAAATTTATGTATGTTAATTTTCTTTTACAGATTATAATAAGATATTCAGGCGGAGCAGATAAAGAGACTCACTGCCGGCAGTCTACCCTCCAGATGAATCTCGAATTATTGCCAAGTGTATCCATCACGCACTGGGATGTGTTACCAGCAGAAATGTAAGGTTAAGGATTATATAGTATTGCCGTGATAAATAACTCGCGTACGAGTAAATACAGTAAAGAATTAGTAAAAATCATATTATCTTTATTAATACGTTGTTTGAGATACAAAGTGATGCATGTTGTACCAAAGATAATTATTAACCATGATGCAAAACTTAAGGGGCGTTGCATAGGGCATATAGTTGAAAGAATTTATGAGTTTTGCGGTTCTAACTTGTTAAATGACGACTGCACCATAAATTAATAGTTCATACTTTAAATTAGGACTATCAACCGATCTTGCGTTCCTTTTTATCCTCAGCGGCTTTTTGATATTCACTTGGACTAAGCATCTCATTCACGATTACTTCTCTATAACTATCGTTCTTTGGTAAAATGGACAACACAAAAACTTCAGCTATTTGATCGGATCCAGTAGTTATCGTTACTTTTTTAAATAGTCACTCCTATTATTAGAAACTCGCTTCCAGTAAAGGATTACCAATACATCTGGCAATCCCAGTAACTTAACATCAAATTAGCTTCGCATAATAATAGGTCGGTAATTCTAGTTATTTTCAACTCTATTTAAAGTATAATAATAATAATAATGTTTATTTCTGTTCATGCTTAAAATTAATAACAGGGTATTGAGACCTTCTAGTAAGCATGACAATGCCTGTATCAGACGAATCTCGCTCTTCAATAACAATAGTAATAAGCTTACATGGTTTTTTTTTTACTATTCATATAACATTTATATATCTATAAAATTTATATTGATATATCTATCTATAATTATTGTTGTATTTAGTTGGATGTGGTGTTTGCGTGCGTGTGTGTGTGTGTGTGTGTTTGTGTGTGTGTGTATGTGTGTGTGTGTGTTTCTTCATAATCATATATAAGTTACATGTGTCATAAAAGTTTTATTTATTTATTTATTTATTTTCTTCACCATTATAAGTCTGGTTCCAGTAGAGCTTCTGTTTCCTCATAATTTAGTACTTTTACCCATACGTTTAATATTTTTTTGCATTAATATAAAGTTTTAGAGTAAATGCAGGTTTTTTTATTTATTTTGTATAAGATTTTATAAGATTTTTTATAAGATTTGTATAAGATTTTTTTACATTCTCCTTTCCACAGTCCAAGCCAGCTGTATCTAGTGTTAGATATAACGAATCTCACTAATGAAGAGATAGACTTCTACTATGCGTCGAATAGACATATTTTGATTGAAAGCAAAGAATCTCGCAGAGTGCCTGTGCCGCTCGACAGGTGCCCCTTTACGGTTGCACCCATCAAAATTGACGATGGTAAGTAACATAAAAAAAAGTATACATTTATTTTTACTTTATTGTATACTCTTTATGGTACACCAAAAAGAAATAACAATAAAAACTGCATAACAGAAGTCGATACAGATCTACACAATTTAATACAAAAGTAATGAAAATATTATTTCCCTCTAATCCGCGATAAAAGAAAACATATGTAATGCTACATGTAGAGTATACTATCAGTTCTCATACCAGATACATGCAGAATCGCTTTTCGATTTTGTCGCGGAGTCCTGTGATGCTTCAGTTATGGGACGAAATGATTTTTGAGATTGTGATAGTGAATGTGTACAGTGCATGTGTATTGTTGTTTTATTGGTGGTAGGAAGTGCATAAGTTTTTACGAGTTCTGCATCATAATCATCGTCATCAAATTGAAGTGGATGATAAAAATGCCTGGATTTGAAAAATCCTTTAAGCTACATACAATACTGCGGTTAATAATGTAAAATTTAAAATGTTTAAAAGATTGACCGCGGTTTAATAATGTAAAATTGAAAATGTTTAAAATATTGACCGCCGAGTTTCTTTCTGGTTCTTCTCAGTAAGAGCAACATTCCGTACCAGTTCTAGCTTTATTAATTAAATTGATCCTTGACGATTCAAAAGTGGCTGAAAGACCTTATTTGAATAAAAAGATATTTTATGATTTGAAAGTAAGCAACGTAGTTTTGTATCACGTCAATATTTTGCTTTCATCGTTCTTTAAGTCCTTTTTTTCAGATTCAATAGAACCAAAATCCATAAGTACAGGAACATCGACTAATAGTTTAGAACTAATGTGTTCGGAACATTTAACAAAGAACGTAGATCTTCGTTGGCATCTATTACAGTCGAATATAATGGGACGGGCCTCAGTCAAAGGCATCACACTATCGCAAACAATGATGGATATAGTAAGGATGTCGCCATTAAACTGGGGTAAGATATAATACTCGTAAACCTCTATAACTACTTATTTTATACATATTAAATAGTACTAGATTGAGATACATTTGGTACAATGTACTATGAACTTCATTCTTCTTCCTGCACTTATACCACTCTTAGTGAGATACAATATGTTAAAAACATGTTGTTACATGATTTGGCTACGTATTTCACGACCGGCCGTCTGTCTGACATCAATTTACCTTAGTCGTATTTTACGACACCTCGGTAAGAAAGAGGGTGGTCAATTCTACTTAAACGGAAACCACACGGCGGGTCAACTTAACTTAGTCGCCTTTTGACGTAACCTCGGTAAGAAATGAGGGTGATACTATTTATCTAGTCAGTCGGATACCACATGGCGTTTCATTATTCATTAAAATAAAAAGCCTCCTATTTAGCTCTAATTATGACTTGATGCGTTAAAGATCTTATAGTTTTATTTAAGAAAAAACACATGACGTGATTCATCCGAAAAATTAAACTTAATTTTTAAAAAGAGACAGTAATTTGTAATATACTTTTTTTTACAAATTAGTGTCTGCAATATAGAATTTATTTATTGTAATATGAATGCTAAAGTGTGGCTCTTACAAGCTTTCGTGGGTAGTCCATTGAACAAATATATATGGGAGTATATAACATATATGATAAAAAATCCCATTTTTTTACACGAAAAAGGAAAAATATGTGCTATATTGCAATATAACACAGCCAGAAGTAAGAAATCTTTGAAAATACCTATAAAAAGACTATAATCAATAAGGAAACATTATTTGATTACGTGCTATAAATACTGCACCTTAGTATACATACATTATTGTGTAAGTTTCATACACAAGCACCTCTGTGCTTCCCATTTTATCACTACATATTATAAAATAAAGTCCCTATATCCCTATGTACGCATAAAACTTTAAAACTACGCAACAGATTTTGATGCGGTTTTTTTTAATAGATAAAGTGATTCCAGAGGAAGGTTTGTACGTATAATAACATTCAATACGGAGTAGTGAAATACTTTAATGTTTGAGGTTTCTGTAAATAATTACATTTTTTTCCGCTTACATTGCAAACGCAGGCTAAACCCTACGAGATTTATCAAAATAATGTACTAAGTATTTGTAAACCTTCAAAAGGTCTACAGAAAAGTCCGCGATGGTATATGTCTATCTCTTATGGATAACCCACTATAGCATTTTTTGTCATTTAGTTTTTATGAAAAATAGTGCCTTATTTTTGAAGCAATTTTTATACAATACAGCATTAATCCTTATCCAGTTAAGTACCTTAAATAAATAGTTGATTTAATATAGATCAATATGGCCGTTAACAGCATGTAATTTAAGTGAACATTTTCGGAGATATTACAGATTTAAAATGCCGTGAGGAGGCCGCGTTTCGCCCTTCGACTTTAGCAGCTATGTCCCTCTTTCAAGAGTTTGTTTAAAGACATTCTGTAATTAATTGTAAAAATAAAATACATAGGGAAAATGTAAAAGTAAATAAGTAAAAATGTACTATATGAATTTAGATATTCCAAAGATTCCAGGAAATCTTCTTGGTATAGGGAAAGGAGATTGTTTTTCTCCAAATTTAACGCATGCGGGCCACGGGCAGTAATGAATAAATCAAAACTACACGATCGATTTTAATCATTTTTTTTACACTCACTGACATGGGATATATATTTTATACCCGTGCGAAGCAGGGGCAGGCCGCTAGTTATAATTAAAACATTATTTTTAATTCCTTAGAAGTGAGTTTAAATAAACAATGTGTTAAACCTCAAGAAGAGTACAACTGCATAGCTGGTGAATGTCTTTCTCTGGGCGTGGCTGTACGGAACCATCTTGACCGGCCGCTGCACAAGCTTTGTATCTCAGTGCAATTCTACCAGGACTACAATAATGGCGTGCTCAATTACAAGCTGGACAATCGAGTCGCCACTGCTGGCAATAATAAGTAAGCCTATACATTTCACCAAAAATATATAAGTATTATTTGTTAACTTCTTTTATATGAAAAATAATAATAATAAATAAATAAATATATGGGACACAAACACGGTCATCAGTCCCCAAAGTAAGTAACTTCATACTTGCGTTATAGTAGACAGACAACTGGTGGATATATACTTATATATTTTTTAAATACATATATACAAAATGATTATATAAATCATTAAACGTTACGTTCCCTTTGTAATACCTTGATAATAGTGAATAATACTGAACTTATCTTTCAGTCCGTTATTTAAAATCATCTCTGCCTTCCAACCTTAATATTTTATATATTTGCTGACATTTTAAAATTCATACTTAAAATTTTCGATTACTAATCGAAACAAAAGTTGGAGCAGCTTGTGTAATATAAAAATAATATACAATTATATTTTAGCGCAATAATTTTTTTCTATTTTATTTTTAAATTATAAGTAATGTTAAAATTTATTATCTGTATTGCAGAGTTGTGCTGGCAACACTATTGGAATCGGCGAAAGCATTTCATGAATGCACCGTCGTATTTTTGACGCCTGGGGAATATAAAATAGATATCCAGTGTTCAACGACGGAACCGATATTGGATGAAACAATTATTAAAGATAATCAACCCAGTGTTCAGTCGTGTGCGGGTGAAGTCAGTCATGTTTGGAGGTTCATCCCCGCAGTAGCTATAAGTGTCACAGATTAAAATAAAACAAAGTTGAATTACATATTATTTATTCAATGTTAATCTTATAATTCGAACATTTATATTTACTTTTGTAAATTGCATTATTAAATATAAATTATTTAAAACTAAATGTATGTGTTATTTTTATTTGAAAATTAAAATAATATATAGATTGTCCTTTTCGTGAGTTTATATGATGTCTTAAGCGTTTCAAATTAGCGAGCAGTTAAGGAGTGTTTACGATGCCCTTATAATGTATTAATTAGTTCAAGTGAATATTACAGATGGGCATGCATAGATTTACTATACTACGAATGTATTATATACATTTGTAGTATAGTAAATGTATTTGATGCCTCCACTATGAAATGAAGGAACCGATATTAAACGATACTATGTATTTTTAAAGATATACATTCAGTTGAACAGCAGATTAATCGTAAAAACTAATATATTTACCATTTTTCTTCATTAATATATAATATGTATATGTGTAATTAATATATTATATGCTAGTATAAACATAATTTGGGATTTGAAATCCGTCTGGCTACCAAAAGGTCGAAAATAATTAAGAAAAAATCATTCAAAACTCTATTGATCACATCACTGACTGATTATGAGATTTATGATTCACTTTGTACTTATTTAATTGTTTTCTGGATTCTTCGTTTGTATATAATATGTGCCGAAAATAAAACCACTACAGCAGTATGTACGTTCGTAGTTTAGTCAATAGTCACACTTTGGTTACGAGTCTATGGTTTGGTAAGGCGGTATGGTCAACGTCAACGACCTTAGCCTGCTCGTTTAAACTTTAAACACGAGCGAATGAAACAAAAAATTGTCTATGGTTTGGTACCGATTATAAAATATAAATAAATTGTAATTATTTATCAACTTGAAACCTACCTCAAGTTAAATCAATATTTCACAAGTTTATCAAGTTGAATTATGTCACACACGCATTGCGCTGTGCTGGGATGTAAAATAAGTATTTTTAATAAACCAATTGGCATCTACTTTCACCCGTAAGATATTGAGAACAAATATATTTTAAGGATTTAATTTACAACTTTGTGCAAAATTTGAATCTTAAGTAAATCTTTATACTTTTTACTTAGTAAAACTTGGCGTACATAGAATTTAATATTTCTTGTATGTTTGAAAACAATTATGTACCAGAAAACCACAAATAAATATGTACAGCCTCATGAGACCAGAAATCTTTATCCATCTTTTTCCTATTAAATAATAGGGACAAATGTTTCAACTACCTATAAATAAACGTTTTTAGCGGCAGTGGTCACTAATTACAAGTTATTGCGACTGTAATAATTCATTCGACCTTTGAAAGAGTCTGAAGTTCATTTTTCTTATTTTTTCAATTACATATAACAAATTTGAATATGTATAAATTATGATGTACCTTTTTTTAAAGCTGTCCAGTCTCAAATGAAATGAGAAGTAAATGGCTGCATGCGTTAAAAAATAAATGTCCTCTGCTTGACTGGTCTAAAAGTCGCATTTGCTCAAAGCACTTTGAACATAAATATTTTGACTCTCAAAGGAAACTTAAGGGTAATGCTGTGCCTACACTCTTTCCAAATGTTATGAAATTTCAAAATGTAAGTATAAAAAGTGTGTTTACAGATTTAAAACAAAATTATTCCACTCAGTAACTATTTAGTCAAAAGTAAGAGCAAAATAATTTTAATATTACTTTTGTATAATGGATCTCTGCAAAATAACGCCTAATTCTATTAATTAACTATTTAGTCAATAAATTACACAAACAAATTGAGGATAAATTTTTAATTACTTTGAAATATAATTGTACATTTTGGTAGTCTTTATGTAATCAAAATTTTACTTATATAAAAATATTTATTACTTTTTAAAATTGTTTGATTGAATTATTGATTTTTCAGTACACTGAATACCCATCCAAGGATAAAGTAAACAAATTACTTAATAAACTTACTCAGACAGAACTTTTAAATGATATAAAAAACAGTCTAAGTAAATTTAAGGAACCAGCAAATTTTGATAACATAGTGACAGATGAACTGAAATGTAAACCTGATGCCACTACAGAAACTCAATTATGGCTGTTAATCAAGAAACAGAATCATTTAAATACAAGATTATTAGAACTTGTTGCTCAGAACAAAAAGCATGAAGATGTTTTACAAAAAAATATGGAAGAATCTAGAAGTTCAAAGAAAGACATGGACCAGAACATAGAAACATACAAATATATTGTAAAATGTCTTCAAGAAAAACTGGTAAATCTTGAGGAGCAAATTGAAATATTAACTGCAGTAGAATCAAGATGATTGAAGGAATTTATATTATATAAAGGGAATGAATAATACAAGGCTATTTTCATGATAATTCATTATAATTTTTGCTATACATGATCCTAATTAAAATCATACAAGTTTAAGAATTGTCAGTCTATATAAATGTTACAAATAAATAAATTGTACTAGCATGTAGGACGGATGTTTTAGGTTCAGTCTTGAAATTACTTTTTTCGTAATTGTTTTTCTAATATCTCACGTAGTTTGCCTTTTTTATTTGTCTTGTCTGATAGATGCCTACCTAAAGGTATTAATTCCATTTGTTGCAAACGTTGTCTAAATCTCTGATAAAATTCCAAAACATCAGTATTAGCCCAAACATGACGAGAATCAAAATCTAAAACTCTTAATGTGTCTAAGCTTTGTGCTCTACTTAGAGCTACATAGGCCTGACCAGCTTCAAATATCTTAGCTAGAGACATTTCTACACAATCCAAAGTGAGCCCTTGTGACTTGTGTATAGAAAATGCCCATGCTAAATTAAGAGGTATTTGTCGGCGACAAAGTAAAATACCATTGCTATTTTTTACATACCAGCGTTCAGTTCTAGCTGTATACTCTTTTTTATTTTTAAATCTGACAACAGGAAATCCTTCTTCAAACCGTACAACAATGCCTCTGGCTCCATTTACTAAGCCTGCATTAACGTTGATATTTTTAAGTAACATGACTTGTGCACCTAATTTTAACAATAACTTTGACGGCACAATCGTTTGCATATCAAGAGTAGAAGTAGCATTATCACTATCTTGTGCTGTAAATAGTTTTTCTTCACCATTCAACTCTTGCAATTTTGTATTATTAATCATTTTAGAGTCATTAGTATGAGAACATAATCTTGTAGCTAGAATGCCATCACTTTCAATTTTCTGTGATGCAGTTTGTACAAGTCTGTCACTGATTTCCTTTGTAACTCTACCTATTCGTATACTATTGAGAATTGAAATAAATTCTTGATCAGTCTGCCTGTGAACTTCTTTTAACTCAAAACACAGTTCAATACATTTATCCCAACAAGATGTCTGAAAGCAAAATCTTTTACTTGTTTTTCCTTTATCCACAACTGGTGGAAGTTGTAAGAAATCTCCACACAGAATAAGCTGAATACCACCAAAGGGTTTGTCATTCTTTCGAACATATCTTGCAACTGCTTCAACTTTCTGTAACAATATTTTTTTTATGACTGGACAGCTATGTATCAAGAGTATTGGTAAAAAAAATATTAACAAAACTTATGAACTTATACAGTAACAGATATAAATACAACTTGAAATGAAATTGAAACATTCATGTTTACAATATCAAAAGCCAGTTAAGGAAAAAACATAAAAGTAACAGCCTGTTTCATTCCCACTCCTGCTGGGCATAGGCTTTCCATTTCTGAAGAGAAGGGTTGAAGCTAAGACCTACCACGGTGCTCCAATGTAGATTGGTAGCTTATATATATGCAGATTTCTTCACGATTTTTTGCTTTACCAAACAGCATATAATAAATGGTATTTTTCAATTAGAGACATACATAAGTTTTAAAAGAAAAAATTATTCATGCATGCTCAGGGTTTGAACTCCCCAACCCCTTAAAAAAGTTGCACAGTCTCACTTATGGGCTCACAGTCTCACAGTAAAAAACATACAAACCTCAAAATAGGATCCATCAACCATAGATATTTCATCTATGATGAGATGTTTGCATTTTCTCCACTTTTGTGCTACTAATGGTGTTTTTATGGCTCTCTCACAGACTTTCTCTAAAGACCCACTACCATCCCCAATCCCAGCAAATGCATGAAGAGTGGTTCCACCTTAAAATTAATAATAGGTAATATGACTATATGTTATTATTAATGCGTTTGATGTGTACCACTCACTCTTCCACTCAGGATTCCAATAAAAAGTCTTATAGTAAAGTAAAATATATTGTTGTCTATGAAAAATATGACTCTCAAATATGAATAAAAAAACAAATACTGTAATGATCTTTATTAAAAATTACTTTTATTTCTACATGATTCTTTTATAGCTTGACAATATATGTCAAGATTTTCTACATTAAATACATATAACAAAAAACATTTAGGTATCTAAGCATTAAATATCATTTTAAAAAAACATATTAAACATACCAATATGACATGCAGCAACACCTGTAGATGCTGTAGGCATAGTTACATCAGGTGGTAAAGCTGCAACTATTCTTTTTAAAAGAAAACTTTTCCCTGTGCCTGCAGAGCCAGTGAAAAATATATTTTTCCCACTAAGACATGCTTCTAACACCCTTTGTTGTTCCACATTCAAAGAACTAGATGTTAAAGGTGAAGGAGAGTATAATTTTTTGGGAGCGGGGCCCCTATTTATATCCTCTAATTTTCGTTTTTTAGATGGTGGCGACGGTGTTGTAGTTGTTGCTTTACCTATTTTACTTTTAGCTTTACACAAATCGGCAACTGTAACAGGGCTGATATCCTCATAAGCTTGCGTCTTACCACTTAATAATTTGGTTCGCATGACCTTTTTAGGTGTTCTATTATCTGGATTATCTTTATCGCCAGTAATTTTCACAAATATAGTCCGTAAAAATGAGACTAAATTCGTTGGAGGTGCATTTGATATGAATAATGTACAGCCCACTTCTTGAAATATAATACTCGATTTACCCTCAGCCATAAACTTTTTAAAAACGTTTATACTTTTGACAGCTAATCTAATTGGTGCGTGTTTTTCGCTAGTAACTTCCACAAACATTTCGCGAAACTCATTTCGAATCAGCCTTAAAGAAGCGGTTTTATAATTTACTTTTCTACTAATAGATCCATGCATCGTCCACTCTAATGTTACGGCACACGATAGAAAAGAGTCTGCTGAATCCATTATAAGAGAAAAACAGTTCACTTTAATTCATACTTTTACATTTATAAAATAACATACATGCGCGCCTAAAATAACTTTCGCCACGCGACCACAGGAAAATATTAGAGGTGAGGCGTATTTATCGGAACAGGTATAAATACTAAGTACTAAAATGTAACAGCCTGGAACAGGTACGCAAGTTCTCAAATATTAGCGATGAGTATTTTATACTCCCTGTGACAAAATACTCCCTGTTACAAAATACTCATCTAGTATTTTATACTCCCTGTGACAAAATACTCCCTGTTACAAAATACTCCCTGTTACAAAATACTCCCTGTTACAAAATACTCCCTGTTACAAAATACTCATCTAGTATTTTATACTCCCTGTGACAAAATACTCATCTAGTATTTTGTAACAGGTATAAAATAATAGGCCTCGCAGGGACGCGTATAAAAATACTAGGCTAGTATTTATGACACCTGTTCCCAAATACTATGTAGGCGTCTCACTTCAATTACATAAAAAGAAAAGAGAAGCGTGTTGCATTCTTTATCACTTTTGTTTTTACGGTAATATTCATTAGAATGAAAGAAATAGAAGACGTATGCGGCGCTGCTATTACATTCAGTATAAGAAAATATATTTTAATTTTATAATTAATAATTATATCATCTGAAGAGTCGAACAGTACTTTGTTTTTTTTCTCAAAAAAGTGTTTGAGAAAAAAACTAAAAAACTTTGAACTTATAAGTTTCGAGAATTGGCGTGTCACAAAAAAAGTGCCAAAATTTTTTTACTTATTAAATATTTCTCAATATCAGTACCAATAAATAATTAATGAGTATTATATTGCTTCTTTTAATTTTTATTTGTTGCGGGATTGTAAGTCGGAATAAAAAAATTATATGCAGTTTATAGATTACAAAGATAGACATTCAATTTTACACCATAACAGTTACAGTCAAAGATTAATTTTGTATAGCACTTTTTTTCAACTGTTCTTTTAAACATACTATTTTCAACTTTCCATAACAAATGCAAAGTCTATTGTTTGGTTTACAAATGACAAAAAGAAAGGTAAAGGAGAGTGCCAGAATTCATTTGAAGAAAAACCTTTGGGCCCAGACGTTACGTCGTAATTTTTTAGTTGTTAAATAGAAAAATATTTATCTTAGTATCAATTATTATTTTATTACATGTCTATGGGGGAAATACTCCGTGTAGTATCCGGCTGAGTAGAATAGACCGTCCTCATTTATAACCGAAGTGTCGACAAAACACATTCATAATTTGACTGGCCCGTTAGAGCAGTGGGTAGTGACCCTACCTTCAGCTCCGCGGGTCGCGGGTTCGATTCCCACCGAGGGCCAACATTTTCTATAAATGAATTTGTTGGTCTTTGAGCCTGGGTGTATATATGTATTTAAGTATGTATTTAAAAAATATATAAATATATATTCACCAGTTGTCTGTCTACCATAACACAAGTATTAAGTTACTTACTTTGGGGACGGACGACCGTGTGTGTAAGTGTCCCATATATTTATTTATTTATTTATTATTATTTATTATTATTTATTATAACCATAGATTACCAACTGCATAAGTTTAAGTACGAAACGAATAACTAATAAATGTAGGGATGTGAAAAAATAATAAATTTTTAAAATAATCGATTTTTTTTCAAAAGTAATGCGGTAGTGAATGAGTTCTTACAAATTCTGCATGTATCAGGTATGAGAACGAATAGTACACTCTACATTTAGCATTACATATATTTTCTTTTACCGCGGATTATAACAAAATAATATTCTCATTACTTTTGTATTATGGACCTCCGCAAAGTACAGCCTAATTCTATTAACGATTTTTTTTTAATAATTGATTTTCAATAATCGATCATCTTAATTATTTTTCTTTTTTACTATTTTCTTTGTTTTTTAAGATTAGATATGCATTGTTTGATGAAACCAATGTAGCCTAATTACACATTTGAATCGAATTTTTAAATTTGAACAAACAGCGCATCTGTTATTATTTCTCGGTAGTTTTCCACTTTTATTAGCTTTTATTGTAATTATTTTTAATTATTATTAATTTTATATAAAAATCAATTATTTATAAATCGATATTTCTACTCCATGTCACATTCCTAAATAAATACCATAATAGTTTTATAGTTAGTAATCTATGATGATGATTATATGACTTAATGACTTTTTTTTTTGATCCCACAGAGTTTAGGATCGTAGGCCATACAGCCAAAGTAAAAATATTTTATTTCTATGCATCAATTTTAATCAATGAGGAATAAAATTATTGTTAAAAAAAGTCAAGCTTATATATTTTAAGATACCTATTTTAAATTATTATTTGATAAAAACGTTATTTAAGAATTATTTGTATTTTTTATCTTATTTGTTTAAAACCGTTGGAATCCAGCATGATATAGGTATATTTAAAAAAGCAACAAGTTAACAATTACGATACGTTCCACTTTAGGAAACTTTTTCAATACTATAATATTGCTATTAAATAAGTTTTCAAGCACATTCACATTGAAAGTTTATAATGTTTATAGAGAAATTTAATGTGGAAAATTATTTTTTTATGTAATTTTGGGTTTCTGAAACAATTAGGCCCAATTCTGGCACCCTCCTTTAAGTATTTGTGGTTTTTATTAAATATTTCTTACTCAAACTTTTGTCATCTCTCTTACTTTGATTTGAAAATTCTATACTTACGTGTGTTTTGAAAATTTTTAGTAAAGTAAAGTAATACACATAAGTATGTGGTATAGATAGATGCATTGAAAATATCATATGTAATGTTTCAGGCCACCTAAATAGGTACTAAATTCTTATATTACCTAGTATTTTGTAACAGGTATTTGTCACAGGTATTTTTAAGTCACAGTCACAGTGATACTTAGTATTTGGTTTTGCCTAGTACGACCCAACCCTAGAAAATATCAAACAAAACAATTGACATTTGAAAGCCACAGATTAACAATAAAAAAGGATGATTGACCATAGAGTGTCATAGAGTTATTATATATTGAGCAGGGTACCCATTAGTAAGTAGACCTGTGCGTGTGCGAGTATCCAACATATTATAATAAAAGAGGAAAGATGAGGGACCCATACTTATGTTTGGCGAATCACGAATAAAAAAGAGAGATATCATTGCCTTACTTTTTTTTTTCGATGGGCACGTTTTAAACCGGCTCTCTGAGTCTCATATTACTTTATATGGAGTGCAGGAACTAGAGAGAGAAACATGTATTTGTCAAATAGTAAGCCGATTACCTCCATTCGGATACAAAAACTCTCATTGACACGCAAAACTAAGCTGATCGCAATAAAAAGAGATTAAAAGTTTTGAAATATTGATATAGACTTGAGAAATATTGCAACTACATTAAACATACAAAAACTGAAGCAAATATCACACCTTTCACATTTATGTATTGTTATTTCGATTATTTCGTATGATTATATAAAATCAATCAATCATTTTAAACTCGCATTTTGATCGACAAGATAAAACACATTACTAAATGTGTTTTATATAATGTCGTCAATCCTATCCTATCCTACAAGAAGTAGAATAGGATTGGATTGACGACACTATATTAGTAAGATACTAAGATTATAAATGCGAAAGTTTGTGATTATGGATATATGTTTGTTACTCGTTCACGGCGAATCCGCTAAACCAATATCGAATTTTGGCACAATTATTCCTTATACACCGGAATAGCATATAGGCTATTCCAATCAACCTACCACGCGACAACAGTTCACGTGAAAGATGTCGCGGTCGAAAGCTAGTTACTTATAAATCACACAGAACGTAGTTTTCACAACGGAATGACTTTGAACTTCGTATGAAGCCTATATTTGCTAAGTAGCCCTTGTATTTTTTTTTATAAATATGCAGGAAAATGGTCGTCCTTCCCAAGCTCAGTAATGTAATATTACGTTATGGGTGATACATAACTGGTAAGTAAATAAATACTTGAATACATAAAACTGAAGAATCAATAAGTTTTTGATAAATTTTGTTAGCCCTCGGCGGGAATCGGATCCTTTATCCGCGGAACTAAAGCCCGGGTCACTGCCACCTACACCAAAGTCAAATTGCATGTGCTGATTTAAAAAATATTTTAAACAACTATAGTTATTTTTTCTGCCTCTAAATATCCTTTTCTAGAAAATGCATTACACATTTACATGTATTTAGGTGTACATAATGATCCTTATAATGGTATATTTATATTTACTTCTGACAGCGTGTTTATCTTTAGACGCTTTTACGTGCTGGCGATGAATTATTAGCTGTCGGTTAAATGACAGCTTGTCTCCGGCAACTAAACAAAATTGTATAGTACACTAATATTGAAACGATCTACCTCCCTATCCGCTAAAATCATTAATTGAATCGGGACGTCAACTTATATTACCTATAAATGTACCGAGTGGTATCCGGTTAAGTAGAATAGACTACCCTCTCTCTTACCGAGGTGTCGTAAAATACGACTAAGGTAAGTTGATATCAGGCAGGCGGCCGGTCGTAAAATACGTAGCCAAATCATGTGACAATATATTTATGTTGTGCCAACCCCACTTAGAGTGGAATAAGGGCAGACAGATGATGATGAATTTATTTTTTGTCACCGGTTGTTGGTGTCTTCAAAGTTTGAATTTAATTTCTTAAAGCTCATAATAGATCAAAATTAAGTTAATAAGTAATTAAGTTTAGTTAAAACATATATACGTACAAACAGTTAAAACGAATATAAAGCGGGTAATAATTAAGACATCAGGATATTTACAATTAAATAAATATAAGGGAATCCCCAAAGTACGTGTACTTGTGTTATGGATTACAGGCAACTGGTAAACATACAGATATATAAATTTTAAATACATAAATACAAATTCACACCCAGGCTTGAAGAACTTTGCGGCGACCGCATTTGTGTCACTTATAAACGGAAAAAGTAGCCATGAAATAACTTTTATAGAATACAAAACCGACCAATTAGTCATTAAATACATTAAACAGTGCTAATGATTTTTATGGATGATCAAATTTATTGGGGATACTATTTATTAGTAAGTGTTTCTATTTAGTAGTAGGTGTTGGTATACCCCCTAAAGCTTGATGCCTCAATTATGATAAATAAATAAATAAATACATGGGACACTTACACACACGGTTGTCACTTGTCCGTCCCCAAAGTAAGTAACTTAATACTGGGTGTAATGGTAGACAAACAGCTGGCTAATATAGACTTATATGTTTTTAAATACATATTAAATACAAATATACACCCAGGCTCGAAGACCAATAAATTAATTTATAGAAAATGTTGGCCCTCGGTGGGATCGAACCCGCGACCCGTGGAGCTGAAGGCAGGGTCACTGCCCACTGCACCAACGGGCCAGTCTATGATAGTACAATGTCGTGAAGAAACATTTGAAATATATCTTTTCAAAACCGTTATTTAGTTATAACATTTCTTTTTCTTTCTTCTTCAAGCCGAGTTATCAGGACGATAGTGGTCAATGTTTATCGATTTAAAACGGGAAACACTTCATAATACAAAAGGTATCTCGACATAAACAAATATAGTTATATATATTGTTAGTACTTTTTTTGGATGGAATACTATTCATGTAGAATTAACAGGATTTATATACCCTTTATATTATTCCGGTGTATAAGGAATAATTCCGCGAAATTTCATCGATATTGGTTCAGCGGATTCGTCGTGAAAGAGTAAAACAAACTCAAAAATTTCGCATTTATAATATTAGTAGGTATGAATCGATTGCATACAAAGAGGCGAAAATATAATAAACTTTATATTCACACACAATGTTGACAAGTGTAACAACGTGAAGGCGAATTTAGGACAAAATGTATTCCTATATTTTAATAATTTGACGCGATTGTTATTAGTGTTGCAGTAATAATATTTTATTACATGCGAAAATTGAACGGAAGGCCGTCCTAAAAGTATCAACGCCGCATGATTTCAAAGTAAATATACTTATTTTCGTGATCATTTGGAAATATTTAGCGATGAAAGAGATAGAGTCAATACGTAGTGATTATTCGCAAAATATCCATTTTATTTTGTTGATATCCGGTAGTCAAATAACGACACAGTATCAAATTATTGTAAATGGATTGCATAGAGATATTTATACTAATATATGAAGCTGAAGAGTTTGTTTGAACAAGTGTGAACGCGCTAATCTCAGGAACTACTGGACGGATTTCAAAAATTCTTTGAGTGTTTGTCAGTCCATTTATCACGAAGGCTATAGACATATAACATCACGCTAAGATGAATAGGAGAGGAGCAGCAAATAAAAAATTAAAACGAAAACGGCATAAAGCTTTCCTTGCGTGCGCTAAGTAAACGGAGAAAATTATTCAAAAATCTCTTATAATTAACTTACGATACCTTCTTTTATATTAGAAAATTTCAATATATATACCACACAAGATTTACATATGCCGTTTTGAAGAAGTAATGAAATGGGACAATCAAATATGGTTCAATTTTTATCTCTATAAAACTCGCACATGGCTCAATAAGCTTATATTTTATAAATAAACTAGCGGCCTGCCCCTGCTTCGCACGGGTATAAAATATATATCCCATGTCAGTCAGTGTAAAAAAAATGATTAAAATCGATCCAGTTGTTTTGATTTATTTATTACTGCCCGTGGCCGTAGCGTTAAATTTGGTGAAAAACAATTTCCTTTCCCTATACCAAGAAGATTTCCTGCTATCTTTGGAATATCTAAATTCATATAGTACATTATTACTTATTTACTTTTATATTTTACCTTTGTATTTTATTTTTACAATTAATTACAGAATGTCTTTAAACAAACTCTTGAAAGAGCGACATCGCTGCTAAAGTCGAAGTGTTATAAGGGCGAAGCGCGGCCTCCTCACGGCATTTTAAATCTGTAATATCTCCGAAAATGTTCACTTAAATTACATGCTGTAAACGGCTATATTGATCTATATTAAATCAACAATTTATTTAAGGTACTCAATTGGATAAGGATTAATGCTGTATTGTATAAGAATCGCTTCAAAAATAAGGCATTATTTTTCGTAAAAAGTGAACGACAAAAAATGCTTTAGTGGGTTATCCATAAAAATTAGACATATACCATCGCGGACTTTTCTGTAGACCTTTTCAAGATGTACCAATACTTAGTACATTATTTTGATAAATCTCGTAGGGTTTACAGTTTAGACGGGTTGGCCGACGGGTTGGCCGACGGGTTCGCCGACGGGTTCGCCGACGGGTTCGCCGACGGGTTGGCCGACGGGTTGGTCGACCGGTTGGTCGACCGGTTGGTCGACGGGTTGGCCGACGGGTTGGCCGACGGGTTGGCCGACGGGTTGGCCGACGGGTTCGCCGACGGGTTGGCCGACGGGTTCGCCGACGGGTTCGCCGACGGGTTCGCCGACGGGTTGGCCGACGGGTTGGTCGACGGGTTGGTCGATGGGTTCGCCGACGGGTTCGCCGACGGGTTCGCCGACGGGTTGGCCGACGGGTTGGTCGACCGGTTGGTCGACCGGTTGGTCGACGGGCTGGTCGACCGGCTGGTCGACGGGTTGGCCGACGGGTTGGCCGACGGGTTGGCCGACGGGTTGGCTGACGGGTTGGCCGACGGGTTGGCCGACGGGTTGGCCGACGGGTTGGCCGACGGGTTGGCCGACGGGTTCGCCGACGGGTTCGCCGACGGGTTCGCCGACGGGTTGGCCGACGGGTTGGTCGACCGGTTGGTCGACCGGTTGGTCGACGGGCTGGTCGACGGGCTGGTCGACCGGCTGGTCGACGGGTTGGCCGACGGGTTGGCCGACGGGTTGGCCGACGGGTTGGCCGACGGGTTGGCCGACGGGTTGGCCGACGGGTTGGCCGACGGGTTGGTCGACCGGCTGGTCGACGGGCTGGTCGACGGGCTGGTCGACGGGCTGGTCGACGGGCTGGTCGACGGGCTGGTCGACGGGCTGGTCGACGGGCTGGTCGACGGGCTGGTCGACGGGCTGGTCGACGGGCTGGTCGACGGGCTGGTCGACGGGCTGGTCGACGGGCTGGTCGACGGGCTGGTCGACGGGCTGGTCGACGGGCTGGTCGACGGGCTGGTCGACGGGTTGGTCGACGGGTTGGTCGACGGGTTGGTCGACGGGTTGGTCGACGGGTTGGTCGATTGATTGGTCGATTGGTTGGTCGATTGGTTGGTCGACGGGTTGGTCGACGGGTTGGTCGATGGGTTGGTCGACGGAGTGGTCGACGGGTTGGTCGACGGGTTGGTCGACGGGTTGGTCGATGGGTTGGTCGACGGGTTGGTCGATGGGTTCGTCGACGGGTTGGTCGACGGGTTGGTCGACGGGTTGGTCGATGGGTTGGTCGATTGATTGGTCGATTGGTTGGTCGATTGGTTGATCGATTGATTGATCGTACTTCGTATTGAATGTTATTATACGTACAAACCTTCCTCTGGAATCACTCTATCTATGAAAAAAAACCGCATCAAAATCGGTTGCGTAGTTTTAAAGTTTTATGCGTACATACGGAAATATGGACTTTGTTTTATAATATGTAGTGATATAAAACATCGCCAGACGCTTCGTAATTCATTACACATGCTATATTTCAAAAGCCTGTCGTGACAGTAACCAATCTTTGATGCCAAGTGACATATGAGATCATCAGTCAATCTGGATAATATATCTCTGAAAATGTACTATCAACTCTTGAGTTAATCGTTGCTGGTTTATACCTGCTCTATATAATTGTGAATATGTAATTTACTGGTTCATTAGCGTTGACAGTGACCCTATTTTCGAATCTGAAGTTTTCAATCTGAATCTGAATCGCGGGTTCGATTCCCGCCATGGACGAACATTTTATATAAAGCGATTTGTTTTTTCTTTGAACTTGTATGCATATTTGTATGTATTTCAAATCGCAAACTTAAACAGCTGTATATCAGAACCCATGTACATACTACATACTGTCGTGGAAATGCTAGAGATTTACCTATAAAAAAAAGTGTGCAGTTAGCCGTGTGGTATCCGACTGAGTAGAATAGTCCGCTCTAATTTCTTACCGAGGTGTCGTAAGAGACGAATAAGTTAAGTCGACCCGCCATGTGGTATTCTTCTGAGTAAAATAGACCACCCTCATTTTTTACCGAGGTGTCGTAAAAGGCGACTAAGGTAAGTCAACCCGCCGTGTGATATCCGGCTGAGTAGAATGGACCACTCTAATTTTTTAACTAGGTGTCGTAAGAGGCGACTAAAGTAGGTCGACCCGCCGTGTGGTATCCGGTTGAGTAGAATAGACCACCCTTATTCCTTACCGAGGTGTCGTAAAAGTTAACGTCAGTCAGGCGGTCGGTCGTAAAATACGAAGCCAAATCATGTGACAACATGTTGTGTTAACCCCACTTAGAAAGGAATAAGGGCAGGAGAAGAAGATACTAAGGACGTGCTGTACTTCTAGATAGAAGTACAGCACGTGATCACAGATACTCTTTTTCATCACGGATTAGAACTAAATAATTTTATCATTACTTTTATAATATTAATCTATAAATTTTCAGACATGCAACATACTAAAATTGATCGCCATTCATAGTAGATCGTTAGAATCGTCGGCCGAGGGGACATGAAAGGCATCGATACAGGAAACGAGCTCCCACACAAGCATACCTAATGTACTCGGAATTAGCAAACCAGTGTATTAAACCGTATCTCAACGTTCAACGTCTTCCGAAAGTTTGTCTTAAGAAATATTTATTCCTAGAACATTTTTGAAACAGTTAGAACATTTTAATATTTTGCATTTATATGTTCTCTAACCCAATAAACTCTTGAAGAGGGAAAGAATTTTGCTCCGTTTTATTTTGTTTAGGGCCTATTTCACAAGTTACTGATAAAGTGTTGGATAGTTAACCGACAAATAAACTAAATAACAGATATATGTCTCTAAAAAGAGACGATAAAGAATGAAAATTTTTAAAAAAATAATTTCGCGGCTATTTTGAAATAGGTATTTCTTATAAAGCAGATAAACAAAATAACAGCCACATGATCTACCTGTTAACTTATTAGGGACTTTAAGTGCTGAATAAGCCTATCAGAAACCTGAGAAACGCAAAATTCCAAGATATGTATCAGGTATTTTCCGAATAAGCTAACTGACAGTTTATTGGTTGCTTGTGAAACAGGCCCTTAGGATCGTTAATATGACCGATGAAAGCAGAATGATAATAAGTTAAACAATATAAGCTTTTGATAAATAAATCCTTTTAACAAATTTTCATTTATGTACTGTTGACTATTGAGGAATTTCCTCGTTTCGAGCTTCATGCCAATCCTGGCAACATTACGTTAGATTATACTTACCATAAACATGCATTGTCATCGGAATTGGACCAGTATGTAATGTTTTACAGCTAAGCTTTGCTTTACAGCAGTACGCAATGCTTAACAGCTCAATCGAACACCGGAAAGTGTCTTACATTTAACTTGCAAGATTCCACCTTCACATACATACCCGGCAAGTTAAAAATTATCTTTTAAAAACACAATACGGTTTTGTTTTTAAATACAAAAAATATTAACTAGATAAATGTCTGCTTACGGTTTGAGAAAATTGTTACTATCAAAAGATTGCTGTGTGTTTTCTATAGTTGTTCTTATGATAAAAATAGTAATATAATAAGTATATATTAGATTTTTAGGTATTTTCAAATAATAACTAAGGTCTTATAACATCTATAACGATCTTAGTCCATACACATAGTTGTTCAGGCATTTAATATATATTTAAGTATGGAATACAAAGACCATGGCTTAGCGTTTGTATGTTGAATTTTCATAAATTATCATATAAATAGCTGAATGTTCAGTAGTTCTATGTAATAATTAGTTAGTTGGCATCGTTCCGAGTAGGTAGCGATGCGCGGGGTCGCGTTACCTACTGCATCTGCTGAAACAAAACAATTCGTGTGAACCGGACAATGCAGGGTGATGGTAAGGTGACCATTTTGAGCTCGTAATTAGGACAAGCCTAATTAGAGGTCTTAACATCCCTTAGGTCAGCTAGGTGACCTATTGGGCACCTATTAGTAGACATATTGGGCTTAAGTACAGGCCCGGGTAAGGAAGATTTCCATGAGGCCCGTACCTCACCTACTCCCCACTAGGGGAGTAAGCTTGATGACCCTTTCCTTCTCTTCCTTTAACATGTGTTATGTTTATACACTTATAAACCTTTGGAACTTGTCAAAATCGTCGAGAAAACTTACAACGTTAACAATAACAAATAAGTATTCCATAAATTATATTGCATGCAACTGTAATTTTTTTAAATGTTTTGAGATGTATTTGACCCTCCACGAAAGAGCTATCAAAATTTATTTGTAAATTTTCGGACCGCAATAAATTTAAATTTTAGCAAAATTTACTATCTATCTATTATCTACTGAGCTTAAGATTCTAATATTAACTAGTGGCCCGCTCCGGCTTCGCACGGGTATTAAAAATATAGCCTATGTCACTCAGTGAAAAAAATGATTAAAATCGATCCGGTAGTTTTGTTTATTCATTACTGCCCGTGGCCCGCAAACGTTAAATTTGGAGTAAAACAATTCCCCTTTCCCTATACCATGAAGATTCCCTGCTATCTTTGTAATATCTAAATTAAAAAATATACTTAACCAAAAAAAATACGTTTAGCTGTCATTTATGTTTTGTTATTCCACGGTCATTTGCGTTTTGTTATTCCATGTCATAGTCGTTTTTGTTATACAACGTTTTATAGTAAATAAATAAATAAATATATGGGACATTTACACACACGGTCGTCCATCCCCAAAGTAAGTAACTTAATACTTGTGTTATGGGTGACAGACAACTGGTGAATATATACTTATATATTTTTAAATACATACTTAAATACAAATATACACCCAGGCTCAAGGACCAACAAATTCATTTAAAGAGAATGTTGGCCCTCGGCGGGAATCGAACCCACGACCCGTGGAGCTGAAGGCAGGGTCACTACCCACTGCGCCAACGAGCCAGTCGATAGTGACTTCACGGGATAAAATATATGCGGTCGAACGGGATAAAAAGTATCCTATGTCCGTCTCCTGGTTCTAAGCAACCTCTCCATCAATTTTCAGCCAAATTGGTTCATCCCTTCTTGAGTTATAAATAGTGTAACTAAGACCAACTTTCTTTTACATATATATAGATTTCCAAGTAATCGATTTGGTATGATATCTTTGTCTAAATAAATAACAGAGGTGAAAAATTTGAACCTAATTAAATTAAACCCCAATTTCTGAATTTCTTGTTTTTTTAAACAGTATTATTTGCTTTTGATATTATTCATTTCTTACCGAGGTATCGTAAAACGCGACTATGAAAATAACTAGCCAAATCATGTGACAACATGTTTATAACATGTTTTTCCGACTCCACTGTTGTATAGTCTTACTAAATATCGATTAATAATAATCATGACGAACAAGTGGTCATTGTATGAGCCCCGGGCGGTTGTTACTTCATTATAATTATGGTATCTGGTAAAGAACGTAATTCATGGTCGCTGTAGCAGGGCGTCGTCGGCATCTAACGGAGAGAGCACCACACATGGGACGCATCTGTGTTCGACTCGCTGGAGGTGTACCCTGAAACCCGTATCCGTAGTGACATCCTACATTTAAAACTAATTCAATTCAAACATTTTAACGCTTGCTTATAATAAACTGGTGGTACTAGCTATTTCGGATGCGTTTTTGTTGTAAAATACCCTCCATTATCTTTTTATTTTTACCGAATGTAAAACTAGTATTTAAGTTTAAATTGTACTAAATTTCATCTTTATTACTCCAGCATTTATAAATTTCTATTTATTATGCGCTTTTGTCGCAACTTCGTCGCCGATCCAATGACGAGAAAAAAAAAATAGTCGATTTACTTTCTTTTTTATTTATTAGGCTATTTTTATATCCCCGTAGTCAAAACATTTTTCCGATGCTTCATTTGTATATAAAAAAGGATCACACACTATTGCATTTATAATACAATTATATATGTCTTCGCTCGACGATGCTTCTGCGTTCACCAGTCTTGTCCTGTGAACCTGTTAAAGCAATTAGGACAAACAACACAGTTAATTTCAAAACAGAAAATATATACAAGAACGTTCGACAAATAGTTTTAAAATAATATTTACCCATTTCATCGTTAATATATACCTATTTAAATATCACTACATATTATAAAACAAAGTCCATATTGCCGTATGTACGCATAAAACTTTAAAACTACGCAACCGATTTTGATGCGGTTTTTTTTTTAATAGATAGAGTGATTCCGGACTTTTCTGTAGACCTTTTCAAGATGTACAAATACTTAGTACATTATTTTGATAAATCTCGTAGGGTTTAGCCTGCGTTTGCAATGTAAGCGGAAAAAAATGTAATTATTTACAGAAACCTCAAAAATGACAGTATTTCTCTACTCCGTATTGAATGTTATTATACGTACAAACCTTCCTCTGGAATCACTCTATCTATTAAAAAAAACCGCATCAAAATCTTTTGCGTAGTTTTAAAGTTTTATGCGTACATAGGGATATAGGGACTTTGTTTTATAATATGTAGTGATTCCAGAGGAAGATTTGTACGTATAATAACATTCAATACGAAGTAGAGAAATAATGTAATTTTTGAGGTTTCTGTAAATAATTACATTTTTTTCCGCTTACATTGCAAACGCAGGCTAAACCCTACGAGATATATCAAAATGATGTACTAAGTATTTGTACACCTTTAAAAGGTCTACAGAAAAGTCCGCGATGGTATATATCTATCTCTTATGGATAAACCACAATAGCAGTTTTTTTCATTTACTTTTTACGAAAAATGATGCCTTATGTTCAAAGCAATTTTTATACAATACAGCATTAATCCTTATCCAATTGAGTACCTTAAATAAATTGTTGATTTAATGTAGATCAATATTGCCGTTTACAGCATGTAATTTAAGTGAACATTTTCGGAGATATTACAGATTTAAAATCCCGCGAGGAGGCCGCGCTTCGACCTATAAGCTCTCCGAATTTAGCAGGAACCGGAGGCGCAACTAATCGCCTTCTTTCAAGTTTATATTGTCTAATGATAAGAAAGCTATGAATGTTGTATGTAAAGACATTGTCTAATCAATTGTAAAAATAATTAATATCACTACATAGTATAAAACAAAGTCGCATTCTCTGTCTGTCCCTATGTCCGTATATCCCTATGTATGCTTCAATCTTTAAAACTATGCAACAGATTTTGATGCGGTTTTTTTTTAATAGATAGAGTGATTTTAGAGGAAGGTTAACATGTCTAATAACATTCAATATGGAGTAGAGAAATACTGTAATTTTTGAGGTTTCTAATGTGATGTCGTAAATAATTACATTTTTTTCCGCTTACATTGCAAACGCAGGCTAAACCCTACGAGATTTATCAAAATGATGTAGTAAGTATTTGTACACCATGACAAGGTCTACAGAAAAGTCCGCGATAGTATATGTCTATCTCTTATAGATAACCCACAATAGCAGTTTTTGTCATTTACTTTTTACGAAAAATGATGACTTATGTTCAAAGCAATTTTTATACAATACAGCATTAATCCTTATCCAACTAAGAACCTTAAATATATTATTTATTTAATATTGATCAATATGACCCTTTACAGCATGTAATTTAAATAAACAGTTTCGAAGATATTACAAATTTAAAATGCAGGGGCCGCGCCGCGAGCCTATAAATAGCGCGTCGGAGGTCGCGGTTCGCCTCTCGGCGATGCTTCCGCGCTCGCCCGTCTTATCGGTGACGCTGTCAAAGCCATTAGGGCTAACAGCATTAGTCAAATTCGAAAAAAAAAACGCGGTTCGCCCTTTAACCATTTGAATTTAGCAGCGATCGGACGCATTTATGATCGGAGCTCTCTAGCGAGGAAAATAACAATCACTACATATTATAAAACAAAGTCCATATTTCCCTATGTATGCATAAAACTTTAAAACTACGCAATAGATTTTGATGCGGTTTTTTTATATAGATAGACTAGCGGCCTGCCCCTGCTTCGCAAAGGTATAAAATATCCCATGTCAGTCAGTGTAAAAAAAAATGATTAAAATCGATCGAGTAGTTTTGATTTATTCATTACTGCCCGGGGCCCGCAAGCGTTAAATTTGGAGAAAAACAATTTCCTTTCCCTATACCAAGAAGATTTCCTGCTATCTTTGGAATATCTAAATTCGTATAGTACATTTTTACTTATTTACTTTTACATTTTACCTATGTATTTTATTTTTACAATTAATTACAGAATGTATTTAAACAAACTCTTGAAAGAGCGACATAGCTGCTAAAGTCGAAGTGTTATAGGGCGAAGCGCGGCGTCCTCACGGCATTCTAAATCTGTAATATCTCCGAAAATGTTCACTTAAATTACATGCTGTAAACGGCCATATTGATCTATATTAAATCAACTATTTATTTAAGGTACTTAATTGGATAAGGATTAATGCTGTATTGTATAAAAATTGCTTCAAAAATTTGGCATTATTTTTCGTAAAAAGTAAAAGACAAAAATGCTTTAGTGGGTTATCCATAAGCGATAGACATATACCATCGCGGACTTTTCTGTAGACCTTTTCAAGATGTACAAATACTTAGTACATTATTTTGATAAATCTCGTAGGGTTTAGCCTGCGTTTGCAATGTAAGCGGAAAAAAATGTAATTATTTACAGAAACCTCAAAAATGACAGTATTTCTCTACTCCGTATTGAATGTTATTATACGTACAAACCTTCCTCTGGAATCACTTTATCTATTAAAAAAAACCGCATCAAAATCTTTTGCGTAGTTTTAAAGTTTTATGCGTACATAGGGATATAGGGACTTTGTTTTATAATATGTAGTGATTCCAGAGGAAGATTTGTACGTATAATAACATTCAATACGAAGTAGAGAAATAATGTAATTTTTGAGGTTTCTGTAAATAATTACATTTTTTTCCGCTTACATTGCAAACGCAGGCTAAACCCTACGAGATATATCAAAATGACGTACTAAGTATTTGTACACCTTTAAAAGGTCTACAGAAAAGTCCGCGATGGTATATATCTATCTCTTATGGATAAACCACAATAGCAGTTTTTTTCATTTACTTTTTACGAAAAATGATGCCTTATATTACAGCATTAATTCTTATCCAATTAAGTACCTTAAATAAATAGTTGATTTAATATAGATCAATATGGCGGTTTACAGCATGTAATTTAAGTGAACATTTTCGGAGATATTACAAATTTAAAATGCCGTGAGGAGGCCGCGCTTCGCCCTATAACACTTCGACTTTAGCAGCGATGTCGCTCTTTCAAGAGTTTATTTAAAGACAATCTGTAATAAATTGTAAAAATAAAATACATAGGGAAAATATAAAACTAAATAAGTAATAATGTACTATATGAATTTAGATATTCCAAAGATGATTGGTATAGGGAAAGGAAATTGTTTTTCTCCAAATTTAACGCTACGGCCACGGGCAGTAATGAATAAATCAAAACAACTGGATCAATTTTAATCATTTTTTTTACACTGACTGACATGGGATATATATTTTATACCCGTGCGAAGCAGGGGCAGGCCGCTAGTTATAAAAATAATTTGGTATGGTATTAAAATAGACAAAATGATATTGCTTTGTTCCTTACCGTATAGTTTAGTTACAATACTCATAAGTATAGTAACATAGTTCTCGGCAATTAAGATAAATTCACTTTTTTATTCAAAACCCTGCGTGTCGTCTACAGTTTAACTACGAATTAGTAATAATCTATTTCTTCAGACTCATTTTTATTTATCTACATAACACTAAAATACATTGTGTTCCTACTTTGATATTCTGGCATTATAACGTAATAACCTAAGAGTCACTTGTAACGGAGTTATCTACTATTATTTAAAAATATTCCCCTAGTTTACTTTTAGATATTCTCCATGTAAACCTTTATATTTAAACAAAAGCAAGTGCACCAAGTACTTAATGCGTTTCCTAAAAATATATTGCTTATACCATTTATAAAGCATTAGACACAGATGTTCGAACATTGATACATTTATCGGCGAATTAGCAGGCAAGAAAACAATAGACGTTATCAGCGCAACAGGTAGACTTAGTCTATGGATCTGGCACACGTGTGACGTATTTTCCTTACCACAGCTGCAGAGGCCTCGCAGATGTTTTATGGCACTGAACATTTCCAAGACGCTTTATTACGATATTGCCGTTTAGAACCTAATCTCCGTTTTTATTATGAAACAATGGTCATCACGGACACTATTTTTGGCATACTGTACGCAGATGTGGGGTTAAAATTGCGTGGGAATGAATATTTAGTTATTACATACCTAAAGAGAAAAATACAATATTTCTACTATTTAACCTATTACCTCAATCCATTTTTACTTTTTTTTTTAATGTATAATGCTTAATAACACTTTATAGAATTAGGCGTTACTTTGCGGAGATCCATAATACAAAAGTAATAATAAAATTATTTTGCTATAATCCGCGAAGAAGTAAAATTGAAAATATATATAATGCTAAATGTAAGTGGACAACCGGTTATCATACCTGATACATGCAGGATTCGTAAAAACACATGCACAAACCTCCACCACCGCCACCACAATACACAAGCACTATATACGTTCCCCGCGAAACTTAGATAGACTCCACGACCAAAATCGCAAAGTCGCTTTGCGATTTTGGTCGTGGAGCCTATCTCCTGACGATGCTTCGGTTGCGGGGCGAAACGATTGTTGAGTTTGTGATAGTGAACGTATATAGTGCTTGTGTATTGTGGTGGCGGTGGTGGAGGTTTGTGCATGTGTTTTTACGAATCCTGCATGTATCAGGTATGATAACCGATTGTCCACTTACATTTAGCATTATATATATTTTCTATTTTACTTCTTCGCGGATTATAGCAAAATAATTTTATTATTACTTTTGCTTAATAACACTATACATATTAATAACTCATTTGTTAGAAGTAAAAATATTTTTTTGTAAGTAAAATATTACCCAACGATAGGAAAACTATTTTTATAAGAATGTTATACTAATATCCAATACAAATTTATATATATGCATTTGGAATTTTTATTAATAAGGTTATATGAAGAT
Organism: Morpho achilles; assembly: GCA_947086495.1. Taxonomy (NCBI): domain Eukaryota; kingdom Metazoa; phylum Arthropoda; class Insecta; order Lepidoptera; family Nymphalidae; genus Morpho; species Morpho achilles. The sequence continues at coordinate 6,441,598 of CAMTZB010000016.1, forward strand.
ATTAAAGTCATACAAGAAACAATGAATCATAGAAACATAAAATCTCTTTTAGCTTTTCATTGTTCTATTCTACAATTTTAAGGTAAGTGGATATACCTATTGGAAAAATTATTAGAAAATTAGAAGTTATTGCTATGTTGTATGTTCCTAATAATTGAACATTTAATTTTTATCTAATTTATTGAATTTTTCTGAAAATATTCTACGGCTACGGGATTTTTCTAGGTATAACTTACATTGTATGTATGTTAAACTAACGGTTTCATTCAGAAGTAAAAATTTCCGTATTTTTTATATAATATATAAATACATATACAGTACAATTAGGTTTATTGGTTAAAATAGGTGTGTAGTTCCTAGATGCTTCTCTTCATATTTAATATTGCCAAACATATCTGGTATATGTTTTTTATGGAAATTATAGTGTTTATCTATTCATAACCACATAGACGCTATACACAATATTGACCACGTTGAATGGTCCCGAAAATTCTGGCCTCGTGTCCTTTTGAAACGCTATACCTATTGATTATTTGCGCGTATATCAAGCTAGTCCTTTTGTTAGACCTAAAAAAACCCGATATGTTACAACTGAAAACGATATGTTATGCACTTTGACTCAATGAACTTAGCGTGCTTCAGCACATATAAAATATGCAACACCCATCAAGTGTTTATACAGACTTTTCGGTGCTCTGTAATTGGTGGCGATTTATGTATTTTGGTGTCCGAGACATGGGCCCCGTATTATTAAACATGCTATTAAGTTAAAGGCGGCATCAAATATATGAAATTCCCTATGAGAGTTTCATGTTCATCGGTTGCAGATTAAACCATTTCCGTTGTATCCATGTTAATATTATTAATACGAAATTGTAATTGTTTGTAAGTCATAATTTAGCGACTACAGCTATTTTTATGTCAATTCTGAAGTCCACACAGAAGAACCCGTCGAACAGAAGCTAGTAACATCCCTAAAATTTGTATTTGCATAATTTGTTTCTTAAGAAACAAATTATGTAAATATAAAGTAACGCTCATTTTGAACGTGATATCGTTAGTGTTACGTCTATTTGCCCTTTACAGATTAGCCTATTTATTTCAAACAGGTGTCACTTACACCGCAAACTGGGTGTAAGTTTTAAAATAAACGATGGTGTCGTAAAATTCTTAACCAAATAAACTTAACTAGGCGTTAATCTTCGGCTAAAACATCTGTACCGCTGCTCAACAAGGGGATGAGGTTTTATCTGAACATTAGAGGGGATTAAAGCCTGATACTGACTTTCAGTCATGTGCTTCATGAACTCCTTATATTATCACGTAGCAAGTTTTCAAGTTTAACAATTTGAATAGTTTTAAATCTATGTATATACTATTAACATTATTTAATTGTTAAACTATAACACTTTTCTGTACTCTAAGACCATAAAAAGATTATCATGTCACAAAGGTGAAATGGCCATAGATAAGGCATACAACTTGAAGATTCCATTAATATTTTATTTATTTATTTACTTATATATACATATATGCTAGTACATTTAATACGTGATTTCTATGTATTATGAGATTGTAGTCCCATAGGAGAAACACGCTGTTTTGCCAAACTCTCTACTATGCTTTATACTTAATACTAGTGGTCAAATAAGTCGCAGGGAGGATATGGAAATAATGCAAACCCTTGATGCTTTCAGTTGAATAAGAAAACAAAGAATAAAAACTTTTCAATCTTAAGATTTAGAATAGAACAAATCCAATAGATTCTCAAAACTCCTAAATATAACAAATTTTGTAACATTATCATCTTCCTGCCCTTATCCCACTCTAAGTGGGGTCGGCACAACATGTTATAAACATGCTGTAACATGATTTGGCTGCGTTTTTACGACCGGCCGCCTGCCTGACGTCAACTTACCTCTGTCGTATTTCACGACACCTCAGTATGAAAGAGGGTGGTCTATTCTACTAAACCCGATACCACACGGTGGGTCATCTTACCTTAGTCGCCTTTTACGACACCTCGGTAAGAAATGAGGTTGGTCTATTCTACTCAGCTGGATACCACACGGCGGGTCGACTTACCTTAGTCGCCTTTTACGACACCTCGGTAAGAAAAGAGGGTGGTACTATTCTACTCAGCCGGATACCACACGGCTAATAACAAATTTAGTAACATAGGTACATATATATTTTGTAACATACATATATATAAATCGGTTTAATATTTTATACTTTTTCAACATAATTATTAAGGAATTATATTGCTCTTATTGAGATATCAAACTATTTACGAAAGCGTAATATTTATAGTTATTATTAGAAAACAAATATTTTACGTATTAATGTCATTTATTTAAAAATATCGTTACCTACTTGGATAATCGGAAGAGTCATTTAAGACGCGTACTTCAACTTCTATCATAGAAACATAGCCGAATCGAAAAATATAAATATGGAATAAAGTAAGCAATATAAGCAATCACATAAAATACAATGTTGCCATTTCTTTATCTTAACTAATAATTATGATTAAAATTCACAAATGCTTTAAGGAATAAAATATAAGCTTTTTTAATCCTGTAATACGTAACAGATGGTGATAATTTTATACTTTAAATTAAAGACGTGAATACGGATTTTCAACCGTTTTATACACATATTTAAACATTTTGCATAAATACCGAAGTTCGGGCAATATTTATTAATATTATAACTATAGGTACCTAGTACCTAATGTACATTAGATAATTTAAAAATATAATCTACCAAATATTATTATTATTTGTCGCGCACGTTTTTGAGAATTCGAAGAATTTCGCTTTGAAGAATATTATGTTTCACATTGAGATTATTTTCCCAAGATTAAATAGTAACCCTTAACCAGGTTAATTTTGTAACACGTTTCTTTATGGGATGTTTACTTGGACTCTAATATATTATTTTCCCATTTCACAAAGCCAACCTTGTGTCACCAACAAAAGTTAGTTATTTTTTTTCTTTACTTCATCATTCATTTATAAAGAATAGCTATTAGTATTTTATTATCCTTTTTAAGATAAATAAAACCAGAATGTGAAAACCTCCAAAGTCCGGAATAGTTTTCCACCAATTCGCTTCGAATCCTCCGCTGGGTCATTCTAAAGATTGTCTGAAAATTTCATTAAAATGGCGGTCATTTCATTTTCATTTTCAGGTTTCATTAAAATCGGTCCAGGCGTTTCGAAGTCTATTAAGGACATATAGACAAAAATTAATGTTGGTCAATTGAAATGAAATTGGTCTGTTGACCAATATATTAAATTATTTCTGGTATACAACTTTAAAAAGTATGACAAATAACTATAAAATTTTATTACACATTTCACATATCCTTTCATGTTTCACCTTTACAATTATTTTACAAATCTTGACAAGTTCTTGTGAATTTACGCGTATTTCATTCATAAACGAGTCTTATCAGGATGAAGCTTTCAGCGTGAGAATCTTCTAACCTTAATTTAGATAACGGTAAGTGTATTTTTGTTAATGAATGGAGGCAATATTGTACAGAAATCCCTAACACCAAGTGTTCAGCAGATGTTGACAACGTGACTCATGCACAATTACTAGGAAGATTTTTGAATACTTTATAAAGTATTTTAATATTAACAATAGACTATATTTAACGACAAATATGCCTGCTATTACTTTATGCTAATGTATTTTAATATTCCGATATTTAATAAAAAAAAATAGTAAACTAAATGCTAAACTCAATGTTTTGGAGCTGAATATTATTTTTACATCGCTGAACATATTTATGCATTACATCCTCCTGAAACCTACTTAAAGCAGAACAATTCAAGTTAAAAATGCTTTTAGAAAAGCTTTTAACAAAATTTTATATCCTTACTGTTAACCGTTCAGTAGTTCCTTCGATTGGAACCAATCCTGCAAGCAACACTAGGTCATGCTTGTTATAAACATGCATTGTCATCGGGACTGGACCAATACATAATATTTCAGTTCAATCGGACGGGAAGAGGGTCAAATTTAACTTAGAAGATTCCACCTTCACATACATGCATTAGTTGAATAAAGGCTTTTAAAATACACAAGGTTAGTTCTAAATAGCGACGACACTTACCTATTGAAATAAAAGTGAAAAATAGAAAACTTTTTAAATATTTTATATTAAATGTTTGCTGCCGTTGCTTTACAATTAGGTACATTGCAGTAACTTACTGTGAAGAGGAAAAACATTACCTATCATGTTTCTAAGATAAGCTATAGTAAATCTTCTTATACATAAAAATGAATGTTTGTCTGTATGTCCCTTATAAACTCCGACACGGCGTGACCGATTACAATGAAATTTTCAGATAATCTTTATATTGATCGAGTAAAATGGCTATCAAAATACCAATCACTTTTTGATTTGAAATTTATTACTCTAATATAATTTAGAAATTTTGTTTGACTTTGCTTCGGTAAAAGATAGAGAGTGCTATTGCTATTGCTATTTTGCGTTGTTTAAAATAATATATTTTCTATAAGCTATAGAAAATATATTATTTTAAACAACGCAAACTTAACGTAAACCTATCCTAATATTTGGATTATATTTTTTCCAACTGAAGGGTTATTTAACTTTTGGTTTATTTTGGGAATAATTACCAACCGCAGCAGTGACGAACCCGACGAGTTATTAATAGGTTCATTATTCTATCCATATTTTAAAAATTCAGTTGGGCTCGAAAAATCTACCGATGTTGACTTAAATAGAATAGTGATACAAATTTGAATTAGGTAGGTAGGTACTTGCATGGTTGAACAAACTTATTGTTTTGTATGTAACCTATTTGTCAAAGTTTTGTTATTTAACAAAAGTTATGAAAATATTATTTTGTAATATTAATCCGCGATAAATTTTCTTTTTGTACTAGCATTCCAGTAGTGTTAAACCACCCTGCCCTTACATTTTACACTACATCTAGATAAATAATAAATTTTCTGGTTTTATTTTCGTACAAACAAAATTTTCCTCTGCAAAATCAAAATACGTGTTTTTAATCAGTTGCAATTTTAAACTGTTATGCATATCCCATATGTACCTTGGATAGTTAAAAAAATCAATATTAAATAAAATACGTAAAGAAATATGCAAAAAAGTTATCTTTAAGCTTGTCTTATTTTATGTAATGTAAAACGGATGGTACATAGCAATCTTTTAGTTGGGCCGAAACGTTTTGATACTATCCAGACCCCCGTCAAAGCGATCTGTCGAGGAGCGTTAGACAGATATAAGTAGGTACATATATTAAATATTTATATTATTCTTGCAAAGGCCTGCCGCGACGGGTCTGCCCGTGAGATCCCAACTCCTTTGGTCCGATTACGTCAAGGATATTTTTAGTACCTATAGAGGCGACCGAACGACGCGACGAAATAAAAAATTACAAGCAAGGGTGGCGCCGATATTTGTGTTACAATTAATGGCGGAGCAAATATACAATAAATTTTAATAGTTCATGTTAAAAATCTAATTCTATGAGTTCTATGGTTTATGTATTTTATAGATTTATAAAAAATGTAGCTGTTGCTCAAATAACAAAACGAACGTATATGTTTAAGTTCTATAGTACCGGAATACTGAAATCTTACAGGATGCACATTTTGTCTGATGCGATCAGTTATGGCGACTGAAGCGCATATCTATAAATCTATGTATAATCGGTAAATGCGTTTCTGAGATGACGGACAAGATAAACACTAAACGTTTGTCTGTTCTTTATATCCTTGTCCCTCTCTAACGCACACAAAACCACGTTGCGGGTAGGAGGCGGCGCGCTGGGCGGGAGGCGCATCGGATCCCGCGCACTGGAAATGGTTTTTTTTATATCTTGTCAATGAAGGGACGGGTAGGGGCGGTACGCGGCTCAGGACTACAGTCAGTAATTGCAAGCGCTCGCGCTGACATCCTTCGCATGTTATACGACACCCCGAACGGTTTGTCAGCGGACGGATCTCGGAACTATGAGTTACGAAAGTTGTGACAAGAGAGTGCTAATAAAACGTGAACAAGAATCTGAGTGTATAGAAGAGGACGACCGGTACTTTGCTTACGCCCCGGTCCAAATTAAAAGTGATGCAGAAATGCAAGGTTTCGCGCCATCGTCACCCACACATCTAATGGATTTAAGCCACGGACCCGATCGACTCCCGCAGCACCAGCAGTCTTGGACGTCGAATGTCATATTCGACGGTGACGAAAGGGAGTACCCTCACCCTCATTATCCACCGTACGACCAAATGTTTATTCAAGATCAACGTCAAAGGCAGTTCTCGAGAAATATCTATTTTGACGATTCAAACTCACAAGACAGGGTAGGAAATTACTACGAAACAAGTGATATCCCAAAACATAACGAACCTACATATAGAGGTGCTATCACCGAGGAGCGGAGTGACGATAACGACGAACAGAGGTCGTCCAGAAAACGTTCGTCGAAATCTTCTCGTAAGAAAGCGCAGTCGTTCGAGGAGATGCAAATCCAACGAGTGATGGCCAACGTACGTGAAAGACAACGAACTCAAAGTTTGAACGAAGCTTTTGCCAGTTTACGACAAATAATTCCGTCGTTGCCGAGTGATAAGTTGTCCAAAATACAAACTCTCCAACTAGCGACGCAGTACATTGAATTCCTGTATCAGATTCTATCCAATAGCGAGTCTACATCTAATAGTGATGTAGGTAGTGATTCCGGAAGTGACCACGGCAAATATCTCGCGCAAGATAAGTTAAGTTACGCTTTTTCTGTGTGGCGGATGGAAGGCGAATGGAACGGACAATCGTGAATGATAGTTTTTTGTTAAATCGAACTAAAGACGCTTACATTATTCCATAATTTTGTAATATATTGTTTATTAAATATTTGTAAAGATTTGAAGTTTAAATCGTAGATAGATTTATAGATTTATGACCAAGTTTAATGTATTAAGTTTAAATTAAATAATAAAAACAATTGTGATACTTTAATAACATAAACATAATATTAATGTTACGTAATATTTCATAAAAATAGCATACGAAAGTATTATAATTATAAAGACATCGATTAGGTTAAAAACTATACAGCTGTATACCAAAAAATATTTGTAGCTATAATGAGAAAGATTCCAATTTTGTACATTTGTATGTTTATGAAAACATGATTTATAAATAAATTCGTGTCTAATTTAGATAACTTGTTGACTTTTATTTTGTCGTGTATATGGTAGTTACTCAGCCGAAGCAACCTTGTGGATAGAATTAACTTAAGAGATTCTTATTGAGTACATAAGCCGAAAAAACACTATTGAGTACACAAGCCGTGAAAGTTTCCATTATCCATATGCTACTTCAGGCGAAAAAGTGCTAATTAGTACTCATTATAACTCACAGAATACAAATTTTTTGTCTATACTTAAATTACCGAGGTGTCGTAAAAGGCGACTAAGGTAAGGTGACCCACCGTGTGGTATCCGTTTGAGTAGAATAGACCACCCTCTTTCTTACCGAGGTGTCGTACTATACGATAAAGGTAAGTTGACGTCAGGCAGGCGGCCGGTCGTAAAATACGTAACCAAGTCACGTGGCAACATGTTGTGCAGACCCCACTTAGAGTGGGATAAGGGCCGGAGGATGATGATGTGAATGCGTTGTGTGTAGGTATTTGTTAGTGAATTGAATTTAAGTTAATTTATATAACTAAGTGTTGATGTTGAAATATATGATATTTATAGTAGTCGTCAGATATAATCTATAGAGAATTAGCGCTAGGTCCTTATAAAGATGAGCGGTAAAACACCATTTTTCTTTATAACGATGTGCGTCAAAATACCTATTACATTCTTCTTATTATTCTCATTAGGTATATATATGAATAGTACGTAGTTAATTAATTTTACCACTTTTTTAATATTTCATACAGAGATTACTTAGCAATGTTTCTGGCACGTTTGTATTTTAACAATAAATAAATAAAAAACAAATACTGCCTTCGAAAATGATTTATTGTTTATAAATAAGTGTAATAAGACAGACACATTTCGAAATTTCATAACAAATCAAGCTTCCTTGTGTTAAACATTTCTTTTTGTTTAAAATATGTACATAGACTTCGCTGTAACTATTAAATAAGTATATTTACAAAAGCGTTAAAGTATTTTACCTTAAAATATAGTAAAGTAGCGTCCTGTTACTATCCCACTTCTGAGAATAGGCCTTTTCTCTCCGTTTTTGGAGAAGGATTGGAGCTAAGACCTACAACGCTGCTCCAATGCGAATTGGTTGGTTACGCATATCTCCAGAATTCTCCTGAGATATGCAGGTTTCCGCCCGTTTTCCTTCACCTAAAAGCGTGTGATAAAGTGTAATTATCAATTAGACACATAAGTTTTAACAGAAAAAAGTCATTGGTGTCCGCCCGGGTTTGAACCCGTGATCTTCTCGAAAGAGCCGCACGGTGTTACCGCTGGGCTATCACAGCATCTTTTATTTTACCTCAATAAATGTAAAATTAAGTGAAAAGATCGTAATAAAATAATGTATGTAAGGTACGTCCTACTAAGTCTACATACAAGTTTTTTTAAGCATTACAATGGGTTGGCATGAAATTTTATGTGTAATATTTACATAATTTACAGGATTAGACGTTAATTTGCGGTGATACATAATACAAAAGTAATAATCAAATTAGTAGCGCCCTGTTACTATCCCACTGCTGAGAATAGACCTCTTCTCACCGTTTTTGGAGAGAAGGTTAGGAGCTAAGACCCACCACGCTGCTCCAATGCAGATTGGTAGGTTACACATATCTCCAGAATTCTCTAGAGATATGCAGGTTTACTCACGATGTTTTCCTTCACCGAAAAGCTTGTGGTAAATTGCAATTAGCAACTAGACACAAAGTTTTAACAGAAAACCTCATTGATGTCTGCCCGGGTTTGAACCCATGACCTCCTCTAAAGAGTCACACGGTCTCACCGCTGGGCTACCACAGCTTAATCAAATTATTTTGTTATAATCCGCAATGAAGTGAATAATGATAGAATATATAAGTAATGCTAAATGTAGCGTGGACTATCCGTTTTCATATAAGATACATGCAGGATTCGTAAAAACACTTCAAAGAACATCGCAAAGTTTTTCGTTTTTGTCGGGGCGAAACGATTGTTCAGTTTGTGATAGTGAACGTGTGTAGTGCTTGTGTGTTTAGTTTAGTTTGGTTGCGGTGGTAGAGGTTGGTGCATATTTTTATGAATCCTTAATCCTAGTATTAAGAAATGAAGGATACCATACGATGGGTCAACTCACCTTAGTCGCCTTTTACGACGCCTTGGTAAGAAATGAGGGAGGTCTAATCTACTCAGCTGGATACCACAAGGCGGTTCGACATACCTTAGTCGCCTCATACGACATCTCGGTAAAAAATTAGGGTGGTCTATTCTACTCTACTCAGCCGGATACCACATGGCTAACTGCAAACATCCAGCGGGTAGAAAAAAATGATAAGAAAGTAATAAATCGGTTTAAAAACCATATTGTCCCACACTAACAAATCAAATATATACGAGCTTTATAATACAAAAAAAAACTTTGCACTATCTAGCTATATTTATTCCCAAGCATTTATTAACATATTCAATAATAAGATTTTGTTATATTTACATAGTCAGCCTTCATTTAAATCACATGATGTTGCGGAGGTATTGCGTACACATACACCGACCGATATAAAATATAAATAATGAAGATGTTAATAAAAACCCCCGACAAAATAAAATAATGTTTAATCTGTATTTATTCTTTTTTTTTTATAAAAAAAAATGTTATATGTATGTATCTACAAATTCAACTATCGAATACATTTCACCATTCCAGTTTAGTAAAATTATCGATTAATTCTACTATCTTAATGTCACTACGAAAGTGTTCTTCAGAGCTGGCAATCTTGGACGTAAAAAAGTAATGTTTTTACTCTCGTGGCATTATTGTCAAAAATTAGAAAAAAAACTTCATACACTTGGTGGATTATTATTTTACACAAACCGACTTTTTCATTATTAATAATTAAACTAAATAAATATTTACATGATAGTATTAATATTCTTTTTTAAATCACTCCATTATATTCAATTGTATAAAAATATATGCTCTGTACATCAGTTTAAATAAATCTTGTTCCTAATAATATAAGAACGATCTTGGAGCATACAATTTTATATTAATAACAATAATTTATATTGATAATTAGGTACTAATACACTTATCATGACTGAAACTTAAAATTGCAACATTGATTCATATACAGTGACCCGGTGTTGCCATTCCACATGAGGCACATGTCTTTGGAATTCGAATAGTTATGGATCTTTAATACTTTATAACATCTATCTCCTTTACTTCTAATCTTCCTAACTCTTCCTTAACATCTATATTAAACATTAATGCATTGGCACCACCTCTTTGATAAAAATGAAGCAAATGTTTGTCAAAAATAGGCAAATGTTTGTCACAAATAAAACAAATCTGCAATCACGATAATTATACATTTGCAATTGAACATTGCATGGAAGAATGATCATCTAAATCATTTAAGATTATCAACAAGAAATGAGTGGTGTTCCAATACGTAATTATACATTTCTGTATATTCTTCCTCTATTATGTTATTTTTCAAAGTGATGTTATGTTTTTTTTAATGTGATGTTTTCAATGAAACGTTTTGATTTGAAATGATTAAGTAACATTATTAAAGTAATGATGAACGCTAGAAACGTGTCATAGAACTCTTAAAAATATAATATTTTATTGATTTAATTTAATATTACCTGTATCAGCTAAAATTTGTATTTACACCTTATAACAATACCTGATCTAGATTTTACCTGAGCTAAAGCTAATTAAAATAATTCATATTTGGTACATACATGTAAAGTAATGACAGAAGTATCAGACAATTATATATTACAAAATGGGGCTAGTTATTTTGCGCAATGAAAATTCATGTCGTTGTTTTGTGGAACACACTGTACCATCTAGATTATTCGATTGGAATTCTTAAACACTTATACCAGGTATATTACAATACTAAGTATTTTGGGCACATCACCGATCAAGGAGTTTTCCGATGACAATAATTAAATTGCGCGTGTGAATGTACCTTTTGTGTATTAAATGTGTTTGCTGGCCGATTGACACTTTTTATTACATTACAAATAATCACAAAGTCAAAAATTTTAATAGCATGCCTATGACTTTAATATTAAGAAAAATAGCACCTTGATATATAAAGGTGGCGAACCTTTATACATCAATGTGCAAGTTTTCTTACCCTAATTTTTCTTTACCCTGCCTTACACAAAATTAGAAAGAGTTATGTATCCTATCTCGTGCTTGTATTTACTGACTGAGACTGGAAAACTGAAATAAAATTCCTGAAAGAATCATCAATTGTTTTACAAATCCACGAAGTCGACGTCTAACGAAGAAAATTTGTTTATTTAAATTAAATCAAATATTTTTTAAAAATAACATAGCCCAATAAATAAATTAATTAAATTTGATACTATTTAGAAAATTCCTCCTTTTTTAAAATTCGCTTTCAAAAAATCATCGCGTCATTATGCAGTTATAATATACACAGGCAGTTAAGTATTATACGCATAAGTCATAATATACATATTTGGTATAGGCGACATATCTTAATTAATAAACCTAAGAATGTGATCAAAATTAATAGTTATTATACATAGAATAGAGAAGCATTAAATGTGAAGTATAACAATAAAGAGATAGAAGAAGAGGGTGAACTATCTATCTCCCTTTTTAATATGTGATAAGACAAAGATTAAGTAACGATATTTCCTCTCATTATTTATGGTGTCATTGTTATTGTATGGCACCCCGACTCTGAGTATAATTTTTTTTTTCGAATTGACTGTATGCTGTTAGCCCCAACGGCTTTTACAGCGTCACCGGGCGGGACGGGCGAGCGCAGAAGCATCGCCGAGGTTGCGAAATGCGGAGAGTAGAGCACAGAAGCTATACTAGCGTCGGGGAACGTCGTCTTAAGGGTGTCTACTGTGAGGCCGGACCACAGCTTAGGGCGAGATGTAGTGGAGGGCTGATGGTATGATGAGGACTGATTAGTCAATATGACGACGGAAAGGTGGCAAGAAGCCACGACCAACCGACGTCAGAATTCTGAGACCTCGTCTTCGCCGGCGAAGACGCTGTGTGTGTGTATTACGTGATTCTGTGTTTGCGATCGTTATTTGATCGTCAGGGTCATATAGGACGCTTTTTGGACGCCTATATTTTTGGTGGTCAGACCTAACTGGGATGTAGGTGGAAGCAGCTGAAATGAGAGGGTTCGGGTGTGGACTCTAAATATAATAACTAAGTATTGTATGAATATATATGCCTGTGTTCTCGTCGGTCCTTTCACACGCAAATAAGTTACATTCGTTGCAAATCGTCGTTGCACATCTATAGTACAGTTAGTTCCAATAACACAAATTTTCACTCGCATGTTTTTTTTATAAAAATACCTAAAAGTACTTTAATTATCTATGCTCACGTATACAAATCAATGAAGTTCTAACAACAAGGTTTAATTTACATTTAATTATATCTACGGTATAATCAGTTCGTTTGAATGCATTCCCATTTCGTTTATCTGCAAATAAAATTGTTGTATTAGTAAAATATTAAACACTTAAAGTACATTCCGTGAAAGCTGATATTTCATTATCTTTGTTTTACAAAACTAACTTTTTTTTACTAATTTAAAATTGGATTACAAACATTATGACTTATAATTATATAAAAGTCTTATTAAATATTTTAGTGTTAACCGCCGTAATAAATAGCTTATACTTGAAAAAAACCTTTCAGGATAGGAACAGTATAGAGTATATATATATATATATATATATATATATATATATATATATATATATATATATATATATATATATATATATATATAGTGGTTAGAAAAAGATAGAGATAACTCGGAAGAACAATATATTCTAGAATATACAACAATGTATTCTTGAATATGAACAATATATAATGTATCATAGAAGATGATATAGGCATGTTAGTACTATTTATATTTTACAATACGTTTAAGAGTTATACATTCAATATTCATCATTCTCTTACCCTTATCCCACTTTAAGTGGGGTCGGCACAATATGTCTTCTTCTTCCATTGTCCTCTGTCATTCGTCAACTCTGGTGCCACTCCTTTAATATGCATCATTTTCACACAATCCATCCATCTTTTTTTCGTCTTCCCCCAAGCCATACATACATCCATCCACTTTCATATTTCAAAACTCTTTTGGTCACATGATTTTGATCCCTCCTCATTACATGACCATACCAACTTAGTCTCGCACTTCTCACCTTTTCTGTAATGGGCGCAACTTTCAAACTTCCCCTAATATATTATACATTCAATATTATAAATAAAATAATATGTTACTAATATGTTGGTCGGTGCATTGTAAATATAATATAACTATGAAGAGACTGGAAGGATGCTATTATTAGACTTTTGACAGAATGAATGACAACATGATATTAATTGGTGCTACGCTTGTCCCATAGCTAAGTTATATCTAATAATGAGGTATAGAATCTAGTCATATTATGATACAATACACGACTATATGATATTACTTGCATAATATAAACCACTACAATTATTACAATTTTTGGTTATGATATATCAGTGGCGTAGCTACTATCAAATCTAGAAACTTACCAAAATCTACAAATTACAACCCAGATGTCATGTACGAGGTCAACCTCTTCTGTCGCAGCAAGAACAGTCTTCTTTCAAGAATACCGTGTGTTCAAATGACTTTGAAATGTTCGCTACAGGGCAAGACCCGACTACATCGCCCAGGGCTATCGCTCACTACCTACCTACGGACTACTCAAAGTAAATACCGATTTCTAGTGGCCTACAGACTATACTCCGGTATAGTGTCCGATCCACCAAATCTAGAACTTGTTTATATAAACATATAAACACAAATTACACGTTATCACAAACCTTGTCATTTTCAATTGTTACTTGAACCTCAAGCATTTTTATACGATGATCAGACCCATCAGTTCTTCGACTAAGAGAGCTGGACTTGCAAACAGTGAATTGATTGGTGTTATTATTTCCACATGTAACAACGCATTTCAATCTGTCAGGTATGACATGAGACAACAAATATATCGCTACGTAATCGACAGAATTTCAGTCGTTAAACCGTTAATTTCTACTTGACATTAAAAGGTAGAATAAACGTTCAAGTTACCTATTCCTATTAATAACTCAACATTATTAATTCTTTTCCCACTAATTTTAATACCTACAGTCTCTTTTATGAAAGAACATTCAGCCCCAGAAATAAATCAAACATAACACCTACCAAATTGTGTTAAAGTTCCTGATGGAGGACTGACCAAACATTGGTTTACACGTCGCTATACTAGTGCCCCTGAGGAATTTGGTCCATTGGCCGTTTAGCGATTCGCAACGTGGGCTGTCTCCCCACAATTTAACATACTATCGAATTGTTGCAGGCTTGTTGTCGTTGCTCAGAACATGCCACAGTAGATATAGGGGATGATCTTTTGGGTGAAAAATACATTTTCGATTCTCCATTTCCCTGTGCCCCGCTTTCCACGAAAAAGACTTGTTTTGGGAACGCGTCGAATCATTGAGTCTTTTATCGCTGCCGACATCTTTAAGCGCATATGTATAGGTACCCCCCGTAATAGTTTTATCATATAAATTCTTGCTACCGCTGTTGATGCGAAGCTATCTCCGTTGTGAATGCAAGCAACTGCAGTGTCAATTTATGCTAAATGCTTAATTGTTGTTAATACCATTACCTGTTCTACGCTTAAATTCTTGAAACGATTTATCAATAACATAACAGATCGACTGGCATAAGCAGCATGATTTTCATTATTCATTGGTCCATGATTACTCAAATTTTCATAGCAAATATATCTTGACACGAGTTTGTTTTCGATTGCTATTAGTCGGAGTCGAGTTTGGCCCATACTATTCTTGAAATCGTTTTTTTTAACTAACAATCCGCTAAATTATCTTACAGCTTCTGCTGATGTGACGGGATTTGTATGGAACAGTAACATTGCTATAAATATTTCTTTTAAGTCGATATTCCAAAATTTCAACACTTCGTATTTCATTAGTTCACTTTATACTTTGAAAGTTAGAGTCCAAGGGACACCCTGGCTTGGGGGCTTCGAGGCACTGCCCCGCTTAGCCCCCGGGTAGCTACGCCACTGCGAAGTATATACATATACGTTTAAATTTTTTGTAATAATTATAATTTATTAATTAATATTACTTATACATTATTAAATATAGTAAAATATTTTTTGCAATTTTATTTTTGTAAAGACTTTAAGACGCGATATAGTTCATTATCAGCTCTACTAGATTCACCTTTATTTTAAGAAGTGCTTATAATACTAACGTTTTGCGGTAATTCTCTGTTGAGCCGGATTTCTTCTGAATCGATGTCTGGATTTTCTTGCGACATCCAGTCCTTTACAAGCACAGTCTACGGAATATGATTCATAAATAGCAATGTACAATGAATAAACGAATAAATCATAATATATACTTATAAATACTTATTTAGTGTTAATCTTCTAGGTTTAGTCCAAAATTAAATTAATTAATGTAAAATTGTCAGCAAATTTTTTTTTTTCGAATTATATTATTATCATCAAATAGAAGAAATTTTCATTTTGTTAATCTGATGATTTCTATATTTTTAGGTACCGCGAAGAGCCAGCAATAAACTCGGCGGGACTTCAATAATTTTTTGTTGGATGATAAAAAATTACAATAAATGATTTAAATTAAAATAAATACATGTAACATTTTGATTAGTGATTGTTTTCAACAAATACCAATTTATTTATAATTGGCAAGAATGAATACAATAATACATATAGTCTTTTGAGCTATATATATTTAACTCACCAAGTTGTCCTTGGAATCGATGTCTTGCTTATGCACCTGTTTCATGTGATCTTTCAGAGCAAAAGCACGGGCATAACTCGCGCCGCATAATGTACACGAAAACTTGAGACTATTCTGTCTTGAGTGGATCTCCATGTGAACACGAACCGCGTACAGGGAAGCAAAGGGCCTGCGATTAATAGTTAACCGTTAATATTTTTTTTTCTTACACCTAATTGACGAATTTCAACGTTTTAAATTTCCTCTACCTCTACCAGAATAATAAAGATCCAATGATCTTTAACAATACCGTAACAATATTGACCGTAACAATTTACGGTACATACGAAACGGTTGTTGTTGTTAATTTCTTTAGTGTACAAAAATATACTTGACAGAGAAATATTATATATAAAATAAATAATTGTACAAAAGCGGACTTATCTCAATTAGGAATCACTTCCAGCCAAACTGAGTTCTAAAAGACAAAACATAATATAGGCAGGGAATGCCATGAAAGGAGAAGAAAACATGTACTTAAGACATATACTCGATGAATCAGGATTTTTAGTGATAAATATCATATCTAACATCATAACTATCAACAAAAAAACGCTTATTATTTAAAATTTCATACAAAACTTTCAACTTCTAATGTATGTTCAATTACTATTGCACTTATCTTAATTTTTAACGTGAAATAAAAATCATTAATCTTCAAGACTGTCACACCTAAAGGATTTCAGAATTGTCGCGAAAGACCTAGGTCCTGTAATATACTTAAATATCACATAGCCGGAAAGAACAAAAAGTTTCTTCTTTTTATCGTGAATAAGTCAAAGAATAGTACATACCTGTTACACTGCTGGCAAGAAAAGGGTTTTGTGTGGGAATTCTTGTGCCCCGCGAGTTGGACTGATGTCTTAAACGCCTTGGGACAGAAGGGGCATTTGTAAGCGCGTACTTCTGAATGCGTTAGCAAATGATGGTTGTACACGCTGTGCGCTTTAAACCTGAGTAAAATAAATGTATGATGGGAAAAATAATACAAAATGACTAGTAAAAGTCATTGCTCGAAAAATATTATAATTGGGTGTTATTTTCGGACGTACATAATACAAAAGTAATAATAATACTACTGTGTTAAAATCTGCGATAAAGCTAATAGAAAATATATATAATGCTAAAGACCACGATTTTGTCGTAGCGTCTATCTCCTGCTGATGCTTCCCTTACGGTACGAAACGATTGTTGAGTGCAATGCTTGTGTATTGCGGTGGTGGTTTGTAGTGTATGCGTTTTTACGAATCCTGCAAGTATCAGGTATGAAAACTGATAGGATACTGTAAATTTAGCATTACATAGATTTATTTATTACCTTTATCACGTATGATAGCAAAATACTTTTCTTATGACTTTAAATAATATTATATCATAAACTAGTATTACATAAATAGCGATGTAGAAAAGTCGAGAAATTGTTTAAAAACAACAAAAGACGGTACCTCTTGTTGCAATGCGGACATGCGTACGGCCGCGCCCCCGTATGCGTGCGCATGTGAAGCGTAAGACAGTACGATACTCGGAAGGATTTACCGCAGATTTCGCAAGAATGTGGCTTTTCACCTATAAATTAATCTTATATTATCCACTGAAATACTATTTATAGTGTATTTAGATGTAATTTTATAAAGCAGACATAAGACCTGGTGTATTGTATGAATCAAAATTTTGGGCAATGAAAAGGATGACGAAAGAAGAGTCCGTGCATATGAGAGGAGAATGTTAAGGTGAATGTGTGGTATAACAAGACTGGACAAAATACGAAATGAGTTTATAGAACAGACGAGAAGTAAAAGATTCAGATGTTACAGACATACAATAAGGAGTGATGAAAATCATGTGACCAAACGAGTGTTAAATATGAATTTGGATGGATATGTACAAAGAGGGACGACTAAAAAGAGATGGTTGGATTATGAATAAAGTATGCCATTCATATAAGAAAGAAGAAAGTATTTATTAAAACGCTTATAACAAGCTCCACAATCTTGTACGTACTAACCTAGGCATCGTATAAATTACCAATTATTAAGTACACTATAATCTTTAAATAAGCACACATCACAAAAATACTCATTTTTAATAAATAAATAATTTTACAGTATTTTCTTTTGTTATTTATGTTTGTGATCAGATAAGATCGAAAAGCGTTAGCGGGCATCTTGCAGAATATCTCAATCGTGAACTAAAATAAGTTACAGTTGAAAATACATCACCTATGACTACTGACATTGACAAACATTTTTTTCCTTCCAAGTTGCTTTATCGCTTCGTCCATAAAACCATAATAATACGATATCTTAAACTAAAAGAAAAATGATGGCTGACCTGTATGTATCCGTTCATGTTTTACTTTCTCATGAGGACGTGCGAACTTTCTATTACAATACAAACAATTATACGGAAGAGATTTATCTTGTTTTTCTACTGTAACCTGTAATAAAATATACATCAACTGTTCAAAGGAATCCAATGCTCAAATACTACTTAACAGTTTGTATAATCAAGTTAAAAAGGGTTTGTAGCCAAATGGAAAAAATATTCGTCTTATGAGGATGAAATTTGAAAGCTACAAATTTTTCTTACAACATGTGAACATACTTTAAAATAGCTTATTAGACGCTTAAATAACTATTAGCTCTCTCTCTAGGCTCTATTTGCCTTTGTAATATCATCATGCGTGAACAGATGGTAAAATTGAAGGTCATGAAGGTTCATATGAAAAAACACAAGAAATAAAAAAAACTATTTCTGTCTATAATCTACTTATTTCCTATTATCTTACTCATCAAACATGTTGTCACATGATTTTGCTAGGTTGTTTACAGCTGGCCGCCTACCTGACATTAACTTACTTAGTCGCCTTTTACGACACCTCGGTAAGAAATGAGGGTGATTTATTATATTCAGCCGGATACCACACGGCTTACTATTTATTAATTATTATTGATTTTTATAAAATGATCAACTCACCTTATCCAACTTATGTACACTCATATGCATATTAAGATATTCTCTAGAGTGGAACTTTTTGTTACATATATCACAGTTCATTTTGTTACTGCTCTTATGGGAATTCTGGTGTATGGTGCGGTAGTCGATCGGTATGAGCTTATCACAGATAGCGCAGAGGTACTTGTCGTCGCTCGCTGGCGTGCCCTCTGGTGTCTCTAATGGAGGTTCTATTGGACGGGCTCTGAAACAAACGCCGACCGTGGAGGAGTTCGTTCGTCGTCTTGCGTGCCGACTGTTCGCGCACACGTTCACCTTCACGCCATCGCGCCACTCTATGCACGACCACCCGAAGAACGTTCCCTAGCTCGACTATACCACTGAATTTGACACCACCCGGAGATACACCACCTGACGAGCTATCAATCTCAGACCTCCCCACCGAACTTGACATCCCTTAGGTCATCTAGGTGACCTGGGCTCACGGTCCGAATACCGACACCCTTAGGTGACCTCGGCCTACGGGCGATACACAGGCCAGCCAGAATGCCTAGCACAAGCCCGGGCAAAGAGGTTCGCTTCGAGGCCCGTACCTCGCTTTCCCCCAACCCGGGGAGTAAGCTTGACGACCCTTCAGTAGAAACAATTGGTTGGCCCTACTTAAAGAGATACTTTATAAAACGGTCATTAGACCTGTCGTAAAGTATGAATCAGAATGTTGGGTAATTAAAAAAAGTTGAAAGAAAGGTGCATGCAAATAGATAAGGATTTTAAGATGGATTTGTGGTGTGACTAGACTGGATAAAATACGAAATTAGTACATTAGGGGACGTCTGAAAGTTAGACCTACTATACAAAATATGAAAAATACGAGATTAAGTTGGTATGGTCATGTAACGGAGAGGGATGAAAATCATATGACCAAAAGAGTTTTAAAGATGAATGTGGATGGACATATGACTAGAGGCTGTTCCAAGCACTGAATAGTTTTGGACGAAAAGATATCGCGCAACTTCCTGAAGAGTTTCGCCTTATGTATGATGTGACTAGATTTGGTAGAATACAAAACGAGTATATTAAAGGAAGTCTGAAAGTTGCACCCATTGTAAATAAGATGGAAGTACGAGATTAAGTTGGTCATGTAATGAAGAGGGATGACAATCATGTGACCAAGAGTGAATCGAAAGAAAGATAAAAATGTGTATGAAATATATCTAAGTCAAAATAACCACAACTTCTCTCATAATAAACAATAGCATTTGTGTGTCGTTTTATTAATCCATGATATAACGAATAATACTGGACGCTGTTTTATTTATTTCCCAGCCATTATGTAATCCTGGTAACGTCGGTTCGAAGTACCGTAATAGCTAGGTGCAATGTCACCGTTAATAATGTTGTTAGATTATTGAAAATAATCTGTTAGCTAGGTGCAATGTCACGGTTACTAATGTTGTTAGATTATTCCAAATAATCTGTTAGCTAGGTGCAATGTCAAGGTTAATAATGTTGTTAGATTATTGCAAATAATCTGTTAAGAAATCGTTTTGCAAATAATTACGTATCTCAAAGTCTTCTGTACTAAGCATGTCTCATGACGGATTTATAAGAATCATTACATCGCCTGCGTAGCTAAATTATATTTTGTTTGTTGTTACCACAAAAGTTTACTATCACGGCTTTTTTTTGTTTCAACCTTAAATAAAATAATATCAACTATCTGTTTTTGTGAAAAATAATCTCTGGGACATTTTACGTATGCAATATTTAACCTTCGACGAGATTTTAAGTTAGTATTTCTGTGAGCCATTGTCTGATATTATCAACAAGTATTAAATCAAGCGCTCGCATATTTTTTCCGCAAATTGAAATATTAGAGGTAACTAAAGGTAAAAGTATCTGTAGCTGATTACTATGACTACAGGCTGCTTCAAGCACTACAGAATTTTAGACGAAAAGATCTTGTGCAACTTCCCGAAGAGATTCGCACGGTACAGCGTAGTGTGCCTTGAGTGAGATACGATTTTAAAGCTTTGAATTCATGATACTCACTTGATTGGGTCATGCATTTTCTTGTGTAATTTCAGTGACTTGCTTGTAGGAAATTGTGTGTTGCATATCTCACATTCGAACTTAGATGGAGCTATATTGCAGTTCATATCTGTAATAAAAACAATTATAAGTTATTATTTCTGTATGTAAGAAACAGGTTGAATAATTCTGTTAATCTCTATATCAACGTTTAACGGCCTGATTGGCATGTTGGCGCAACTGGCAGTGATCCTGGATTACCGCGGATTTACAAATCCGCGGATCGCGAAGGCCAACATTTTCTAAACAATTTGTTAGTTCTTTGAGTCTGGGTGTATATCTTAAATATTTCAATAAGTTAATCTTGTATGTATGTATATATATATATTTATATTTCAGAATCTCGGAAACGGCTCCAACAATTTTCTTGAAATTCAGAATTGAATTTAGAATTGAATAGAACATTTTTTTTTAATATTTTACACGACAAGTTAACACCTCAAACGCACTAACTGGTTTAAAGTTACCTGGATTTCTTAATTTATGTACTTTCATGTGTGCGCACAACGACTTCGAGTTCACGTACGCCACCGGACATTGCGGACATTGGTACTTTACTGAAAACAAATACAAATCAAATCTTATTAAAAATATATAATTAGGTACAAAAATAGAGAAGTTCGTTATAAAATAACAATATATTTAGTCTGGCCATAAATATCTTTTCAATAATGAAATAAAATATTACTTTTGAATATTACTTTTGCATAGAATAGTACCAATCTCATTTCTTACTGAGGTGTCGTAAAAGGCGACTAAGGTAAGTTGACCCACCGTGTGGTATCCGGTTTAGTAAAATAGACCACCCTCTTTCTTACCGAGGTGTCGTAAAATACGACAGAGGTAAGTTGACGTCAGGCAGGCGGCCGGTCGTAGAAACGCAGCCAAATCATGTGACAGCATGTATATAACACGTTGTGCCGACCCCACTTAGAGTGGGATAAGGGCAGGAAGATGATGATGGTGAAAATATTACTTTTTAATTTGAAAAAAAAATAGTCATTTTTAGACGATTGTTCAATGTGTTTTCTTATTTTAGCGCCAATATATTGTAAAATATTTTGTTATTTTAAAACGGATAAACAAAACCGACGCGAAGAGCACTCGTAATATACAAGAGGTAACCCTGTCTCCTCCCTCAATATCCGTTTACGTCGTGCCTCCGCTCCATTGTACCCCGTAGGCGAGGAGTCAGTTAAGCGGTTAGCCTATAATTGCAATGTTTTTGACAAACACCTAATCACTGATACATACGATATAATAAACAATCGCGGTTGGATAAGCCTAATGCTGACATCTAGGCATGATTAATAATCAAACTAATCAAATAAAATAATCTTTATTCAAATAATATTTATTCGTCAAGTATCTGTATGACTAATAAAGCTACAACTGCTTCGGAATATTTCTCTTGCTGTGAGAACCAGCAAGAAACACTGTGGCCAATCTTTTAAACAATTTTAATTTATATATATACGTATATGACTGGCCCGTTAGCGCAGTAGATAGTGACTCTGCCTTCAGCTCCGCGGGTCGCGTGTTCGATTGCCGCCGAGGGCCAACATTTTCTATAAAATGAATTTGTTGGTATTCGAGCCTGGGTGTATTTAAGTATGTATTTAAAATAAATATAAATATATATTCACCAGCTGTCTGTCTACCATAACACAAGTATTAAGTTACGTACTTTGGGGACGGACAACTATGTGTGTAAGTGTCCCATATATTTATTTATTTTATTAGGCTGCATAACTGTATGAAGAAGGAAGGATTTTCAAATTTATTTATCTATTTTTCTCATTTACACAATAATCGTTAAACTTATGTTATTTTTTTTTAATTCCTGGTCACTATTTTCACTTCTATTGGGTTGCATTTGAGAAAACAAATAAAATAAGAGACTAGAGTAATCCAGGAACTGAAACAAGTTTAATTAAAAAAGAAAAATAACATTACTTACATACTTTACATGGCTGTTGTTTGAACTGTGCTAAAGAGGTAACATACAGGTTGCATGTCATACAATTATACAGTTTAACCCTGTTTCCGCTAGTCATTTGTACTTCTTTTAATACGACCTTGTGATATACATTTTTATCTGCAGCTAAAAAATGTATTATTTATTTTAAAAAAGAAAGTATGGTTTAAGTGAATGTAGATTAAAATCAACTAAAGATGCATCATTAAACAATATTTTCCATTCTAATTAGTCCTAATAAGTAAAGTAAGTAAGTAAGTAGCGGCCTGTTACTATGCCACTGCTGAGAATACGCCTCTTCTCTCCGTTTTTGGAGAGAAGGATTGGAACTAAGACCTACCACGCTGCTCCAGTGCGGATTGCTACGTTAAACATATCGCCAGAATTCTCTAGAGATATGCAGGTTTCCTCACGATGTTTTCCTCCACCCAAAAAGCGTGTGATCAATTGCAATATTAACAATTGGACACATAAGTTTTAACAGGAAAACTCATTGGTGTCTGTCCGGATTTGAACCCGTGACCTCCTCGAAAGAGTCGCACGGTGTTACCGCTGGGCTACCACAGCTAATAAGTACTTTGATGGAATTTTAACAGTTTGACAGCAGGCTCCGAAATTTTTAGTCAAATGCCTCACAAAAAAAATAACAAACAATCAGTATTTAAATACTTAATAAATAAAATTTATCATTATTTTACTTTTTTACCTGTTTCATCTTCTAACAAAGGAGTTTCTATAATGTTTCCAGTCTCTGTTATCATCCTTTGTGATGGTGGCTTCTCAACTACAGTCTCTCTATTTACAGTAGATTCAAATTTCATTGGAATATCTGTGGTATTCTCCTCTGATATAGGTTCCTAGTAACAACAAAATTTCAATAAAGTTTTGTTATCTCCATGTATTATGTTGATAGTCTTTAAACAAATTGAAACAAACATCAGAGAGTCCATGGTAAATGTGAGTAAATTATCATTTTAAAGGAATGAAGCATTCTTGATTATCACCCGAGAAACTTTTTATATGGCCTGAAAGTTATGGAGTCAGAATTGGGATGGTCTCTTGAGTTCAAAAACTAAACTTTCATTAATTATTGTTTATTTTTTATTGTTATTGTTTATTTATTTATGTTAATTACTACTAGGCAATATGTGGTATGTATATTAATAAATTATCATTATTACAAATCTTTTTACACATTTCTGAAAATTGTATTATAATCATTTTATTTTATTTCCTACTTACATTAAGACCTGAACTGGCCTCATGCCCTAAAGTTCATGTCAGGAAATTAATCTTACTTATTTAACAACAAGTGACACTTCACATTTACACTATACTATAGATAATTTATAGAATTAGGCATTACTTTGCAGAGGTCCATAATACGAAAGTAATGAGAATATTATTTTGCTATAATCCACGCTAAAAGAAAATAAATGTAATGCTAAACGCATGCTAAATGTAATGGTGTCGGGTAGTGCATGAATTCTTACAAATTCTGCATGTATCAGGTATGAGAACGAATAGTACACTCTACATTTAGCATTACATTTATATTCTTTTATCGCGGATTATAGCAAAATTATATTCTCATTACATTTTACATACTATAGAACAAATTTTACACATAGGAGAGAATTCTCTTAAACATAATAACATGTGCCCGAGAGCATGTTATATTGTCAATCCCAGTACAGATTATTACCTAAAACCACCATTCATTATTTCAGATCAACAAAAAAGGAAAGATAGTTTTGCTGAAAAATCGAGTGAAGCATTTTTAAGTACTTACTTTTAATTGTACGAGTGCACCATAGTGTTAGGTTAGGTTAGGTTTTAGTATGCTTCAATTTTCAGACCCATGTACTCCATATTCCGTTTTTGTTTGATCTGAATTCATCCTTAACTTGTAGTGTTACATATGGGTTAAAATAATAAGAAGAAACTATTCAAATATATCAGCATATATTACACCAGAGTGTACATCAAAGAAGAAACAGTTTATCTTAACAATCAACTAAAAAACTCTTTTTAATCATGGGTAAAAATAAAACACCATGGCAAAAGAAAAAAGGAATATTTTTTACAAGTTTAACTAAGACTGAACAAATTTTACAAATACCAAAATATCAAAATTAATGACCTCTGTTTAAACCATTTGGTCAGCTAGTGCACACTACGCTGTTTCTTCTAAGGTTTTCTATATCAAATGATCTAGTGCTTCTTGAATCCAGCTGCTCCAAATGACCTTTTTTAGTATTCGTAAGTACAGTGTGAACTCCATATAACATCATTCGATTTAACAACAAACTCTCTAAAGCGTCAATATCACTTGGCTTTGGTTGGTTTAGCTTATTTCCCATACAATGATACACTCTATAAAATTTAGCTAAAAATTTTTCTCATTACACCCACTCTCAATAATGACAGCAATTTAATAATATACTTATAAAGTACTTTTTAAGTTGCCAAAATTAGTAAAAACTGTGCCGCTATGTACATTCTTTTGTCGCTTTATTATCCTAGCCCGTAATAAACTTGACTGCCAGCATAACACATACTGAACTTTCTAAGAAATCCACGCTTTTGTTTAAAAATTGGTATTGCATCTAAATGCAGCTAAATTATTGGAAAAGTACTTTCTTTGTCACCAAGATGCCTCAATATCGCAAGGTATGAATAAAATAAAAAAAAAATACAACTAATATTACCAGTGCAGCAAAAGACATCACACAAAAATAATAGACTATATGCAATAGCGATCAAATAAGAATTGTTTTTTATGTAATTACTAACACTATTCTAAAATAAACTTTTTATCTAATACAGATGTTTCTTCTCTCCATTTAACGACAACTCTCTATAACATCAAAATATGCACAGTCCATTGTTATATAGAGTTTTTCACTGTATATAGAAATTTACATAATAGATACAATGATTTAAAAGTAGTAAAAATAAAGGTGTTTATCCTTACATGAACCACAACATCTTCATCAGTATGATAATTTTGTATATGCTCCAAAACTGATGAAAATGAAACACCACATGTATTGCAACTATAGATTTCTTCATCATTTTCGTCTAGTTTATCTTCTGGTTCACCTATTATTATTTCTGATTCCATTTCTGAATCTTTGTTTAAAATAGTATGTGAATCTGAAATAAGAATGATATTTTTGATGAACACCAATCTATTATATTATTGAACATCCATGATAGATAATAATAAAATGTAACAAAGTTAAAACAAATGTGGTGAAACCAAAATCATCTTTAAATAGAAACAATGTCAAGAAATTATAGTTCAAAATTAATAAAAACTTTTATATTAAAGGTTATAGGTAATGGAATATTTTATTTATTTATTTATGTACCATAAAAAAGGTTGGAAAAAAAACATTATTGGTAAAAAAAGTGTACAAATATATTAATAGTTGGAGTGTGATGACTCTCTACATTTATCATCACTGATTACATACAGTATGGCAAAAGAAAACAGTTTGAGTAGAAATGTTTGAAACAAGAAGTTATACTTCATTAACTTTTATAGATATATAGATTGCACTAAACATCTGGTAATGATCATTCAGATAAATAACTTTATATACTCTTTTTGGCACTAAGTGGAGATAAATTCTTCTTCTTGGTCACTACATTCTTGGCAGAGCGGTTGTGGTCGTCAGTACAGGGTTGGTAGCACGCTTGACAATTCAACACCATTCTTATCGGACGGCTGCCTCCCTGGTACATTTGTGAAGAGGGCAGTCAAAGTCAGCCTTCACTTGTTCCGTCCATCGCATCGGAGATAAATAGTCAAATTATAATTAAAGATTGATTTATGTACCTTTAAGAGTAGTCAAGGATATAGTGCCATCATTATTTTGCTTAGTTACAATAGTGACTCCAGGATTGAGAATGGAGTCCTCATCTGCCAGAATAACATAACGACTTTCTCCATCCTCTCTTACTAACTTTAGCTCTTGGGTCTGGAGACATGGCTTAGTCAGCTGTTTGCTTAATAGTTCAACATACATTTTACCAACATCAGTACTATCATCTGTATCGGTCAATTTTATCGTATCTGTTATGATATTGGTTTTTAAATATTTTTTTTGTGTACTTGGCTCTGCAACAAGATTAGATAAACCTAATTTTCCGCAACGAATATAATCTCCAAGTATTTTGAACTGATAATTGATTCAAATTTTCTATTCTTTGCATATAATATTAATGAATAATTATTTTTTCTATAAATGATATTTCTGTCCTTTGAATTATTAAAAAAAAAAATAGATATACATAATTAATATAATTTTATGTGTTTTTCCGTAGTTTTCATAGGCGATTACGTGTCCCATTTTCAAATAATTATCTATGTTACTTATATATGTTAACGAATGAAAATGTTTAGATTTTTTCATTACCATTATCATGCAAAGTGTGTGTTGAATCAGAATTTTCGTTCGAATTTTTATCATTTTCAACCTTGACAACAATGCACATGTTTTCGTTATAAACATTTTGGGCCGAATCAACAACTTCACAGCTGTCAACTTTCAGATGTTCAGTGAGCTGTTCTAATGTAGTGAATTTCTTATTACATATCGGACAAGCTATATTCAATGAGATATTGACCAAGTGTTCCAAAAGAGATTGTTTGGAATCGAATATGGTGTTGCAACAAAGGGGACAACAATACAAAAGGGAATCTCCCATTTTCAGTAATAATTCGTTAGTGTATAGAAAATAAAAAGGGCGAATCTAAGGAAGAGGAAAAAAATTTGCTGATGAGGGATCATTCATTATTTTGTAAACATTTAACGATCACTTCATCGTTTCAATTGACGTTTAGTTTGTATCTAATTTCTCAACACATCCATTTTTGAAGAACTTCACACTAATTTATAGAAAGTAAAGCACAACTCGGATATCAGCAAACAGAGATCGCACAATTCATAGACGAAAAACGCATTATCATAGACTAATTATATAGATAGAATATATTAAGTGTACCATAAATAAATGTGAGCAAATAAGTGTAAGCATAAATTAAACGCACTGATCACAAACTAAAAACGAAGACTAAAAGCGGTCTTAGATAAAACTAATAGAGGTCATACTACTACTAATCCTCAAGTTATATGAATATGTTTGAATGAATAATATTACAGTTTAAATTTTTATAGTTAGTAATCTATGGTTTAAATGATCGATTATCAGTACTGTATTTTATTAAGGCTATACGTAACTGTAAATTTTTAATATGAAGCATTTGCAGACCAAACAAGAATTAACAACATTTAAAAAACATAAAATTTTCACAAACATTTTCTACTCAATCTTAGCTAGGTAGACGTTAGGTTAAAGCTAAAGTGTCGATCGTTTAATAAATGTATGTCGCAAAAACCCATTATATCAACGTAAGAGCTAAATATTTATTATTTGCTAAATGATGAAGATATTCAAGTGTTTGTGATTACTTTTAAACGTTTTTTCTAGTGTTCCATGAACGGATTTTCTTATCAAAGACTTCAATGATGATAAAATATATAGTAACAAAATTCTAAGACCAGAAATGTACAAGATTCTTATCATAGATTAAAAATTATTAGAACTTGTAGCAGGCAGCCATCTTGTTTCGAATATTTGCGATTTATTCTGTCATACGTGTTTTTCATCGTAATTTACTTTTCTGGCAAGATCAGTAACGATTGTGTTTAAAATAAAACATACTATTATATTTTATATTTCGTACCATCACTTGTTCGTGTTGTTATTCAAAGATTGTGCGGGTAATATCAATTACAATCCATTGGAAGCTTCTTGCTTCAAGTACTTGTATATATGTATATATTTTGTGTTTGCGCGGGTAATTTCAATTAGGTGAATATGATGGGTAAGAGAATGCATCACAATAGTAAGGGAAGAATGGGTAGTAAAGTATATGATAACGGTAAACCTTCTAGCCCTGGTGTGTCGCCCTACAATAAGCCTTCTAAACTTCCTGGCGCTGTATCTATAGGCAAAACAAAAGTAGATATGTGTCCTATACCATATATAAGACAACAAGACAACGCCACAACTTTACCTCGGTTGACTGGCATTTTGGCGCGATCTGCCGATGAAGCAATCGGTATGGATGAACTAGATGCCTTGCAGCTAGAATTGGAATCGCTTTTATGTAATACAGCTTTACGCATCAGATATTTCCAGGGCGAAATAGAAAGCATTGACACCAACGAATCCAAAAGAGAAAAGAAAAGTAAAGCTGCTGGTAAACAATTACAATATTCCATGAAAAGAAAATTTCCAGAAGACAAGTTAGTTAAAACCAAAGATTATGCAAAATTATCTAACCAACCAAAGGTACCCAAATTAAAAAATTTTGGTGGTTCTTCTGGCACAGCCCACAACTATTTAAATGATAATATTAATTCGGATAATTCAGTCAAACTGGACTTATCCCAACTAACATTACCAAAGAACAATATCCCATATAAATTTTGGAATTCTGTAGAGCCTTATTGTGCACCTGTAACCTTAGATGATATTAAATTCCTTGAATCACTATTGGTACAAAGTAGCAATACAACTTTACCTCCCATTCCACCATTGGGAAAACATTATTCAGAAGTCTGGGCTGATGAACACCTTACTGAAGACCAAAATGCTTCAAATCCAAATAAACAAAAAAGCTCTGGATGGTCGCCTGAAACATCAAACTTAAGAAAAAAATTTGAAAAATCATCTGATAATATGATAACAGGTCCTTTAACACAAAGGCTTGTGTCTGCTTTAATGGAGGAAAATGTGATGCCCTATGAAGTTCCTGACATTAAAGTGAAGCAAGCGACAAATACTAAGAATAGTTATAAAAACTCATTAACCTTAGAGAAGTGTTTAAGAAAAGAATTAGTTGAACAGGGTATATTAGATCCTGAAGATTTACCTCCTCTGACAAATCCTGCTGATGATGAAATATTGGCAGAAATTAAAAAATGCCAAACAGAATTGACTGCTGTCAGAAAAGAAAATTGTAGAAATCTTAAAAATCTTATTGGTTTATGTAAACAAGAAATGATAAGATTGAATTTAAAAAAACAACTCGACCAAGTGGATATGGAATGTATTGATACATATAAAAAGATGGTGGCTGCAAAACAAAAGAAACGCCCCATAACTAAAAAGGAAAAGGATGATGCTTGGAGAGCAATCAATGAACAAATAAGACTTAATAAAGAAATCAACGCTTTGCCATTAACAGGACCAAACTCAAGTTAACCTGTTCTGTAAATATATAAACCTTAATGAAATGCTTTAGGGTCAAATTTTGTGAAATATTTGTTTATAAAATAAAATTAATATGTATGAACATTACTTTATTATTTTTTCATATAAAATCATATTATTATATTTAAATTAATAAGTTATGATTAAAAATGTAATTGTACTAATCACAAAAGCTGAAATAAAATATATTCTGCCTGGTCAATGTATAGCATTATTTAATGCCTATTCTTTCATTCCAATTGTTCTTTTACTCTACATAAGATAACTAACTCTACATAATAGCACTAAATATCACACATTAAGTAGTTTTTTTAAAATTGTTACTTGTATATTGAGTGTTATTAAGATTTAATTCTATTATAGAAAATCAAATATAATTTTGTAATTTAAGGATAAAATCTGACAAAAGTAATAACAAAATTATTTTGCTATAATCCGCGAATTAATAATAAAAAAAATTCATTACATATTTATTACTTTTGTATTATGGATATCCAACAAAGAAAACTGCCTAATTCTATAAATAAGATAAAATTTGTTTTGAAATTTAATTATAATCAATTGAAAAATACAGATATTTAGTAAAGTCATAGCGGATAGTAATAGAATCATTAGCATCGATAATAATACAATATAATCAAATATAATAAAATAAGATTTATTTTGACACTCATACTATTGCAATTAAAAAAACCTGCAACTTTTTTTATAAAGAACGTAATTTGGAAGTAGAAAAAGCAATTTGCGCTGCTAAAAAACATATATTATGCCAGGCTTGTGAAGCTCCTATAATTTATTATATATTTATTATTCATATTATAGTGTAATCAAGCGTTATTTATATAGATTACTAACTAAAATAGTTATTTATATTATAATCAAGCGCATAGCTTGACTTAATACTAATATTAATGAAATAAGGTAGGTATATAAGAAGCGTTGTATATATACATATAAAAATTTACTAATTATCCTTCAGCAATTTTAAAAATACATTATCAGATAGTTGATAAAGATTACAATGTATATAATGATAAATGATAGTTGAGACTGTTTTGACGTATGTAATACATATATTTGTACGAAACCCAGTACTATAAAACATGAATATGAGGTTTACAATTTTTTTATTTTTTTTTTACCTAGGATCACAAAGACTTTTTATGTTCGACGAATTTTTTTATCTAGCAATAGTCATATCTTATAAGTTAGTTATAAGTTATTCAATGTCAAACAGACAAATTCATAGAGAGCATTTTATAGTTAGTAATCTATGATTTTTATTGTTAGTAATCTATGGTCTATGATAGAGAGGAATTTTATAGTTAGTAATCTATGGAGAGGAACATAGACAGCGAGAAATCGGATACATACATACGTCAAATGTGTCAAATACTTTAAAATTTAACGGAAATTTGGTGATACTGTTGCGAAAGTAATTTAATATTTGGATGTTTAGAAAAGATTAATATAATGGATAATCCTTTAACACCAAAAAAAATCCAGAGATTGATGCATTTAGCTGAAGATAAATCGTTCAGTTTCAACCGTCGTGTGCTTACAAATGAAGATGTTGAGAGGTATAAATATACATATTTTGTACCTATCTTTATGCAATTTATTTGAACTATCAGAAAAATATTTTCATTAATATTCTTTGTAGTCATACGCGTAGTCAACTGGCGTTTAATCAAACGGGTACTAATTGCGAGTCGTCCGGAATTATAGACCTCGAACGTGTTGAAGGTAAAAATAAATAAAGGTAGGGAAATAAAGGTAGGGAAATAAAAATTTAATATGAAATATATATTGTGAAATCACTTTTTATTTTATCATCATTGTAAATGTAAACATGAACTCAACTTTAGTTTTCAGTTATAATAAAAACGTTTGACAAAACTATCCTAGAATGGAGTCTTGTTATAAATTAAATACTAATATAGTTGGTCACAATTTTCAGGATTTGGTGAATCAGGTCTTGGAAGTATTTCTATGAGTAAATCTGTAAGTATTATTCTATATATTTCTAATGCTATAAAGCAAGTGGACAAGAAATACCTAAATGGTTGTTTGCATTAAATATTTTATTTTAATAATGTTTATATAATTTTAGTAGTGGTTTTTCTTAATAAAGCAGATTAAATATTGAAACAAATTTATACATTCTTCATTTTAACAGAATACATTTAATCCTGGTGAAATGACTGGCCGTTCAACTGAAGCTGTAGATGCAGACAGACCTGAAGCAGCTACATCCAAGGCTTTTGATGAATATGGTAGACACTCAATGGCTTTAGAGTCTATCACAAGTCACATGGACAAGCAGACTTTTGAAATACAGGACCTAATGAGACACTCGATTGCCACCAATTATTCTTTTCACACAAAGGTATTAAGGGGAATAGGAATTTTAATTCAACACTGACTCAAATAAATTATAAGTATTGCTGAAAGGTGATATGACTGGCCGTTGTTGTAGTGGGTGATGACCCTGCCTTCAGCTCTGTGGGTTCGATTCCCGCCGAAACCAACATATTCTATAAATGAATTGGTTCTTTGAGCCTGGATGTATATTTGTATTTAAGTATGTGTATAAAAATTATATAAGTATATATTCACCATTTGTCTGTCTACTATAACACAAGTATTAAGTTAATTACTATGGGGACATACAATCATGTGTAAGTGTATCATATATTTATATTTATTCATTTATTTATATGTCAATAACTATATGATGTTATACTTCTGGTATAAAGTAATGGAATAAACTACTCTACACTTTGAACCAAGCATGTTAGAAGTAATAACCTTTTCCGTTCTACTGTGTAACACCAGAGATACTAAAAAACAACTTTTCACACTGCTCACAGCACAACTAATATTGGTAAATACTCCCCTATAAACAGACTCCAAAGAACTTATAATTATTTTTCACATATATATAAATTTGATATTTTCAAGGATACATGTTTGCAATGGAAACATCAAATACTGCAACCAAATTCAGATAAGAGTAGTAGTATTTTTTCATACTATTCACTCTTTTTTTTTCATTGTTAACATATTTATTTTAGACTTATTTAGAATTATCTTTTTATTTTGATCTCAAATATCTGTTTAGTTTTTGTTATTAAGTTTATAAATAATGTTTGGCACCTTTTATCAGTAAGTAGGCTCCCTTTTAAATTTTTTAATGACCTGTATTATATGTTTGCTTAGCCTATTAACTATTGGTGTGCCAATAAATAAATAAATACACTGCTCTTATTAACTTCATTTATTGTTGCCATTTTTATAAAAAGGAAATGCATTAATTTTTGTTATTTTGTTATAAAGCACTATAACTATATCTATTACTACAAACT
Source organism: Morpho achilles (assembly GCA_947086495.1). Lineage (NCBI taxonomy): Eukaryota > Metazoa > Arthropoda > Insecta > Lepidoptera > Nymphalidae > Morpho > Morpho achilles. The sequence goes on from CAMTZB010000016.1 coordinate 6,475,385, forward strand.
TAAATATGTTTTAGAGAGATTTAACAGCTGACGAAGAATCTTTGGTAATGAGAGAAGCTCCTTTGCCTGTACAGAACAATACTCAACTCAACTTTCAAGACAGTGCAATGTATGTATACATCTATAAATAATGTAACCATTGTAATTTTATTACTCTGTGCTTAAAGACAACATCTTAAAAAATCTCTTGCTCATGGTTCAAATTCAAAATATTCTTTATTCAAATAAACTTGTAAACAAGTATTTTGAAATGTCAACTCTACTGCTGGTTCGTAAAGCTGTTCCTACCTAGAAGAGTCGGCAAGAAACTCTGTGGTTGCTCTTTAAAAATACAATTCTTACTTTAAGTTACATTTAATCGTTTCTATCTTGTACAGGTTCGAACAATATCTATATCCACGCATTCTTATTGTTAAATAATCCTCAACAGTATAGTAAGCTTTCCGTATCGGCCTCTCTTTAATAGTGTTTTTAAACTGCAGTAATGGCAAAGTTAAATTTTACTCGTACTTTTTAAGGCGCAAAGTAGGGGCCACAAGTTTATGGCGGTTCCTACATTGTATATTATATACATCGCCTATTGTTTTATAATTATTTATACATATTTTAGTATACAAAAGTTAAATTACTTAAAATATACTGTGAAGCAAATGTAAGAATACTTATTTTCTTAAACTTCTCTCGCAGGGAATTACGCGGACTAAAATTGTAAATGCCACGTACGGCTCTTTTTTGTAATACAAAGATTTTTTCACTATCCGCGCATTTACCATCCATCCAATCCATTAGGCATAAATGTAGAGCTTAAGTGCTTGTCAGTACTTGCAGAGAAAATTCAAAATCTTTCCCTATCATTTGGATTCTTAATCATTGTACATGTATTTTTCTATATATGTAGGTTAACTGGATCAAACATGTCAGCATATTTCAAAAATCGCTGCCCAGAGTTTGGACAAATACTTGGCAAAACAGATAGTCCTGATAGACCTAGTATAACAGAGAGTAAGTACATTGTTTCTTTCGAAATATATTGTCAGTACAACAATATATTAACTAATCGGCACTTTGGGGTTGCAATAAGTAAAAAAAGTAAGTAGCGGCCTGTTACTGCTGAGAAAAGGCCTTTTCTCTCCTTTTTTGGAGAAAAGGATTGGAGCTAAGACCTACCAAGCTGCTCCAATGCGGATTGGTAGGTAACACATATCCTCAGAAATCTCTAGAGATATGCAGGTTTCCTCACGATGTTTTCTTTCAGCGAAAAGCGGGTGATAAATTGCAATTATCAGTTAGACACAAGTTTTTACAGAAAAGCTCATTGGTGTCTGCCCAGGTTCGAAGCCGTGACCTCCTCGAAAGGGTAGCACGGTGTTACCGCTGGGCTACCACACCTGAGCTGTGAGTGAACATTTTCAAGATGGCAGAGTGTCACACTAATAATATAAAAAAAAAGATAGCTAAGGTTTACACTGATGTTCTAGTGGTGAGAGTGTAAGGTAGCAAGAATGCTTCTAATCTATGCAAAAAAAAAAAAATTGGTGTGGAATCAAGATATGTAGAAAGACTGTCATTGTATATTTCGCAGGAAGGAAACTAGATAAATTTTTATTTAGTTACAAATAACTACATATAATAGGGTGTCATTATACTACATGCTCAATAATCTATGCTAATATATAAAGCTGAAGAGTTTGTTTGTTTGAACGCGCTAATCTCAGGAACTACTTTTCGGATTTGAAAAATTCTTTAAGTGTAAGATAGTCTATTTATCGAGTAAGGCTTACGCTATATAACATCACGCTAAGATGAATAGGAGAGGAGCATCAATAAAAAATATTATGAAAACAAAATTTAAAGTTTTTTTGTGTGCGCTGAGTAAACGGTAAAAGTTATTCAAAAATCGTGTATTACAAAATTGTTCCCCTTCAAAAGTTCTAAATAAAAGTCCGCGAAAGTAAATATGTCTAGCTTTTAAGGTTAACCCCTTTTAACCATTTTTATAGTTACAAAATACTATATTACGGTTTTAATCTTTTCACGTGGGCGGAGGCCCTGGCGATTGCTATTAAGAAATAAAACTTATTAATTTTAATTATTACTTTTAATATTGACATTGGTTTGTTTAACTTCAGGAATAGGTATTTTTTTTAAAATTTGAAAATATGCATCCTAACCTTATTTGTAACTGTTTTATATTTTTAGTATCAGCATATGGTCTATTGGAGCATGCCCAAAATAATGCAAACAAAATGGATCAAACCTTGGACTCTGTGCCAGTGCGCCAACCACGCACAGACAAAGCATGGGAAAAACCTATTGCTACCAATCTGTTTCCTAATAAAGTTGATGTCCCAGCTTTCACTACGTCTAAAACTATTAATATGGATATGCCATCAAACAATATCCACAAAACAGCTCTCACAATGCCTTCAAGTTATATGGGCAATAAAGTAACAAATCATAACACAATGCAAAAATCTTTCATGTGCTCATCCAATCCAAAAGATATTTTACTCCGTAACCTTCAAACGTCCTTAAATATGATACCTGATGATACAGAGTGTTCTATGGAGAATTCATTGAGTATTTCTAAAATTGCAGATTATTTAGGTAAGAATGTATTAAATAATATATTTTATGTATAGAAACCGGTTATACTCACGTCTCATTCTATCGAGTTTCGTATTTCGTTATAATGTATAAAGCGCTCATGAATAAGGATACATAAACTATGAATAGGAGATGAGAAATGAGATCTTTAGAAGAACCAAAAATATATATTAATATAATTATAATAAATAGCATGTGGCTACAGTTTATATTTCCTATAGTTTCAGTTTAGTTTACTATAGTTTCATTTCTTAATTATTAACGCCATCATTACTTTTCTTCTTTTGTTTGTTTGCTTGCTGCACGTATTTAAATTGTCCGGTTGACCTTAAGGTTGACTGGTAGAGAATGCTTAATTTAGTGTTAAATCCGCCTTTTATACTTTATATCTTAATAGTGCAATAAAGATTTAAAAAAATATGTTATAAATGCAAAAGTCTGCCTGTTTGTTAATGTTACGCTTTCATGGCTCATTTTATAATCATACTAGCGGCCTGCCCTTGCTTCGCACGGGTATAAAATATATATCCCATGTCAGTCAGTGTAAAAAAAATGATAAAAATCGATCCAGTAGTTTTGATTTATTCATTACTGCCCGTGGCCCGCAAGCGTTAAATTTGGAGAAAAACAATTTCCTCTCCCTATACCAAGACGATTTCCTGCTATCTTTGGAATATCTAAACTCATATAGTACATTTTTACTTATTTACTTTTACATTTTCCCTATGTATTTTATTTTTACAATTAATTACAGAATGTCTTTAAACAAACTCTAAAAGATTCGAAGTGCTATAGGGTGAAGCGCGGCGTCCTCACGGCATTTTAAATCTGTAATATCTCCGAAAATGTTCACTTAAATTGCATGCTGTAAACGGCCATATTGATCTATATTAAATCAATAATTTATTTAAGGTACTCAATTGGATAAGGATTAATGCTGTATTGTATAAAAATTGCTTTGAACATAAGGCATCATTTTTCGTAAAAAGTAAATGAAAAAAACTGCTATTGTGGGTTATCCATAAGAGATAGACATATACCATCGCGGACTTTTCTGTAGACCTTTTTAAGGTGTACAAATACTTAGTACATCATTTTGATAAATCTCGTAGGGTTTAGCCTGCGTTTGCAATGTAAGCCGAAAAAAATGTAATTATTTACAGAAACCTCAAAAATTACAGTATTTCTCTACTTCGTATTGAATGTTATTATACGTACAAACCTTCCTCTGGAATCACTCTATTTATTAAAAAAAACCGCATCAAAATCGGTTGCGTAGTTTTAAAGTTTTATGCGTACATACGGAAATATGGACTTTGTTTTATAATATGTAGTGATGATTTCCCTATCCGAACAATAAACTCACATTTCCTATGCCTATATATGGGACATGTAACTTTATTCTTTGGATATTGCGATAAAGTCTGATTATTGAACATCTATTATCGTTATAAAAATTACTATTTTCAGGTAAGGAATCAAACGTTAGCATTTCTGATATGCTACAACTTAACAATAAAATGAAACAGCTCAACAAAAAACAGCCTCTTACTGAGTTGCACTTGAACATTTTGGAAAATAAAGATGTAAATAAGGAAACATATGTAACAAATCTCAAAGACGCAAAAAAAGCAGAGACAGCTACCTCTTCGAGCACGCTTAATACGATAATTTCACTGGAAAAATTGAAAATAAATGAAAAACATGCACCCTCTGTAGTTATCTCTCAATTTGAGATGGATAACCAAAATAGTGATGTTGAAGAGTTAAGAAGTCTCAGACCTGCACAATCGAATTCTCCATCTGGCAAAAGTCATTCCACTCTCAGTACAGTTCAGGAGAATATTGTGAGCTTTAAATCTGGCGATAGTCCTCTTCGTGACAATAAAGGTGAGCTTTGTATTCATGTTAAAATTTTTATGACCGTGCTTTATAAATTTTTCTTTGTAATAACTATAATTTAAGTAAAATTTAATATATTTAGTTTACAAGTTTTATAAGTGATTTTTTTGTAATTATCACATATTCCAGTAGGTTAAGAGTTTAAAAGAGGTTTTAGACTAGATTATTAGTTTAAAAACAAAAAGGATAACAAACTATAATGTTTTAAAAGTGTTTTTAAGATAACCCGCGAGCCATGAGTCTTAGCATGTAAAATAAAGATCCCCTGCCATCAGATGGCATATAAATAGAACATGATAGTGATGTAATTATCCCTTGAAGGACCTGATATTTCAAGAAGCCTTCAGTTTGAATAGAATTATATTTGTGGGTTAAAATACATCGACCTTATTCACATTCAGTTTTTATTACAAATAAATGATAAAATTAATTGTTTGGTGCAAAAGTACCTTACACGTTACGACATAAATACGGTACGCGCGGCGCCATCGCACTTTCTTTGCATTTCTCTACGAGAACCACGAGCATCGCCCACCCTGACATATTTATTAGCATTAATTTATCATTTATCACTATAAGTCAGGAGCACCACTTCTTCTCCTTGCATTTTGGTCCTTCGAGCCGGATGAGTGTTAGAAATGTAACTTAATATCTAGTACAAGTAAAAATATAACAGAAATGAGATAGCTTATATTTAAATATCTTATGCTGCAGATTTTTATAAGCATTAAATATTATTTAACAAAATTTATTGGTAAATTATTATTTGGTCTTTCGTTCTGTATACTGAAATTCTATTATGTAATTGCTTCTATTTTTATGTATTTCTGGGCTATGTAGTTATTACCTTATCAACTATTTTGGCCTATTAAATAGTTGCATTCCATGATATAACACATCATTAAATTGGGTTAGCACATATTATCTCAAACTGCTTTCTTACATATTATCACAAAAATGTTCACTATGTCATAAACATATTATGAAGTGATATCCGACTTTACTTTTATCATGGGCGTAGCATTGCGATGTACGCTTATTAACAACCTCAACAATATTAATATGTTGTTATATAAATTACTAGCAGTTCGACCACTCGTTGCTGTTGCTGAGTCTGGTTTACATTTCACTCCAAACAAAACTGTCATTTACGGTTAAAAAAAGCTCCGATGGCCACCAAACTTTAGAGGATTATCTACTGGGTTAATCTAAAAATTGATATTTGATTGAAATCGGTCCAGCTGTTTCAGAGTCTGTCAGGAACATATATAGATAGATAGAAACTGTATTACACAAACATATAAAAATATATATGAGAACTTAAAGTCAACCTTACGTATATGTAGAAAGGGCGGCCTTATTACTGAATAGTGATCACTTCCAGGCAAACCTTGTTATAAGATAATACTAAAGAACATGGCGAGTGTGCAAAAAAAAAACTTACTTGCATATCTCTATTTTTATCTTACAAAGACGACACGACAAATCCGCTGATAAAATTTGGCACAATAATTCTTTACACATCAGGGTAATATATAGGCTATAGAAATCTACTTTCTCTTTTTATAAATAGACTGTATTTTCTGGAATCAGAAAAGTGAACTGCGTTATGATTGTGATAATTCACAGTTATTTTCAGGCGAAGCTTACGCATCACGTATCTCATCTCCAAATTCAAAATATAGAGAGTTAGATAAGTCGGTTAATTGGGATGAAATGTTTATGCAAAAGCGCTTCAGCCAGGAGGGTTTAGCTAAAGGTTTGTGGGCCCTGCTTTGCTTGAATCTGACTAAAACGACTTACATTTATTCTATAGTTTATTATTAATAATACTAAACCCTTGTGATTAAAAAAAAATCTATTCCGTACTTTTTTTGGAAGTTAACTCTAATATCTACGTGTTAACTTCATTTATACTAGTAATAATAATACTAAATCATCAAAAATAGACATGTAATACATTTTCTTATTAAATTCCTACTATCGTTCGGAAACTCTAATATAAACATAGAGTTACTAGAGGTGACTAGACTATGGCTCTCCATAGGGTGGCCTTACTTACAAGTGAGTGTCGCAATAAATAATAAGAGGAAAGATGAAATTCATATACCTATCTTTGTCTAGTCACATATAAAAAACAGAGACGGATAATTATTGTTTGCTTCCTTTTTATTGTCAATGGACATTTTAGACTGGCTCCCCTACTCTATGAGAACTCTATAAAGATAAATGAATATTTAAAATCTATTTGAAATATAGAATGAATAGACGAGAATATACACTGAAATTTTAATTCGTAATATATTAATGTTATGTAAAGTAAATATTTAAGGGAAAGCAAAACCTCAAAACTTTATCATAATATCAAGTAAAAGTTACTAAAATTTAATTCCAGAACAATGGGCAGAGATAACTACGAGTCCGGTGGAAGGGTTTGTTGGTATGTTTATGAATCTTTAATTAAATATTTTTTTAAATTTATTCCCGATTACAATTAATTTTTTATTTGCAACGTCATTATTCGTCATAGATCTCAAGACCAAGTATATATATGGCTTGTCCTACTGTCCTGTTTCCTTTGGGATTTGGGATTAAGGATATGAAGCTCTCACCCACCATGCTGTTTTGTGTACAAAAAACTGTACAGCATTTTAAAGCTCATTGCGCTAACAAAGGAATATGAAAATAAAGAACAATGGAAATGTAATTTATAGGCTAACTGTTTAACTTAGTATACCTCTTGTATATCACGCGACAAGCGCTCGCCCCTCGCATTACTCCGCTTGTACCCCGCACGCGAGGACTGAGTTAAACAGTTAGTCTATAGTAAATGTGTTTTATTTGGTCCAATTAAAGAGTTTTATACTTCTTGCTGTCGAAATTGGATTTATTCTGGTTCCTTGTTTTTCATTATGAGATATTTTTAGGTGTGAGTGTAGCTGTAACAATCTCTGTCACAACTCTAACCGACAATTGGCTAACGGCTAAATTTGAATTCGACAACTTACCCCACCATAGTAAAGACTTGACTATCGAATTGCCGCGTTTTCCGGTGCTCTTATCACCGGCAAAAACTGAAAAATTCACCTTACACATAACCAGCAACGTAGAAATGTCTAGATGTTTGCCATACACGATGTATTTAAAGGATGCGTCGTTAGACTGCGATGTTGAGTATAAAGGGAGCGTAGAAGTGAATATCAAAATGCCAGTAATACAAGCTCTATCTTGCGACGGAGTGAATATATTAAATTTCCCAACGATCCAAGAAAGGTCATCAGTGACAAAGCATTTTGTTCTCATAAGTGATTGTCCTGTCGATTTACAATTAGAGTTATCGATTCCGATCGGCGAGAGTGTGTTCGTTATAAAATCGGTTCAGGAAATAAAGAAAACCGATGTCAGTAAAGTACTGATGGATCGTTCGCGGTGCGGGGAAGATGGCCAGACTAAAACTAAGAAGGGAAATATTAAATCGCTCTGTAGATTGAGTAACGGTAATGCGATTAAAGTTGCCGTGACATTTTACTCGCCGAAGCTTTCTGATTTGGAACTGAGTAAGTATAATCATTTTTTGTATATGACCAAATTTTATCATGAGCCCCATATATATATCATCGTATTTACGAAAACCTAAGACTGAATAGGTCGTCTAAGATCTGATCATAACTTTAGGGGCTCATTCCATGAAATGTTTTCTTCCTATTATTATTCTCCTACCCTTATCCCACTCTAAGTGGGGTCTATCTCTATCATTCAACTCTGGTACCACTCCTTTAATATGCATATCATTTTTCACTCTATCCATCCATCTTTTCTTCGGTCTCTCCCTAGTCATACATCCATCCACATTCATATTTAAAACTCTTTTGATCACATGATTTTCATCCCTTTTCTTCCTATATAAATTGAATATATAAAACATCGGCTTTTCGGAACCCCTGGGTACTGGCACCGATTGCCCTTATGATATCGATGACATTGGGATATAGACATACCGATATATGGTAGAAAATTGTCCATTGTTTCCTTTAGGAACTTAATAATATTTCATAATTGAGGGCCTTGCCCTGCTTCGCATGGGTATAAAATATATAGCCCATGTCAATCAGCGAAAAAAATTATTAAAATCGATCCAGTAGTTTTGATTTATTCATTACTGCCCGTGGCCCGCACGCGTTTAATTTGGAGGTAAACAATTCTCCTCTCCCTATACCAAGAAGATTTCCTGCTATATCTTATTTCATATACTACATATTTACTTTTTACATTTTTACCTATGTATTTTATTTTTACAATTAATTACAGAATGTCTTTATATATAACATTCACAGCTTTCTTGTCATTACACAATACAAACATGTTTTCTTTAGAGGTTACTCTAGAAAGAGCGACTTTTAGTTGTGTGTCCGATCGCTGCTAAATTCGAAGTGCTATAGGGTGAAGCGCGGCATTCTCTCGGGATTTTAAATCTGTGATATCTTCGAAAATGTTCACTTAAATTACATGTTGTAAACGGGCATATTGATCCATATTAAATCAACAAGTATTTAAGGTACTTAATTGGATCAAGATTAATGCTATATTGTTTGAAATTGCTTCGAAAATAAGGCATTTTTAGTAAAAATTTTTTTTCAAAAAAATAGTATTGTGGGTTAACCATAAGAGATAGACATATACCATCGCGGACTTTTCTGTAGACCTTTTCAAGGTGTACAAATACTTAGTACATCATTTTGATAAATCTCGTGGGGTTTAGCCTGCGATTGCAATGTAAGCGGAAAAAAATGTAATTATTTACAGAAACCTCAAAAATTACAGTATTTCTCTACTCCGTATTGAATGTTATTATACGTACAAACCTTCCTCTGGAGTCACTCTATTAAAAAAAACCGCATCAAAATCTGTTGCGTAGTTTTAAAGTTTTATGCATACATAGGGATATACGGACTTTGTTTTATAATATGTAGTGAAACCGCATCAAGATCTGTTGCGTAGTTTTAAAGATTTAAGCATACATAGGGATATAGGGACAAACAGAGAATGCGACTTTGTTTTTTTACTATGTAGTGAAGCTGACGTTAACGAAGTCGCGGGTGATACTAGTATTAAATAAATATTTGTGACTTAGGTAACCAAATGCCAACATTTAATGGTACGCTCAGCATCAACCTAATTGGCATTAATACAGTGATGAAGAAAATCAATCTTGTTGGATCAGTTGGTAGCGCCAGTCTTGTGGTGCAGCCGCCGGTTGGAAAACTACTATTAACAAATGGTAAATATCTTTCTTATCTTTGGAATATCGTGAGTGATTTTAATAGTTTATGTATAGAAACGGACTCTCCGACACTCACGTTGCATTCTATAGTGTAAGCCCGAATCGCTTGAAGCTTATTCAGGGCCTCTATTCATGACTCGAGTCTATGGAGCTACTGTAGTTTCCGCTGCGATAAAGCCACATAAAGAGGTTAAGGGACCTGGATGAGCACAAATATTAGTCCGATAGAATGAGACGTGGTACAATCGGTTTCTATAAATAAACTATCTACTAATTTATCTAGTCTATGCCAACGAATTATTGGGATCAATATAAAAGGTATATTTTTAACAAAGCATTTACAACTCTGATTGATATACGTTTCTTCGACAGATGTTGAAGGGGGTTAATTTTTTTTTGTACAATAATTTGGAAAGCGTACTTAGGATCGCAGCTTTTAATTTTTATATTTATACTTGTCATTTATAACTTAAAAATGCTAACATCAAATTAATTTGGGAATGCAAAATATAAAATTGAACTTAATAATTTATACACGCAGGTTGATTATCATAATATGCTTTATTTATATCAATTTAAAGTTGGAAAATTTATATTTAAAAAAAAATCCGTAAAATTTCTCTAAAATTACATGTATAGATTTTGATTCATAATTTATAAAATATTTATTCCAGAACCAACTATTCTAAATTTACGCAACGCCGGCGCGATAACTGGAGTTTGGGCCGTTAAGTTTAAAAGCAAAACCGCTACCGATGGCCATTTTCCATTCAAAGTGTCAGCATATAGGATCGAAATAAGTCCGGGAGGCGTAAATCAATTGAAATTAGTGTACTTTGGACCACCTGATACTTTGAACGAAGGGTACGTTGGAACTAATATATACTTAGGTAATATTTTATTCTTAAACCCAGCATATTCTTGGCTTTAACCAATTTTTATTCAACACATCGTTCGTTTACTCAGTTATTCTTGTCTACCAATTCTGACTTCTCCAAATTGAAGGGGCCCAAATCCATAATAAAAAATTAAAGTTAACGATTGGTTACAGTAATTAATTATAATTATTAGAATTAGATTAGAAAAAGCGAACGTATACGATTAGCGAAGCTCGGCGTGTTACCTATAAAATTGACAATAATATTAACTGGTTTTTCTGGTAAGATTAGTAAAAATGAAGAGAAAATCAATAACCTTTTAAGTTATGAAATACGAAGATGTAGTTAGGTACCCACTATATCTTATTCTGTCTCCTAAAATGTAAAGATAACAAACATTATCTAGCCTACTCCTAATATTATCATATCTTTTCTAACAGAACATTAATATTAGAAGATACAGCCAATGGCAGCGTGGCAACGATTGATATCGCCGGAGGTTCGGATAAACCGAAATCTTTTCCAATTAAAACCAATTACAATAATATGTCATGGGTCCGGGCTGGTAGGAAAGAGCTCAGTTTGAAAAACTCTACCAACCAAAAGATACATATCCGATGCCAGATGATGGGAGATGGGTTTATGTTGGATTGTCCGGGTGCTGAATCTAGAGGGACTTATATTCTTGCTTTTGGGCCTTGTGAATGTAGACCTTTGCCGATCGTTTTCGCGCCAAACTCTTGTCTCCCTCACGCAGCCGCTCTGCATTTAGTTTTCGATAAGAATAGTGACTATTCTCGAAAGGTATGTCAAGATATTTAAATTTATATATACTTTTGCTTTTTCTCTATCTTACCCGTATTCTCTGTCTTCTTCAATTTTTGTTCTTTCCTTCTGTTCCTCAAAGGTTGACTAGAAGAGATCCCTTTTAGGGACAAGTCCGTCTTTATGCATGTGCTTTTTACTTTTTCTTTCCCTTTTCTAAATATATGTATAAAAAGAAAGAAATAAATAAAATATTGAATAGATCAAAATACTATTAATTACCTTGCGTTTCTTTTTCAAATAAATCCAGTTTAAGCAATTTTCTAAAACATATTCGTATAACAACGATTTCATTACGATGATTGTAAACAAGCAGTTTGAAGTCAGATGGTAAGCGAAACTGGCTGGGATAAATCTCTTCGCAGATAAGATGATCGAAATGATTTCAGTGGATATCTCGCAGGTTTAAATATTTGTTTCGTTTCACACAAGATTTTTCCACTGCGCTAGGCATAGGCCTCCTCTCTCTCCGTTAGTGAAGAGAAAGGTTGGAGAAAGGCATATCTCTAGAGAATTCTGGAACTATTGGTAACCTACCAATCCGCACTGGAGCAGCGTGGTAGGTCTTAGCTCCGAAACCTTCTCTCCAAAAGAGTAGGCCACGTCTCTCTTCGGAAGAAGAGGCCTATTCTCAGCAGTGGGATAGTAGAAGGCCGCTACTTATGCAGTTTTCTGTAAAGCGTGTGATAAATTGTAATTATCAATTAGACACAAGAGTTATAACAGAAAAGCTTATTAGCCGCTCATCTCATGCGGCGAACTCCACCAGCGGCGGGCTTCGAAGTTTGGGTTCTTATGGGTCCCATAGCAGCCAAGCACTCTGATGGGGATTATTATTATTAACTGTCCACTTAATATTTCGATCATCAGATCAAACTGCACGGGTGCGCCAGTAACGACAGTGTCCGCTGGTCGGGCCTGATGACGTATGGGGACACCGCGCTGGTGCGTGCGGTGTCGCGCACCGATATTGAGCTCAAACTGTTCAACAAGGCTGCAGCGCCTGCCTTCCTCTGTGCCCGGGTGCAATTCAATTGTAAGAGACCATTTCTTTTATTTTCGTATGCAGCCACGCCTGCCTAAAGGTCACTTGCGATACTGTTGGAACACTATTTAATACATGAAACCGAATGTTGAAATTATACTGTTACCACACAATTGGCATTCGTTTCGATGCAGATGATTTAAGTAAGAGTATAATTTGAAAACGGTTTTTCTACAGTGCAATACAAGTTTATAGCGTCGGAAAGCGAGTTAGTAGGAGGCCGTCATGTGATGGGTCGCCGGTCGCAGCACACAGTGTCGCTGCGGGTGCCGTGGCCCAAGCTCGAGCGGCGCGCCCGGGCTTCGGACGCGACCGCACTCGCCACTGTCACCATCCTCACCGGGCCGGAGTTTACCAGACGAAGGATACTTAGGTAAACAGAATTGCATTATTCATCATCCTGCTGCCCTTATCCCACTCTAAGTGGGGTCGGCACAACATGTTATAAACATGCTGTCACATGATATGCCTGCGTTTTTACGACCGCCCGCCTGCCTGACGTCAACTTACCCTAGTCGTATTTTATGACACCTCGGTAAGAAAGAGGGAAGTCTATTGTACTCAACCGGATACCGCACGGTGGTTCAACTTACCTTAGTCGCCTTTTACGACACCTCGGTAAGAAATGAGGTTGGTCAATTCTACTCAGCCGGATACCACACGGCGGGTCGACTTACCTTAGTCGCCTTTTACGACGCCTCGGTAAGATATGAGGGTGGTACTATTCTATTCAGCCGGATACCACACGGCGCAGAATCTATACATTATTATTTTTTTTTTTGCGGCTCGTTCATTCCAGTATTGGACGTAGGCCTCCTCCAAGTTCCTTCCGACGGTCTTGAATCCAATCATGGCCTGTGAGTCGTCCGATGTCGTCCTTCCATCGTTTTGACGGTCTACTACGCGCACTATACATTATAAAGAATTAGATTTTACCTGCGACGCTCGCGTGGACTGTTGTCGTGTGATAGGTCGATAATAGATGGCGCTTTTCAATTTTATTCCATTCCTGTAGAATTAACAGGATTACTATAGCTTTATTCCAGTGTATAAGGAATAGTTGTGCTAAATTTCATCGATATGGGTTCAACGGATTCGACGTGAAGGACTCACAAGCATACATCCATACTCACAAACTTTCGCATTTTTAATATTACTATGATTGTATGAAATAAAAGTCGAAAAGAGTAACGACTTAGACACGTTTGCTGTATTAAAAGACGTATAACAATGGCGTATGACAGCTTATATTGAATGAATCCCCTTTGTTGTTAGGTAGCTCTTTTTTCACTTCCGTTGTATCTTGGCGATACGGAAGTATAACGATAACGGCATGGCGGTGGCGGCTTTGGCTCAACTGTCGTGGCTTTGCAGGCTTAGCTAGCCTACGGCGTTGCGTTATAACATATTAAAATCTAAAGTCCCCCTAAAGTCTGTATGTGATCAATTTTCTCAAAATCTACTGAATTAATTTTCGCACACTTTTTACTAAAAGACATGCAATTCTCGACGAAAGTTTAAGTTAATAGTACATTATGGTTTTATGTAAATTACATTACTAACATTACTGAAATATACATATATTTGTGACACTGATTTCTATGTAGGCGTAGAAACAGTAGGAGGCTGTGGGCACAACTAGTAATAAATGTATGGGACACTTACACTCACCATTTCCGGCCCTAAAGTAAGTAACTTAATAATTGTGTTATGGGTAACATGCTAATGGTAAATATGTACATATACCTAATATGAATTTTAATAAATACATAATGAAATAAATAACACTTAAACAACTAACAAATAGTTTTTAGAAAACGTTGGTCCTCAGTGGGAATCGAAGCGAAAAGCCGAAGGCTATTTACCACCTTCGCCAACGGGCCAATCTTACTTTTAATTAATTATTATCTATTTATTATTGTATCATATGATTTTTAGTTCATAGAAAATACATGTGTGTTTTACTTTGTTCCAGAATACTTAAAAACGAACCTAATGGAGTGACGGATTTATCACTACTTCCGGACCATTTAAAGGTATTAGTGGAGCCCTTCGAAGGTGAAGACGTAACCATGGATACTTACTTAGAAGACTTTAATGAAACTAAGGTATGGATTTTTTGAAATTTGTTTTTCTGTTTATTTTGCTAATGTTACTACTAGCTATGTAACACAGTCCAACCTATTTAAAATAAGTTGTAGATTTATAATTTTCAATTTTCTTAATGATTTAATAATCAAGTGCCTGGGTGAATGAGCCTTGCTCGATTTTATTTAAATATATAAAAAAGATTAAACTTTGAAAAAAGAGGAATATATAAAGGATATATTAAAGAAAATAAATAAAGGAGAAGTCATTTAAATATCAAACATATTATGCAGTGTGGTATCCGGCTGAGTAGAATAGACTACCCTGTTTTTTACCGAGGTATCGTAAAATACGACTAAGGTAAATTGACGTCAGGCAGGCGTAACAACATATTTATAACATGTTGTGCTGACGACTTAGAGGGGGATAAGGGCAGGAGGATGATGATATTTGTTTATATTTTATAGGTATCGTTAAACGAGCTAATTGAAGGATTACAAGAATTGACCGCCCAGATCGACCTCCCGCACGATTTCGCCGAAGACAACACGATTCTCATCACTGATGACACTGTGGTGGTTCATCATACTCTCTGTGATTGAAGTACTTTTATGGACAAAATTTTGTATTTCATAATATGTAAGGTAAGTGCACTAGAAATTGACCATGTACTAGTAGTTCACCGTATTGTATGAAATTTTAAATAATAAGCGTTTCGCTTATTGTAGTTAGTAAAAAATAACCTGTTGCTATCTATTAACAACGGCCTAAAACCTCAGAACTGTAGCCCATTGTTTAATATTTGATATTATCAATTAATATTTTTTATTAGCTACAACAAATAAAACGCTTATTATTTAAATTTCACACAAAACGGTCAACTAATAGTGCATGGTCAATTACTTAGTGCCTGTACCTTAGATGTGATAGAATTTTATTCGTGTGCTTGTGGGAGGTTTATTATCCGTCCCGAGGCTGTGGTTTTAATAAAGACTGTATTTAACAAAATCAGATTGATCTTATAATTAACACACCATTGTACTTATGATGTTAAGTTGTAGGCTTGTACTTATAAGAAAATTGCTCATGTAATGCAGTATGATGGTAATAGATATAATTATTTATTGTATATTTTTTTATATAACTATTCTTATATAATCGTAATAGGGCACATTTAAGTATCTTTTAAATAATTTAATTTCATCTATACTCCATAGGTTTAGGTAATTAACTACTAAATGTTAACAAACATTACCATATGATTAAAGTATGCCAAATTTTATTGCAATAATATAATAATCTACAAATAGAGAAGTAATTATAAGAAAAAATAATTTATTTAATGAAATATTTCTATTATAAAATTTTATATTTATGCTTTTGATATTAAAAACATAAACATTTTGTTTTATAAAATATAATCATCAGATGCAGATTAAAATCAATTAAACTACTTTAACATGCATTTCTGGCAATAGTAATTATTTTGGACTATCTGATGTAACACAATATCAATCTTTGATAAAGTCACTCTCTGACAGTTTTAAAATACCATTTTTTTGTCATGTCATGTCAATAAAAAAAAATAATGACATGTTTCTTTTAGTTAAGTATCTAAACCTTACGGAGTATAAGATGTCATCATTTCTGTCATGTTTTTCTTATAGTTCATGAGTAGTGTTCATTTCATATTTATCATTCACCTGAATAGTAAATAAGTATTTATGTATGCTATCAAATATAAGTTCACAATAAAAAACTTTTATTTCATTTCAATAATTATTTATTATTTTCTTAACCAGTATATTTATTCCAATCGTTTTCCTATTTTTTTTTAATCATTTGTATCTAAGAGATTCCACTGTCAATCGCAGTTATCTGTTAGAACTGACTTATTAAAAATATTGCCTACTACTTACAAACTAAAATGCATTTTCCACTTATAATAAATTCAATTAAACGTCGCAAAATGATTTTTATATACAGGGCTAAACGGGTTTATAAAATTAAAATTGATATTTCGCTAATTACCAATCCTTTCGAACGAGCTCACCTTTCCGTTAATATTCAAACATAGAATTTGGGCGCAAAAGAATACATTATATTAAAAAAAAAGTATTTCTTTTCGGAGCTTATTCGAAAGGATTTACGTCAATAGTACATCGAGCTTGGTGTATTTCATGTTACCATAATGAATCTATTCTTACACGACAAAAATGCACCTTAACACAGCACATTCCTTACATTCATCGTTCATTCCTCATTCAATCACACATCAGTTACACACACACACACACAACACATATATATCGCATTTGGCAGTTTATCATAGTTACTTCACGCACGTCAATATTCACATGAAACTCGTCATTACAAAATAATTATTTTGCGTTTCCCCATTCAACCTTATTATATAGCATAGTATAAAGCTAGAGATAATATGTGAATATCGACAACATATGATAGTGAGCTCCACTCGGGATGTTACATGCCGTAGTCTACATAAAAAATTCTTACTGAAATGGAAGTACTTATATTACATTCAATATAACTAATTTGCATTAAAAATGGCTGACGTATTCATTAGAAAAGGGTGCTTTGATACTATTCTCATAACTTTATTTGAATTACATCTAATAGTCAAACATCACGAAAAAAGACGAGGCAAAGATAATAATAGGGAAATATAGATTCGAACCGAAAACATGAAATGTCGCGGGGCAATATCGCATATCTACAGATATGAAAGGATATAAAGGTGAGGGTGAACTATACGTATACATATACGTACATACTTCATATGCTGATGGGACAAAATAAAACCTTTATTGATTATATAAAATTTCTTCAGTTAAGAAATTTGCTATCCATAATCCACTAATCTCACAACTTAAAAGCTACTTTTGAGTTGGAAATTAATCCCTAACATATTTTATATTGGAGAGATTAAAAAATGGGAATATATATTATTCTTGTATCCAGAGATATTTAATTTGATTTAATAAATTTCTCTTTAAATCAAAGTCTGTTTCTAATTTTGAAATTTTGTAATACTAAAGCTTTCTGAACACAAGAGTTGGCAAATAAATTTGAAGAGTTGATCATTCGGTGGCATTCATAAAGATAATAAAGCGGTTCATTAGTTATATACATCACACAATCACACGTTTTTACAATAGGAATTAAAATCCTAAACTAAAAAATAAACCAGTCACTTAATGAGCTATAAAATATTACGTAAGATTGCCAACGATACACTGGCCTAAACGCGAGCGGCGCCGCTCGCGACTTGAACGCTTTCTAACATTAGATATCGACATTGCAGAGGCTCGTGAGTTATGTATAAAATGCTGTTGACCGTTATAATAAGTTCTTAAAAAGTTAAATACAATGTTCTGCATTTACGAGGTTCTGCAGATATCATATTCTCTAAGAGATCAATATGGCTTTAAGAACGTGCTGCTCCCATACGTATCGATGTCAACACAAATTTTGGTCATGATTACCTGCCACATTCAAATTAATACTATCGTATCTAAAATGTTCATAGTTTCATAAGATCGGTAACGGAATAGCATGTTCGCTCACCAATAAAAGCGTCTTGATTATATAAAATTAATCACTCGTCCACAATGATATTATAAACTCCTCGAAATTCTTACGGTTATGTTTCGACACGAATGTAACAATATTTTCACCTAAAAATGCTGGTGTTTCCTTTAAAAATATAAATATCACAGATAGTGCAAAAATAAAAATAATAATCCACAAAGGACTAGCACGTAATGAATTAAATGAGGACATCTAAACATACATTCATGGGGACAAAATAAATTTATTAGGTATTTTTCTTAGATACTCAGGTGGAAATATTGTAGTCTTATTTTGTTTTGGAAGTTTTTTTTTTACTCTACAACTAAGTTTGGAAGCAAGATTTCATTAATTGCTTTGAAAGCTTAATTAATTAGGATAAGGAATCCTCGAACATTAGGACTCTCAGAAGATATAGACGACGACGATGACGATTCAGAAGCACTTCTTAAATATATATATATATATAGAATATTTTGGATATGAATTGAATATGCAAGGAAAGTAAAAAGTACATAGTTAAAAAATTGAGGGATTATTTGATCTTAACATTGCCGTAGGCAATGTTGATAGTTCATTTTGAAGCATAGAAGCTTATAAAATACCATTTCAGTATGTCATAAGATATAATTCTAAACAAGAAGTTTAACTTTATTTAAATAATAGAATGTTCTCTGGGTCATGGCAATCTAGCACTTACGAGTATAAACTAGTATACACTGTAAATGTAACCTTTTCCGCACTTCGTGTAGTGATCAAAGCTGCTTAATTTCCCATATAATAATTGGAAAGTCAAGGTCCAACTAAATATTTATAGAAGCCAGTATGCGGAGACACGATAGGAAGGTATGTTCGAGGGCCGATTAACATCTCGCGTCCGTTACAACTTTCGTTTGTCGCTAAAACATTCCACATCGACAGCATATATATTTCACAGTCCGTGTCCGTTGCGGTATTGAGTTCCCGTGTATTGAGCTATTCCACGTGAAAACTGAGAATTTGTCATGTTTCGATTTGCGTCGATTTGTTTTGTGAGTGCGAGCGTATTGCGTGGAAGCGTACACGGGCCGTTCGGTGTGCGCGTGTGGCGAGCGCGCGCGGGGTGTGCGCGGGCGGTGCGGGGCGGCTAGGGCGCGCGGTACAGCAGGTAGGCGGTGAGTGCGGGCGGTAGAGCTAGCCGGGAGGCCGCGGCGCGGAGTCGTGCGCGCCCAACGCGCTGTCGGATGACGCGTCTACACAACTCCATTAGCGGCAGCGGCTCGGCTGGAATAGAACGGGCTGTATTATATTTTTTTTTATTAGAACCATCAACATATACCTTAAATACGTGTTTTAAAAGATACATGATACATTAAAAATATAAACTAAATGCTATATTAATTAGAATAGCTTTATTCATTCACACAACACAAATAAACAATTTACACACAGAGAGAAGCAATAACAACAACAAAATTATATAAAAGGTGAATTAAGATTGTGTGGTGCCAATAAAAAGGTTCTGACTCAGCTTAGTGTTGGAGGTAAAAAAATACCAGCAACGATATTCTGCCGGATCTCTGTCGAGGGAAACCCGTATCTTAAGTAGTGTTATGATTATTGTGTTATAATTAAAGATGACTACAACATCTTACAACAAACATCCATATCAAGGTAGAAAAAGCAAAAGAAGAATTTAACAGTTGACACTAACACATATTATAAATAAATAAATTTTTTTATTGAATAACCATTTTAAATGATACAATTCAATATAGCCCTGGCTTCTGAACTAGCGCTAGCCGTGTGGCACAAGTCAGTTCCTATTATGTAAATTAGATTTCAGTTAAAAGTTTTAAAAGGGAATTTTTAAACATTGTTGCGGAATCGTACATTTTATCTAACATATTACCTTTAGATAACTTATTATATTGACGCATATGTCTATTTAAGGGAGTCAAAAATGGGAGATAATGCGGGAACTATGATAGAGTGTACATTTTTTAAAATTTGTATCTACGGCTAGGCTATGGTTACAAAAGTTCATTCATAAATTTTAGACTTGCCATTATAAATATTTAAAATATGTGACTATCAAAAGGAGGCTAATACAGACAGCCTAAGATTACGGTTAGATCGTGCTTGTCTTTCACGGGCTCAAACCCCGGGTACCAATGAGTTTTCTTTTAAAACTTGGGTGTCTAATTGATTATAACAAATAACGATACGAGTATTTCTCCTTTATACTTATACAATAAATAAAAAGCAATTTTCCCAAAGTCAACCCATTTACTCTTTCTCAACAACTCAGTGACACATAATGACGGCTACAATGTTTTATCATATTAATGTCCAACTATAGAGTTGGACATTAATATGATAAAACATTGTAGCCGTCATGTCCTTCATAGGAAGGAGGTTGTATTAGAAACATTTTGCAACATAATATTTGCACTTGAAACCTGCATGTCGCTAGAGAATTCTGGGGATATGAGTAACCTACCAATCAGTGTGGTGGTCAAAACCGCATCTCCCAAAAAAATAAACGGAGAGAAGAAGCCAATGCCCAGTATTGGGATAGTAAAAGGCCGTTACTTTTATGAATATCTTACGATCAAGTCATCATCATCATTATCATTCTCTTACCCTTAACCCACATCCCACTCTAAGTGGGGTCGGCACAATATGTCTTCTTCTTCCATTCTCCTCTATCATTTGTCAACTCTGGTACCACTCCTTTAACATGCATATCATTTTCACACAATCCATCCATCTTTTTTTCGACCTCCCCCTAGCCATACCATCCACATTCATATTTAAAACTCTTTTAGTCACATGATTTTCATCCCTCCTCATTACATGACCATACCAACTTAGTCTCGCACTTGCACTAGTCTCAATCAATATCTTACGATCAAGTCCGCCGATATATTTCATGGTGATCTCCGCGTGCCCCCACACGGCGGACACGATGGGGTACAGCGTCTTCCCGCGCAGGCCGCGCGCCGCCACGCCCAGGTAGCGGCCGTCGGCGCAGAAGGCCAGCGTGCCCTCGTCCATGTCGAGCACCACGAGCAGCCGGTCCGGTACTAGGAACTGCTCGTCGGGCCGCAATAGCGCGGGGTACGTCGTGCCGCTGCTGCCCGTGCCTTTAGCGTTGTGGTACACCTGCAATACGAAAGGAAGACATATTAGTAACGCCATCTATAGGTGGACGCGCTTCATTTACTAATTATTATAAGCTATCTCTAATGACCAATCAAAATCCCTTCCCCTTTCCTTACGTGCACTGTGGCCGAAGAAAAGATAAGTTAGTCGTTGTCGCAACGCCAATAAAACGAACATAAACTTCGGTCAAGTTCTCGCAAATCCGCTATCCAAAATTGAGTCCTTTGGGATTTCGTGCTATTCATCTCGCGAAGTGTCCACGAGTGTGTGTTCGTGTATGCCTGGATCGTGGACTCTTAGCAGTGGCCGTTTATCATGTGCGTGTACGTTCCAGGTTTTTTTCCTTGTGTCGCCATTTTTCAGTTGTTACGTGGACACTGCATATTAAATATAATAACGCAAAAATACAGTCCACTCAATTACTTATAGGTGGTAGTGGCCCTCCGCTGCGACAACACACATATACACATATTATAACAAAAACGTCCCCGAAAGCAATCTGTATATGATCGATTATCGCAAAATAAATAAAATAACATCTACAGAATAGATTTTTTTGACGGTTCATCCAAAGATATGCAATTCTTGGGGAAGGTTTAGGTAAGTAGTAATAAAACATTACGATTTTATATAAATTCACTTAAATATAACGCGGGAAAATCTTTATGTCACACTGATTTCCATTTGTTCCATTTACCAATTTTAAAAATTAGTACTATGCAATGGTAAACACACAGTTACGATAAGGAACAGCTGACATGCATAAATTAGATAGGTATATTTTACAATGTCCTTGAAGAATAAGTCTAATATCTTTTTACTGTGTTACTCAAATATGCCTTATTATTGAAGACATATGCCCTTATTCCTTTGTTATTGGGGTAGGCACATGTTTTAAACATATTGTTACAAATGACAAATGAGGATGGTCTATTCTACTAAACCGAATACCACACGGCGGGTCAACTTACCTTAGTTGCTTTTTACGACACTTCGGTAGAAAATTAGGGTTGTCTAATCTACTCAGCGGGGTACCACAGGGCAGAACTTGGATTAACTTAATTCACGGTAAAAGAAGTGCAATAAACTAGTTGTTGTATAAACAGTAGCAACAGAGAATGCTAGCATGAATGGTATTCTTACACAAATCACCTTATTTCTCCCTAGATCCCATCCCCAACTTTGGTCGGTAGCGCCGACGAGGCTCTGGTAACCGACGGAGTGTAGGGGTGCGTGCGCCGTTGCGACGCCCACCACCGCGTGCGTGCCGCGCTGCCTCGCGGGCCACACCACTTCCCAGCAGTGGAGCCCACGCGAGTAGCCCACCCGCCCACGAATGCAGTCTGTGCTTTGGGCCACCGGGTGCCGGTGGAATGTTAACGCGTCCTCCTCTTTTACAAATATGTTTAACGATCTGAAATTATAATATTTAATATTATTTATACAGTCAAATTGGGTAACTTTGAATTTACGGGTAACATTGAATAAAACGACTAAAATAATTATTAATTTTTTTTTCAATATCTGTAACCTGATTTAAAACTGATAACTGAGTGAAATGAAAACACTAAATGTTCTAGTTGTCAAATTTCATTTAAAATTTATAGTTTTGAAACAAACTTTGACACTTTTTCAAAATTTTCTGTTCGCTGTCTTTTAGCACTGAAAAGTATGTGAGTTACATTTCCGATTGTAATTCCGTGTGTAAAACACATGATTTTCGGTTTCTAATGATCAATCGTACGTTGAAATTATACTTTTTCACATAATTTCATGATTTTGCATCGTTTTATATCCATTGACAGGGAAATTTGACCACCCCTATTTTTAGTTAAATATGGGTAACTTTGAACGGTTCCTAACCTACTAATCCGCATTGGAGCAGCGAGGTAGGTCTTAGCTCCAATCCTTGTCTCCTAAGACGGAGAGAGGAGGCCTATGGTCAGAAGTGGGATAGTAACAGGTCGTTACTCGCGGTCATGGTTTCCAAAAAAGGAATTTACTATTATTAAAAAAGAAAACATCGTTTCCATCTTAAAAGAGCATCAAATAACAAAAAATAAAGATAACACGTACATTGAAGATGACATCTCATTCATGGAATGGGGTGAATTATTTTTCAAATTCTCTTGCCAACCATTAATGTTTTGATCTCATTTGAATGGTAATTGATTATAGAATTTGTTATTTAGGTTTGATTTTTAATAAATATTTACAATTACAAATAAATATGTATTCGTTACAAAAAAAAAATCTACCCATATGTTGCTAATATTTAGTAATTGGCAATTTTAAGTAAACGGTTGGCTGTTAAGTATGACAAGTTGACTTTATTTGACAGATCTATCTTTCATTAATTCAAAACATAAGTATAATTTTACCCATGATACGAAAATTCTGTGAATTCAAGGATTTTTAGTTTTCGAAATAATTCGGTTCAAAGTTACCCAAAACTCAAGGTAACTTTGAACACGCACAAAAGCATATTTTTTTTCCATTTCCTTTCTAGTTACTTAGTAATACAGTTAGTTATTCTAAAACTCGGTATAAAAGAACACTCATTATTCATTAAAACCTTAAATAAGGTCATCCAATTTTTTTATATTTTGAAAAATCTGAAAAAGTCATTCAAAGTTACCCAATTTGACTGTAATACTTTAATTTTTAAGAAGTAGATGTACCTGCGACATATTTCAATGTTAGTAATAAAGTACCCTCCATTATGCACTTTCAATCTATTATCCTTATCCCGCTCTAATTAGGGTCGGCACAACGTGTTTTAAACATGTTACATGATTTGGCAATTTTTTACGACCGGCAGCTTTGGTAAGAAATGAGGGTGGTCTATTCTACTCAACATGTGGATAATCTGCACGATCATCGTGCAAGTGCGCGCACGGTCGTCCGTATTATCATCATCCTTCTGCCCTTATCCCACTCTAAGTGATATCGGCACATGTTATAAACATGTTGTCACATGATATGGCTACGTACATATACAACCGACTGCCTGCCTGACGTACAACTTAGCTCAGTTCGTGTTTTACGACACCTAGAGAGAAATAAGAGAGAGGGTGGTTCTACGCAGCCGGATACCACGCGATGGGTCAACTTACCTTTGTCGCTTTAAAATCACCTTGGTAAGAAAGAGGGTGGTCTATTCTACTAAACCGTATACCACACAGTCGGTCAACTTACCTATGTCGCCTTTTACGACAACCTCGGTAAGAACGTTCTCCCGTATTATCGTACATATTATATTATTGTACATTCTACGCATTACAAAAAAATTATTTTCACTTTTGTATTATGGAACTCTGCAAAAAGTAACGTTTAATTCATAAAAAATCATTTTAAGTTACTTAAATTAAAGATGCCGATGTCAAGGTCGCCGTTTAAATTATTTTATTACAGACCTAATGACCCGCAACTTTACAGGTAATACAACCTTGTTCCGTCAAATAAGTAAACTCTATGAGTCGGTTTGTTCCCAAAATGGCAAACAACAAGGACGTCTCCGCGAAGGCCAACAAGCCATAGGATTGCCTTTTACGACAAGTTTTTGTCAATATACGGCACTAAAGGAAACGTACAAATCCTTCGGGTCTCTTGTTGATTTGGGTGTTTTTTGTTTCATAAATTACCATTAGATTAATTTGAAAAAGTCCGGCTTTAGTTTTTATAATTTTACGTAATAATTACGTTTACTTTCTACGTGGTTTGATCTTATTTTTTAATTTTGGTATAAAAACATAATGATGTTGCAAATCTCCTAGAAATAACATGCAAAAAATGTATCTATTTTAAAATAAAACAGCGGTCGTTACGTATTACTAAAACATTCACTTTAGGTGTCTCTTTACGTTACCGAAATAAAAACTGTAATCTCTCACCTATTTCAAGTTTTGACTGTTATGTAAGTTTTATTAGCGCTGAAATAAGGCGTCAAAAGGTATAAAAACTAGCGTGGCTTAATAAAATGTAAAATATGATGGGAGTTCGTTATTTGTAGATTTTAATTGTAACTTGGCATAATTTTTGTACCGTTGATTAGGTTAGGGTATCCAAGCTTATTTTGGATAATAATGGAATAATACTTTAGAGTAACTACAAATAATTAAACATTACACACTAATTAACGTTTCTAATTACAGTCTGCTACACGTGTTCGAAAGCAAAATTAATGGTGGGGGTTAAATCCATCACTATATCTCTTCTTGTTGATGAATCTGCTGTATGATGTATTGCTTCGTGACTTTTCGTGGAGTACTATCTCCTGATGATACTTCGCTTTTCATAGTTTTATGTAATCGCGTATTATACCAAAATAATAGAGTGCATTTTTCTGTATTTTTGTATAATTTACACCGCAGCATCGTGGTGGGTCTATGCTCTGATCTTTCTAATTGATCCAAGGAAGAGGACACTTTCCCAGCAACGGGGTAGTAGATTGCTACTACAGTATATTTTAGAGTTATCAAATTGTATTAATTGTGACGGAAGTAAAATGAGAAGAGCGGAAGTTGTAGCATAGATACGTGAAGTAAGCTGTGGTGAGGTGAAATGACGTGCAGAGAGGAGGGTGATACTGCCAGCTTGTCGTAGTCGTCATTTGCGCGTGGTGTTGTCAAGTTGTTAAAAAAGAATAAATGGGTTGACTTTAGAGAATATTGCTTCTTTTTTATTAAATAAATGTAAAGGGAAAATATAGTTGTTATAAATTTATCAACTGACCGGTCATCTGGATTCCAAGCGTGTTTCAGTTGCGTGTCGGGGTGCGCGGGCGGCGCGTCCAGGAGCGCGTCGAGACGCGCGGGTCGCGGCGGCTCGGGCGCCAGCTCGCGCGCTACCACTGCTTTGAACGGCGCCGTGCAATCGCGCGACACCGACTTGACTCCGCCGGAGAGCTTTTGCCCCATGTTCATGCCCCTGCAGCGAGTGCGGGCGCGTTTGGGCAGC
Source organism: Morpho achilles (assembly GCA_947086495.1). Classification (NCBI taxonomy): domain Eukaryota; kingdom Metazoa; phylum Arthropoda; class Insecta; order Lepidoptera; family Nymphalidae; genus Morpho; species Morpho achilles. The sequence goes on from CAMTZB010000016.1 coordinate 6,501,708, forward strand.
GCCTTGAGGCCGCCGCGCCGCGCGTCCTCCGCGCCCCCGCCGCCCCCGCCCCTCACTGAGCGCACCCCGCTCTTGTACCTGAAATAGATTATATTAACATTTAATAAAAACTCGTATGCGGCTTCAGATTATGATGAAACATTTCCTAAATCATTTATAGAATAAGACTTTATTATTGAGAAATTTACGATATTCGTGACCTAGCACTACTTTACAGAGCATAAAATAGGAAGAAAATAGATACTAAAAATAAGTAAGTAATAGTTGTCGGTTAAGTTAAGTTCCTGAATTATGTTCCAGTTTTATATATAAGTAGAATTTTATGGGGATTCTTAACACAAAAATAATGATGATATTATTTTGCTATAATTCTTCATAAAAGATAAAATAATGCTAAATGTAGTTAGTGTGTACTATCTGTTTTCATACTAACTGATACAGTGATGTAGAGATTGTGGTAGTGAGTGTGTGCAATGCTAGTGTCATTTGGTGGTGATGTTGCTTTGTAGTACAAGTATTTTTTACGAATCCTGCATTCGTCGAAATGCCATTAAATAGAATCAGAGACTCATTTAATAAATTTCGGATTCATCAGTTTTGTTTGGAACCCATCCGGGATTAGTCATGAAGATGTGTAATAAGAACATATGCAATATACCAACGACGCGAGTATAGTCTATATATACAACGACGTCGGTGAGATATTAATATTTCCACTTAATTTCACTTAGGAACAATTTGAAAACACATGTGCGCTAAATATGATTCATAACATAATTCAATCTATACAAGTACATAAGTGTGACTTTTACTATTTAGGCCACGATAGATTGTTTAATTGCGTAATAAAATGTAATTGTTATTATGTGTTATACTTTCTTAATTCATAGTTGGATAATGCTGGAGCTACATTAGCGGGCGAAGATTTGTGATTTCGCATTGGCGCGCAAAACATCATGTATGGCCGATACACGATGTTCTTGTCTACATTAGGCGGGCAAAGATTCAGAAAGCGGCCTACGGCGAATATTCGTTGTTCGATTAGTATCTTTGCATTATACCTATGTCAGTAAATTACTATTTATTGCACTTGTACGAGTATCAGTTACGAAATAATATGGAAATGAGACGACAGAGGAGATGGTGAATGACTACTATTCACAGAAACCGAATGTCAAAGTTTGGACACCACTGAAGTGACATAGGTGTGGCCACTGAAACGAATATTGTCGCGACAAATCCCTTAAGGTTAAAGACAATGTCCCCGATGCTACATCATCTGCGCCCGAATACACCACGTTGCAACGATTTACCCGGCTAAATAATTTGCCGTAGCCCGAATATTCACCGCAGCCCGCTATTGTAGCCATAGCATAAGAAAATCTAGTTGTCTAAGCAAGTAAGCGGTCTCGATGTCATCACAGCAGATGCGAGATCGGCATCGGCGGTGGCGTAGAACGCGCATCTTATGTAACGCAGCGCCCATCTAACCGTGAAAGTCGCCGCTCAAAAGCCAAGGTTAGCACGGCCCTGGAACCTCGTTCTAACACACGCCAATGTTACCTACATGAACATAATAATCTATTCGGACTTTATTTGTGTACGTTTTTTTGCTTACTATGATGTCATATAATTGTACAGCAAATCCTTAATTATGTTTTCGAAGCATCCGCATTGGACTGGTAGGCAAGAAACAGGCTTCATTATAATTATTAAAATAATAATAATAAACGTTCGTTGGGAACCGTGCCGTCTGGTATCCGGCTGAGTAGAGTAGACCACCCTCAATTCTTACCGAGGTGCCGTAAAGAGCGAGTAAGATAAGTTGACCAACCGTGTGGTATCCGGCGGAGTTGATTAGACCGGCCTCAATTCCTACCGAGGTGTCGTAAAAGGCGACTAAAATAAGTTGACGTCAGGTAAGCAGGTCGTAACTTACGTAGCCAAATAATGTGACAACATGTAAAAACATGAGCCAATTCCACTTAGAGTATGATAAGGGCAGGAAAAGATGAAACGTCGGATAGCACACGGCATGTCCACTTACTTTAAACGTCTTTTACAACACCTCAGTAAGATATGAGGGTGGTCTCAACTCAGCCAGATACCACGCGGTAGTAAACTAGCTGGAAACTAGGAAGTACTCGAATAACCATTTAATAAATTAACTGTCACATAGGTACTAGAGCGATATTCGTTCGACCATAAAAGCTAGAAGCGAGCTCATGGATTCGCCTGATCGATTAGGCAAAATGGGTACCGTACACGATGGAGTCTCGGCAGCGAGTCGGATGGGAAGGGACGGCTAGAAGGCACGCAAGCCACAAGGCCGTCTGCCTTTCCGTCGCCTAGAGCGGCGGCACAACAAAAGCGGGAAGTGAAAGGTAGTGAATGTGTCCCCTCCGCCGCGTCACCTCCGACCGTATCCAACTTCTTCATCGACCAAATTGCTCCATCTTGGAAACGAAATCTATATGTCATCGACATTATAGATCTTGCCTGCAGCAAATCTTGTTTTTAAGAGATCAGGTTTGTTTTGTGACACCGTATTTCACGATTTTTGAAGCAGTGTTTGAAATGTATAAAAGGAAAATATTCAAGTTAAATTTATTAGTATATGTTAAAAAGCCGCGATGGCCGAACGGTGACGGCAAGTAACCATGACTTACAGTTCGCGGAATCTAAATATATAAAAAAAATTACTCTAATATTATCAATGCATATAGAATGCTGTCTATCCGTCTGTTATACTTTCAAAGCTAATTCGCTATAGCAATATTCATGAAATTTGTTACAATTGAAACTTGTATGTATGTTCGACTTAGGTATAGAATAAAATATTTATACAGAATAGGAAAAATACGAGTAAATAATTGAGGGTATATTAATACAAAAGTTGACGCGAACAAAGTTGCGGGTGCAATATGTACAATTCATATGGTACTATTGCAGAAAATTAAGTGAAGAAATATGTACAAGTATATCCCTAGAGAATTTTCGGGATGTTACTTGACAAACAGTAGTTGGGCATTGTGGCGTGATCTAATCTCTAATCCTTCTCTTCAAGCAGATACGAGGTCGTTGGCCACGATCGGGGTAGAATTGGGTACCTCTCCCTATAAACAGTCATATTTTATATAATTTATAATTGAATTGCAAAATTAAGTTACGTTTTAGAAAAGCCAAAATTATAAATAAGGTTAAACATTGTACGAGAAATTAAAAAAAAAATGTTTTGCGCGTGTATATATGTATTGATGTATGATGTACGTGGCTGCGTTTATACACGTTAATGTTCTATTTTCCAGCAACACGAGAGATGAAACTACTAGCCTACCATACATCATATACTAGCCACTTAAACACGTATCCTAATACCCTTAAAACGCCTAGCCACTAGAATGCATGCAAGGAGAGTGTGATGGCATACAGTGTTCAAACATTTCCGATTTAGGAATGTTCATTAAAATATAAAAAAGCTCCGTTAAAATCTAAAGAACATCCGACTAACGAACAGCGCATGACATTTTTAACAAATCCATGTGACCTTTGAATATAAACGTTTTCAATTTTATTATACATAGATTGACCTACTTAACAAAACTTTAAATTACATTTCTAAATAAGTCAATGTCTAATTTGTTAGCGGTTCTTTACGGTAGAAGCATTATTTCATCATGCGTTCATAGCTTCCTTATCTAATAACTTAAGAAAATGTGCTTGACATTATGATTTTAACATCAATGCTTTTATTTCAAAATATTTATGTACGTCTGTTAGATATGGGATGAAATTGCAAGATTTTATAATAAATAAAAGTCTATTTACTTAGTATGGTGATAAGATTTAAAATACCTGCGTTAATCTATAGCTGACTCATTTCACGTTTCGAATCGTGGGAATCCAATGACCCGTCAGAACACATCAATCGCGCGACAGATAAGTATCAGAATGGAAATGTTCGTTTTTTAAAATGTTCGAATAAACACAAGTCTAGTGTGGCTGTGGTCATAACCGTTCGCGCCTGGTGAGAGGTGAATGGATTTGAGTGTTGCTAGGCCGACTACATTAGCGTGTGCCAGCGTGCCCGAACAATGAACTAGACAAAGTGACGTACATTTAGCAGCATTCAAAGTACACCAGACACTTTTATAGCTACAGACAACGAAACAGCGCAACATTTTAAATTGACTCGCGTTCGTCTTTTGTCTGTTTCAATTCGAAACTTAAAAGTTTATGAAATCTATTTAGGTATATTAGTTTCAAATACAACACGGAAATTTAAATTTGGTATTTACTGTATTTCATTCTCAATATTCATGGGTGCTCCCAGTAGGAAACTATTTAATTTGGATTATCACTTATTTTTTAATTTCTTTTAGTTGTTGTCTTCTACAATTTATGTGATCCGATGGTTTATGAGATGCTGCAATCGGAACAAAGAGTCTTTTCGCAAAATTTAGAAACACTTCAAATGTATTAACATTAATTTTGTACGTTTGTGGCGTACGATGCTATTTATTGCTTCAATGCGAATTAGCAGGTAACATGTATCCCCAGAATTCTCTAGAGATATGCTTGTTTTCTTACGATGTCTTCCTTACAGAAAAGCGTGTGATAAATTTCAATTAAAAATTAGACTTATAAGTTTTAACAGAAAAAATCATTGGTGCCTGCCCGGTGTTCGAACTCGTGACCCCTCAAAAACGTTCACGGTCTCACTGCGGTGCTATCACACCTTCTTTATTATATGGCAAATGATAAATTGCCGTCACACAAAAGCAATTTAAATTATGATTTATATATACTATTGGATAGAACTTCAAGAAAGACCATCTATATTAATACAGCTAAAATGTGTTATGACTGACAAATGGCGTACTAAATTAACACCGTAAATTTGAAGCTGTTGAATATGTAACATATGAGCAAGCTATTGGCCATAGTTTTAGTGCGAGCGACAAAGCGGTAAACCAATATTAGGGGCGGTGAGGTCGGACATTGTGACCTGAACCCACACATTTAAAGCTTAGCCTTATTGACTGCTTTACGACTCTGGTGCGCTACCACCTAATAAATCGCTAACAACAAACACATTTAAGCGTATCATTAAATATGCAAACCTCTAAATGACTTCTGTGAATTTGGTATCGTTCGTATTCAAATTTAATTTAAGAATGTAAATTAAAAATAACCGTTATAGAAATGTAATGCACGTAGTATATTTTTTCTGATTATTTTCGCTCACGTGGAAAGCAGTATTTAGATTTTTTTTCGAATTGAAATTTTTTTTGAAGGGTTTTTTTAGTTAAACATTAAAGATAGAATTTTCGCTGAAGGAAAACACCGTGAGGTAACTTGCATGTTAAAAAATTCTGGGGATATGTGTAAAATCTACCAATCCGCATTAGAACATAAGCTTCTCTCTAAAAACTGAGAGAGGTGGGCTATTCCCAGCAGTGGGATAGTGACCGGCCGTTACTTTTATATAAAAGAAAAAGTACGTATGTTAGTCCTTATAGACGCTGATACGGCTGCACCGATTGTAATGTAATTTTCAGACAATATTTGATTCACCCAGCGGATAATCCGAAGTTTGGTGTCCTCATTGAGTAATATAGAATAAATAACAAATAAGTTTATTTTATGTTAATTAAATGTGTACTATCAAAGAGCACTTTTTTACTATTATCAAAATTTAAAACCGCGACATTCACATTTCGCTTGTCCTTGTGAATATAAAGCATCTTTTTATCAAAAACAAGTTTCCGTTTGACCGTTAATCCGATATAAGTTTTGGGTGTAGTATTTCCGATTTGGAAAATTATTTGAGTAAGATAATCTATTTATCGAGGACGGCTATGGACTATATAACATCACGCTAAGATAAATTGGAGAGGAGCAGCAATAATTTAAATGGCAAAACGTTTGGCGGTTAAGCTATAGTTAAGCCTTTTTATAATTTGGATTATACTGGATACTTTTTAACCCGGTACTAAAGGTCATCTATACCAACGTCAAGTTAGAAGTTTACCTACATTTATGATATACATGAGTATTGATGATGATGTAAAGCAGTGTTTCCCGATCTTTTTTTGGTTTATGCCCCACGTTAAAATTATTTTGCCCACCTAAGTAACATACATAAATTATAATATTAAAAATCGAATTGTCCACTTAAAGAACATAAGTAATAGGTTTTAGAAAGTGTGTTTTTTTTGTTAAATTTGGCACCGAAATTTCTAGCATTGCAAATGGCCCAGAGCGAAAGGGTTAGGTAAACTCGTGTCGAGCTGCCCCCCCTTAACCATCAAATAGCCCCTCTTTGGGTCGTGGGCCCCACGTTGGGTAACACTGATTTAAAGTGTCATTTTACTTAGGATAATTAATATATAGCAGTGCTTGTTAAAAATACATTATACGAGATCGATTACTCTCTGTTCATGATACAGGTTCACATAAAAAAGGTGGTATATGTGTAAAGATTTCAAAGAATACCTTTAAGCAAGAATATATATTCTGGAATTTCGAAAAAAAATCTACGATTTTTATGAAATTTAGTATGCAGAGGGTTTAGATCGATCGATTTATTGATCTAGCTAGGTTTAATTTTCTGAAAAGTTAAGAGTATCCATGTTTTCAGGAATAAAACACCGCTATAGCAGCATTAGAATACATAGGTAAATTTTGCCACAATTTACCACAGGTTACAACAACTCAGGTGGGTATAATACTTATAAGACCCCGGTTTGAATACAGACGTCTCCAAGTTCTCTATTTATAAGAAAAACTATTATTGGGGATCTGAGTAAGGCTTCTAGGTACTATAAACTGTTAGTTACGGTGCTGATCTAATTTTGACCTATATCTTTATTTCTTGGAACAGGGGCACGGTAGTATTTACGCAATTGCTTTAATTCTCAATAAGTTTTCCTCATTAAAGGTCACGATTAAAAATAATAGAACAAGTAAATGTATGTTACATAAACCATCAATTCGATAGATCTAGAGATCCCTGTTAGGGATAAGTCCGTCTTTGTACATGTGCTATTTTACCATTTCTTTTTCTTTTCTAACAATATGTACATCCTCCTGCCCTTATTTCACTCTAAGTGGGGTCGGCACAACATGTTACAAACATCACATGATTTGTCTACGTATTTTACGTCCGGCCGCCTGTCTGACGTCAATTTACCTTTGTCGTATTTTACGACACCTCGGTAAGAAAAGGGTGGTCTATTTAACTCAACTAGATATCACACGGCGGGTCATCTTACCTTAGTCGCCTTTCACGACACCTTAGTAAGAAATGAGGTACTATTCTATTCAGCCGGATACCACACGGCGTTTTTCTAACAATATTTATAAAAAAGATATATTAATCAATTAACAATATTTGTAAAGATAATAATTATTTAATAATTTGAACTTTGTACACTTTTTTTACCAATAATGTTTTTTCCAACATTTTTTATGATACGTACATAAATAAACTCGACGGCAAGTACCAATTGGAATACAAGTTGATTGGCATCGTTTAATTTGTAACACAAATACAAAAACACAATTCACAAACGAAATTGAAACGTCCCAAAACTGAATTGAATACCGGACAGCCGGCGGGGGAGGATTAATTATTAATTGGAATGGAGTACGTAGATTTATGAGCCTTTATTTAGCCGCCTTTCCGTATGAAACTTTTATATTTAGAATCTTGTCGTCTCGAGTAATCGAGTGGAGCTTAAGTACTTATTTTAAAAAGATTGCGTGCGTTATTTATTAGAAAGACTACATGATATACAATTTGGTTGATTTAGTACTAATATAACTTTCTTAATAACTGTTTTCTATTAAATATATAATTGATAATTGCAATTTATCACACGCTTTTCGGTGACGGAAACCTGTATATCTCTAGAGAATTCTAGAGATATGTGTTACCTATCAATCAGCACTGGAACAGCGTAGTATTTAGCGTAGTAGTTACTTACTTATTATATATCCCACTTAAAGGCTAAATCAGCTTGCATAATAAAATAAGCTAAACAACGTGCTCACTATAACAAAAAGAGCAAAACAAAAATAAAATAAAAAGTAAAAGAGTTATTACAATAAAAATACTATTCTACTTTACCTAACAATTAAAATGTGGGTGAAATAATCAAAAATTAAACAGAAATATTATGAATCAACATTATACATTAAGATTATATAAGAGATATTATTAACTCTATATCGAAATATAGCTTTATATCGAAATCTAATCATACTCATACAATAACGAAAGTATTTAAATTAGCTTTACGTGTGAAATCTGTTTAGTAGGTATGTGTCAAATACTAATCGAATTTTATTTATTTATTTTATTTATTTATGTACCACAAGTTAACAGATACATTATTTAAATAGAAAAAAATTTGTACAAAGGAAAGCTTATCGCTATAAGCGATCTCTTCCAGCAGCCCTAAGAGTGTTGGGAAAACATATTTGATTGTGATATAGGTACAAATGTGTTAAATGAATATATTAGTAAAATTTTACATATTTAGATATATAAATAATACATACAATAAATATATAAGCAACATAAAATTATTATATAAATAAAATTATATATATATATTAATCATTAATTTATAAGTGTGAATTTTTTTTTTTCATTGCATTTTTCAGTTCCGTTCGATGTATTTTTCTTTTATTTATGTCAAGTTTCGAAGCTTGAAATAACTCTCTTTTTAATTATAATATAATTAATCATGTGATATCAATAAATCGTACAAAATGCGTATAAAGTGGCGTTCTGTATATGCGTAACTAATAACATGGTTGACGCTGGAATGGCGTTGATGAAAATGTCCCCAATCCGTCTGAAATATAACATATTTTATGGTGGAATTGTTCTCATATACTACAGATAAGTTCACGATGGCATATCTATTAAGAATAATTGATTCTACCCATTCTAACTGTTAATGAATTGATATTTAAAAAGTTGTTTAAAGGGATAAATAATATAATGTTTACTAACAAATACGTAACTTGACTTCAGCGTTTCATGATTAATATTATGATCCTTTAAAAATATGAATGAAAAATGATTTTCCTAAAATTCAGCATGTAGGGGGTTTTCGGGGAAAAAAATCGATCTAGCTAGGTTTTATTTTAAAAAATAAATCGTTTTATCCCTGTTTTTGGGCATGAAAAAATACTAACATTTATATTTAATTGAATTTTTGCCGTTAACTGTCAAGTCAGCGTAGCTTATTCTGGGAACGGGTGGTCGCGAGAAATTAAAATACCTAGGATCGAGCCTCACCTACCCTATTATTTTAATTTTTTTATTTTGAAAAAAATTATCGAACATGGCTCAGTCACTCAGATATTGATCATTTAAACATGATAACAAACTTCGGGTCTCACTATAGGATAATTTGCTCTTTACTCATGCGAAACCGGGATAAGTGTATAAGTGCTGAAACATACGTACCAACGTTATCATTTACATCTTGAACTTATTCTATCTAATTACCCTATACGGAGCGCAACATCTTTCACTTCGCCCTACTCATTAACAAGTTGTCGCGCATACTCTCTTAAGTGTTTAAGTTCGTAACTTGATGAGACTTAGCAATCTCACATACTTAGCAAATAGGGATGCCAATTCATAAATAAATATTTCTAAAATTTACTTTAACACGTTTAGCGTACATCGTAATGTTTATTCAAATTGTATTTTAGGAGGAAAACAGTTAAAACAAGCCAAGATAGCGTTTAAAAACAGCAAAACAAATTTTAACAAATTTCATGTCTCTACTGTTAGCCATTGAGGATTTCCCTCGTCTGGAACCAAACCTGGCTGCAGCATTAGGTCATGCTTACCATAAACATGCATTGTCATCGAGACTCGACCAGTGTGTAAAATATCAGCTCAATCGGACACCGGGAAGTGGGTCAAATTTAACTTGCAAAATTCCACCTTCAGATCCATACGCGGCAAGTTAAATAAAAGCTCATATTAAATAAATTAAACAATAAAAGCTTTTAACATATCGACACAAAAGAATATATCGTTAATGATTTGAATATGTTATTTTTTACTACCCGTTGAAGATGAATTGTGTATTTATTTCCACTTTGAAAACTAGTCAAAGGATATTACAGTTACACGATAAGATACTACTAAGATCTATTGCCTACATGTGACCTTATTAAGATTGTTATTGATATGTTCCAGTGTGGGTTTACCACTGCAACACCTTGTCACTAAAACGTCCACGGTTCTTGGACTTATTTCTTCTGTGCATAGCCTTTTCAAATTCTAAGAAAATCTATACGTTATGCATTTCCCGGAATTACAAGAGGGAATATCCATATATAGGTTTACACTTAGTATTTCACTAGCTTTAACCCGCTACTTCGTTCGCGTGGACTGTTGTCTCGAGACAGGTTGATAATAGATGGTGCTTTTCAATGTCATTCTATTTCTGTAGAAATAACAGGATTTCTAAAGCCTATATTTTAACCCGGTGTATATAACGATTGTGCTAAGCAAAAGCATACAAACATACATGCAACTCACAAACTTCCGCATTTATAATATTAGTATGATTAAAGCTCAAATTAAGTTGTAAATAAAACAAAACAAATACTTGATTACATAATCCTCTTGAAGAAAAAACTCGTTTTTTTATTTTACCTATATGATTTATAAAAAATCACTGTTTAACGTAAACCTTTAAAAGTGTTAATATGATACAAATGCTTTATATAATCTGTAAGAAAGATCAAAAGAATTATCGTAGAAAGTTCAAAAGTTAAATTAAACAAGTATTGTCGCACAATTCTCATAAACGAAAACAGCCGGAGAAAGTGTCGACCCGATGCAAGGAACGACTTGCGAAAGGGACCTCTTCAAGAACTTTGGCCCACGCCTTAAAAGGTATAGAGCAATGAAAAATTCGACACGCGCTTTCAATAATAAAATATATGTATTTATAGAAACAAGTCTTAACTATAAAGCAATTTATGATTTAACCACAAAATTTAATGTATGTCAACTTATTAATGAAAATCAGTATAAATAATTTTACCTTTTTAAATGTTAATTTGCATTGAGAAGCCGTGTTAACCACATCGGTAAAAATTCGTGATACTTACCAAGTGTTCACGGATTTTAATATGCAGTTTTGATGAGGTATGTTTGTACATTCTTTTATTAATTTTCGTGACACTAATATTTACTTTTGTCGTGGTTTTTATTCCTTGATTGACATCGTAAGAGTAGCTTATGACGCTATTCTTACATAGTTTTTATATTCTTTTTTATAGTCTTCGTCTGCATCAAATCAAAATCTAGCTAAATACAAATAACCACACCGTTCAGTTACTCCGTTCAAACCCCAAAGGGTACAAGTAAACATACTTTTGCATTAATAATACTGGTACGGATTCATTTAAAATAACATACTATATATATGTTATATATATTTAATATATTATACTTTTATTTATCTTTTGCTGCTAAAATTTGAAATTACTCCGAATAAGATAACATCAGTAACATAAATTGCGTTGCAATTGCATTAATTTAAAATCCAAGCTTTCCTTAGAAAGGGATTAATTTGAAATATAATTTATATCAGAAAACTAAGATGTATTTCCCGGGGCCTGCACCTGCTACCTTATGGCAAAGATAATTTATCCCTATTTCAAATTTATTATAAGACTTATTTATACTGACTTATTCAAATATTTAAACGAAGTTATTAACTTACGGCTGATTCATTTCTTTCTGATTATTATCTCGATTTCTGATGATTATTTTTGAGGACAAACAATTTGCGGCTAAGATTCGTACTACAAATATTAAATATCACAATGAACATAAAAACGCTAAGCTGCTCTATTATAATAGAAGGCCAATAGACAAATTATTGAGATCATTTTTAAATGGCAAAAAAGTAGATTTCAGAAACTTTAATTACACCTCTATAGTAAAAATGTAAACTGTTCGTAGAACGAGTATATAAATCTTTTGAGATTCATATTTACTAATTGATCAAATGGGAATCCAAAAATTAAAATAATAAGTGAATCCAATTCTTTCACCAAAATCGACCTAAATGGGAAACTATTTTATGTGTTCTACATCTTATATGACATAGGCGAAGTGGCACCAGCCAATATGCCACTCCTGAAAGCCATTACTTGATAATTGAATTGAGAAACTATTTTAAACACAAACAATATAAAAGGTTAATATTTTATTTTAGTTTATTTAAGGTACTTTTATTATTTAAGGTAAGAACACGTTTTATTTCTTAAATTGTTTTTTTTTTACTTCTCTATACGAATTTTCCTACAATTAATGAACGTGTCACTCAATATCAGCCTCTTTCTACTTGTGGAGAAAGATAAGAGCCAACCACGCTATCCAACAAATAACACTAATTTTCCAAAAATTCTTAAATTTCTTCCCAGAAAAGTTATAGGCACCTATTTGGCGCCAAAACCCAAAGTGCGTGCTCCTAGTAAAGATCTCGTGATGTCAATACTCGTTTGAAGATTACGGCAATAAAATAGAATATGGCAAGCAAATTGTATGTTAATATCTGTTGCTAGTTAGATATACGTTACATAATATCTAGCTAGCTGGTTTGTGAAGTCGTTATCTTTATTTAAATTTATACTAGAATCATCATCCTCTTGCCCTTATCCCACTCTAATTTGGGTGGGCACAACATGTTATAAATATGTTTATACTGTATATTGTCACATGATTTGGCTACGTATTTTACGACCGGCCGCCTACCTATCGCCAACGTACGTATTTTACACCTCGGTAAGAAAGAGGGTGCTTCTACTCAGCCGGATACCATACGGCGGGTCGATTACCTTAGTCGCCTTTACGATACCTCGGTAACAAATGAGTATACTAAAATATAATGTAGGAGACAGATTCATTTAATTATTTAAATCGTAATCTTCACACCGATGTACTATCTCCGATTAAAATGATTTAAATAACAGTTAAATAATCGCTAGGGCGTGTCACGGTAACCTTGTGTCCGTTACCGCCGTTGCAACAGGCCTTGTGTCAAGGAAAATCTACTTAGCAGTTTCCCTGGCCCTGAATGGACACTTGTCAAATTGAGACTCGCGATGAACTTCACTGTCATTCTTATTGATAAAGTAGTAGAAAAAAAAGATTATTCGTGAGAATTTGCATCGCTTCACAAGGTCTAAACCTAGTTTAGATTCATTTCTGTGAACTCTGCCGTCATTGTTATAAATAAAAAATTGACTATACCACAAATATCGGGGTAGCTATGAGTAACGTCTGATTGTTGTTGTAATTCGATTTATTAACTGTTATTCTTTTGAATAAAAACTAATTAAAAAAATTGGGTAGGGTATGAAAGTTCTTTTGAGAGGTCCTTAAATAATTTATAGAATTAGGCGTAACTATTCGGAGATCCATAACACAAAAATAAGAAAGAAATATATTTTGCAGTAATTCGCGATTCGAAATAGAAAATATATATAATGCTAAATGTAGAGTGGACTATCCGATACATGCAGGATTCGTAAAAACATGCATAAGTTCAAACTGCTACCATAATACACTAATATTACACACGCTCACAATCACAAACTCAATTTTCGTTTCGCCCGAAGAATCATAAGGAGATGGACTCCACGAAATAACCGTTAAGCCCATCGCTTTTTTGGCGGTGGCGGTGGTTTGTGTTTTTTTGTATGCATGTGTTCTTATGAATCCTAAAGGGTATCTAGGAGTATGTTAATCTGATCACTGATCAAGTTAATTAGTTCCGAAAAACTTGTCTTTCATTTTTATTGGCAAGGAGCTGACCTACTTAAGAAAGGATATTTAGATGCTTATTTAATTACTTCTCAACGGCAGTTTAAACGTCGGGCAACGTCGTCCTAAGTTTGCCGCCTCCTGTGAGGCCGGACCACGGCTTAAGGCAACGTGTGGTGGAGGGCTAATAGTATGACGATTAGACATCGTGGTGTCGGTAGTATGGCGAGAGGTTGGTTGGTTCACTGCACGCGATGATTCAGTTGATTCAGAAGCCACTACCGACCGACGTCGGAAAATTAGTAATTTATTGTTTTCACCGGCGAAGACGCTGTTTGCGTGTATTATGTGTCTGTGTTTGCGATCGTTATTTGATCGTCAGGGTCATACAGGACGCTTTTTGGGCGCCTATATTTTCGGTGAGTCGACCTAACAGGGATGGAAGCCACTGTTATAAGTGGGTTCTGGTGAACCTCGAATTTCTCAAGACTTCGAAAAGCGTTTAAAGAGATGAGCAATGGTAGGGAGATCGAGGTCTCTATGGGAGAAAGTTTAGTTTATGCAACAGTCCTGGCAGTAACAAAGAATATGCATTGCTGTTTCAGCTTCGATCCAATGTTTAACATGTGTCTAATCGCCTGAGAGTGCCAATTAGCAATGATAAAATAGACTCAATAACCTATCTTTATCATATATCGCCACCAAAGAATGCTTACTACTGTAACTCGATAATACAGATTTGCACGCAGTGTTTGCATATCATAAATGCGTTTGAACAGGATCGGAATTCTCAGATGATATAAGCATTACATTATGATATGGGTGGTTGCATAACGCGGCAGTGACGCGTGCGCATGTCTCTGTAGAACATGTCAAGGATGCGTAAACTGTGGCTTTGTTTTATGTTGCAATTAATATCACGGTCACAGATTAAAAAAATATTAATAACGATGTAACAATGGTGGTATCCGGCTGAACAGAATAGTACCACCCTCATTTCTTACCTAGATATCGTACAAAGTGACTAAAGTAAGTCGATTCGCCGTGTGATATCCGGCTGAGTAGAATAGACCACCCACATTTCTTACCGTAGTGCCTTAAAAGGCGACTAAGGTAAATTGACTCACCGTGAGGTATCCGGTCAAGTAGAATAGACCATCCTCTTTCTTGCCAAGGTGTCGTAAAATACGAGTAAGGTAAGTTGATGTCAGACAGGCGGTCGGTCATAAAATATGTAGCCAAATCATGTGACAGCATGTTTATAACATGTTGTGCCGACACCACTTAGAGTGGGATAAAGGCCGGAGGAAGAAGTAACAATTATAGTGCCTTCAGACGAAAATTTTGAGGTAATTTTAACAGACCCATATACATGTAATAATATTTAGTGATATCTCAAAGAGATTTACATATCATTAACCACGTAATCATTATACATTACGAAGATTTTGTCTAACCGCAGATTTAAGCAAAAATACTGTTAATATTTTTGCAATGTTAAGATTATTTTGAATAGTTATCGCGTTTACGACTCGCGTTATTGATCTTTGTATTGATTGAACCTGTAACAACGATATTGCTACCCGCTTTAAGTTATATTTGGGTCAGTGGGTCGAATTGTCACCGTCTTTATTTGGATGCTGTATCCGCAGGATACACTACGGGCAGATGAGTTTGGTAATTCAAGATTACCATTCAGACCAAAGATTGAAAATATCTAAAACCTATTATTGAAATCTTATTATAGTTCAGTAATCCCCACTGCGCTCTGATTTTTTAATTTGTATAAAATTTTCTGCATAGTATTTTATTTATTTAGAAAATAAAATATATTGGGTCCTTACATATGAAATCGGCGTTTTGTCGTACTGGCCACTTTGATCTCAAATACTACCTTTATGGTTAGGAATTCCAAATTCAAATTAATACAGCTATTTACTCATGCATTTGTGTTTCAAACCCCCTAATTCATTTGTTTTTTCTTCTTTTGTTTTTTTCTTTGTGTCACTCTGTTTACAAAATGGAAAACATGAAATATCGCGTTATTTACGAGTATGAGTTCCACCGTGGCACCAGTGCTGCAGAAACGGCTCGAAGGATTAATGATGTGTATGGTGACGGTGTCGCAAAAGAAAACACAGTGCGTTTTTGGTTCCAACCTTTTCGTTCTGGAAATTTCGACCGGCAGAACAAGCCTCGTGGACGGCCGGAGACCAAAGTTGATAACGAAGAATTGAAGGCTATTGTGGAAGCGGATCCATCGCAAACCACGTCCGAGTTAGCTGCAAGCTCCGGTGTTAGTGATAAAACTATTCTAATCTACTTGAAGCAAATTGGGAAGGTGAAAAATCTTGAAAGGTGGGTACCTCATGAATTGAGTGAAGCAAACCGACAAACGCGCGTCGACTGCTGCGTTACGTTACTCAACCGGCACAATAATGAAGGAATTTTAAATCGAATCATTACCTGTGATGAAAAGTGGATCCTCTACGATAATCGGAAGCGCTCATCGCAATGGCTGAACTCTGGCGAACCAGCCAAATCCTGCCCTAAGCGAAAATTGACTAAAAAAAAGTTGCTTGTAAGTGTTTGGTGGACTAGTGCCGGTGTCGTTCAGTATAGCTTTCTTAAATCTTGCCAGACGATTACGGCAGATATCTATTGTCAGCAACTGCAAACCATGATGGAAAAGCTAGCTGCTAAACAACCGAGGCTGGTCAATCGCTCTAGGCCACTGCTGCTTCAGGACAACGCTAGACCACACACTGCACAACAGACGGCTACCAAATCAGAGGAGCTTCAATTAGAATGTCTTAGACATCCACCGTACTCTCCGGACCTTGCTCCAACAGATTACCATTTTTTTCGCAATTTGGATAACTACTTGCAAGGAAAAAAATTCAACTCCGATGGGGCAGTCCAAACCGCCTTCAAAGATTTTATTGATTCCCGCCCGAATGGTTTTTTTAAGTAAGGGGATCAATGAACTACCTCATCATCATCATCTTCCTACCCTTATCCCACTCTAAGTGGGGTCGGCACAACATGTTATAAACATGCTGTAACATGATTTGGCTGCGTTTTTACGACCGGCCGCCAGCCTGACGTCAACTTACCTCTGTCATATTTCACGACACCTCGGTAAGAAAGAGGGTGGTCTATTCTACTAAACCGGATACCACACGGTGGGTCATCTTACCTTAGTCGCCTTTTACGACACCTCGGTAAGAAATGAGGTTGGTCTATTCTACTCAGCCGGATACCACACGGCGGGTCGACTTACCTTAGTCGCCTTTTACGATACCTCGGTAAGAAAAGAGGGTACTATTCTACTCAGCCGGCTAATCAATGAACTACCTATGAGATGTCAAAAGTGCATACATAGTAATGGTACATACTTTGATTAATTAAATATATTTCATTAAAAAAAAAACGACATTATGTTCCTCCCATAGAAAACGCCAATTTCATATGTAAGGACCTAATATTAACTTCAATTCATACATACATTAACCATCATCATTAAAAACTACGTTATTGAATCTTGCATTAATTATTTATACGAGTTTATACACCCGACGTCGTCTGCATTAATGTAAGTACCTAAATAAAAATAATGTCAGTCTTTAGGCTTTTAATCTCACACACAGAAAATCATATCAATTGGTTGCTACGTTGCGTTATAAAATAATTAAATACTTCTGCTATAATAATTAAAAATATGGTGTATGCATACAAAATAAAGTAGGTTAAAAAAATTCAGCGAAACCTTGTCATTAAGTGGATGATCAATACAAACAGGGCTGAATTTGGAAACGCGTTTTCTCGAAACCGGTCAAAGACAAGCAATAATGACATTACTCAACACGTAACGGATGTAACATTTACGAGCATAAATACTGACAGCCTTTAACCCGACACCTTTAATGTCATAAATTAATTAGCTCTCACGGTATGCAGACATAGAGTTATACTTAGAGTAGGGGAGCCATAGCTACTCGTACTCGTATACTTCACCTTTGTCTAATCATACGTAACAAGTCAAGTTAAAAAAGCTTTTTCATTTTCCTACTGTTGAGTCTGGAGCTAATACCAGTATTAGCTCCAGGCCCCCCCCCCCCCCGATGATAATCATGGCCTAAAGCTGACAGCAGCATCAGGCCATGATTATCATCGGGACAGATCTGGGAAGTCAAGTCCTTGGATCCGATCCAGGGCGCAGATGACTCGCCAAAAACCGTCGTATGCCGCCTTAACGGGGACATCCTAGGCTTCTCGAACGGGGTTTATCGGACTAACATTTGAAAAGGTCTCCGACGAGGTCATGCATCTTGTGCTCCCGATGCATCGATTAGCGGAGGGAGGGGCCACTTATGTTATGTTATAACATAACATAACATAAGTGGCCCTTCTATGATATATATTATATTATAGTGTCAAAATACAACATTAAAATTATATAAGCACACAAATGTTTCCTCTTAGAATAAAGTAACAAAAAGAGATTTATTAATTAATCTGGGTAAAAAGAAAATATATATTATTTTGAATTAATGGTTTGTAATGTAACTGTGGGTGGACAAGTCAATTTGTTTAAAATCTTGAACATTGTCGTGGCCACCCACGAGAAAATTAATAACTAATGATTTAAAAAAAAAGAAATAATTTATTTAATTAGGCGATACTTTGTGAAGGTCCATTAATACAAATTAATGAAAAAAATATTATATTAAAAATAAATTTATCGCGGTTAATAGCAAAATGATATTTTCACTACTTTAAAAAAAAATAAGGAATATAAATAATTTTTGAGTATGAAACACATAATAAATAACAAGTTGTACCCACAATATTGTTCGTTGTTTTTTTGTTTATTCCTATTTTCGTAAGAATGTCGGATTTTTAAAATTCTTTATGTATGTTAGGTTCAATCGTCATAATTTTATCTATATTTCTCCGACGGGTTAGGCGTGAAAACGTAAAATACAGACAGACAGACTTTCACATTTTTAATATTAATTAATATGAATAAAACACTTAATTTATTCGTAAAGTTATGTTGAATTGTCATAATTTTTATCTATATTCCTCCGACGGATTAGCTGTGACAAACAGGTAGACTTTCACAATTTTAATATTGATATATGGATAAAGTTCAAAAATTTAAAATCTTTCTAGTTCAGACAACACTTAATTCATTCGTAAAGTTATGATTATGCATTTAAAAGATTGTTTGATAACTCCCGTGACATATTCCAAATATGGTCCAGGTCAAGTAGGGTAAGTGGTCGGACAAACTAGATACATATGTTTCGCATATCTATAGGAAATCTTACGGCGGTATCTGGCACTAAGCGGTGGCGGGTGCCATGCGTCCGCGCTATAGTCGGGGGCCTTGACAGCAATGCGCGCACGCCGTAGCGTGTCAAGGGAGCGCTGCTTTCGCCGCCACGCCTGCATCGGGCCTACATAAACTGAATATGAGGGTAAAACCTGAATACCGCTTTAATCTTACCATATACATCATCGACTAAACAATTTTTAATTAGTTATCTAGAAAAAACCACTCGTATGTGTCGAACGTTGTTAGTCAACAAAGATTTATGAGTTAAATCCGTGTCACGTTACTTTACGTAAAAAAACGAGCGTACAGTACGATAATATTTGACTCGACTTGGCTATTGACTGGCCCGTTGGAGCAGTGGGTAGTGACCCTGCCTTCAGCTCCGCGGGTCGCGGGTTTGAATTCCGCCGAGGGCCAATATTTTCTATAAATGAATTTGTTGGTCTCCTAGACTGGATGTATATTTGTATTTAAGTATGTTTTTAAAAAATATATAAGTATATATTCACCAGTTGCCGGTCTACCTACCATAACACAAGTATTAAGTTACTTACTTTGGGGACGAACGACCGTGTGTGTAAGTGTCCCATATATTTATATTTATATGTTTAATATTAGTGTAAGCACTATTAATAGCTAATAATGATTAAGACGTCAGTAACCAGAAAGTGTTGGTAGTGAGTCTACCACAAGATGGATATTTTTTAGGAACTATTGTTTATTTACTTACTGATTGTTTTGTTTATTCACGACCCCCAGCATTGGGAAAATCGACTGGAGGAGGAGGATTGTTTATTAACATTTTATTTTTAACTTTGGAAATTACAGGTAACTTCAATATTTTGCACAACACTCGTTTAGTCTTACGATTTTGCCCTCGGCGGGAATCGAACACGCGACGCACGACACAAAATCAAAACAAGGTCACTACCACCTGCGCCAATGAACCAGTCAAAAAGATGGGCAGATGAACTTAAAAAGGTAGATAGGACGAACGTTAGCCGCGAATCTCAATGGCCTCAACAACTGCTTGAACAGAGTTTCGAACACCTTGTCCAGCTTTTGATATATATATGTAGAAGAAGTGCAAAGACTTTAGGTAAATATATCATGGAAATGTAAAAGAGAAGTAGGTCATTGAATGTTTGACTGAATATTGGTATACAATACAATTGCTCGTAACAACAGGCCGAAGGCAAAAACGATTTAAACACGGCCTTCGCACAAGGGAATTGTGCAGGCTTTTGACGCGTCGTATGAATTACACGTCCGGATGCGCAATGCAAAAATATATTTCCCTGTACAGGGTGTTCTCATCATAAACTTCAGGTATGTACGAAAATTATCTTCTTATTCTACAACATATTTATGTACTAATATCGGGGTGACCGTTTTTTTACCAAAAAAAAACTTGAAGGAAAGAAAAAACAATTATTTAGTTGGGGATAGATCCTTGGCATTCACATTTCTCGAGGCTGCCCGTTACCCGAATAAGCTACGTCGACATGACAGCTAATGGCGAAAATTCAATTCAATATAAATGTTAGTGTTTTTTTAATGCCCAAAAACAGGGATAAAACAATATTTTTTTTACATAAAAACTAGCTAGATCAATTTTTCTCCCCCAAAATCTCCTACATGCTGAATTTCAGGAAAATCGTTGGAGCCGTTTCCGAGATTTAGAAAATATATATGTATATATACAAGATTAACTCATTTAATTTATGTACTATGTATATAATTCCTCTCTATCTTTACTATCTTTTCAAGGGATTTTCACTTCAAACGATGTTATGGAGCTTGGATACATTGTGTCGACCTTACTGAGGACGTATCTTTATCTAGCTAACTAAAATAATGTGCCCATAACGATGTAACTTTGTAAGGAAACTATTGGTCTAAATTAGAAACTTACTGTCTCTAATTACGGTAGCGGCAACAAAAATTAAAACTATAAATCATCAAATTAATTACCTTGATAATTTAAACGTCTTCGCTAAGTTTGGTTATTTAACAGCTCACACTGTGTTGTTCTATTTTTATTTTATTGACATAATTTTTATACATATCGGATTTAAGCACAAACTTTTGTCAATCATTTATAATCGAATATAATAATCTAATTAAGCTTCCTAATATGTTTTCAACAAAGACAACTTCCAATACCTATCTTTAACTTAAGTAGGTAAATATCAGAAGTGATAAATGCCTAAACCAAGATGTAAGACCAGGAAAGAGTTTTACTGTAAACGTCATCAAGCAATCATTGAAGTGGCTGTAGATACCGCAAAGCGAACAAAGACAATCTCTTTTACAACCCATCCCGTCAGATAAGCACGCTCGCTGCTTTAAAAAGCCTTTACAATACTGAACAATGTCTCACAAATGAGATACCGATATGTCTTCACCTAGCATTTCCTCCTTTTTATGTCGGGAATAAGAAAAATAAACTGTTCAAAAAAACAAATCAAGAACATCAGTAATTTAAGAAATCTTTTGGGTATAAATAAGCGAAGTACCACCCGCAGAGTTGGAATTTTATGTTCGTTCAGGGACATATTTATGGGAGGAATTACAGCAAAAGTGAAAGCATTAACGCGATAACTACTACACGAAGAGATGTTACAAAAAAAATAATTATGTAAATATGAAATTATTTATGTTTATTCAATAATCAGCCTTATCATTCAATATTTCAACTACCCTTCTCTCCAAAAATGGAGAGAGGAGACCTTTAACCAGAAGAGTGATAATAACAGGCCAAATAAATAGTCTTTTTACTTTAAATTTGACCGTTGCATTCGTTAATTTGACAGGTTGGAAATCGGAGATAAAAGTGAACATAGAAATCTTAGTCTTAAAGACAGAACCATAGTCAGAAAGATAATATAACAAAAAGCGTAAGGAGATAGCATTAAACAATAATGCTAACTCGCAAGTATTATTGATTAACTTTACATAGATGTTACTTGTAGATGTGATAAAATAAATATCATAAAAGTTTCCATTGCACATAATTTTTTTAATTTTATTTAATTAGTTTTATTTAATATTTGCAGACCCAGAAAACACGTTTATATATACAGTTAATAGACTTATTTGTAGTCGTATATTTCAAGAATACTGATTTCGGGTTCCCTTTGATATATTAAAGAAGATTCGCCACTCCGTAACATAAAACGTTTAAGAAAAATACTACCTTTGTTTCATTTAGCTATGAACTTACCAGTGTGGGAAAAATCTTATTATTTTTCTTTCAGTTTAAAATTTGTAAATTATTGATTGTACTTCTTCTACTAAACGGGTAATAATTAAGTTGTTGCAACAGTGAAAATGAGTTAAATCCGCATTGTTGGAATAGCAGCGTTTAAAAAGTTTCACTCAGAATTCTTAACTCGATGTATCATAAATGTTGAGCCACAGTTGTATTCCCAGGCATCAAAGTAAATAGCAGCGAACCAAAGATCTACAAGCTCGGGTGTAAAAAGAAAAACAAGCAGTCGATTGTTTCATTTGTTTTTCTGTGCAAGGATCGACGATGCACTCGGAACTGGAAACCGGTATAGTAGCGGGCTGATGAGACGCGAGTGTTGGGTGTAATGTTTCTACATTAGTTCAAAGGCATTTTAACATTCCTCAGTTAGAACAAATTTTATTGATTTGTTAACTCATGTTTGACTATTTGGAATCTAAAGTTTCGCTTTTACTATTTCAACAGATGATATTTATTAAAGTACTAGTTTCACTACTATTTTAATTTACATTACATTCATTTAAGTATTATATTCATAATTTCACAATCTTATTCCTTATACGACAGTTGTTTCTAATAATAAGTGCAATTATTGTTTTAAAAATGGAGTTGATAACAAAGATACAACATTAAAATATGATAGTGCGTACCAAATTAATATTATGGATAATCGGGATATGTGCAAAAGAAAAATGAGCAGGGTTGCAATGTAGGAACAAAAACCTATTCATAACGGAGAACAACAAAGGGCAAAGGATAAATCATGTGGCATATATGTGCAGCATGGGGCTAGGGTCAATGACACTCACCCCGGCCCACACTAGGGCATAGATACAGGACGTGCGTGAGTCACTACTGGGGTAACCAGCTGCTATAGGCAAAAACTACCCTCTATAAAGCGCACGGCGCGTGCTCGTGTATGTACAAATCTTTTAAGTAATTTTAATTGGGTTAGTCATTTGTTTTGTTTTTGTTAGTAGGGCACTGATGTTCCAATTTAATTTCAAAGTCAAAAGAATGTTTAGAATTTGAAAGTAGATGCGTAACGATTTGTTCAAATGATTTCTCGAAGTCACGAAAGCGGAATGCCTTAAACAATTTATTTTTTAGAAATAAACATTATTATCTTTAAAACGTTACTCTTATAAAATTTATTAAAATAGAATGGTTTCATTTGGTGCATTTTACATGCGGAAGTTATGGCTGGCATACATAATTTCCTCGGTGTTGAATTTCCACGGTAGCTATAATCGGATATAACTTGTCATTCCCATATGGGCCTATGTACAAATATACGTAATAACGATTGTGATGGAGGGAGTGAAAGCGGCAACATATGCCGACCTCATTCACTTTGAAGTGTCAATGCGTAGCCATATGGTGCATTCAGAATTTAATTGATTCTAGGTCATATAAAATAATCATTACCTAATACATAAGCTGGATATATGGCTGTCAATAAGTTGTATTCGTAAGTTTATAATGTAGTGGCTATAAAACCAAGTCTAGCGTAAAGTCGGGTGTAGTAGTCAATGGGATGCTGTGTCCAAAGGGCGAGGAACTAAAACAATCGGCCTTCACCTAGGACTCGCTGGGCATCGATCCTACGCCCGTGCTTGCCTGACGAGTGTATTTATAGATGTTGCTCGCGACTGCGAAAGGCGCACAACTATAGACGAGTACATGTATGAGAAATATTGTTTTAGTGTAGAATACTGCACCTGGTGTATCTTTTATGAGAACAGGAAATATTGAATCAAAAGTTACGAACGGTGTGCGTTTCGTGACTCAGTAAACTATCAAACTCCGAAGGCGGAAACTAGCTTAGGAGTGACGTAATATGTATTGTGGTTAACCATTAAAACAAGATCGACGTGAGAACAATCGTTCCAAGGAGAAGGCGAGCATTAGCGATGTCAGTGGTCGTAGTTGTTACGTGTTCCCATGAAAATGAATTGTTATGTCTCGAGACGTCAATAACCTCGCCAGTACGGATCGTGGAGGTTGCAATAAATACAGCATCGGCGTCGCTGGCCTGGTCAAGAGCCTTTCAAGGCCGGGAGGTGAGGCGGGGAGCGGTCTACATCTGTGTCTGTGCCACTGTGGCCCAGCCGCCTGCATTCCATCTCAAGTTGTACTCTATCGTTTTGCTAAATATCAACTTAAGGAGTTCCCGAGAGAGCGTCACTATTTTCTTTGCTTATATTACTAACACTGGAATCCAATTATTTCAAGATATCATGAAACGGGATATTGCCAATCGGTGTTGATAAAAAACAATAATAATGAATTAGAATTTGCTTTAACCTTGAAAATTAAAAAAAAAATAATGACTACTAATCTCGCAATAAATTTCAAGTGCACAGCAGATTTTACACATAATAAATATATAGCTTTGTACTTCTATTTTAAAGTCACTAACTGGAAACTAACTATTTAATGACTTCTTGCGAAATCCTTGCAATGAATAATAGTACTATTATGTATTTCCTTAAGCGTTTCCGCGGATACCTAGCCGCTGCGATAAAACCAAGCAATTCTTATTAGAATATGCCGACAGCAAAATATGACACGCACTCCGAGCATCTGTTCGGCTGGCAGGTAAACGAGTTGAAAAGAGACGGACGCACGTCACTCTTAGCGAGGATTCAACAAAGGATCGGTCGGTCGTGACAGGAAGCGTGATGCGGCGAACTCACCGCAGGTCGAGGAAACGGGCGGCCTTTGTTCTCCTTTCACAGGACATATCGTCAGTTGTTTGATGCACTCGGATGACACTTCACAAGCTGGGCGCAGCGAGCATGCTTGCGGTTCGCGCGCGTGCGTCCGCGCACTAGGACACTACCACCGGCGGCGAGAGAGCGCGCGCACTGAGCACTAGGCCGCCAGTTCGCTACCTGCTCGCGCCCGTTTCCGTGGCGAGGTGAAGCGGAGGTGCACATCGCGGCGTGCAGGCAGGTACGCGACCGCACGCCCGCACCATTGTCGTCGGCTTGGAAAGGTGGGAGGGGAAGGGGACTCACTTTCCTTAGCCGTAACATTCGCTAGGCCTTTCGAGATTAAAGCCCATCCAAACAATTGTGCTTACTACGTCTCTACCCAATAAATGTTTTGTTTTGCTTTAAACAAACGTTTACAGATTCTAAATACGTATCTTAAGTTTATTACTATTGTAAAAATATTAAATAAACATTGTTTATAATTAGAATAACCACCACTGATTAGTTTTGTAAACAAAATAGAACACTTATAGAAGATTAATTTTTGTTGTATGTATTAAACTATGTTTCGAGCCATCTTTTATGAATAAATAGTTTATTAGGCTAAACGATTTCAAATTCTAAAAGCTTATCTTAAGTTTAATGATACTATTGTAAAAATATTAAATAAATATTATGTATTCTGTAATGTAATTCTACTTACCATTGTTGATTAGTTTTGTAAAAAAAATATAACACTTATATAGATTCTGGGTGTATTTGTGTATTTAAAATTATATGCGTATATATTTTTTACAACGCGGAGAATAGTTGGCGATTCTAATCAATGAGAAAATAATACAAGAAGAAGAAGAATGTATATATTTACCAGTTCCAAGTATTAAATTACTAACTTTAGAGATAGATGTAAGTGTGTATAAATGTCACATATATTTAATAATTTTATTAGTGATACGTATTTACCATCTTATTTAGTAAATGAAAGTAAACCAAATCAAGTAATTATATACTACATTACAGAATGGATACTAATAACGATAGTAATAAGAAAAGGCGATGTAATTGAAAATGTTCACTGTTATTGCCAGGGTTTAATCGACCTAATTTACATGTGAACATTGTTTGGTAACATTGACTCATTTCCGAAGTCTCGGCTAACTTTCACCGACGCTCGTTGAACAATTAACAAGTAAATTTGGTAACTGACGGCCTTTTGTTAATAAATACGCACCCACTTTTGTGTATATATTTATACAGTGTAAGAATATAAAAATCGATGCATATAAATCTTGGCCACTTGGCGCAGTGAATAGTGATCCTGCCTTCAGCTCCGCGAGTCGCGGATTCGATTCCGGTCGAAAGCCAATATTTTCTATAAATCAATTTGTTTATCTTCGAGTCTGGGTATAATTTGTATTTATGTATGTATTTAAAATTATATAAGTATATATTACTAGTTGTATGTCTACCAAACCAAAAGTATTAAGTTACTTACTTTGGTGACGGATGACCGTGTCTTATATATTAAAACCTCATTTTAAATAAGAAAATGAAAAAAAAGCTTTACTAAAGTTAATTTGCTAAGTTGAAGACTATTCTCCGAACAGTGCGTGTTTCAGCGATGGCTCTGAAATTTGGTTGCTCGCTATGGGACTCAAGAGAAAGCTCGTCCCTTAGTGGGCAATGGCTATGCTCGGGGAATCTCTGCGTGATCACATCAGAAATGAAGAGAATCCGTAGGAGAAACAAAGTTACAGGCGCACTTCAACAGTGTAATATATATTTTTAAGTTGACTAAAGTCAGAATAAATTTTAATAATCTTTCGGTATTTGTTTGTTAAATATGCTTTCTTTATCTATTAAATCTCTGAGACTATACTTTTAACTATAACATTTATGCGGAAAATATATCGATTTTTAAAATAATTCATAAAATCTTTTCCACATTTAATTTGCTTGTTAGCTTTGGATTTTATTAGTAGATACCTAAAGTAAAAATTATTAAAGTAATAAATATGTCAGAATACTTTAAGAAATAAACAATTTGGTGTATACATTTTCTTGCGGTACTTAAACATGAAAGTACGGCATTCTTTCTTGCATTGTTAATTATCTTAATTACATATGCAATTAAAATGCGATGCGATTCTCGTATACGACAAATCTCAATAGAAACATACTTTTGTTGCAATTCTAGTTTATTATTTCAATCAATTAAGAAATATATATACAGCTACAATAGTATTTACGTAATTGTGTATACGAAGAGGGAACAATATTATTGACTGAGTTTTTTTAACAATTGCCGTGTGGTATCCGGCTGAGTAGAATAGACCAATCTCATTTCTTACCAAGTTATCGTAAAAGGCCACTAAGGTAAGTCGACTCGCCGTGTGCTATCTGGTAGAATAGATAGCTCGGTAATTTTTTAAAAGATATAAAAAAATATTATAGAAAAAAGCGCCGGGTGACCTTTAAGCTATCACAACTTTACATTTGACAGGTCAAATATCTATTGCTTTCCGATCCTATTATAGTAATTTTTTTAGTGCCCAAAACAGGGATAAATTTAAAAAATAAAATAAAACCTAGCTACCCAAGTTCTCCCCGCAAAACCTCCTACATCCTGAATTTCAGGAAAATCGTTGGAGCCGTTTCCGAGACTCAGAGACAAAAATATATATACACATACAAGATAAACTCATTTAAAATATATTAAAGATACTTTAACTGTATTAAGACTTAGATCGTATCATTTTATATGTAATATTATATATTCAAAAATTTTCTGAAGTCGTCGTCAGTCGTGAAATTTTTTATCTAAAGAAAAATATTTCACGACTGAAACATCTGTGACTTTTTTGCGAAGGTAGAAGAAAAAATTCGTAGTTTTACTACTTATTGTGATGAATGTAACAGAAGTCATTGAATGTTGCCGCAACAATGAATTAAATACTTCGAAATATTTCTCATTCATATTGGTTTAAAAATGGATATGAAAAGAAAAGAAGAAGCAATTCTTCTTTTCTTATCATATCCTCGCCGTGTGGTATCCGGCTGAGTAGAATAGACCACGATAATTTCGTACCGCGGTGTTTTAAAAGGCGACAAAGATAAGTTGACGTCAGGAAGGTGGCCGGTCCTAATATACGTAGCCAAACGATTAAACAACATGTTTAT
This sequence comes from Morpho achilles, assembly GCA_947086495.1. NCBI lineage: Eukaryota > Metazoa > Arthropoda > Insecta > Lepidoptera > Nymphalidae > Morpho > Morpho achilles. The sequence continues at coordinate 6,530,027 of CAMTZB010000016.1, forward strand.
AACACGTTGTGGCGACCCCATTTAGATTAGGTGGTGTAAGGGGAGGAGAGTGATGATGATGATGATCAATTCAGTACCTATCAACAAAAGGAGGATTTGTCTATTCAAAAAGAGGATTTGTTAATTGAATAGAAACGGTTCTATTTTTGGGTTTAATTTTACCAAGATCGAAACTAATAAAAAAATTATTTTGCTATATTCCGCGGTAAAGTAAATAGAAAATATATATAATGCTAAATGTTCAGTGGACTACCCGTTCTCATACCTGATACATGCAGGATTTTTGTGCTACCGCCGCGATAACGCCGTGTAAAGAGCTTATGAATAAGTGCCCCGGATGGGTTCGAAACTAGTCGGGCTGAACTGATATAATAAGTGTCTATAGCCGGTTTCTATACATTAACACGCAGGATTCATAAAAACACATGCAAAAACCTTCGCCACCGCCACCATAATACACAAGCACTACAAACGTTCACTATCACAAACTCAACATATAGTTTAAAATTAAAAAGTCTCTTATATTAAATAATTAATTAATAATTTTAATTGATTGTGGTTGGGGAACATAACTAGTTAAAACAAGATCAAATTTTTTTTAACAATTTCAAATGATTTGATGATTTTATTAAATCAGTTTCAAATCAGTTTATGATACAAGAATCATACCATTGCCACAACAGGTGGCGCCGGATTGGAAAGTGCGGTCGTTATAATCACTGCATATAAAATGGGGTTAGGGAAAGGAAAGTTTATCCTTTTATTATACAAATAAAGACAAAGTGTTTATTAATAATTTCGTAGCTTATTCAAATTAAAATGACCCTTATAATTTATTTATTGCACATATAGTTTTTATAATTTTCATTCCATAAGCAATAACAATTTTTTTTATTTTTTATTATTAAATAAAGGAGATAAACTCAAAGGCGTTATGAAATATAGTAGAACTCGTATGACAACTAAACAGCGCAAATTGACGGATTTTCACAGTTTAGATGCTTCATAGACATTGAAAATGGCTGACAAAATGTACCTTTGCTAGCTTGCAAATCTTGTTTTGCCATATAAATTAATTCTAGCGAATTTCTAAAAATAAAATAAAAATGTTAGGAGTGGACAAACCTTATCACTTAGGGGTTTGAAAAATATAAGAGAATTTAATAAATAAGATTTTCTTATATATAAAAATTGTTTGCCTGTATAAACTTAATATACTCGTGGCTTGACCGATTTTAATGAAATTTTCAGACAATCTTAAGATTGATCCAGCTGATGATCTTGTACAGTTTGGTGGCGATCGGAGCATTTTTTTTAAAACTGTAATTCATACATCTTTGAAATTAACCCTGAGAAGCGGTCTAGACATACTAGTTATTTATATAAATATCAAATAAACTTTTTTTAAATATTTGAACTCAGTTAAATTTATCTCAGAAATTCTCTAGGTATATGTTTCATGACGATCTTTTTCCTTCATCCTATGACGAATGAGCGTACAATTTTTTTTTCAGATTGAACTTATTGGTTTACATAGAGTTCAAAACTGAACACCTTTAGTGGCCTTTTGCGATCGTATGTCTACTCTAAACCACGACAGACTTTTACCGTTACAGTCGTATGTCTGCTCTCAGCCACAACTCAACCATATGAATCGTACATTGTATGCATTCATGTATCAGTTTACACTTTTTCTTAACAAACCTCAATGCCTAACTAGCTATCAATCAATTCGCGATAATAAGTATCCAAACTTAAAATTATCGCAAAGGGTGAGTCATTACTTACAGAATAATAGAATTCGTGTAATTATATTAGAACCGGCAAGATTTTATTATATTAACGGTGTTTGGTCATGTGACTTTTAATGTAAAGAGAAAATCTACCATGCCCAGTCACGCAGGACCATAAAAAATATTCATGTACATTTCATTAAAATGACCTAGGGCTATAAAATTATGTCAGGCGTTACTAAGAATAACTTGTAGCAGTTACTTAAATTTGATAACACGCACATAGTGTTATTAAAAATATGTTTATTTCCTTTAATATCGTTATCAGTAAGGTCAAGAAGCCTAGTTACCAGTAATTAGTATAATTTTCAATTTTGCGTTACAATTACGTCCTACTATAATATTATAAATGCGAAATTTTGTGGGTATGGATTTATGTTTGTTACTCTTTCACGGGGAATCTGCTTATTCTTTTTAAATCGGAGTAACATAAAGGCTATAGAAATCCTGTTAATTCTAAAGGAATAGGATGACTTTGAAAAGCGCCATCTATTATAAACCTATCACGGTAAAAGCTAGTTTAAAAAGGTAAGGATCAAAGCTCACCGATATACACTACATTTAGTTGGTTCCCAAAAATATGAGAAAAGAGAGAAGAAACACATTTAAAAAAAGATTTGTGATAAGAAAAAAATTTATATGTCAACTCCTAAATGTGTCTATAAATTATGGCATTAGAATGCTAAATCGAGGTTTTCCCAACGTACAAAACCTAAATTAATATCTGAAACTTTATTCTATGACCTAACCATTAAGTTAATAAAGGGTTTCAGACTGAAATATCATAGTAACCACAGAAGGCTGGAAAATTAGGGCACAACAACTGTTAATATAAAATAAGGAAGAGGAAGTGACGTATCTTACACAACAAGGCCGCAGAGGAAAGGCCGCCAAAATCCTGACATTATTTTCAACCGGATACGGTAATATATGATGCTATATCTTCTATTGTAGTAAAAAAAAGTTTGCCGGAGCGATATTTTTGCGGGAGCGGCCCAGTGTGTAGTAAAAGTAGACAATAGTGCTAGGAATACAATAGAGAGCGTATATAGGTCATTTTCTTGTTGGTTTTTTTTTGTTCTATTTTATAGACTCCCAACAATTTGATAAACAAAATGTAATTTATAATATATTATTACTTAGATAGATAAATTATTATTATTTAAATAAATGTAGCTTATATGTATATATAAATAAATAAATAATAAAATAAATAATAATTAATCTATGTATACTAAATAGTTTAGTTCAATTAATAAATTAGGTATCTAACGGTAACTATTGTTATTTTTTTATATATACTGCAACGCGTGTATAACCATGGAGCGCAGTTATTCCTTATATCTACAAAAAAGTATGATTTGTGCGAAAAAAAATGTGTTATTTCACAATGATGGAAACTAGAAGGTAAATGTTGTATGGTAACTGATAGAGAAGCTAAAAAATCTAAAGCCTTAATAAATATTGATTGATCAAATGAAGTTTATAAAGCGAAATAAGATGGAGAAATTATATTTTAAATTACTTTTTGAGTATGTTTATGTGAATAACGTGATTTTTGTAAACTTATTTAAAAAGTAACAGCATTGGTTTTCGAATAGCTGTTTATGGACCTTCTAAAATAATTGAATAAATAACTCCTAAACTTAAATTACTTTAATTTCACATCTCATTACTGCATGGTTTTTGTTATACAATATTTTATATTAATGAGTATCTCAAGATTTTTAAAAACCGTATGACCTATGGCACGCCATAGCACTTCGGTCATGGTCATACACCAAGTATATTTATCATTGATATAAGATTTTAATCCTATTTCTATTTGGTACATATATTTTAATCGTTTCTGAACACGAATAGCCAAGTAAAAGGTTTGCTATTACTGCACTATATATTGCCTTATGGGGATCTAATTATATTTTGGTCGATACATTGTACTCATATATTGCCCTTGTCTGTTAATTCACGATAAATTCAGCTTATACAGAAGGGATTTGGATGAGATTTTTACCAATAGACAACGATTCAAGAGGATAGTTATAAAAATCAATCGATAAAGATAGAAGCTCTTTGCCTGCATTTAAATTCGTTCATTTAGTTTTCACGAGTTCTTAAGACATATACTGATTCGAGATTTTCATACGTTATTCTTTTTGATAAGAATGAGTAATTTCAGAATAATAGCATGGTCGGGTTTAGTAAGCGTGAGATGGAGATATGCAAAAAAAATTAGCAACTAATATTTGTCAATAAAAAAATCAGGCATTATTATTTTATAATGTTACATTACAGCTAGATCAATATTTATCGAAACCCCAATATATTATTATTTAGTCCGTGTCCCATATAGATAGATATACGCAACCCGACCCTTCAAGAGTTTTTGTTCTCCGGAACTAAACAATATTACCGTAACAACATTTATAAATAAAAATAGTAAAGTTAAATCTGAATTTATCACACCAATAACTATTATTCCGCGTGAATATTTAATTTATGATATTTTCAATGATACGAAAGATTATATCATCATTATCTTCCTGCCCTTATCCCACTCTAAGTGGGGATGATTTGGCTGCGTTTTTTACGACCGGCCGCCTGCCTGACGTCAACTTACCTTATTCGTATTTTACGACACCTCGGTAAGGAGAGGGTGGTCTATTTTACTCAACCAGAATACCACACGGTGGGTCAACTTACCTTAGTCGCCTTTTACTACGCTTCGGTAAGAAATGAGGGGTACTATTCTATTAAGCCAGATACCACACAGCGTGATACGAAAGATTATTTATAAAAATTAAAATATTATTCCGAGATAATAAAATAATTGGCGCGATAATTTAACAGGAACATGATGTTTAAACGGTTGTACTGATCAAGGACAAAACTGGCAACAATTGAAAATATATGTGTACTACTTGTTTTACATTGCTTGAAAGTTAAACATGTTTCTGTATGTTTTTTTTACTTGTTTATTTATAGTCAGACTGCATTCTTCATACTTATATTTTATACAATATAAAATATGTCGCAAATGTTGTCTTCTATTAATAATTAGCAACTCAGATGATCTTTTGAAAGATCGCTGTCACGCTTTCACAGCTGTCCATTCCAATCCAGTCGAAATTTTATCAATATTGGTCTCTAGATGTGCAAGCGGCTACATCCGCGTGGAGATCAGTGTCAAAATTTTTTACCGCGTACATCTTTTTTTTAGTAATTCAATAATCGCACTATTTTTAATAAAAACCGTTCAAAATATCGTTCAGTAGATTTTGAGAAATCGATTACATACAGATTTTGGACACTTTGGTGAAATTGATTAAGTTAAATAATTGATGAAATTTGGCACAATTAAAGTTCATGCCGGGGTAGCAACATATGGGATAGAAAATCCCGTTTTTCTTTCAGGAACAAGAAAAAAAACTTATAGTACATTATTGACACGCCTAAAAAAACGCCTAAGTTATCACGATGTTTTCTTTCACCGCACATTTAATTTATTGCATGATTAAATGAATTGTCAATAATGACAAACCATTAATTTTTTCTTGAAGATTGAATTCGCGAATTTTTGGTGATAATCAGGTGATCATCTGTGATATACGGCTATTATTACCACATTTATAATAATAATATATAATCCCATTTGTGATGTACGCAATGTACAAATACCACAGTTTTAAATGTGCGATGATTTTATAGTTCGAACTTACTAAATCTTTAGAATATTATGTGAAAAGCACAAGGTTTTTCTTGATATTTTATATGATATGCTCTTTATGGTGTAGGAAAACATCATGAGGAAATTTGGTAATAGATAGATGATTTCTGAGGTATGTGTAAATCGTCAATGTGCAGTCCGCAGGTCAATTCTTTATGTAAAATCGCTTTGTCTCGAATGAGAGTAGGTATTTTGTCCAACAGTGGGATATAAACTGTCTGCTACTTTAGATAATCAATGGAAAATCAGTTTCTTAAGTAATTTTTAGATGCTTCAATATAACTCATTAAATACCACTTCCTTATAACAGAAATCAACGTAGAGAAACTTCACAGGGTACTATTAATAGCATCGCTGCGTATTAAAGCGTAATATGCGATGACGATGCGATGGATAAAGGAAACAAGCTTTCAGCTTACAAGCAGTCTCCATTTTAGTTCAGTTTGCATTTACTAACAGAACAAACAATGGCGTTTGTCGTAAGAACACCCATAACATGCTTTTATGTAGCGTATCACGGAACTAAAATAGCTGTATGTAGAGGATATGTATATAAAAGCCGTACCCTAGTTTTTATGCTTCGTAAAACAAGATTTTATAGGAAAGCCTTTTTTATACTGAAATAAACATTTAAATATTTTTACAGTTAAGAAAAGAATGGTAATGTCGAAGACGCTTAGTTGACGAAAGTATGATGAAAGTTAGTTTGTTTATTGCAATTTTTTTTGTTGGACCAATGTTATAGCATCGTCTGTGTTATTAAGGACGCTCTTTTGGGCGCCTGTGGATTCTATTGGGAGAGTAAAACAACTTACAGTTGGACGTGGCCACTATAAGGATATTTAGGTGGATGGAAGCTTTCTCCAAGTAAGTCTTTGAGAATCGTCTGAAAAGATCGGTCTCTATGGAGATTCACGTTGTGCACGAACCACGGATTAATTGAAGCTGTACGCATGAAGCAGTTACGAAAGTTAGTGATATAATATTTTAATATGAAATAATGACAACTGTTCTTAAACTTTGTTGTGATAATTTCTATCATGTACACTACGGAAATTTTTACAAAATGTTATCAAATAAAAATAGGTTTCAACCAATGTAAAGGCGATAAAAATATAGTTATTACAAACTAACTCGTATAATTACCGCTGGAATTGATATGTTATAAGCCACAGAGAACTGGTCGTGACATCAACGAATTAAATATTTATGCATATAATATTTTCATGCTTATTTGATGTAATGAATAAATAAATTATAGTATCTGGGTAATCGAGCCTTGCTCGGTAATTTTTGAAAAGGTATAACAAAAAAAACTGAAAAAAGGGGCCAATGACATGTGGGATTCGAGCCCGGGTTTTGAACATTTTCGGTCCGCCCGTTACCCATCGGCTATCACAACATTACGTTGGACAACTAAAAAATCCTTTGCTTTCAATTCTACCTTTTACCATTTTTTTAATGCCCAAAACAGGGAGAAAACGATATTTTTTTAAATAAAACCTAGCTAGATCGATTTTTTTCCTCTAAAACCCCCACTCTTCATGCTGAATTTCAGGAAAATCGTTGGAGCCGTTTCCGAGATTCCGAAAATATATTTATATACATATATACATACAAGATTAACTCATTTAAATATTAAAGAAAAGCTATTATACTTCTGTAATTTTGTGTGGTAGGAATAACGTAGAGGTATTAAAAAGGATTTATATGCTATTGACATTTTATTGATTGCTTATTTTTGAAGGAAACTTATAATTTATTTTTGACGTATACTAACGTAATTAACGTATACTATATTTAACTTTAATTGTATAAGTTAAACGTAATGATGCCAATATCAATTTTGTTACTTGTAGCAAAAGAGGTTTAACCAATTTCTGAGGCAAACTAATAAATTTTAGACAATCTTAATCCTCTTAAGGCTAATGACTTATTCTATCTCCCCTAAAGTAGACGTGTAACGTAGAGAAAGCCGGATCACGATTGCTTCCATAATATATTACTTAATCCTTTCTTTAAAGGTACTCAATTGATATGTAAGTAAAACAGAATGAGGCCATTTAGAAGATAAGAATGTGTGGATATAGCTCTCTTTGAACATGTACAAGAAAGTAACGACTTAATGTAAATAGTATTAAGAATTATATTTTTAAAAGAGCAACCGCCGAGTTTATTGCTGGCTCTTCTCGGTAGGAACAGCTTTCCGAAGTAGAGTTGACGATTCAAAAGCACTTGTCCTACAATGGGACAGTAAAGCAGACAATTTATTATATCAAGAGTAAAAGTAAAATAAGGTCCAGTTACTATCCCACTGCTGGGCATAGGCCTCCTCTCTCCGTTTGAAGAGAATTAAATTGTTATTATAATTAAAATTATACAGATCTGTCATTAATTATGAAGGAACATAGATATACGCATTAATAAATATTATTTTTTTATTTTCCATTAAGATTAAAAACATTAACCACAAGAAACTAAATGCTTAAAATAAAACGTAAATATAAATCTCTGTTGAAAAATTAACATACGTATGTATGTATTTTATACTGCGAATTATTCATCTTTTCATTCTCTGTTGAGTTTGTAATAAAATCAGTCAAATAAACTATTTCTAAACTGTTATTATTATGATCATCAAGTTTAATTTATTTTGATCAGTCTGATGAAACAAATAATATCATTTAAATCAAAATTAGTTAAGTATGAAATAGCCAAAGTAACGGTTTTTTGCTTACTCACAATTAACTAAAAACGTGCCCAGTACAATGCTGAGGTTAGTTTCTTAGAACATTAACTAATATATATAATTATACATTCATGGAATTTAGTTAGACACTTTATTTTTCCTTGTTTGATATGTATCTATGAACACCTATTTCCTACCAACTTAAAGAATAGAAACTTAAATATAAACTCATTGTTACAAACAATAAGTTTATATTTAACTGGACCACATGATCATCATTAAGCTTTGACGGCCGAAAATAATACCAGAATACTAAAAAGCAAGAAATAGGTCAGGATAATTTAGATGGACAAATAAGAAACACTGCTATATAAAGATGTTAAAAATGGCCGTGTGATATCCGGCTGAGTAAAAAAACCACCTTCATCCTTACCGAGGTGTCGTAAAATACGACTAAGGTAAGTTAAAGTTAGGAAGGCGGCCGGTCGTAAAATACGTAACCAAATCATGTGGCAACATGTTTATAACGTGTTGTACCAATCCCACTTAGAGTAGACAATGGCAGGAGTATGATGAATGCAGAAAAACCACTATACAAAGTTGTCAAAAAAATCTTGTCATATAATAATTTCTTCATAAATGTAAGAAACTTTAGTAAGGAGTGACGTGAATAAGCTTTAGCTTGGTACCTAACGTTTACTTTAAGTTGGTACCTAACGTTAACGACTTAAGACGCATGCAAAATTAATTGAGTATAACGAGAGTAGCATCCAAGCCATTCATTCGGAGTGCAAAGAACTTCCAGCTTTGGGTACTTCATATGCATATATGTTTAATCGATTGTTACGCTGCTTTACTCAGCTGGAATACCTGGAATGTAGTAATTGTAATAAAAGAGAATAATAATTATACAGCTCGGAAAGAAACCAATACGCGGCACAAGTCAATATGTAGCCGCGTTAAAGGTAATTCAGTATCGCGTAACGTATGATTTTCTAATAAAATATATTATTTGTCCTTATCACGACTCAACGCAATGTTAGATGTGACTCATATTACAGAAATGAACGCTTTAGAGAATAATAGCGTGATACGAGATCGTTTTTGAATTCTAAAATCGATATCGAATCTCTTCATATATTGCACCCCAGTTTTATTACCCTTTCGCTCGGGGACTTGGTGTGTCATGTGTAAAGAAATCCAGTATTTAAATAATTTCGAAAAATCTCGTAGTGTGGCTACAGAAAAAGATTCTAACACAGAACTTTATCATTTATTCGTTTATTAATGTCACTGTCATTAATGTGTATTATTTAAATGTTTTAAAGGGAAAGCTGAATTTGCTTAATAGCTTTAATAAATTAACGTTGTTTCTAATATTTAGTTTATTTTTGCACACTGGTAATATTAAGTTCTACCGTTATTGGGATTAGTTAATTATATTAAAAGCTAAATGAAAGGAGCCAGACTTGAATCTGGTTCACAATACTATAATTAAGGCGTCAATTTTAAGTCAGAGTTCGCACCTTCAAACGAACCCTGGACCAATATTCTAAGTTTCTTCAATTTCTTAATTCATATTAATGCATTCTGTGTTTACAGCAAAGGAAACCCCTTAAATGATACCTTGTTTACATCCTTGAACAGTTCCTTTTAACCTACCTAGTTTCTCAAAAGACAGGAGATCTTTTCACAGTGCTAAGATAGTAAGTAGCAAGCAATATAATACAACGATCAGATAGACCAAATATTTCCAAATTTGTAATACCTTAAACTATTCAGTTGGCGTAATTATACAATAAATGTAAAACTAATTTCATAATTTGGTGTCAAGGCCGATTGGTCTCGATTTAGATTATATTGCTATTCTTAATACGGTCATAACATATTTATTACTTATCCAAAGTGTTATTATTTTTTAGTCTTAAAAAGGATACAATATAGAAAAAAGGGTTTAAAATTACTTCGAGGGATGGTAAACAATAATGGAATAACAGGTAACATCCATTATCCCTTCTACAGTTTATCGTTTACCTACTGTTCTTCCACAAATCTCTTGATTGTTTATTTTGTCTCTTGTTAAGATAAAAACACAAAGATTTCTGTTTTGTATTTAACAATCCAAAGTAGCTGTTGAATTTCCTGTTTTTCACCTTAAATTATTTGTGACGATTTTGAGCGAGGGGGCGAGAAAGAAGATCGCTTGCAGATATTCTCTCCATATTTAATTTAGTATCACTAGATTCTCTAGGTTTAGGGGTAGATTATCACTAAGTTCTCTAGCTCTTGGTAGAGTCTAGGTCTCTTGTTATCCGTAAGTAACCAATAAACGTTTGTATAGTAGTGCAATAAGAATAAATAAATAAAAACATTATATCAGTTTTGAACATACCTTTTATATTATGTTAATGTTTTGAAGAAAGGTTATGTTCTCCATACAAGAAGATTACGAGAAGGTAACTGTTTATAAATTCAAAAACACTGTTGACTATTATGAATAATTAATCAATACTAAAGCCGAAATGCTTGTTTAAGGTAATCGAGATTTAGTTAATTATCTACCAGAAAATAGTACACCATAGCGGAGTCGTTTATGTGCTGCCTTATCAGTGGAGAGCACGGGTTCGATTAAATTTATGACATATATTTTTAGTATCTAAATTTTTGTATATGGTCTGTCGAAAGGCCTCTTGCGCTGTAGCTACGCGTAGATAAAACCCTATCGCCAAAGCGTACCTGCTTAACGATTTAGAATTACATAGAGATCCTGAAAAGACCATAAAGGCATTAAAGCGATAGCATTGTAGATTATTTTTACTTACCATAATTTTAAATAACTGTTAATAAAATACCTGCAACCGACAAAAATAAATATGCCTGCTTCGCTTTGTAATTATTATGACCTATTATGAAGAATGCAATTTTTTTATTTCATAATACGCTTACATGTAGAGTCGTTCAGATAAGAACTGACGTCGATAGCAGTTCATATTTCTAACTGCCATAAACACACTTCGTACATTCATCCCATATCAGGGAGCGGATAGATATACGTGCCCTCATTTCACGCATTTGGCGTACATATCAGTATTCGATATTTCTTGGAAAATCAATAACGATATCGCACTGACAATTGTAAGTCGTCATATAAAAATGTCGTTTTATAAAGTGTCCTAGCTATTTTATAGAGCTGTGCCAGCAACTTTGCTTGCATGGAAATCAGTGTCAAATTTTTTTTCCCGAATTGAAATTTTGAACATAAAAGTAGTTAAGTGTCCCATATATTTATATTTATATTGTTATCGTAAAGGTAACAGGGAGGAATAAGACATTTTTGAATAACTTTGAACGTTTACTTAGCGCACGCAAAAGCTTTAAAATTTGTCGTTTTCGTATTATTTTATAATGCTGCTCCTCTCCTATTCATCTTAGCAGATGTTATAATATAACCTATATCCTTCCTCGATAAATGGACTATCTTACACTGAAAGAATTGAAATCGGATAATGAGATTAGCGTGTTCAAACAATTCAACAAACATACTCTTTAACTTTTTATATTAGTTTAGATTTATTGACTCTATAATGATCGAAAACGAGTTCCTCTGCTTCGACAAAGAAGATGTTTTCTGAGTTGGCTCGGTTGTAACCTTTTTTTAAAATACTAATATATATATATATATATATATATATATATATATATATATATATATATATATATATATATATATATATATATATCATAGTTGTCTATTCTACCCAGCCGGATATCATACGGCAGGATGGGGATACCGCGAATATACTTTATGGAACTTACAATAAATAAAGTATGAATCAAATTATAAAAAGCCATTTACAATCATCACAAAAACACGGAACTATTTCTATTACAAATTAGCAATTTAGTGGGTAGTGACTTTGTAAGATAATATATGGATTTCAATCGTTTTTGAAAGTAATAATGTAGCAAATGGTTCAAGTAGAACTTTATCACACTGTTACAATATTTTCCCTCTTAAATTTCTATTCTTTACAATCTATGGAAAATTCGTAAATAAGTTCAGTAATTGTTACCACAAGTAATTCTCATCGCATCATAGTTGAAATTAGTAGTGAACAATTATTACAAATTTTATTTGCATACAAAATATAGGTTATATTTTACAAAGTATTTAAAAAATATATATATAATATGCAAATTGAAGAATCTTTCTAGATTAAATTCGCGAGTTCTTAATAAGTAATTTTGACGAATTAACTAATTGAATTTTCTTATATCCTTATAGCTAAGATTTAAAAATTTAATAACAATTGTATATAAGTTTAAATGTTAAAGTTATACATGCTTATACGACTGTGAATATCATTTAATAGGCGTGCAAGTCCCTCAACGATAATACCAAGGCTTTCCACTTTCAACATCTACACATTTAAATAAATTGCCTTTTATAATACACAACCAAATTTAATGTATTAAATTTTTTATATATTAAATAGCAAAAAAAGTTTGCTATTTTATACAAAACTTAAATAAACTTGTTTAGAGGTCACTTAACGTATCTAAATTTGGGTATACATGTTTGTAATGTATCTGAATATTTTATAGTCAATGAAAACGTTTTCGCAATTACGAGGTCTTGGCGAGTGAGCGGCGCAGGAAAGAATTCGTCGTCGAAATGTCAATACCAACCACGTCGGGCTGTTAACAATTATTCGCAGAATTTCAAACTTTTATTATGGGTTTCATTATAAAGTGTAATGTATAAGGGTTTTATAAATTATAAAGCGTTGACCTCGAGAAGGGTCATACGACACGAATACGCAGTGATAACATCGGAACTAGAAGCATTTGCGTATTCGAGGAGTCATAGGCGTCTATGTTTACACATTTTACGAAGAGGTCATGCGATAACGAGCTGCTGTTAGACGATCTAGTTATTTAAATCGATTCTTAGGTATAAATCGATACGAAGACACCAATACTAAATATGCAATATTTTTAAATTCAACAATACTAATGCAAATTTGCATAATTACATTGATGAGATGAACGATCAAGATCTTACAATTTTCGGAGTCGAGTAAATTTTTCAAGGTAGTTAAATGTTATGGAAAATTTATTTATTTTCACATTCAAGTTTAATTATATAACTTAGTTTTATTATTAATAGATATGCTTAAATTTAATATTAGTGTAATTGTTTTAAACATCACAACTCAGTGCATACGTGATTGTTTTTTGTATTGCTGAGAACGCTTACCTTAGGTAGCCCAGTGCAACGCTATTCCGTACACTGTGTCCATAACGTATCACGACAGTCGCCACGGGGCGTCGTAAAAGAAAATAAACTTATAAACATTGATCACATAAATAAGAGTCCATACATCGAATGGTTGCAACACTTATCAACAATCACGTGAACTCAACAACGCGCCGAAACCAACTGGGACGGACGATCTATTATAGCGGTGCGCGTGCGCAGACTCGGTCCATTTCCCCCACGCAACTTGCTCTGTTAGTATTTGTCGCAGCGATAATATATTTCTTTCTATTTCCTCGTGGCCTGCAAGACTCCATAAAGAATGCTTAATGGGCCCTGTCAATCTTGTTGCAAATCGACTGACCATTAGGTGCTAAACGCGGTGAGTGATCGTTAAGCTGACAGTTTTTCTAGGAAATATAAATAACTATAATAGACACGTTAAGGCCTAGGAGTGGTCTTTACATACTTTATACTTGAAACTACTTTAGACAAAGTAAACCACATGACTACGTGAAGTACTACAAAAATATCTATTGATTGATATTAAACTTATACAAGCGAATCTGTCGTATATTTACATGGACTTCAGTACTGTGATAGAAAGCTTGCTATGTATTCCGAACCGTTTAGCTGTTTCCGTGATTGAGTAACAAACATACAAATATTTAAATTTATAATGCTAGTAGGAATAACCCATAAAAGCTGTACAGTAATACTTTCACGTAAATGGTAAATATAGCAAAGCAAAGGAATTATTAAACAACTATTTCACCACATCGTATGATATAAGAGTGAATTATTTATTACGGTGTTTTCTTTGGGGAAAATGTTACATGTCTATAAGAATGATCGCGAAAGTTTATATTTTTTATAAGATTTATATAAGGAAAATTGTCATATCAAATATATAATTGATCTGCTAACAATATCTTTAATATAGCAAAATTAATTGTAGTATGTAATAGCAGCTTATTTTGAATTAACTAAGTCATGTGAAGAACTCAATATAGTAAAAGTTTAATAAATTAATTAATTTTTTTGATTAATAACAAGTTTTTTGATTAGGACTAATTTAACTCAAAGTTATTGCAAAAGTAGTAATGAAATTAGTATTAAATTAATGATCTGCGATAAATTATTAATTTATTTAAAAATAATTAATTAAATTTTAATTCGTAATTTTATTAATACCTTTGTATTATGGATATCCGCAAAGTATCGCCTAATTCTATAAATAATTGAAAATTATTGATTTTAAACGTATTTAACTGGACGTTAAACGTTACATTTATTTTATCATCTATTCTTTTGTAATAATATTAAATGAAAATGTTTAATTGAAACATAAACCGTTAAAGAACTAGATGCCACTGCATATGCTGTAGTAGTCAGCAATTACAGAATGTATGTCGGAGTCTATTAGAGCAGGCCGTTGCAAGTTGCCGTTAGACACAACATAGTTCAATTTTTTCTTATGCATTCGTGATGTACGGTAGGAGGCCGTTATTCACCGGTTCCTAGACAGGTGTCGCAGTTATCGTCACGTTTGCCACTACATCGTATCCAATCTCCCATTTCAAAAGCCACTTTCCTATTACCGTTGTAAGGCATCAAGGCGAAAGCGACCTGTTTTCTTTGATTTATCTTTGGTGTATTTCCTTCTTTTACTATTTGTACAGGAATACGTTCAAAAGAAAATCAATTTTATTGTTTGTATAGGAAATTTTTTCGCTTATGCCACGAAATTCAACAATCATTTGGGTGTGTTGTTTATCTTATATATAAAAATGAATGTTTGTCTGTCTTTTATAGTCTTCGGAACAGCTAGCCCTATTCTATTGAAATTTTCAGACAATCTTTAGAATGACCTAGCGGATGATCGTGTAAAGTTTGGACGCGATCGGAACAGTTTTTCTAAAACTGTTGAATTCAGTTGCAAAGGGAATTTGAAAACAAGCTGAGCCACAGCAACGAACGATTAATATGCCATAAAAATTAAAGAGTATGTTTTATTACCATGGTTAAAATAAAAAAAGAGTATTCAAAACTTTTCATGCAAGATGCGATTTAAAAATGATTATTTCTACTAGTTAATATTATATAATATAGTAAATATTTCATTATTAAAAAGTGTATATTTATAAAAAAATATACACTTCTTTCGCGTTAACTTTGATGCAAATATACGTTATAAAAAATCAAAGTTTTTTCCAGAACTGGGATGTATTTATCCTTTTAAAAACGGTGTGAAAATATTCAATAATATTTGCCCAACAGTGTACCGTGTGACCATGTAGAAAAAACATAATTTGGCGAAATAATCAGAATAACTTGTTGCCCGTTATTGGTCACTAGTATCTAAACCTGGTGACCATGACTGGTTAAGATACAAACTATGTCTTGTCAGCTCACCCAACACTAGTTAAGTCCTGTCGGCTTGTTGGCATCATGCAATGGGTTAGTTATTAAGGAATAGGGAAGAGCTTTCCATTTACAACCTACATAAAATTACACCCCACATTAAGTACGCATAATTTAATAAATTATACTGGCTTTACATTTTACTACGTTAAAATACACGTTTTAGGCGTAGGCTATATCGCACTTTCAAAATATGTTTTTTTACTTAACGCATAACAAGAAAACCTTGTGATTCAGCCTTGGTTGAGTAATAGAATTTATAAACTTAGGAAACGTTAGGTTTTGCTTTAAAATTTATGTCATCTCTAGTACGTCATATATTTCGTTTCTAGTTTATTAGGATTTTTAAGGGTCATAGTGTTGTTTAGTAGTGAAGGGAGCCTAACCAAAATCACCATTCATTCTCCTATCCTTATATCGCTCTAAGTGGTATCGGCACATATATTTCTCTTCCATTCTCTATCATTCGTCAACCTTGACGCTACTCATTATATATGCGTGTCATACAGCCAGCCTACGTGGCCATCGAAAAAAGAGAAAGCAAATGAGTCTGTCTATCTTTCTCTACTTTTTATGCGTGATTAAAGATGGGTCTCTCATTCCGCCGCGTGGTATCTTACTGAGTAGATTAGACCACCCTTATTTTCATACCGAGGTGTCGTAAAAGGCGACTACGGTATGATGACCCACTGTGTGGTATGCGGCTGAGAATAGTTCACCCACATTTCTTACCGAGTTCTAATTAAAGGCGACTTAGGTAAGTTGACGTCTGGAAGGCGGTCGATCGTAAAATACCTCAATCATGTAATAACATAGTTAATACATGTTGTGCCGACCCCACTCAGAGTGGGATAAGAGCAGAAGAATGATGAAGATGGGTATCTCATCTTCCTTTCTTTATTATTTATTGGAAATAGCTACTAACAGCTGTACCTATTGCTCCAGTACCCACCTTATGTATAATAATTCTCTGGTTAAGATACATACGTGAAACCAAACCAGTAATATGAAAGATTAATAACGGTAATACAGCTTATCAATAGATACGGATAAAAATCATGCTTTATTTTCAACTGGATTTAATATATTTATACACTTACAGTTTCTATTCATCATTTTGCAGATGTCCTTAGTCATTACCTGGAAAAGTAAAAACAATATTTTATAAATACACATATTTGGTCTATAATTTGTGTATAGTCCTATGTGATCAATACTAACTTTTCTCAGTGACTTCATCTGCGGGCTACTACGCTACAAAGATGAGAAGAAGCCATGTCATTCTCTAGCATTTAAATACCTCCATAATTAAATTAAAATCAACCTGGAGCTCCTTTTGGACGTTTTTCTTCAACCGATGGACGTCGACTGCTACCAAGACAAAGTTCAGAATATCTGGCCAAATTTTGCTTTATTTGGCAAAGCGCTTTAATGCGATACTCTGTAGGCTCTGAACGACTCTTTGACGTCATAAAATATAACCTATAAAGCTTTTCAAAAAGATCTGATTCCAATTTATTAGATGCCATCTTATCGAAGCTTCCATATGAATATTTAATTACGAGATAAAAAAAATAGATCCCTTTTTATTAAAGCCGAATCCTGCAAACGCAGAAGGCTTTCATTTCACTGAAAAGCGCAATTTTCCTTATTCTGTAGGGCCGCAGTGAAATCGTTATCATCTGAGTTCTACTACGCCCATTTTCTAATAGCGAAATCGCGTGCATTTACCTTTTATTACCAGTTTAGCACTAGCCCAGTACCTATTGATTAACGATTGACTTTACCTATTTATTAGTTAACTGTTTGAGAGAATCTGTTTGAAAAAGAAGAAACAAAATATATGTAAATTAGTAATTTATGAAATTATATTATAAATGTAATGTAATATAATAAATATAATATATTAATAATTTTATATAACAGTGCATGTCTTAAACTGTTAGACGAAAATATTCTTCTGGCAATCATTACTAAAAGTGCAAACAGGTGAAAATTCGATGAATTTCTAGGTCAAACTCATTTGAAGCGATGTACGAAAACAAACGTGCTATGATCAACATTGGTATTATTATTGGCGTCATTTACTGCTTACTAAATATTGATTTTTGTTGTCAGTCTATCTCAAAGGACAATGGGGTCCATTGTTCGGCAAGTCTCACCATAGATAGAAACAAAATCGACGTATTGGCAGAATTTTACTAGAACTTCTATTTTAGCTTTGACTTTAATACTTTACTTTAACTTATATTTTATAATTTATATTTTATATGTTCTTCTATTTTAGTAGTATAATATAACTCGTAATATTAAGATGGTACGGATATAAAATGAGGGGGATTGAAAATCAAATAATCAAACAAGTGTTAAAAATGAATGTGAATAGGTATGTGATTAGAGGGATGTTAAAAAAGGGATGGATAGAGTATCTCCATAATAAAAATAATATTCATCCGTTTGCTCCGTTCCAAGGTAGAAGATGGACAGAAAAATTTGTTAACATATATGAGTATGGATTTAAATACACCAATTTGATTTTCATTTGATTATCGTATCAACATTAAAACATTCGATACAAACATATGCGTAAAAATGTAAATATACCGTTATAATACGTATATGTATTGATGTACTTGTTGCGGGTTGTAATTGTTTTATAATTACATTAATTAAAATACATTTACATATATAGAACAACTTGCCATATAAAGCATAGTTTATTTTAAGAATTCCGTATATTTGCACTATAGTTACCTATATAAGCTAGAAATTAATACCTTCGCGTATAAGGAAAAATACGCATGTAGCTATGTAGGTGTCGGAAAATAGTCTTATAAAAAAATATGCCAATATATATTTCCTACTATACTTACAATCACAAAAAAGATCTGAGAGTAATTGTAATTCAGTGATTCACAATGATAAATAATCATTGAAAGAGATAAATTGATAAATCACTCTACCTATGAGCATTATGAGATTTGTGAACTATTAAACCAACGTATATTAATACTTAAAACATTACTGCTGTACATGAGTTGAACCAAGTTAAGGTGGGCACTGGTTCCCAAAATACAGTTTAAACTAGCTTGGGAGCCAGGGACACAATAATTGTACATGTGTATTGTTGTAAAAAAAACATGATACTATAACTTTGTAATTACTAATTTAATTTTTGCAATTACTAATTAATAAGTTATACAATAAAATTACGTAGTGTGGTATCCGGCTGAATAGAATAGTACCACCCTCTTTTCTTACCGAGGTGTCGTAAAAGGCGACTAAGGTAAGACGACCCGCCGTGTGGTATCCGGCTGAGTAGAATAGACCAACCTCATTTCTTACCGAGGTGTCGTAAAAGGCGACTAAGGTAAGTTGACCCACCGTGTGGTATCCGGTTTAGTAGAATAGACCACCCTCTCTTACCGAGGTGTCGTAAAATACGACTAAGGTAAGTTGATGTCAGGCAGGCGGCCAGTCGTAAAAACGCAGCCAAATCATATGACAACATGTTTATAACATGTTGTGCCGACCCCACTTAGAGTGGTATAAGGGCAGGAGGATGATGACTATAACTTTGTAGCTCCTTTTAAGTAAATTGCGCGAAAGGAGTCTTGAGGTTTTGAATTGATGAAGGTAGATAAAGTACAGAAATTAATATAGCGTATGATAAAATTTATGTATCATATTTGTTACACAAAAAGATAAGTCAGTCTTGAATTTGAGCCTATTATAAAAAGACAAGAAGTAGATGACTAAGATGGCTAACTTACTTTAGTCGCATTTTGCGACACCTCGGTAAGAAATGAGGGTAGTTTATTCTGCTTAGCCGGATACCACACGGGTCTAATTCTCATATATTTATTATTAATATGAAAATATCGAATGAACTTGACCGTGGGCGAAGACCACTAGCGGCTCATATTGCGAAAAGCCATACTACGTCGAACATATTGCATCATATTTACAACAAAATCAATTATGTTTTGCGTAAGCGGGTCAAGGTCAGAGCTTTATTGATGTTGCATTTTGTATAGGGGGCATCACACATACTGATTTCTGACCTTCTTTCAGGCTTTATGCGCAGACGCATCATCAGCCGACGTAAATCCATTGCTGACCTTTTCGATACTGGAATTATACACAACTAGTCTTGTGCCTGTTATTTCTAGTTTTCAATTTCGAGTTCCTTTGTTGTTTCCATTTCTTTTTTTTTTAATATGTGGGACACTTACACACACGGTCATCCGTCCCCAAAGTAAGTAATTTAATACTTGCGTTGTGGTAGACAGACAACTGGTGAATATATACTTATATATTTTTTAAATACATACTTAAATACAAATATACAACCGGACTCGAAAATCAACAAATTCATTTATAGAAAATGTTGGCCCTCGGCGGGAATCGAACCCGCGACCCGCGGAGCTGAAGGCCGGGTCACTATCCACTGCGCCAACGGGCCAGTCAATTCTGGAGGATTCATAAGAATTGTTTTTTTCGATACAAAATGATATGTGCAAATGTTCATAAGATATGTACATTTTAATAATAGTTAACTGCAGAAACTACAAAACACTAAAGTTTTGATCATGTATATGTGAAACAATTTAATATAGTTTTGTATTTTCGCATATACACAAACTATTTCATATATATGAGTATGAGCGTATAACTTTTCCTAAAGTTTTAGAACGTTTTTCTTATTATCGTAATTAACTACGCAGTAAAATCCCGACAACATTGGATATATGGAGTTTAAAAAAAAAAATACTATTCTTCATCGAAAGTTCTAACTAGAGATAATAAGCTCTTATAAACTCGAGGCAAATTGATACCCTAATACGACTTCGTATAGCGTTATCTTCAATATTACGAAATCACTTAGCATAATTGAGAACTGTGACGAAATTAAGCACTTTAGCCGTGAATCGATAACAAAATGACAAAGACCTTGCTAATGCGAAGCCAGCAGATATGGAGGTATGCAAGGTTATTAGTTTTTATTTATGTTTATACTAAACCATGTAACGGGTTCTTTTCCACTTTAGAATTTCATGAAGTATCCTACGAAAGTACTTGGGTTTTAGGTTTCTTTGATAGTTTAGATCATTTTTTCCCAATGTGAGGTCCACGCCCCACAGGGGGGCTTAATTTGATTGTTAAGGGGGGGGGGGGTGCAATCGAAACCTTATGCCTCGGGCCTTTTGAATGCAACACCAAATATTTCTGTTATTTTTTTAAATGCAAATTAGCTTAACCGTTTTATTTAATGATAAAAATC
The DNA here is from genome assembly GCA_947086495.1 of Morpho achilles. Lineage (NCBI taxonomy): Eukaryota > Metazoa > Arthropoda > Insecta > Lepidoptera > Nymphalidae > Morpho > Morpho achilles. The sequence goes on from CAMTZB010000016.1 coordinate 6,551,204, forward strand.
GCCATTGACCACTTATGTATATCCTAATGATAAATAAGCGTTAAAGCAACCTGTGATAGCATATGTTTGTTCAAAATACATTAGATGACTAATAAGTTTTACACTGAAATTTACACAGTACTTAACTAAATCGAATGTTTATAAATAAAATATATAAATTATACATAAGAAAACCGATCACCGATCACAAAAACATACCAACGCCTAATGTATATCGATACAAACATACCCAAATTTAGGTAAATCCGGGATACTGTACAAAAAGCTGTTTGTTAGCCAACCACGTCACATCTATTTATGTTTAAACTATCGAACAGGATATAAAGTTGTACGTCACAGTATTTTAGAAGTACTGATACAGTACAATGGCAAGTGACGACCGTTTCGAAAAAACATTTTTTTTAGTAGAATCTGCGGAAATTGCATTTTCGATAGGGATTTCACTATTAGAGTTGGTGTCCAGGTTCAATGTATTATAGGAAATCCTTTCAGATATAGAGATATTGTAAAATAAATATCCAAAAATAAATGTGAAAAATTTCAATCAACTATATGTATAGATAGTGTTCACTCGACGTGCGAGTGTTTAAGTTCGTGATAAAGCGTTACTATTGTCTCTAGTGTGCGCCTTTCATTACTTATTGCATTCATACAAAATTGATAGATCTAAATCTAGATTTGTTACATTCCATAGACGGTCGTGCAAATGCTCTTTATTGCCTCTGATAGGTTCATAACACAGTCATTGTCATGACATCAATTAACTACGATGAATTTGTCGACCGATGCAATATTTTCAGTGTAAAATATAAATTATTACTATTTTTATTATATTTGATGACAGACATATGATATAAATAATTACATTTGTGAGGGTGTGAACAGAATGTACCTAGTCGCCAATCTTAACCATTAATTGGAACATATTGCATATATCTAAATCATTAAGAATCCAAAAATAGGTAAAAAAACATTTATTAATATTTTTTGTAGTTTTCTGCATCTATGCAATTTTCATATATACATTACGTGCGTAGGAACACGTAAACCGAGTTTTAATGAAGCATTCAGTTATTAACGGCCATCGCGAAATCCAAACAACATTAACGGAAATAAACGCTGTTTATTGGTATCAGCACCACATAAACAAAACAATACTGCGATTTAAGGGTAAAAATATATTGCATCAGCGTAAGGTAATTTTTAGGGATACTGGATGATAATTGTCTTAAATAAAAAACAATCGAATAGGTTAGAGGCTATAGGTAAGAGTGCATGAACCATGACCAAAGCTTTGTGGATTCTTAAACCTTAGCAAAAAGTCATGCGGTCTTTCATTAACTATATAGGTTATATTGTATATAGGTGAGTACAGAAAAGTATTTTTCTGTACACACCTAGTTACCCGTGACCGTAGTCACACTAGTTCAATTCACTAGTAAATTCTTTAACACACTGGTAAACTAAGTGGGGCCTATTTTCGTCAGAAGTTTATGCTACCAGCCTTTTTTTTACTCCCCGTGTTCTATAGACAACATTTTATAATCCTTTTATACGATAGATAAGTAATAAAATAGATATACAAACACTACACAAATCAAAATATATGTTACTGTATTAAGACCTGTTTTGCCCTTCTTGATATGAAGTTACTGTAAACTTTGAAAGCCACTTTGTTATATACAATTTTTAAAAAAAAGTTCTTTAACGTGCATTAAATGCTTTAGTTTTATATCGGTAAGAGAAACAGCTGCGCAAATTACGTCGATTTGAAGAGAAGGATAAAAAAAAAATCTTTTATTTCATCAACAGAGTCACAATTGTTGAAGTAAGGTTGGAGCCTTCTTAATGCGTGTGTGTGTGTGTGTGTGTGTGTGTGTGTGTGTGTGTGTGTGTGTGTGTGTGTGTGTGTGTGTGTGTGTGTGTGTGTGCGTGCGTGCGTGCGTGCGTGCGTGCGCGTGTGTGTGTGTGAGGGATATATATTTCTAAAGCCCTCTCCAAATAAAAATCATATTAATTTAAATTTACAAACAAATTAGAGAATAGTGATAATTATAATGAGAGAGCTAACTGAATTCCGAATAAATCAACTGCGATATCAAATTGAGCAAGTCAGGAGATGGATGTACGGTACGTATCATCATTGGGCGAGTAGTATTTGCTCGAGTCTGAGATTCCGCAGAGTGATTAATCACATGGGAAGACTGTGTTAGTTACACTTCCTCTATAACATCGCTACTTTATTTGCCAAAGTGTTACTTTAATACAAGTATCTCGGTGACCGAGTCTTGCACTGTATTTTTTCAAATATGAAAAATATAAAACAATGAAAAAAAAAATTGGGCTCGTTGGATTCGCAGGGTGTTATCACTTCTTTAGTTCTCAGTTATCTGCTGAGTTATGACAACTGTATAATTTCCAGCTAAAATATAATTTTCATTCTATTTTGACGGCCTGTTGGCGAAGGGACCCTCCCTTCAGCTCCGCGGTTCGCGGGTTCGATTCCCGCCGAGGGCCGATATTTTTTATAAATTAATTTGTTGGTCTTTGAGTCTGGGTGTTTATTTGTATTTACAAAATATATATTCACCAGTTGCCTGTCACCCACAACCCAAGTTGGGGACGGACGACCCAAAAGTAAAGGCCTGTTAATATTCCCATTGCTGGGCATAGAATGCCTCCTTGCTTTTGGAGAGAGGGGTTAGAACTAGGACCTACCACGCTCCAAATTGGATACGTAGGATGCACATATCCCCAGAAATTCTTTAGAAATATGCATTTTTCTTCTCGATGCTTTCACTGAAAAACGTGTTATAAATTGCAATTATCAATTAGATATAAGTGGAGTTTGAAGCCTTGATCTCCTCGAAATAGTCGCACAACGCACCACTGGGATATCACATTGCTTGATAGCTAAGTGGAAATAGCAAATTTCATCCATCCATCCAACTACTGATCTAGACATCATCCATCTAGTATCATGATACTTGAATATATGCTGCCATATACATCACGTCTCAGATATATATGAACCTATTTAAATAATAGGTAATTATAGGTAACAAAATGAATTCATCATTTTATTATGAAATGTATGCAATTCATTTCTTGGTACGTATGTCCGTGAGCTATGCTTTGATTGCAAGATATGTTCCGCGAATATCACGTAATGTACTTTTCCAGTAGTATTTCGCAGTAAACAGTATCTTTCTAAACGTTAATTTTTATTGAGCTATTAACAATTCGTAAAATTATTCAAACTACACTGAAACTTTTTAAGACGGTTAATTATTAGGCTAATGTCATTACAGATTAGTTGTTCTACAGTAGGTAGAAGGTTTTTATTATTATTAATAATAATATTGCAATGAGAGATTATAATATATAATATAATAGCTGTGATAGCTCACCGGTGAGACTGTGTGCCTCTGTCGAGGGGGTCATAGGTCCAAACCCCGAGTATGCACCAATGAGTTTTTCTAATTTAACTTATGTCCTGAATTAATATTTGGAATTTATCAGACGCTTGTATGAAGTGTCCTAACAAACTGCATTGGAGTAGCGTGGTGGGTCTTTGCTCCAACTCTTCTCTACAAATAAGAAAAGAAGAGGCCAATGACAAGCAATAGGCCGTTACTTTACTTTTTCTTTAACATTTAATGTGTGACTAAAATTTTAACTTAAAAAATTATAAATACATATTTTGAGTGATGGAAAACGTGGTTCATGTTTTACGGACATAATATAAATTAAGCAAGATCGTCTGACTATTCAGTTGAATTTATTACCGAAGTACGAGTAAATAGTATATTCGGAGAATTTATACACTTTAATAAAATTTATCAGTTCATGTAATCAGAGCAATGGTCTAGTAATTATATAGTTAGATTTAACCGATAACTAAACGTTGGTAGAACCAAATTGTTTTATTGGTCTAAGACAATCATTAATTCATAGTATACATATAAATCATATAAATTTAATAAATTTTTAATTTAATCATTTGCGATCAACTATAAAAATTGTGTAGTATGTATAATGTACAAGAATTAAAGAAAAATCACCGTCAAAACGAGGTCATTTCGTGCTCGTCAAATTAGGTGTTTAGGCCAGTTCAAACCAAACGAACATACAGTTAGATCTAGAACATGAACATTCTTTCTCGATCTCTTAGTGTAAACGAAAAAATTGTTCTTAACGTTTAAATCAAACGATCAATGAGCAAGAATGAGAATCAAGAACTAGAATTTATGCAATACAAGACAGCTTTGAACAGACCCCTCTAGAGTCACGTCCGAACACGCAAGAACGTTGTATTCATCTGTTCGTTCTAGTAGCTTTACATCAAGTGAGCGAGCATTGAGCATTTGTTCGTCTTTTGTAAATCGGCTTTTATAACACTCTCGAATATGTTTTTCATATATCTTAAACGTTAAACCAGTTTATATGTATGTAGAAATTTTACTGTTATAAATATTGTTATGAATTTTGGTCCGCAGAATAATTTGATTATAGATGGATATCTTAGTATAAAAGTTATACTTTTGCCTTATATTTCCGTCAAGGATGATCTCAAGTAGATAATCATCAAAGTGGAGGTTCATTATTAACATAAGATCTTAGCTGTCGATGACACTCTGACGGGAATAAGTGTTCACTTCAGTTCTTGTGGCGTGCCGCCGAAACGCTTGAACGATCATCTGTGTACACTTCGGCAGAGCTTGCGCGCGCACTAGATCAATATCCTAGGCTGCGTCGAGTTCGCACCACGCGAAATAAGCTACAAAATCCAAGTATATATTCATAGTAATGCAACATTTTGATCATCACCATAATAACATAATTTTAATTTTTAATTCATTTCCTCCGGCAGAAAATTTAATGTAACAGGAAACAGAACATTGTACGAAAACTATCTCGATACGTATAACCTATATTGAACTACGGAAAAGTTAGCAGTTTCTCGAGCACTATGTTCATTATTCTATGTAAAGTATAGCACTAGTTTCTAGTTTGATATGTAGAACCATGTTAAAGTGCAGAATCAATAATGCTACTTCGCTTAATGCTAGCCGTCTTACGCCAAATACTACTAACTCATAATGCTTTTAGTTACTAAAGTTATGCACATTTAATCATCACATTAAGATCTAAATCATATTATAATAAATTCAAATTTCGTTTAAAAATAGACGGATTAAGTATTAATTACGAAAATTATTAACGCGATAAGAATTTACCGACGGAAGGCAATACTAGTTAAATCTAGCATAATTCGCCAATTTAGGAAACAGATGAGCCAAACGTTGAAATGCAGCAAAGAATACGTACATTATACGAGTATTTACTAAGTTTTTATACCGAGACAACGCAAGCAAGACGGTTAAATAATTTATTGAAACGTAGGTTCTATGACTTACTAAGACTTCGTAGAAAAATATAAAATGATTTAAAAGTTAACGTTAGACTTCACCATAATTTTAAATGTATTTTCAGTAATTTTTACTACAAAAAAATATAGTTTTTTTTCACATAGCACATCATATCCTGCAAGAGTAACTAACGTCTCTACTGTTGCTAATATTTACCTTCCTACCTACCTACCTACCTAATATAGGTTTTTAATTCTTTCTTCAATAATAATTATTTCATTATCTCTACTATTAACTAATTAATTACTATCAAGTTATTAATTTGGGGTTGAACCAATTACTATATAATTATACTTCCTTGGATGAACGTCGCTTTGTGATTGTGTCGTGGAGTCTGATGATGCTTGGGTTGGGTTGGGTTGGGGTCGAAAGTTTTGTTGAGATTGTGCTAGTAAATGGTTTTTGTTACGTGCAGTTGACACTCATTGCACTGGTGGTCCATTCCACCTTTAGCATTACATAGATTTTCTCTAATCGCGGATTATAGTAAAATAATAATCATTATTTTTTAATTAATTACCTTTTGATTTTACAGTTTAGTATTGAAATTTTTTTTTTTTTTCTATAAAATAGTTATGCAACGTTCATACGGTGAAAATATAAAAATAGCTTACATCTTACTTCAATCTGTGAAAGATCAATCGCGTCTTCGTGAATTAAATTAATTACTTCTTGATGTGTCAACACGAACGGCTACTTACAGTAGGATATGTTGAATTACCATGGGGTCTAAACAACAATATATGCAATATATACCTTGTGATCGATAGATCATTAATTTCCCATTAAAATAAAATTAAAACGTCTGTCATTCTCATACGAGGCTAATAAATTAATACGACATTACATTACGACATTAAACGCATAGATAATAATTATTTTACTACGACAGTAAATATTGCACGCATTAATGCTTTTTTTATATTCTTGTCAAATAAACTTGAAAACACTTACTATTGAATCGTCTAATTTGCTAGTTCGGGAAATTCCTAATATAGAGAAGAGCAATCAAGAAATTCAGCGTTTGATCTACATGTAAGTTCGTCGTATATGATCCTGAGTGGACATCTGTACCGGTAAAAAGGTATCCTGAGTTAATCCACAACTATCGCCATGCCAAATAGCTTAAAGTCGTTCTTGCGTAAGAGCGTAAATCAAAACATTCAGATTTATACATTTTAAATATGTACTGGTAAGAATTTTCAGTTTACAAAACCATTGATAAATAAATTTTTAATAGCATTGTTTTTTAATTAAAGTGTAAATAATACGTAATGTGCCATGATGAATTAAGAGATTGCCGAAATAATTAAAATTTATTTTTTACTATTATAAAGTACATCTGCAGTAGAAGCACTATATACAAGTAACAATCTAACTATAAGGCGTGATATACAAGTAAACATTAAACTAAAGTTATAAATTAACTACTAACTAAAACAGGTCCAGTGATTTATCTGCGTCTTTCTCATTCTGCTAAAATTTAAGAAGAAAGGCCAGATTTCAAACGAATCTTGGCAAGCAAGTGAAGTACCTGACGACGTTGTTATCGTGCACAAAGCGTTCCATCTACGTAATATGCTCAGGAAGTAACAATAGAGGAGTGTTCGCCAAACGTTACAATGACATGGGTGGGCGTTGTATGGGGTTCATTGAACGCCATTGTGAATCTTCAGGTATACGCGGAATACCTGTATTGTATGTCACCTTTCTTAAAAACGTTTGTAGCGTGGCATGTTTTTCGTAAGTTTGGTAAGCTTAATGAACTCGACAAAATGAAATTACACTTAAAGTAATTTTTATTTTTTATATTTATGGGCATTAATTGTTATAGCATTATTATAGCAGTATTGTAATATCAAAGAAATAATGACTTAAATTAGTAAAATTATGCCGAAAAGGTTGTTTATGTCCGCGAATTGTCTGCGTGGATTTCGTAACATTAAAATTAGCACTTTCTGGCCATTTAAATACCTAAATAACGAAATCAAATCAATCTGTTGATCATTGCGTTATTGCGTCGGTTGAGCATGATACTATTAGTCTATTCGTAGAGTAAGGTACTACACTTAATCTGATTGCCTCATATTTTATTAATACAACTCGAATAATGTGAAATATCTGGGCGACCGAGCCTCGCCCGGTAATTTTTTCCAAAAAAAAAAAAAACAATAGGGTAGGTGGTGCTCGATCTAGGTATTTTTATTTCTCGCGACAGTTAACGGCAAAAATTCAATTCAATATAAATTGTAGTATTTTTTAATGTCCAAAAACAGGGATAAAATGTTTTTTTTACATAACACCGACCTAGATCAATTTTTCTCCCCCAAAACCCCCAATGTGCTGAATTTCAGGAAAATCGTTGAAGCCGTTTCCGAGATTCCGAATATATATATATATCTTGTATATATGTATGTGTGTATATGTATATATATACGAGGTGTGTTCAAAAAGTATCGCGAATTTTGAATTTTCGCGAGTTACATATATTCCAATTTCGATTTTTTTGTGGCATTATGTTGGTACATATGTCTCTCACTTATGCTGACAGGTTGGGCCATTTTGAATGTTCGGTTAATTTTTGACAGCTGCTTTGCTTGCACGTGTTTTGGTTCGTCTTCGATTTTTACCTATTCAAAAAATAGAACAAGGAACCTGTATCGATTTTTGTGTGAAAAACGAAATTAAGTGCGCGGATGAATTCCGAGTGTGGCATATGGAGAAGCTACTTTGGACAAAAGGAACGTTTATCGGTGGTACAAAATGTTTTTAAAAGGCCGAGAAGATGTGAATGACGAAGAGCGTGCCGGACGCCCGAGCACTCTAACAACAGACGAAAAAATTGATGAATTGAAGAAAATGGTATTGACCAATCTTTGAATCATCGATAGAGAAATTGCCGAGGACCTAGGCATATTGATTGGCTCGTGCCATTCGATTTTAATCGATAATTTGTGGAAAAACAAAATTGGCTTTTGCACCTCGATAACGCCCCTGTTCACACATCGCTGCTTGTACGCGACTTCTTGGCCAAAAACAACAGACCAATGATACCGCAGCCACCGTATTCCCCAGATCTGGCCCCCTGTGACTTTTTCTTGTTCCCGAAACTGAAGAGGCCCATGAAAGGACGACACTACGCCACGATTGACGAGATAAAGACGGCATCGAAGGAGGAGTTGAACAAGATACAAAAAAATGATTTTTTGAAGTGCTTCGAAGATTTGTAAAAACGTTGGCACAAGTGTATAATATCCCAGAGGGATTACTTTGAAGGGGACTAAATAGATATTTACGAATAAATAAATAATTTTTGAAAATACACAAAATTCGCGATACTTTTTGAACACACCTCGTATATATATATATATATTATATATATACAAGATTAACTCATATAATAATAAAGATAAATGGTGTCCTTTACACAAGATCATCGTATACAACTACAGACATGGTTATTCTAATAAAATTGCATGTTATTGTCAAATATTCTGTTATAAGTTAATAATAAAAAATAAGAGAAGTTTCGCTCTCTTGCTGCGTATCGCGCTCGAGACGCACACGTGTTGACGCAGTTAAATATAACCGGCGGTTCAACGCACGAGGGGGGAGCGTACGGCTAACCTACTACTATACACTGTCCATTATATTAACCATCTTTTGACAGATTGACGATTTACATATTTAGTGATGTCCTAAAGATTCTCGTATGCGATACCATTCCGATTATAGTACCTACTATCATTAATCGAATTACGTACCTAAGTAATTCGATTAATGATAACCTACGTAAACTAATAACAGATATAGAAATCAACATTTTGATTTAATATTGCCTTAGTTTTTTCAAAATAAATGTTAATCCGTGTGTATTTATTATAATCATAAAAAATATATTATACATCAACTGGCAACATCAACAGACCTTCCGCTCGGCCGCCATTTTGACGTGATCTGTCACTCTAAACGAAACGCCCGTGATAGTCACACGCATTTACGTTCGCTGAGTGTTCTCTCGCATCTGTTACACGTTGAGTTAAGTAGCTTTATTCCTCGGAAAAACTTTTGTGAAACTTATATTAATTGATCGTGAAAATGCCGAAAGGACGTGTGTTGAAAGCACAATCGAGACAGTTAGTGTTAAAACTTCATGAGTATTTTGAGCAAGAAAATCAAAATGGCGGACCTCTTATACCTATCACGCAAGTCCGAAACCGTGTTGCAGCCGCGTTGGGGATCAGTCTACCAACTGTGACTAAAATCACTACTGATGCCTACGGCAGGAGCGGCTTGGAGTAAAACAAACCATCTACACCAAAAAGAAAGCGCCGGGCTCATAAGGTGACAGCTGTTGATGACTTTGACGCTGACGCTATTCGTCGTCATGTATATGATTACTACTTGAGAAAAGAAATTCCAACTTTGAGAAAACTTATTGTTTCTTTGAAAAGAAGTGGTCTATTTCATGGTGAAAAATCTTCTTTGGTCAAAGTTTTGAACACAATTGGCTTTTCATATAAAAAGTTAAATAAAAGAAAATTATTAATGGAACGCACAGATATAGCTATAGCACGTTGTGATTTTTTAAGAGAGGCAAAGAAAATACAAGATTGGGCAAATATTGTTTTCACGGATAAAACATGGCTCAACGCTAACCACACACTATCTCGTTTCTGGACTGATGATACTGCTGATTCCACTTCCTCAGTACCAATGGGAAAAGGTGAGCGCCTAATCATTTGCCATGCAGGTACAGCAAAAGGATTTGTACAAGACGCACTGTTGGCATTTAAATCGAAGAAATCAAATGACTACCACGAAGAGATGAATGCAAATGTGTATGAAGAGTGGTTCAAAAAAATGCTCATTTCATTGGAAGAACCATCAATAATTTTTATTGATAATGCGCCCTACCACTCCCGTCAAATTGACAAAATGCCAACACAGGCTAATAAAAAGCATGAAATAATTAATTGGCTTCGGGACAATGGAGAAAATGTGGACGACTCAATGTTAAAAGTTGAATTAATAAAAATATTAAAAACCAAAAAGAGAGCAAAACGCTATGTAATCAATGAAATGGCAGCAGAATATGGCCATACTGTTCTTCGGATTCCTCCATACCACTGCCAGTACAACGCAATAGAACTTATATGGGCACAAGTAAAAGGGCATGCTGCGAGATGCAATACAAGCCCCCCATTCACAGCGAATAAAATGTTGCAATTGCTAAAAAATGCTTGCACCCACGTAACGGCCGAGAACTGGGCAAGTGTGGTGGAAAGAACTAAAAGAGTAATATTCTCTGATTGGGAACGTGATATTGCGTTTGATAATATATTATCTACACAAGAGCTAATAATAACTGCTACTGAAGACTCCTCATCGGAGGAGTCTAGTGTTGATTATCATTCCGACGACTCGTGCTAATAAAATAAATTAAAATATCCTGATTGTTTTATTTGTATTCATGTATTAACTAAGAAGAAAGTAAAACTCTATATAATGTTATTAAATGTCTTTTAATACTCGTAACATCGATTTCTACCGATTATTTTTAATCTGTGGCATAATCGTAGTAACCATTATGTTTGACATCACTAAGTGGGCGGTACCCATCCATAAAGTACAAATATTATTTGTATGATATTTGTACGTAAGCAATACAAAACTTAATGAGCGTGAGCTGTCAAAAGACTGATAATATGATGGACGCAGTATATTGATGCGCATTTATTATCGTTAATACTGCACAGACTTGTAATATATGCATTTTGTAGTCAATAGAAATATAACCTAATTTATCTTATCTAAAAAAAAAAGTTTAGTTTTGTGGTTTTGTGATGAAGATTTCATTGGATTATAAATAAGAGAGGCCTCAAGCTAAGTAAAAAAAGCTTTGAAAATTTATGACAATTTACCTACCTACACTATTTGATAGTGGAGTCGGCACAAGATGCTTTAAACACGTTGTTACATGATTTGGCTAATTTTACAACCAACCGCATCCTGACGTCAACTTGCCAAGTCGCCTTTTATGACACCTCGGTAAGAAATGAGGGTGGACTATATAATAAGCCGGATACCACACGGCAGATCTTTACCTCTATTTCAAAGTAAAATAACCTTCCAAATAGCGTTATACAGGTTCAAATTGTGTACGCCGACACACACACACAACACGATCCGCGCATGTACGCATATATGTGTACCCATACATGCACTTACACATAGCTATCTATATCTCTGCGAAAGTCGGAAGGAAACGCGCAGACTTGTTCTGATGTCGGGTCATCGTGGCTTCTTGCAATGTCGGATTGTTAAGAACTAAGTAAAGTCAAATGACCTTAGAACGACGTTCCCCTATATTGTTCTAGAGCTTCTGTCTTCTATCGATTTTCGCAATATTTCTGCGAGGGTGACGCTATAATTCGCTTAGACTTATAACAATGAATTTATCTGAAATATTTGCATCTTTTTATTATCTGCATTTTTTTACGCACTATAAGAAGACTCCGAAACTAGTTAAGGAATTTTGGTGGTTTCTACAAATATACAATGTGATTAAGGATTAAAAGGTTTTTGTATTAATGTAGCCTTTGTTGGCCAGTATATAAAAATACGAAATGAAGTAGCATCGTTTTGAGATTATGCATAACTGAGAAATCTTCCAACCATCGAGATAATTTAAATGTAAATTTTCTTCTTGATATACGCGACATAAATATTTTATGAACCATTTACAGTTATCACAACCGGTTATTTTGCCGTGTATTGTATGTACCATTGAATCACATACTTTTGCCATACTAGCCCGTTGGCGCAGTGGGTACTGACCCTGGCTTCAGCTTTCCGGGTCGCCGATTCGATTCTAGCCTAGAGACAACACTTTGTATAAACAATTTCTTGATTTTTCGAGCCAGGGCGTATATTATTATTTAAGTATGTATTTAAAATTATATATGTATTATATTTACCAGTTGTTTGTCACCCATAACACAAGTATTAATTTACTTTCTTTGGGGAAAGACGACTATGTGTGTAGCTGTCCCATATATTTATATATTTATTACTAGCTGTGCATGCAGCTTCGCCCGCATGGAAATCACAAATTTATTTCCGAATTGAAATTTTTAACTAAAAAGTATTTATCGTAAGTTAATTACAAAAGATCTTATTTATCTTTATAACTAATAATATAATAATTGTGAATGGAATGGTGAATAACTTTCACCATTTACTTAGCGCACGCAAGGAAAGCTTTAAATTTTGCCTCTCCTGTACATCTTAGCGTGACGTTATTTAATCTATAGCCTTCCTCGATAAATGGACTACCTTACACTCAAAGAATTTCCAAGAAGGTCCGGCAGTTCCTGAGATTAGCGCCTTCAAACAAACAAACTCTTTAGCTTTATATAGTAGTACAGATATAGATACAAATATTGTAAAGCGATTTTTTTTTTTTTCGAATTGACAATATGCTGTTAGCCCTAACGGCTTTTACAGCGTCACCGGGCGGGATGGGCGAGCGCAGAAGCATCGCTGAGGTTGCGAAATGCGTAGAGTAGGGCGCAGAAGCTCTACTAGCGTCGGGGAACGTCGTCCTAAGGGTGCCTCCTGTGAGGCCGGACCACGGCTTAGGGCGACGTGTAGTGGAGGGCTGATGGTATGACTTTGATTAGTCAATACGACGACGGAAGGGTGGCAAGAAGCCACGACCAACCGATATCAGAAATCTGGGACCTCGTCTTCGCCGGCGAAGACGCTGTGTGTGTGTATTACGTGTTTTTGTGTTTGCGATCGTTATTTGATCGTCAGGGTCATATAGGACGCTTTTTGGACGCCTATATTTTCGATGGTCAGACCTAACTGGGATGTAGGTGGAAGCAACTGAAATTAGAGGGTTCGGGTGTACCTCGGATTTCTCGAAGTAAGACTTCGAAAAACGTTTAAAGAGGTGAGTAATGGTAGGGAGGTCGAGGTCTCTATGGAGGTCAACGTTCCGCATGAACCACGGACAACCAGTGGCTGTACGCATAAATCGGTTCTGCATTCTTTGGAGCGTGAGCAATCTGACCTTTGAAACGTGCGCGAACGCAACGCTCGCATAGGACATTATTGGTCTTATGCAAGTTTTGTAGAGTGTCACTTTGTTGCGGAGTGACATTTTACTTTTCTTGCATAACATCGGATAAAGTCGTCCCATGACATACGCAGCCTTATTGCAGACTGTGCGTATGTGCTCGTGGAAGGTCATGGAAGGTTGGAAGGTGACACCTAGGTACTTGACTTTCTGTTGCCAGTGAATTGGTGTATCGTAAAGGGAAATTTCCGTAGGTGTGTCTATGTGAGATCGGAAACGATTACCGATAAAGTGCATAGCTGCACTTTTATCAGGGTTTATTTCGATTCTCCATCGACGGAACCAGCGTCCGAGGCTGTTTACCGTGTAAAGCGATAAATTGTTAAAATCGAACAAGGGCTTGCATATGTTTTGGATAGCGGAATTAATTTGGTATCGTAATCACACCAATTGTATATTTTATTTTAAAAAGCAATTATGTATGACGCAATATGTGTGAATCGGGCTTAAATAGTAGTCCAAAGCCGCGGAAATCCAACAATTATATGTTTCTCAGTTATAAAATAAATTTTAAAATTTTCTGAAAGTTAAATTTTATACATTGCTATAAGCGTTCAAAAAGATTTTTCAAAAATCATTGATCCCCGGTGAAAGAAGCACATTCGGTAAGGGTTGTAAAGAAAAAGATTATATATATTTTGTTTTATACGGTGGTTAGCCTCCTCCTCTACTCCTCCACCCTCATTTCTTACCGAGGTGTTGTAAAAGGCGACTAAGGTAAGTTAACCCACCGTGTGGTATCCGGCTGTGTAGAGTAGACCACACTCATTTCTTACATAGGTATCGTAAAAGGTAACTAAGGTAAATTGACGTCAGGGCGGTGGCCGGTCGTTAAATACGAAGCTAGATAATGTGACAATATGTTTATAACATGTTGTGCCGACCCCACTTATAGTGGGATAAGGGCAGGTGGATAATTTGTATATGACTCTGCAATAGCTGTCTGTTACTATTCCGCAGCGAGGTAAAGAGTGGTAAATTATACATATCCCAGTAATTTTCCATAGTTAGCCAGATTGTTTTTCACGATACTTTCATTGAAAAAAGCGCGATATATATCGATTTTTGTCATTTAGCGAGTTTCAAATATCCTTTCTTAAGTGATTCCCAGTTTATGTGCGTGTCCTGTTTCCGATTATTTCGCACTTGGCACCAACTACACGAAATATAGACAAAGAGGTTCGCATAACCTTGGCGGCGTGTGCCTCGGTGACGAAAGCGGAAACCACTAATGAACTACCGCCTACAGCCAGCCTTACGAATCCAACGCGTATATTCTGCCTGAGTAATTTTTTTTTAATTCGACTTCCCACAACCTTAGGTAAAGGTTAGAGATCATATCAATGGTTATCAAGTTAATTTGACAATTATGTAAGATTGTTAAAGTAAATGTTATTCATTTAGATATAACAATGATAAGGAATTTAAATGGTCTTAACAAAATCTATACTAATATATGAGGCTGAAGAGTTTGTTTGTTTGAACGTGCTAATCTCAGGAACTACTGGACCTGATGTAAGATAGTCCATTCATCGAGGAAGGCTTTAGGCTATATAACATCACGCTAAGATGAATAGGAGAGGAGCAGCAATAAAAAATATTACGAAAACGGCAACATTTAAACCTTTCCTTCAATGCGCTGAGTAAACGGCGAAAGTTATTATAAAATCACATAAAATTGTTCCCCTCTAAAAGTTCTAAATAAAAGTCCGCGACAGCATATGACTAGATTTTAAGGTTATCTCACTTTAATCATTTTTTATGGTTATAAGACTATATTACGGTTTTAATCTTTCCAAGCGGGCGGAACCTCTGGCGATTGCTAGTCTAATATAAGCTGCGATAGCCCAACAGTGAGACCGTGCGACTCATTCGAGGCGTCACGGGCTCAAACCCGGGCAGGCGCCAATGAGATGTCCAGTTAAACCTTACGTGTCTAATGGATAATTGCGGTTTATCACACGCTTTTCAGTTAAGAAAAATATCGTGAGGAAACCTGCATATGTCTAGAGAATTCTGGAGATTTGTGTAACCTAACAACCTGCAGCGTGGTAGGTCTTTGCTCTAATCCTTCTCTCGAAAAACGGAGAGACGAGGATTATGCCCAGTAGTGGGATAATAACAAGCCGTTACTATCTACTACGTAATAGACGAAATCTATTATTCAATTTACAAGAACCGTAAGAACAGTTTTTGGAAATTGAATTAGCTTATACAAGTGTCACTGTTCAAACTATAATATTAAATTAATTTGAATAAATAAGAGTTAGTATTAATTAAAAATTTAATTTATTAGATAATATGTTAGACACAAAAAGTTAATTAAATTAATGAGACACTTTGAATTTATAATATAAATTATTTAATAATATTAATATAAAATAAATTAAAATTGTATTTCACAAACTTGAAACGAAAACATATATTTATGCACTATTAATATCTATTAAGCGTCTGATTTGATTGTTTTTTTTAATAAAATATCTAAGCAAAAATATATAGTTCAGCCAGCGATTTTGAAAAAGTCGAGGTTATTGAAAAAAATCACATCAACTTTATGTAAATACTAGACATATTGTCTTTAGTATTTTGTTACACTGTTTGTGTTTATAGCGTATCAGCTTGGTCTTAAGCTATATAAGACATAGTAATTATAGCAGTAGGGACTACTATTACTAGTTATAAAAATACATTGTATTATTTGACGTTGTTGCCGTGTGGTACCCGCTAAGTAGAATAGAACACCCTCATTTCTTACAGGGGTGTCGTAAAAGGCGATTAAGGTAAGTCGACCCGCCTTGCGGTAAGCGGCTGAGTAGAATAAACCATCCTCATTTCTTACCGAGATGTCGTAAAAGGCGACTAAGGTAAGTCGACCCACCGTGAGAATAGACCACGTTATCGTGGTGTCGTAAAATAACTAAGGTAAGTTGACGTCAGGCAGGCGGCCGGTCGTAAAATACGTAGCCAAATCATGGTACAACATCTTTATAACATTGTGTGCCGACCCCACTTAGAGTGGGAGAAGGGCAGCAGAATAATGATATTTGACCTCCATGTTCTAACTATTAAACATATATTGTATTAGTCACTAGAAACAGAGATATCAAACATTTTATAAAATTAACGACGTACTAGAATAGATGGTGTAGTAAACTCATGGCCATGGAATAAATCTTAAGTTTTATAGCTATCACATCCTTTTCTTGAAGAGTTCATGTTCTGCAGAATTTAACTTACTTAAGGAGCACTCAATACATTTTTTCTAATTCAATTCCAATAACACCATACCTTAGCGTTTAAATCCAATAAATTAAGATCAAATTGTGACTAGACTTTTTGTTCGCATTTCCAATATACCTTAATGGGTTTTAGGACCACAAGACGGAACGAGCGAAAACAAAACCTTCGAAGAAACGAAAAACACTATGCAAAATGTAGAGACATTCGCAAGAGTGAGATAAGCTATGTGAAGAAAGCAGATTTACTACTAATCGTTTGAGGCTGGTCCTTATAGTAAAGCGGTGTGTAATAGATGTCTGGTGGTATATATGTCATTACTGGCCCGTTGGCGTAGTGACCTTGCCTTCAGCTCCGCGGATGGCGGGTTCTTTTCCCGTTGAGGGCCAACATTGTCAATATGAATTTGTTGGTCTTCGAGTCTGGATGTATATTTGTATTTAAGTATGTATTTAAAAATTATATAAGTATATATTCACCAGTTGTCTATCACCCATAATACAAGTACTAAGTTACTTACTTTGGGGACAGGCGCCGTGTGTGTAAGTGTCCCATATGTATATAAAGATGTGGGGCGGAATTGAAAGCATGCGATGCGAGAAAATTATACCTCATCTTTACCAGCAAAGACTCTGTACTGTGATTGCGATGACGATAAAGATTTATTGTCAAGGCTATTTAGCACGCTTCTTAGGCTTATCTCTATATATACCAGGCTTTTATATAAAAGTGACATGAGCTGATTCAGATATATCTTGATTTCTTGAAGTATACTTTTTTAAAAGAGTCGAGCTCTACAGGAAGCTCAACATTTCACACAAACTACTGACAGCTACTAGATTCCGCTCTTTGCAGAGTAAGCAACTTGATACGTGTGCGAAAGCGATGCTTCCGGAATCGCTAAAGTGAGTCGGTAAAGCATATAAATTGTTACAAGTTTAAAATACAACCTCCTTCATATAGTTGGTGAATGATATAAAAGAATATTGTCGTAGTCAATGTCACATTGAGTTAGAAGAGATTAAATGGGTTGACTTTTGAGAAAATTGCTTCTTATTTTATTAACTATAAAGGACAGGTATCGTCGTTAAAACAGAATTACAAATTGTTTTTTTGCAATAAAATGTATGTCTAATCTCCCGAATTGAATTGACGTGTACTAATACTAAGCTCGCATTGTTTCTGTAAACATCTCAGTAATTTTCATAATTTCTAGTTCATTGGTCATTGGTACTATATGTAGATTAGAAATATAATATCTGTTGGTATTATTGCTTGAAATTTAAGCTTTAAAATATTTGATTTAATATATTTGTGGCTAAGCTTTTTGAGATAAACTACAGAAGTTTCTATGACAATATGTTCGTTGGAAACTATATGGGTATTTGAACTATTGTATATTTTTTCTTACGACAGATGTTCCATTAATGCGATCTCTATCTCACACCACCTGCTGTATTTAATATGGTAAGATATTCAAGTAGGAAGCTAAATTTTTTTTATCTCTACTTTAATATAACAAACAATATATAAGACAAGTCATAAATATAACAATGGTCACGTGTAAAACACCGTGTGTTGTTAATCAAATTAAGATATAATTTTATAAATACTATTTTATGTTAATGTTGCTTATTACTTTATAATTTATATAATATAATTTGATTATGCCGTGTGGTGTCGTAAAAGGCGACTAAGGTAAATTGGTGGTATCAGGTTTTGTAGAATAGACCACCCTCTTCTTACCGAGGTGTCGTAAAATACGACTAAGGTATGGTAAGCTGACGTCAGGCAGGCGGCCGGTCGTATAATAAGTAGTCAAATCATGTGACAACATGTTGTGCCGACTACAGTTAGAGTGGGATAAGGGCAAGAGGATGATGTAATATAATTTGATTATGTAAATCTATGTAGGGAATACTCAAAAAACTTTTTATTTGGCAAATACATAATACTTTCGAATTAAAAATAATAAAATCAAAAAAGTTGTAAATGTCGAACCATACATAACGAAGTTCGTTTTTGGAAATGATGTATTTCAATGATTATATTTTCTATTCAGATTCGGATGAATAGTTACGAATACTAGTGATACGCAATCCGTTTTAAATAACGGTGATATTTAATGTGTATTAAAAATCACTTATCTTGTTTCCCCACTGGATAGACTATCAAATAAGTAGTAACGGCAAATATATACAAAAATTTATCGGACTTTACTTGGATATGATAAGTCTAGACAGAATTACTTGATGTCTGATGACATTTCAATAAATATCATATTGTTAGATTTATTTCTAATAGTAATAAATAATACCAGTAGTACAATTTTACGCCGCCCTACCACGCGATATCGTGACTGCTTAGATTCCCTCAACAAAGAAACCATTTTATAAACCTCCGAGTTGATTTGTCGGATTTCAATATATTTACTTCACGAGTTAATGTGCGAGTGAAGTGGCCGGACGTGGGTATTTTCTAATCGGCTCTTAATGGATCACCAATTAACATTGAGCTATGCTAAGTTGCTATCTATCTAATAGAATCACATTTTTTAGATTACGAATCAAACAATCTTTGCAAGGATTCACGTTGTTTAAGACATACACGACATCAAGTACTCGTACGTGCTGAATGTGGCTTGAAATCTTAATGCCTTGCTTAAATTTTTCCTGTGGCTAGCTTGCAATTGAGAGCATGTGTCTAGAAGTGCTAATATCGAAGAACTAATATTGGCTTATAACGAGTCAAAGTTCACCATGTAGCTCAACGTTTATAGACAGCAGATGAGCTTAGCTATGGCAGTCTATAGTTCTATGTTGATTGGTCACCCTAACACTCCATGTTTACCCATTTGCGTACACTGAACTCTGCGTCAGATAAAATGCTTACGATTCCAAGAAACGGGACAGCGGACGTCGTATCGTAGGTGCTCCGCTTTTATCGGAATCAGCCGTAGTATTTTGGGGAATTTCAGTTACACGTTGAAGGATTTACGCTGATGTATAAAATTCAAAGGCTTCGTAAAATAACCGGACTAACTGGAATACGTGTGAACAACATTACTAGCAATATTAATTCAGTTTCGGAAAAAGTATTTGATGATCTTATCTATGAATATTACTGGATAGATCCAGATTTAAAGATCAATAATATAACATTAAGTAAACACGCAGCTTAGTCTAGTTTGGTTGCATGTATGAAATATCGATTCAACACAAAAGCTAAAACAAAGCTAGCTAGCCTTAGTATATATGGTATTAACAAGTCTACATCACGACTTTAACAAGGAAAGCAATATCCAAATTTTAGCCTAAGCTTTAATATTGAAGATTAAAACAAAACTCGCAAGTTTAACGAAATAAATTAAAGAATCTTTGCGGTATTTTAACAATGAAAGGGCACAATGAAAACTTAATACAACTCCCTGATATTATTAACCGAAACTAACGAAAACTAAACTATATATTTAATGTAATCATTGGTTTTGGGAAAAAGTCGCGTGTTAACATCCACTTACAAATCGCTTACGTGTTAAATTACGAGACTTCCATGAATTAGCGTATTGTTTATACCGGTTGGTGCTTATTACAATGATTTTTGGTAACATTTAGCAACTTGCACCTTGTTGTTTTGTTTTTAACAAAGCAACGGTGCAACTAACAATCAATTCTGGGTACAATGTAATTTCACCGTGTAATTACAGAAAACTAGCTTAAGTCATTTAAGCTTTACTGTGGTTCAATGTGGAATGTCTCTTTCTTGTAGGGACATATAAAAAAAGGAAATGAAATCTTTTTATTTGGAACTAAGAGGTTTTAAGAGACCTACAGATATCCAGTAAAGGTTTTGCACGATCGGATAAATAGTTCAGTTTGTTATACGCATGTTGCAAAACGAGTTGTGATCGTGAATTAAACCATAATATAAATACCATGAGTCAAAAAGAATGTATTAAAACGGCTATAAGTAAACAAATTTCGGGAACAGACCACCCCCTTTTTTAACTAGGTGTCGTAAAATACGACTAAGGTAAGTTAAAGTCAGGCAGGCGGCCGTCCGTAAAATACGTTGCCATATCAAGTGACAAGATGTTTATAACATGTTGTGCCGATCCCACTTAGAGTGGGATAAAGGCAGGGGAATGTTCACGTTAACAAATTGCGACTCTACAAATAGTGTACGCATGAACGGCAAAAATACGTTACAATAAGCAGAAATATGACTGAAAATTTGTATTCATTGATAAAGAGATTTAATAATTTTTTCTACAGTTGTAATAAGTAAGTAAGCTGCTAAAAATACATCGCGTCTTTGGCCGCGAATAAATCTGGTCGATACCAGACAATTCATGTGGGACTTGTGGCAGAGTACAATGCAGATGAGCCTTTGAGGATAAGTTCGTTGTATTTGTTTGTATGTACTGCTATGTTCTGTTAAGTATTTCTTTTGGTATTGATTGTTGATTAGTTTAATTCGTATAAAATTAATTTATAAGGATCTAAAATACTATGATGCAATACTAGATACTTCATACCTTATGATTTGGGACTGAAGTAAGATGCTTATTGTTTTACAGCATCATGTGGATATAAATAAGACATATCAACACCTCATAATAATACGCTAAATATTTTATTTATGCAAATGCAATTATGTATATGCAATTAACCAGAAGACTAACATCACAAAAAAATATTATAAAAAACAATTAATCAACTTTAAGTATGGGACATCATAAATTAAAGTATCTACTGTTGTAAAAGATTTTTCTTCATATAAAACAATCTTCAGAATGCACTCACTATACATATCATAAAACTAAGTCTCCAAAAGCTGTCTATAAGTGACCAATTTTCACAAAATCCACTGAACAGATTAGTAAATAGTGATGAAGGTCGCGCGGCTGAAAAAAATTCGCCTGCTAGGAGCTTTGCTAGCGTGTGTAGCTTTGTTTGCTAAAGATATACCAGAGAACTGTAGATCTACAAAAATACTATAAAAAAGTGCCCGATAACATGTCTCTATCTCTTAGGGTTAACTCACAATAACTACTTTAATGTTCAAGTTTGAATTCGGGATAATTTTGTGACACACTGATTTCCACGCCGGCGAAACCGTTTATTTGAAATTGTTGATTTAGTATTTAGAGTTAAAACGTTTCCAATAATAAAAAGGTCAAATCTTTATAGGGTAGCTTTGTTTTCAAACTCGGTCATTTAATTTCTGGAAGAATTACTACGAACGTTTCAAATTCCGCAGCAGCCGTAAGGCGTCCAAACGACGTGGGTGGTGGCCCGTCGAATATAAACGTCCGGTTAATATTGCCCGACTGCTTGCGTTTGAATGCTATGACTTCATCGCTCGTTGATTTAGTATCACTCTTTTGGGAAGTTTAATGCCGATCAGACTATTCCGTGATTCATAGATGTTCCGTATTTGTATTGTTATTATAATATTTAATGTAATCAATAGTCAAGTCAGTCAATTGAATTGTTCAATTGAAAACAACATTTAAAACATTGTATTCTTGCTTATTTTAAGTAGTTGGTACCGAATGGAGTGAGCAAGAAAAAGATATCAGTTTCAAGTCCGGAGATTTAAGGGCACTAATACTTGAACCTTTTATATCCATGTAGTTTCTTTATCAACATAGAGATGCCTTTGCTTAAGTACAAAAGCTTAACACAAAACTACAATATCCGTACATACGTTATGCTTTAAATGCATAAAATGTGTTTGAATTTATGACCATAGGTTTTTTTAACACAATTCATTAAAAATTATATTAACTTTTTATTATTCCTTAGATTATGATAAACATCAGAAGACAGTTCAGATTAGTGTATGAAGTGAGAAAAAATCTTTCACAAAAACATACATTTAAGTGTATAAGGGAATAGACCTTCAAATTTCTCATAATTATATGACCTTGATATTAAATAATAGTTGAGGTGTTTCGACTAAAAGAGAATTACATTAGACTTGAATAAATACTTCTTAACTTTAACTATTTGTTAACTAAACTAAAACCTTCTAGCTAAAACATCCCTTTGATACGTATTATTTAAATATGATTTATATTTTGCCTTAAACAAATCCATTACGATCTTCGGCGTGGATGATGTAATATTCTGTCAAGGAGTTATTTATAAAGACTATGGTGTGCTTTATTGTTGTAGACAAACGGTTACTGCTTCATTTATTACTGTTTTGGTTTGTATGTTTGATAAACAGGCGCGTTTACGAAATTACATCATTTTGTCAACTAAAATATGTCAGATGTAAATATTTTGAGTACCAATTAATTATTTTTTAAATCTATGTTTTTATCATAAATGCGAAAGCGTGTTTGTATAGCGTTCTTTACGGACGACTACTACTCTTAATCTCGGTACAGAATTCTACTCAAATCTAAGGAATTTGCGTGTGTAATCTGCGTTACAATGTTACTATTTTTCGTGCTCTCAATAAAAAACAAAGATATAAATGGTGTAGGTATATTTTTTGAGTTTGATTCGATAAGTTTTTTCAAATAAAATTAAAGCTTAATTTATTTTCCTTCTCGATTAAAAACTGAGATTTTTAATTAGTTAAATTTTTGTAGAAATTAATTTTATAACCATTTTTAGGAAAAATCTATCATCAATATGTGTAAAACTGACAAATGTAAAACATTGTTGTAGTAGGTGTATTGTAACAATACCTATAGATTGATCAATATAAAATTAACAGGGACAGATTAACGTGGTGGTGCCAACCTAAGAGAGAGACGATGACGTTTGCAGTGGGATAGAAAACTATTCGTAATAGTTACGATAGATAAATAGACCAAAAATATACTAAGTTATGGATATATTCATTAAATTTCGATTCATCTTAAGTGTTATCGTAACCTAACGTACTTCTAGATAAAATTTATGTAGAATTAAGTACTTTGCTCATTTAGGGCAATATTTTGATACGTGTTACTCACATGTTAATATAGATGTTCTTGACTTCTGCGTATTGAACAATCAGCATTACGTATACGTATCATAAGGAAGTTGATACTTTATAAATGGACCACATTATTTATTATTACCCGTTGACGTAAATAAGTTCGATCCACCCACTTATCGTAAGTAAACAGGAGATATTTATTGCTAGATGATATATCGTAATATTGCTAGGTATATTAAACTGGTATTTATCAAAATGTAATAGCCTGTTGATATAATATAGATTTGACAGTAAATAAATGTAACGGTCACAACTGTATGTCATTTTTAAAAGCTTTTATTTAACTTGTCTTCTATGTAAGTATAATTTGACCAACTTCCCGGTGTCCGATTGAACTGAAATTTTACATACTGGTCCAGTCCTGATGACAATGCATGTTTATTGATTGGATTGGCCCCCAACGAGGGAACTCTTCAACGGTTAACATAAGGGACGTGACATTTTGTTAAAACCTTTTTTCGTCAGAAAACGATACAAATTATTACGTCTTAAGTATGGTGTAACCTAATCATAATTTATTATGAATGTTCGATAGCATTTTCCTGGCACAATTTTTAATAGAATATTGTTCTACTGGGATGTCCGAAAAATCTTTTGTTTTGCGTAGGTACAGAACAGAGGTTAAGTTCATTTATAAATGTCGTGGGTAGAAGTTAAAAATATACGATACCTAGTTAGGTCAAGAGCAGCTGGCATTCCAGCCGGCACAAACCACCAGGGCGGCAGCGGCGTGCACATCCGCTGCAGCGGTGCACCTCACGCAACCATGCACAGTGGAGAGTCTCTTCAGTCCGACTTATAGACACATTCACTATTTGCACTCGGTAATGTTAAAATCAACGCAGTGTCATAGTAAAGAGATCAATTGACCCGTATTATAGAAAATTGTGACGGCAAAACTGTTTTCTCAGTTTCCAGTATTATAACTATCGATCTATTAGTAGTAGGTATACATATAATACGATCGTAAACTAAAAAAAGGACAAACTGGTAATAAAAATAATAGAAAAGCCCAATCAAGAGCGTTCGGATTTATCAACTAAGGGGGAGTTCATAATTAGAGGGAGCGACAGACTGAATGAAAAGAATAAGGGTTGTTATAACAGCGTAGGGTCGATAAACTTTTTGATGGAGGGCCGAAAAAATTCGGAGTCGACAGTCGTAGCAATTGTTAGGTCAGATGGGCTACATGCAAGGGTAGGTTCGCGAGTAACGAACAGCGCGTGACGGCGCGAAGCGCTCGGCTCGTGCGTCGCTCCGATATGAACTGACGTCGCCAGTCGGGAGCGTTTCTCGGTCCAGTAGCGCGCGCGTGGCGCTCCGCCCGCCCCCGCGCCCTACTCCATGTGCCGCCCTGTGATAATGCGTTCCGATGTCTCACGAACTATGCCGAGACGACACTTAAAAAATCTCATTAGGGCATAAATTTGACGAAGCCACAAGTCATAGACATTCTTCTTGTTATGCCATAAATTACCGATAAAACCAATTATTTAAATTTGTGTAAATTATGCATGGTAAATATCAAATTATTAAGCAATCAAAGATAAGATTAATTTTACCGGTAGATAAAAGTAGCTTCGAAAGTGAAATAAATTAATCACCTTCTTTTGATACAACAATGTGTTTTGGAATTGCCGAAGGATCTTTTTTTCGTTCAATTTTAGCATTGTATAAGAATTATAATACTGTAATAGCATACATAGTTTATATACAATGGAAACTTAGTAGATCTCATGGCAATATTGACCTCATAGATCAGAAACACTCGATAGATTGTACAATAGGCGTATAAAATTTCAAACTTTTGATCAAAACCTGGTGTACAATTTGAGGTGAGATGGGAAATGGATTGGCGTTTATAGAATTGAGATCTATATAAGTATGACTAGCTCCGCTCAAGTATTGGTTTTGCAATTCATGTAATCGTGAATACTAGTATCAGATACATACTCAAAATCATTTTACTTTGTGCGACTGTGATTTTAAATGTCAGGTAAAGTTGAATCTTATGAAAACGCTTATAGAAAAGGGAAAATGGGAATAATTGTGGATGGGGAGATATTGTATTTCTAAGGTAGCGAATTGATTCGTTATCATATTGAAATTATTGGATAAACTTGGAGTCTACTTTATGACCTCTATTTCTATGACAAGACAGTCTACAACTTAAACAAGGCAATATTAAGTTTAATTATATTTTGTGTAGTTGATGAAATTAAACTGTCTGCAGTCTAGTTGCAAATAGAGTAAATCTTGGAGTCATTTAAGACGTAAGAAGAGGAATTACTTATATATATTAGATTAAATTACAAAATCTTTCAATGCATAAGGCAAAAATATTTGTGAAACTGAAATTAAAATAAGATGTAACGATTAGTAACAAAGCCTTAAAATGTACAGCCTGGAGTGACAACAGATAACAACTCCATGCATCAGCTTAAGAATTGATCGAGTGTCAAGTCAGATAGTTTTGTTTAAGATAATTTACTGTGGCAGGCCTCAACTTTAATGAAGCACTGATCTGCCATAGACGGCTGTTAATAGGTGGATACGGGTAAAGGAGGTTCCGGAAAAATTGCGAAAATACGTAAAAAGATGATAAGAGTGAAATTTTAAGATTCGTCACACAAAAGTTACATTGTGAAGTTGCAGCGGTTGCAACAGTATAAAGTTGTAACGGTTGCAGTCTCGAAACAAAAGCTACCAAGAAAATCGAAATAGAACCTCTATTAGTTGCGCACGTTGGCACCATCGTCGCCTCTGTTCACTGTTTTCATATTCATAGTATTTATCCACATGTTGCTAGTGTCTACATTCACACACGAGTTTCAGTTTCATATAAGTGCGATTTATATATATATGCTGATAAATTATATTCAGTAGTAATTTAAATTCAATATTTTGATTAATATATTTACTATTAGTAAATATTAGTGAAAAAATTGTGTTTATAGACTTTTTCAAATGTTTCAATATAATTGAAGTTATCTATCCGTATGTATTTGTTGTTCGTTTTTCATTTAATAAAGCATGTTTACTAAGATGGCTCTTAATTGATTCAATGCAGCAATTACTGGATGAACGAAAGGACTAAACTGCAGATATACAAATACCAGCGATACCACATAATTGCAATATGAATTTGTTTTATACGACAGAAATCTCAATCTTTAGCACGCACGTACGACGGTTCCCATAAAACATCCCGATATCGGACGTTGCGTCACTGAACCGTAATATCCAGAGGAATAGAGATTCAGAAAACTGACAAGGGGAAATAACTTATACGGCTGGTGGTTCTTTATGATCAAGGCCCAGTTGCGTCAGATAAAATTTTGTATTTTATAAACCAAAACAAATAATCATGAATTTATGATTATACCTTCATTAAAATCGATATGCTTATAATTATTAAGTCATTAACTCTACTCATTTTGAATTAGAAATTGTCGCGTAATGTAGTATAATTACGTAGGATATGTAAGATATTTAAAATTAATTACTCGATGAAGGAAAACATCGTGAGGAAATCTGTATATCTCTGGCGAATTCCTCGGAAATGTGTGTCACATGTTTTACGCTTTGGAACATATATTTGTTCTAGTTTTACAAAAGCGGAGATATGCTTAGCAGTGTGTAAATGGCCGTAAAATGGAGTTTAAATAATTATACTTTGGTAAAATCTAAATGACAATAAACCCGAGATATTCTGTGTAAAGTATACTGTATTATTTTCTTCATAAATTTATGGCAGTATATAATTTTAATTTCATATAAAATTTCCTTACATTTTAGGGTGTTTCCTTTATTTTAGTCAGAATTCTTTTCAGGTATAAGAACGAACCGTTTGTACTGTTTATTTTATTTCGGTATGTAACATAAAATTCCAATTCCATTGTAGATTCTATGTTCGTCAGAACCTACTTATTAGTGGCTTCCGCTTAAATCCCTGTTAAGCCGACTCACCGAAAATATAGGCGTCTAAAAAGCGTCCTGTGACCCTGTCGATTAAATAACGATCGCAAACAGACACATATGATACACGCACACCGCTTCTTCGCCGGCGAAGACGAGTTCCTAGTTTTCTAACGTCGGTCGGACGTTGATTCTTGCGATACCCCATGATGACTAATCAGTCATATTGTTAGCCCTCTACCCAACGACGACCTAAGTTGTGGTCTGGCCTGACAGGAAACATCCTTAAATCGACGTTCCCCGCCGCTAATAGAGCTTCTGCGCGCTACTCTGCATTTCGCAATCTCGAAGACGCTTTTGCACTCCCCTCTCTGTCCCACCCAGTGACACTTATAAAAGTCGTTAGAGCATATAGTCAAATCGATTTTTTTAGATACAGATGTGGATGTAAGTAGTGACGCTAATATATATTTGTAGGAAGATAAGTAAAATAATGATGAAGTTTCTACGACATCTTTACCTAGGTATTAACTATAAAATATTCTGACATTGCGGTAAAAAAAAACTTCGGCCTCTAGCTTGAATGCGGAGAAAAGGCGTTGTTAAATAAATCAGATTATCATCGGCCCATTAAAATGGAACTAGTACCATTATTTCTTCATGGCTTCATCTCATTATAGTGATGCACCAGTTTACCTTGTACAATTTTGATCTTGTTTATGTTCATATATTTTTCGTATTAGTAGATGTAAGAGATGTGCCAAGTCTCACAAAAAATATCCAAATAAACTAGTAGACATAATATATTAGAAATGTGACATCATAACGTTTAAAATGACGTATAAGAATATAATTTGTTAAATACTTATGAACGAACCCCGTATCTGCTAGTAATTTTAAAATGGTAAATTTAAATCTATTTAATTTTAACGTTCATTATCTAACAGAAAGCCCCAATCGGGGCTCCTCTTTAAGATTTATCTAAAGTACCCAATGGATTCACCTACCGTAATATCTACTGGAAGCTTGTATGTAGCATAATTTTTTAGTTCTTCTACCTTCTGGTGTCGGCTCACTTATATGACATTTAAAATAAAGATTTGCTATTGTTTCTTTTCGTTTTAATTTTTTTTTTTCGAGTTTCAAATTTTTTTTGCTTCACCATAAGAAAAATTTTGGGCATCACTATTTTATCAAATAATGTAAACATTACTGTTTACATTGTTTGTAATTATAAATATAATTATTGTCAATCACGGTAATTACTAGATATCGGTCAGGGTTAAGTTGCAGATTAATCACGCTTTGCGGAAAATGTCTAAAAGACTGTTCAGAATAATTTTATAGTAGCTTGACAAGAGTGGGAAAAATACGAAACGAGTATATAGGAAACCTACAATTTGCGCCCAAGACGAGATAGAGAAGACGAGAAGTGCAAGATTAAGATTAGTGTAAACGTATAATGAGGAGGAATGAAAATGAAAATATGTGGCCAAACGAGTATTAAATATGAATAAAGATAGATCTATCTAAAGGGAGATGATGTAATTCAATTGTGTGAAGGATGTACAGGCATATAAAAGGACAGAAAAGTTGATGAATGATAGAAGAGAATAGAAGGTTAAAACATGTGCCGATCCCACTTAGAGTGGAATGAGGGCGTGAGAATGATGCTGTCATTCATCATTCTCACGCCTTACGTCTTTATATAATATTGAAAGTATTGCAAATTACAAAATAAGATAAAATTGTAGTAAGCAGTCCCTAGTTGTTAGTTTAAGTAAGAGGCGGGTTTAGTTTTCAATCTAAAAGTTTTAACTGTAGAGCGGTATCGATCTTGTTTGACTTTGATTGCTCCGCTGATTCAATTTTAGTTAGACTGTATACCGACTAGCTATTTCAGACATAATTTAATAAACCCAACAAAGTTTTAAAGATTCTATAGAACTCTAGTATAACTCAGTTAAGAATAAAGTTAATAAATTGTAAATTATTCTTCCATTTCATATCTTAAACTAAATTTCAAAAGAAAGTTATTTTGTATAGGTGTAGGCGTAGGTAAGTTCTTAAGAAATCATCAATTGAAGAGCGACGTTTAAAGTGGTTAATCGATTACATAAAATAACAATAAGGTAAAAAGAGTTACTTTTCTAATATTTCATAAATTTAATGTCTGTTTCAATAAAACTCAGCCAGTGATTTGCGAATATTGCTACATCCATATCCTATACACAATAAAGAAACGTATGAGCTTTTTCATGCAAAAATTTCGATATTTCGTGGGGACTTTATATACTGTTAATTATTATCTGACTTGCTCTTGACAGGTGGAAGTGATCTTCAGCTCCGCCGGTAGTGGTTCGATTCCCGCTGTAGGGCAACATTTTCGAAATACAATTTGTATGTTCTTCGATTCTGTGTGTGTATACGTATTTAATTTATTTATGTGGTGGCGGTGGTGGAGATTTGGGCATGTGTTTATACGAATCCTGCATGTATCAGGTATGAAAACGGATTGTCTACATTAAGCATTATATATATTTTCGGATTATAGCTAAATAATTTTATTAATACTTTTGAAATACAGAAATAAAAAAATTACACACAATTTTCTGTAAGATATGCATTTCATTACACAACTGAGGTCAGAGGTATTACTTATACAGGACAACTCAATAGATAGTCACAAGGTGAAGTGTGGTCCAAGTGAATGGCGTAGAGAGGGTTTAACAACCTTGATTTTACTGTTGCCATTTGAAAAATTTAACACATATTACACGTTAGGTATATTGGTAGCTCAAATAAGCTTTACACATATTTGAGTTTTATACATTTACTGAAAGGATTTAATCTTGTATATATATATATAATATCTGGGTGACCGAGCTTCGCTCGGTAATTTTTTACAAAAAAAAAACCTTAAAAAATAAAGAAAAAACAATTATTTAGTTGAGGATCGATCCTTGACATTCACATTTCTCGAGGCTGCCCGTTACCCGAATAAGCTACGCCGACTTGACAGTTAATGGCGAAAATTCAATTCAATATAAATGTTAGAGTTTTTTAATGCCCAAAACAGGGATAAAACAATTTTTTTTTTCATAAAACCTAGCGATCGATTTTCCTTCCCTAAACCTACATGCTGAATTTCAGGATAATCGTTGGAGCCGTATATATATATATATATATATATATATATATATATATAGTAATATAAATCGTTTTATCCCTGTTTTTGAGCATTAAGAAATAATAAGATTTATATTGAATTGAATTTTTGTCATAAACTGTCAAGTCAGCGAAACATATTCGGGACACGGGCAGTCTCGCGAAATGTAATTACTACTTATCTAGTTTACTAGGCTCGCTCCCCAACTACATAATTATTACTTTTTTTTTGTTTCTTTTTTATGTTGCAAAAAATTACTGAGCAAGGTTCCGTCATCCAGGTACTATGTGTAAATGTACTCTTTTTTCCAAATACAGAGTATTTATTGTATTATGTAACAACGCCGCCCTGTCGTTACTGCAAGCGAGCAAGCAAGCAAGCCAGCCATGACGTCACATCTTGCCACAGCTTTTCGCGCCATTTTGAAGTGGGAGACGTGACAGCCGCTGTCATTAGCAGCTAGCCCGCGGATAGCGAATGAGTTTGCTTTGATTTTACTTTTGCAATTTTTATGAAAAGAATAAAACTGATTTAGAATACTTCTTTTATTAATACAAGTAGTTTAATTACAATTTACATCAAAATTTGGGTTCATAATATCGTTCGAAAATGGTAAATTATTTCAGTACAATAAATTTAGGTCGTCTATTACAGAATTGTATAATTTAATTATAGAACCTTCTACTAATATGTACGACGATCAATTTAGGAAGCTTTGATCGGCGTATTTGTGACCTGAAATATACGGGTTAAATATAAATAATTCGTACTTAACTTATTTAAAATAATTTACCTATAATCCTACACGTATATTTTTCATCAGATCTAAGTGCTTAACATGAACAGGTAATGTTTGATGATCGTCATCCTCCTGCCCTTATCCCACTCTAAGTCAGCACAACATGATATAAACATGTTTTCTCTGGATTTGGCTACGTATTTTTACGACCGGCCAACTTACCTTAGTCGTCCTTTACGACACCTCGGTAAAAAATTAGGGTGGTCTTTTCTACTCAGCCGAATACTACACGGCGTAATGTTCGATGACTATGTTATAATTTTATCTCTATAAGATCACTATTAGAGTCGGAAAGTCGATAAGGAAAGGAAAAATTACTTTATTGTCTTAATAATGTTTCTTTCAAGAGATAAATTATAGTAAATGTACTTCACTTCGACAGCGATAGCCTTCAAGACTACTTACTAGTTGAACATCACGAGGGCATTGCGAAAGTTGACAACACCGTACGTGGTCTGGGTACAGAGAATTGTCATTCTGGTTACGTCGTCGCTTTGCATTTAGTTGCCTTTACGCCTTGAATTCGTTGGGCGGATTAAATGAGTCACTTAGGATTTTAAAGAGTCAATGTAATGAAATGAACCTGGTAATTTAAAAAGCGTTATTATACATTTTTACAGTAGAAACTGTTAAAAAATGTATTTGTATGTTGAAACCAAATTTGGGTAAAATAAGTTGGTAACTGTTTAACGATTTAAGCAATATACCTAAGCATAGCCACAGTGAGGAATCCGGCCGAGTAGAAAAGACCGGCCGAGGTGTCGTAAAAGGCGATTAAGATAAGTTGACGTCAGGCAGGCGGGAAGTCGTAAAATAAATAGCCAAAACATGTAGCAACATGTTTAAAAATATTGTGCTCATTCCACTTACGAGTAGGATTAGGGAAGGTGGATGATTTGTTTTATACGGCGCTTTATATATCACTGCAATAGCCGTCTGTCATCATCCGATGAATGATGGGGATTAAGCGATGTAATAAGCATAAAATTATATTAATTATGTTGCTAATTAATCCGATTACTAATTAAAAAAAAGTTAAAAATAAAGTTGTAAGAGTGCGAGCAAGGTTTACCTTTACCCAGCGTTGGGTTCAATCACTATAACAATCTACAATAATTTCGCCCCGTAACCAAAGCATCATCAGGAAGATAGGCTCCACAACATAACAACGTAATAGTTCAGACTAGATTTAACATTATGATTTAGTGAGTAATTTGTCGGTAATTTTTTAATCCATATAAATTATATATATTTATAAATTATTTACTAGGTATTGAAGGAAATACATATATTGGGCCGTATATTACCTTCTAATAAGTTAGTACATTTACTTCGAACTGGTTCATAGCTATTGTTGAATGGCACGAGTAGCAGCAATAAAAATATAGATAAAGTATAGAAAATAACACGTATACATTGGTGTTTTTTTTGTCATCAATTGACAATATCGTGACATAAAAAACCACGTTACGTCCCACACGGAGAACATAAATACAGTTGTGTCTATACTTAGTAAGCAAATGTACGCATTCGGCAAGGTTGCGGTGTGTGGCGTAAGAGAATACAATGGTACATGTAAACGAAAGAATCGCGAACTGAGTAAATAGGACACTGATTTACATACAACATCTTTCTTAATATATCATTACTTTATAAACTTGTCCAGTCTTAACGGATTTCACTTTTGAAAAGAGAACATGGAACATCAATTACGTAAGAAACTTTTTTATAAAAATAAGTAACGGCCTGTTACTATCCCACTGCTGGGCATAGGCCTCTTCTCTCCGTTTTTTTTTTGGAGAGAAGGATTGGAGCTAAGACCTACCACGCTGCTCCAATGCGGATTGGTAGGTTACACATAACCCCAGAGTTCTCTAGAGATATGCAGGTTTCCTCATGATGTTTTCCTTCACCGAAAAGCGTGTGATAAATTGCAATTATCAATTAGACACATAAGCTTTATTAGAAAACTCATTGGTGCCTGCCCGGGTTTAAACCCTAGACCTCCTTAAAAGAGGCGCACGTTGTTACCGCTGGGCTACCACAGCTTGCTTTTTTTATATAGATAAGCTGGTATTATGTACTAAAATTTTAAGTTCAGAGTTTAAACCTTAATGTTAGTATTTTTTTTTGTATATTTTCATTATTTTCTTGTTAGTTTCTTTTTTGTCTTTCTGTTTATTTTTAAGGTTTGCAATTGTAAAATTGTTACTAAGAATGATGTGATTTCCTGTAATTGGTACTAATAATTAATTTAAGACTATTTGGATATTTTTTGGGTTATATAATATCATATATGTCATGCTGTTGGAGATCTGTATAAATAAATAAATAAATTACTTAAACTTAAAAGTTATTTAAAAATCAATCGTTAGTGAAACGTTTAAATAAAAATATATTAAAATCAAATTAAAAAATATTGTTTACTAAAATGTCTTATATAGACTATTAAATTCATAAACTTTTTTTTTATTATATATCTTTGTTGTTTGGAAAGGTGACTTCACTACATATTATAAAACAAAGTCCATATTTCCGTATGTACGCATAAAACTTTAAAACTACGCAACCGATTTTGATGCGGTTTTTTTTAATAGATAGAGTGATTCCAGAGGAAGGTTTGTACGTATAATAACATTCAATACGAAGTAGAGAAATACTGTAATTTTTGAGGTTTCTGTAAATAATTACATTTTTTTCGCTTACATTGCAAACGCAGGCTAAACCCTACGAGATTTATCAAAATGATGTACTAAGTATTTGTACACCTTAAAAAGGTCTACAGAAAAGTCCGCGATGGTATATATCTATCTCTTATGGATAACCCACAATAGCAGTTTTTTTCATTTACTTTTTACGAAAAATGATGCCTTATGTTCAAAGCAATTTTTATAGAATACAGCTTTAATCCTTATCCAATTGAGTACCTTAAATAAATCTTTGATTTAATATAGATCAATATGGTCGTTTACAGCATGCAATTTAAGTGAACATTTTCGGAGATATTACAGATTTAAAATGCCGTGAGGACGCCGCGCTTGGCCCTATAACAATTCGACTTCAGCAGCTATGTCGCTCTTTCAAGAGTTGGTTTAAAGACATTCGGTAATTAATTGTAAAAATAAAATACATAGGTAAAATGTAAAAGTAAATAAGTAAAAATGTACTATATGAGTTTAGATATTCCAAAGATAGCAGGAAATCGTCTTGGTATAGGGAGAGGAAATTGTTTTTCTCCAAATTTAACGCTTGCGGGCCACGGGCAGTAATGAATAAATCAAAACTATTGGATCGATTTTTATCATTTTTTTTACACTGACTGACATGGGATATATATTTTATACCCGTGCGAAGCAAGGGCAGGCCGCTAGTATTTTCTAAAAAAAAAACTCTTTTATTTGTTCCATCCAAAAACGTTCCATTATTTTATCTAGAAATATTATCATCCTTCTGCCCTTATCCCACTCTAAGTGAAGTCGGCACATGTTAAAAACATGTTGACACTTGATTTGGCTCTGTATTTTACGACCAGCCACCTGCCTGGCATAAAGTTACCTTAGTCGCCTTTTACGACACTTCGGTAAGAAATGAGGGTAGTCTATTCTACTCAGGCAGATACCACACGGCATTATTTTATCTACAAATATATTGGTTTAATATATAAATATACCTACAGTAGGAATAAGGATACAAGAATGTAAGGTCACAGACAAATAACAGGGGACACGTTTAATGAAATATTACTTTTATTTCTCTATTAAGTGGGCTGAACTAAGTTATTCTGCAAAAACAAGCATTTAGGGCATGTCAGACGCATACTTAAATAATTTGGAATTGAAATTGGTTATGTTATGTTTGATGATGCGGTGTTTAGTCAATACTTGTCACATACAAGCGTTGTAGTATTTTTATTGTAATATATAAACTTTGCTGTGATGGCCCAGCGGTGCGACCGTGTGAATCTCTAGAGACGATCACGGGTTCCTACCCGGCCAGACACCAATGAGTTTTTCTCTTAAAACTTATGTGTCTAATTGATAATTGCAATTTATCACACGCTTTTCGGTGAAGGAAAACATCGTGAGGAAACCTGCATATCTCTAGAGAATTCTGGAGGTATGTGTAACCTACCAATCCGCATTGGAGCAGCGTGGTAGGTCTTAGCTCCAATCCTTCTCTCCCAAAACGGAGAGAAGAGGCCTATTCTCAGCAGTGGGATAGTAACAGGCCGTTACTATAGTTCAAGTATTTTTAAAATCGTCTTAGTCTTTTGTCATATAAAACTTGTTTCGAAACTTTCGAAATGCGTCAATGAATAAACCGCTATGCAAAACAAAATCCTTTATACATGGATCTTTACTGCATAAAACTTGCCCATCCTTATTGAAGCTACACTTTTGAAATAATAAATGGGACACTGATTAACATAAATATCTTTATGTACATGTTTTCGTATAAAACTCGCTCATCCTTGTCGACAGCCTTCACTTTTGGAGACGGGAGATTGTTCTAACGCAAGGTCAGTGTGTGTTATAAATTTTTCTATAGTTTTTAAAGCATTCGTATTCGAATATTAATTATAAACGTTGACGCAGTGTTCCCAACAAATACTGTTATTTTGACTCATTTAAGAAGCTTTTTATGTGTGTTTTTGATACAAGCACGAATTGAAATTTGGCATACTCATATATTACTTCTATTACTATAACACACTGTGTGGTATCCGGCTGAATAGAATAGTACCACCCTCATTTCTTACTGAGGTGTCGTAAAATACGACTAAGGTATGTTGACGTCAGGCAGGCGGCCTGTCGTAAAAACGCAGCCAAATCATGTGACAGCATGTTTATAACATGTTGTCCCGCCGCACATAGAGTGGGATAAGGGCAGCCGGATGATGATATATCACTTCTATAACAATATAGTAAAATTATGATGTATGCCATAAATTTCTCAACAAGTTACTCTTTCAGATTAAAACAAGGAAGATAGAGTCCATATGTTTTTCAAACCATGTTTAAGCCTTTGTTCAAATTCAATTAAGTTTAAGTTTGGCATACTCATATAACTTTGATGACAATGTAACAATATGAAGAAGTAAGATTATGATGATGGTTGCCAGGAATTTCTCAGTAAGTTAGGTAACCTTTTCAGATCGAAAAAAGGAAGATGGAATTTTGCTACATAAATAGAGCGAAGCATTTTGAGATACTTTAGACGAATAAAGTAAAAAAGTAAGTAACGGCCTGTTACTATACCACTGCTGGGCATAGGCCTCCTCTCACAGTTTTTGGAGAGAAGGATTGGAGCTAAGACCTACCACGCTGCTCCAATGCGGATTGGTAGGTTTCACATATCTCTAGAATTCTCTTGAGATATGCAGGTTTCTAACGAGGTTTTCCTCACTGAAAAGCGCGTGATAAATTGCAATTATCAATTAGACACAAAAGTTTTAATAGAAAAACTCATTGCCGTCTGCCCGGGTTTGAATGAATGAATGAAGGAACTTTAAATGAATACGTACTTAAAATTACATCGAAATTCAAATCATAATAAAGTCATTTATCTTCATATCCAGTCATTATTTATGTACTATGAAAATAATACGAAAAGTGTAAAAAGGTCAAAGGTCTAATCTTTGATAGAGATCTCTGTCATCTAAGTTTCTAAAGTGGGACAATATAAATTAATTCAATTTACGTTTCATGTAATCAGAGTGAATCGGCTTATTATTTTGCAAACAAAATTCATAATAATCTGTTGCCCTGTTGTAATTATAAATAATAGTTATTGCGTGATGGCCAAACGGTAAAAGGGCATAGTCCTTATCAAAAAGAGGTTCAAATACTGAACAGACCCCTAGTAGGACCTAGGATTAAAACTTATCTGCTATGATGATATTTGCAATCTTTCATGCTCATTCTATAGCCAAGAAACCCAAAAGATATGTGTAGAAATTCTGTTATATGTGAAACCTCTCAATTGCATTGAGATATAGGTGGTCTTAAAAGCAATGGTGAGTAAGCCTTTACTGAACTACTTTATTTTGTTAATGCTATTATGCGAGATTTTATATGAATATTGAATTAAATCGTTTGACTCCATTTCAATAATATTAAAATTATTTCATCAGCCATTCGGTGTCACATTGTCACTGTTTTAAACTATTTCAAACTATAATTTAAACTACTTTCAAATAAACGTCGATAATGTCAAAAGTTGCCCTTTGCAAATATGTTAAGTGTATTTTTTATTCTACATTCGAAATTTTTACTATTCAACAAAAAAAAACAATTTTTAATAGCATTTCAAACAATCCATGAACATAAGAATTATTATTGAATTAACTTATTTATATATTATTTTATTCCACGGAAAAATCGCAAAGCGAAACATTACCGACGCAAGCAGAGTTTTATAATAATCGGTTCAATCACAATAATTTATTTAAATTAAATGGTATCTATGATCATATCTGATGGTGCTTCAAGTATGGGACAAAACGATTATTTAAATTGTGGCAGTGAATACGTGCGGTGCTTGTGTAGTGTATCACCAACCTACACACACCGCATGGTGGTGCTTCGTCGTGCCTGCCTTTAACGAATCCTTGAAAATGTATGAACGAGAATATTAAACTCTGGTTTTAAATGACATAGATTATAGCGAAATAATATTAGAGACCGATAATATTATTCAACGATGAAAATCTTCTATGTCACTCGGCTGATTTTCAACAGTCTCCACAAATCCTTTCTTAGCTTCGTTAAGACATAAACAAGACAATCAATTTTTGCAATTTTAGTGTGGATAATTTGATGTTTTACAAAGACTAACATATAACATAGGCACTAGTTAGACACACTTCACTAGTTTTCGTTACTAGAAGGCCCTTACTTAATCGCCAATCGTGACTCACAGTTTCTTACTAAAGCGATAAATATTTAGATGTATTTTTACAATGGGATGTTGATAATTAAGAACATATGTCTAATAAATGTATCACGCAAAAACAAAAATATTTATAAACAGGAATATTTGAAGATACTAGTTTATGTAGCACTCATGAAGTAATAAGTCCTAGGATGATACTAATAGGTGTAATGTGTTTGTTTTTCTTTCACTATGAATGGAGAATCGGATGGTATCTATTAGAATGCAGATAATAAAAGTAAAGTAACGACCTGTAAATATCACACTTGTGGGCACATGCCTTCATTCTCCCTTTTGAAGAGAAGGCTTAAAGTTTGGAACCACGCTGTTCCAATGCGATTTGTTACATACATATATCGTTATATTTCTCAGAGTAGGTATTTCGTCGGAATATTTTGCCCCGCAAATGTGATATATTTTAAATTCAGATTTGCTGCTACCGGGATAGCTAATGTGTACAACGGTACCCTGTCCCCGCCACCAGCAGCGTGGTAGAGCACTGTCAGGTTTTTAGTCTGCGAGAGTCTGACATACCCGCCGCTCCTCCACGTCGAGCTGTAGCCCATAATGGGTTTTCCTGACAAAAAAAAACTCGATAGGATAATACGTGAGTAAAACCGGGTTCTATACTTTAAATTAAAAAATACTATAGTAAGCTATTCGTTGTTTATCAGTCAGTAAGGAAACGGCTATATAAACAAAGACTGTGACGATTTTAATTAAGTAACTTTATACAGTACAGCGCAACGATAATTATGTCTGTATCTTTATATGTAATTAACAAAAACAATAATTATAAAACTGGTTTTATACTATAAACTAATTATCCTTGAGAATAAATCTTTGTTTACATGTCAGGATTTTAAAACGGAGCCTTATATAAAACAATAGATACATATAGCCTCTGAATATCCCATAGCTAGTAATGTCTCTTTAAAGATAAAATATATTTTATCTTTAAAAAAGAATAAAATAAAGAGGGAGAGCTGATTCAAGCATATCTTAGAAAACTTCAAGGCATATGTTTCCTCGCGTGTTTTGAAAAAAGATTTTTTTAAATTAAAATATTAATAAATATTTCTTTTTAATAGTTTCTATTGATATTTTCCATCGGCAAAAGGGATCATCATAAACTGGATCTACTATTTGTAAAAGATTATGTCACTAGATTCTCTGAGGATTGGACGTACGCTTTTGGCCATCAGCGCGGAATATAATTTCCCAAAAAACTTTGAATATTCAATCTTCTTCTTCTATCTAGACCAAATCTAGGCCCAGTATCACTTTGACAAACCCAGATCTTTTGTAATCGCCATTGCTCAGTTTGCATTTTCAGTTTCAATTCTAAGATTGATATTAGAAAATGAATCGTGAAATATTTCCAAAATATGATAGGGTTACATTGGACATTCTATTAATCCTGTCCTTGTGTTGACATTTTCTAGATTATTGTAGCCCAGGCGGCCAATAGGAGATATCTCTTTACCAATTGATAGATAATATATATTGTTAGCTTATCTCAAAGTAATCAAAATGTTATTTCTAAGCCGTGTTAATGGGGATATATGACGGTATATATGAGGGTATGTGTTACACAATACACAAACGCACACATAAACTCCGCCTTTTTAATACTAGCAGGTTTGTAATTCAAACAATACCTAATAAGGCTTGGAAATAATTTAATGGGACCCTAACCAGCGTACATCGATTTATACAGAAGATATTTATTGTTTTTGTATCAAGTTTAATATCCGTGAAATCGAGAAGTGTTTTCTTTTTCGAACTAATCCACCATAACTAATTCATCGATATATAACCGATACATCGATTTATCATCGTCAAAACGGCATGATAGTGCCAACGTCTGCGGCACCGCGTTGCGGAATCTTATTATATTAACCGTGCCCACGCGGCCCGATTGTTTACAAGTCATTGTAACAATCTACAATTGATCATTAATTGTCCGCGCTGTCGGCAGCGAGATTAATGAATTAGTATTACGACCATGTAGAGTGATTTGCGATTACTGAACACCCATAAACGTTTAAGTCTTTGTATAGCATTCACTACCTACTTTGAATTCATTAAATACTAGCTTGAGCCCGCTACTTAGTCTGCGTGGACTTTAGTGGATGAAGATCCATAGGAATATTATGTTAGTAACATAGAACCGGCTATAATCACGTCTTATTCTATCGGGTTAGCCCGACTAGATTCGAACCCATTTGGGGCACTTATAAATGAGTTCTTTACACCACGTCATAGCGGCGGGAACTGACTAACGTCGTGTAAAGAGCTCATAAGGACATAGATAGTTTAAATTACATAGATACAACATAGATAGTTAAAATTTAAAAATATTATGTTAGTTCAATATTAACATAATATATCCTCATATATCATCATAAACAACTAAAAATCCTTTGGAAAGCCCATACAGTTCTATTGTCTGTCGAATAAGAGAAAACATGTTTGAACAAAAAGAAATCAATTACATATTTATACCAAAATTAAAAACACGTAAATGTAATTTATGAATTAGTAAAAATTACTTAAACGTAATTAATGGATTAGTCAAAATTTCAAATTTCTCGCTAATAATAACGAATGTTCATATACATACTGTACGATATTTTGTTTAGTAAACTTAAAATCGTTAAGATAAAGTTAAAATAAATGAGTTGCCGGATTGATACTAGCAAATGGGTGAAGCAATTTCGTTATCAAAAAACCTTTTAAATAGTACCAACCTCCTTCTAATCATATATTTACTCGCTTAACAAGGTAGAGCTATTTATTTATGAGCTATTTATTTATATTTTAGGATGCATTTAAATGCCTAATGCCCATTAAATTGTTAATTGGGAAAGGATTGTATTTGACTAACTAATAGTAAGTGAAAAAACAGTATGATATGGAAACGCGCAAATTTGGAAGGATTAAACCCATTTGCAAATTTTTAGAAAGCGACTAAGGTAAGTTGACGTCAGATAGGCGTCCGGTCGTAAAATACCTAGACCAATCATGTTACAACATGTTGTACCGACCCCACTTAGAGTGGGATAAGAGCAGAAGAATGATGATGAAATTGTCGCACCAGTAATTGAACACGGAAACTCCAAAAGCAGCACGCCAACCACTAAGTCCGTTAATTTAGGTTTATTCGATATGTGTGAAGCGAACTACAGTCAAGATATTAGAAATTGTATTGTCTTTGAAAGTAGTTCCTATTTATAAAAAAACCCATAAACTCTATAGTCAAAAATTTTTTAAAGACCAAACTTTTATATCTTATCAAACCAGTTCGTACAGTAAAAACAAACTTCACCAACTACAAGTTGAATAACTTTGTTTGAGATATCGATTTTATCTTGTTATCTAACGTATTGATGTAATAAGTCTTGAAGGGGGACAAGATTAACTTCATATAGTTGATATAATGTTAATTTTCATTACATGTCTATATACGCTTCGTTAAAATGTTTACCATGTCAGTCAAAATTTGTTATTCATTTTTTAAACATTTGCTGATCTGATTGACCATTATTATACATACCTACTTGTGTAATTTCTTAAATGAATAGATACTACAAAGGCTTATAAAACTAAAAAGATTTTCTGTACAATTCGAAATGATTTATTTAGAAGATTCCTTTGTTTTTTTGCAAATATCACACTAATATTGTAGATCTGAAAGGCTGGTTGGTAATTCTTTACGTTGTCATGGTTAATTGGTTGGAGCAATATTGTAGAAATTTCATACAATTGAAGCTAAATAACGGCTTATTGCTATCTCCCACTGCTGGGTATAGGTCTCCTCTCATAGATAGAGGTTTCCTCACGATATTTTCCCTCACCGAAAAGCGTGTGATACATTGCAATTATCAATTAGACAATTAAGTTTTAATCTTAAATCTCATGGAAAAACAGTGCCTACCCGTGACCTCCTCTAAAGAGTCGCACAGTGTCACCACTATCACAGCTTTGAAGCAATTAAAACTAAATCAAACCAAAATATTGGATTCAAAAACTTTCTATTTTTCCTTGAAGAATATAAAAACTCACAGTACGTAACCACTAAAGATGGCGTGAACGAAGTCGCGACTGGTATGATGATGACAGGACCTTTAATCATGAGATCTATATACGGCGTTACTACGCCAGGAACTGATTAGTTCTTCGATAAAATAAGACGTAAGTGTAGCCGATTTCTATACCTTAACTTTAAATAATCAAAAAACGAAGACGTTAAAATCACACCTCCGAAATTTATTTAAAAAATTTATATGCGCTTCGTAAGAGGTCGAGGCATGTCGATTGCGTAAACGTGATAACATTGGCGCCGGGCTGTGCGATACCAAAACTGTGGAGCAAAGAGGATCAACATTACCTGCCATATAAGCTTATTCAAATACGCGGTATGTGCGTGTTATAGTGAATGATACTATGCTGAATAATTATCCCTATTCCATTTATAACTGTAATTGCTTATAAATTTTACGGCGGATTGTTATAATAATAATAGAATAATAGAGTACTAATAATATCTTCAAATAATTTTATTACTATTGTTGATATGAACATCCGCAAAGTGACGTTTAATTCTATGAATTAAGTATTTATCACATGTCGACGTACTAATACTATATTCTTCAGACATCGTACGAAAACCAATAGGCATTCGATTCTTAAGGTGTTGAAGTGGTGATCCTGCACTAGAAGAAACCTTGCTGAGTGAAATGAGGACATCAATAGAGTGGCTTAAAGCGGCTGGATCCAAGAGGCACAAAATCGTGTTTACAGAAAATCGCTTGAAAAGACCTATTTCTATAAGTAGGGAACCAAGGGTTCAAGAAATCCATGGGTTCAAGAATAAGAAAAAGAATATGAAGGTGGACAGAAAATCTCTTGAAACCTTTTTCTTTAAGTAGACATCCAAGGGTTCAAGGAATACATGGGGTCAATAAGAAAAGAATATGAAGGTATAACTACGCTGCTTCCAAAAAGAAAAGGCAAGTTGAATTACGAATAACAAAATTAGGTAATTTTAATGAAACCGGGAAATGGGTAAAATAATCTCCGGCTACTTACCACGTATACTAAATACAAACCCATCGTGGGCGGATTTGTCGTGAAAACTTAACAGATAGATAGACTTTCACATTTCTACTAGTACTACTACGAATGATCCCTACTAGTCTATACATCTACTAGTTTATAGTATCTTGTAGTTAATTGGTCCCTACTAGTCTATAGTATCTTGTAGTTAATTGGTCCCTACTAGTCTATAGTATCTTGTAGTTAATTGGTCCCTACTAGTCTATAGTATCTTGTAGTTAATTGGTCCCTACTAGTCTATAGTATCTTGTAGTTAATTGGTTCCTACTAGTCTATATTATCTTGTAGTTAATTGGTCCCTACTAGTCTATAGTATCTTGTAGTTAATTGGTCCCTACTAGTCTATAGTATCTTGTAGTTAATTGGTCCCTACTAGTCTATAGTATCTTGTAGTTAATTGACGGAATGGCAACTATTTCTCGTAGTAAATAAGCGCAAAGACATTTTTTCATGTCTCTTCTTTGTAAGACTCAGCATTATGTATTAAGTTTTGTGTTGATTTGGTCCAACCATTTTGATATTTCAGAACTTTATTCCTAC
This sequence comes from Morpho achilles, assembly GCA_947086495.1. Classification (NCBI taxonomy): domain Eukaryota; kingdom Metazoa; phylum Arthropoda; class Insecta; order Lepidoptera; family Nymphalidae; genus Morpho; species Morpho achilles. The sequence continues at coordinate 6,595,504 of CAMTZB010000016.1, forward strand.
ACACAAATATCTACATTTTACTTTATTAAAATAACGGACTATAGCAAAATATTTTTTATATTCAAATGCAAACCAGTTATTTATAAAAAAATCAGATGACAATCACCAAACTATCTCGGTTGAATGTCCTAGGCGTACTCAAGGCCTAGCTCGAGGTACCAGCTGAGTGTGGTGACCGTCGCCGGTTCAAGGGCAACGGGTGAATGCCTCCGCTCATATTTTTTTGCAACCGTCACTAGTCTATGATGACGGTGGCCTTATCGAAGCCGGATGAAGCGACACTAGTCGCCTAATAACTAGAAACTTAAGAATAGTTATTTGAATTATTCGCAATCTTATTGTATTGCAGAGTATTTGTGGGTATAAGAATCTATAGCAATAGTGTGGTCTATTCTATTCACATGGTTTTGCCATTACAGCAGTTAACAAAAGGCTATAAAAAGTGGGCTAATACAGAAAGCCTACTACTGAATATTGTTGAGGATTACATAGATGATAAGAATGAATAGATATAGCTACTCTTCGACTCTGTACAAGACATTAATAGCTAAGCGTAACTAGTTGTAGGAATTATATTATGAAAAGAGCATCCGCCGTCAAAAGAGAGCTCTTCTCGGCAGGAACAGCTTTCCGAACTAGCAATAGAGTTAACGATACAAATTTTTTATCAAAATTTGGGGTTTTTAATCAATGGTAAATATCGTACTATCGTACATTTATAGAGCAAGGCAATATCATCGGTTGTCTAATCTTAAAAGCGGAACTGTGGTTTTAACTCTTCTTGTCGTCTAAATCTTTAGCTACACGCACTGCTAAAACCAAGATTTTAAGAATACTTGTATGGGCAATAATCAGTTATGGTGAACGGGACGGTAGACAACCTAATACTATGTGGCACTAATACGGTTAACTGTATTTTACGGTAAAAACTAAAATATTTCTAGTTACCACCATTTTTACCTCTTATACTTATATAATCGATATATACTCTATAGATGTCTACTTAACATGTCTGTCTTAACATAAGTCTCTTTATGAGACCTCCATCCCATACGTTCTTGTGCAGCTTGTTAGCTTTTAGAGCACGTTACTCACAAAGAGTTTAAAAAAAGATAGACGTCTAAAGTTTATTATTAATAGTTTATATTAATTAAATTTCATCATGCGCATAACATTAAAGGAATGCATTTCGAGAAACCCTGCATAGCTTGGATATGAGTAATTTGATTAGGTAGTGGTTTTAGCCGGCGGTACAACGCGGCAACGCATGGTAAAGAATATTTACGGTTTATACGGAAATAATGAGTCTTAACACTTACATATCATTAATACTAGTTCATCAAAAATACTTGAACACACCTTGGTAAATTGCGACGATCGGTATTACATCACATGTCTTCAACATAACGCAGCTCGGGCTTCATTACTAACCAATCTGATGGCGCTTCCACAGAGAACCATATTATCATCTTAAAGAATCCAACACGATGGGGCTTTCGGCATTCTTAGAATAGTCTATGACGCTGACCCGCTTAGCTCTTAGCTCCTTATCCTTGTTTTTAAAGCGAAAGCCTTTTTCCCAAAGGATATTAAGAAGTTTATACATTTTTTTTATATATCTAACTGGGGTTTTACGTGTATAATTTATTTTATTTTAAGTTACAAATAGGCACACAACATATCGATTACCGTAATTTTAACTGTTTAATGAAAATTCGAATCTAATCCTTAATCCGGGAATACATATTACTATTTTTTGTCTCTTATTAAAAAAAAAAAAAATTCTATTTTAGAAATTATCGATACAGTCAGTGTTTAAAAATAGCTAGTAATAAAGAATGTTATAGTGATCTCGCTTATATTTTTGTCCTAACACCGAAACCATACAATAACAGCTAATGGCAAGCCGAATTAGGAGAAACATTTTTTTTATTATAAAATGGATATCGCGTGACCGTTATCTCGCCTGGAGGATGGCGATCGATGCGGTTCTAAGATGGACCGCGCTTGCCCGAATACTGCCTTTTCACAGTTCTTTTAAAAGTACTTAAGATGTTCTCATCGTTAAGAAATTCGTATGTGACTTGGTACATATTACAAATAAATTAAAGGACATTTATTTTTAGTTAATGTCCTTTAATTTATTTGTTAAAAATACATTTTTTAAAGGCTTTTTTTAATCTATTATTTTATCCTAATCGGGTATTGAGAATACAACACATGGCTTAGTCTTGTTATGTGTGGATGTGTGGATATAGCTCTCTTTGAACCTGTACAAGACAGTAACGAATTAATGTAAATAGTATTAAGAATTATATTTTTAAAAGACCAACCGCCGAGTTTCTTGCTGGCTCTTCTCGATAGGAACAGCTTACCAAACCAGCAGTAGAGTTGACGATTCAAAAGCACTTGTTTACAAGTTTATTTGAATAAAGAATATTTTGAATTTGAATTTATGTGCCAGCCAATATTAGTACCTATGCCTACAAACAACGCTTTGTAAGCGTCATATTTAAAACGTTTTTAGTTTTGGCATAAAACTTTAAGTTTATAAATAGAACAGTTGTAAGTTTATACATAGTTTAGATCTTTTGAGAAATAAAGTTTAAAGCAGAGTACAGTCAAACAAAAAAGTTTTATGTTCTAACTTTCGCACTGTAAACGTTTTCAACGGGTATCGTGAAAGAAAATAAAGGAATTCCAGGTAAAAGATAACAAGTTACACCTGCGGGAGGCGAAATAACTAGCTATAACTAGGTACACCGTAGCCTTTGTTCTTTGGTCCACGTCTCGGCTCGGCGAATACTATCTTTTTATTTTTTGTCCCGTGCGGGGCCGAGCAGGTAGACTGTATACAATAATGTTGCGTACACAGTTAAAATTTTGGACGGCCTCTGTGGCGTAGTGGTACGCTTAATCGATTTTTAACATGGGTTACATTGGGTTTGATAAATAATAATTGAATAATAAAATTATTTTACTATAATCCGCGATAAAGTAAATATAGAAAATATATAATGCTAAATGTAGAGTGGAGATCCGTTTTCGCACCCCATATATGCATAAATCGTAAAAAAACATGTACAAACCTCCACCACCGTCTTCACAATAACATTACACACATTCACTATCACAAACTCAACGAGTTTGACGTTGAGTCAACGACAAAATCGCAAAGCTTTACTTTATCGCTGATTATATATATAGCAAACTAATTTTATTATTTCGTTTGCATTATGGATCTCCGCAAGGTAACGCCTAATTCTATAAATTATTTGTAAAAAAAAAAAACTACAAAATATTTTTGTTTACAGTTGAATGTAAGTAAAAAGATTAAAAGTAAGAAGAATAAACTCACATTTCCTATACTTATACATGGAACATATAACTTTATTCTTCGGATAGGGCGAAATGGTATCCGCATCTCAAGTTTGAATATTAAGTCTGAGTTGGGGTTTGAGTATAGGTTTACGTCTAGATAACTCAAAAAGCATCTGAACCAAACGATTAACAATTAACTCCTGGCGTGAATATTCCTTAGGAAGATCTACATTATCCAAGTCAATCGCCTATAGAAAAAAATCAAACATTAATAAATCTATTGTTTAAGTAAATAACTATTTTATTTTATTTATTTATTTAAGGAACACCAGCAGCTACTACATTTAAATAAATGATTAAACTATAAACATATTCCGTTCCTTAAATATAGCGATTATTTTTATTATTTCGATTATTTAATATTTAACTAGTCTACAAAGTCAGAGCGATTTTGGTGGACTTCTTAGAAACACCTGAACACGAGCTGATAAATAGGAGTAAATGTTGACTGACATCAACAGATATTTGATATTCCAAGAGGGTTACTGCTAAATTACCACGATAAGGCGTGTTGATAATTATAAACACGTACTACCGACAACACTGGAATTCGTTATGCTTTGAATCAGCCCGTATGAACGGTTTTAGCACTAGGCGAGAGGTAAGCCAAGAGCGTCGACAATGTATAACAATTGTTAACGGCAGACTAAGATTTAAGACTTAAGATTTCTCTTTACATCACTAAGATATTACATAAAGAATGGTGCCGGCGTCAAAATTAAATTAAATCTCTAAGGTTTGTGTGCTTTGTGCGTGTTTTTTACAACAGCTCGATCGCGTTAGCGTAACTCCAATTTGTAGGACGCTGCAACAGCGACATCTAGTTGCCGATGTTCCAGCGCCATACAAATAGGCATTACGTTACGCGATTGAGTAGGTTAAAAAACTCGCACTAACTACTCATTAGGGTGCAGGCATGATGCATTCAGTATGCTTATGCTTATTATTATGAGGTTTTAGCTGGTAAGAGTCTGACATAACTGCAATACCAATGAAGTTTCCTCATGTCAATAAAAAGGGGGGTTACCTTCAAACATACAATAGATATTGATCAATCCATGTACTTTTAAAAATGGTGTTGGTGGTTAGTCAATTATTTTTGAAGGTACAGATAATGAGATAAATGTCACTTACGGACAAAAAGGATATACCTAATGTAAAATTGCATTCGCCTTATAATGTCATATGATGCTATTTCGAATCTCTGACTACAGTGATACATGATAACTTAATGTATCATATAATCATTAAAAAAAAATGAAGTTTAATTATACTTATTATAAATAAATAAAATAAATAAATATAATAATAATATATTACATAAAAGATACATGTCTACATGTACTTTATGAGATTAAAGAAATATAATGTTACTTAAATATGTCCCTTTTAATTTTCAATTTTAAGTAAGTTTTATCAAGAAATCTGTCACGAATGACAACAATAATTTAAAAAATGTTAAGGCGTGCCTAGAAGCAATTAATTTGTAATATGGCTGTAGAATACAATTGAATGTAACAATGCTTATCATGTAACTGTTCACCTGATCTTTTTGTGGAGTAATCTGTCGAGGCCATCAAAGTGTTAATGGAGACATCTTATTGCCAAGGTTGGTTGCTGTACTTAACTACTTCCTTACTAAAGAATGTTTAAAGAACTTTAATCATACAATATTGTTTTGGTAGTATAAGTACATATAATCATCATCTTCCTGCCCTTATCCCACTCTAAGTGGGGTCGGCACAACATGTTATAAACATGCTGTCACATGATTTGGCTGCGTTTTTACTACTGGCCGCCTGCCTGACGTCAACTTACCTCAGTCGTATTTTACGACATATCGGAAAGAAAGAGGGTGGTCCTATTCTACTAAACCAGATACCACATGGTGGGTCAACTTACCTTAGTCACCTTTACGACACCTAAGTAAGAAATGAGGTTGGTCTATTCTACTCAGCCGGATACTACCAGGTATATAAGTACATATAATATTAAATTTAAAATTATTTAAAAAAATCTTCTTTAAAGATAATAGAAAGCAGCAAAGAGAATAAATATGTGAACCATCTTCTCATTGGTTCCTCTATTTAAAGAGTCAGGCTGCTATGAATTTTCTATAGAAACTTGTGCACTTAATCAACATTAAAAAACAATAACACTGCTGGGCATTAGCCTCCTCTTTGATTTTGGAGAGAAGGGTCGGAATTAAGACCTACCACGCTGCTCCAATACAGATTGGTAGGTTTCACTGCCTTGAATTCATTCACTAGAGATATGCAGGTTTCCTCACAATAATATCCTTCATTTAAAAACATTTGTTTGTACTATTTTTATTGCACAAATTAAAATTAATATAAAAACAAAAAACATAATGTGCAATGGCACACTTATTCAGAAATCTGAATCTCTTCCAGCCAATTAAAATTCCAGTTAAAACCTATGTTCTATCTACTTTCAATTAAGGTTAGGGCAAAATATTATCTTAACAACATCGCCACAGTCTTAGTTTAACCAGACAAGATAAATCTTTCAATAAGACCCAAAAATCATGTGTACTGCAGTTGATTTCAATACATATGGGTCCTACATCATTCCAAGTTTAGCTAAATTGCATCAATAGTCACCACTCACCATTAAATGAGATAGTTCAAATATAATATCATCTAGGAAGGCTACTCAGCCTGCTATTAAAATTTTATTAAAAATAGCTTATCCATATTTAAAATATGTAAATATCTTCTGTTAAAAAAGCTAGGCAAGACTATCTTTTCTCAAATGATAGAACAATCTCCAGGGGATATCATCAGGAGCATACTAAGGAAGTTTTTAAAGCAAAGATCACACAGATTTACATATTTTTTTTGTTTATAGCCAATCATTTTTCAATATAATAATAAGCACCTCTATAAAATTACTACACTTTTATAAAATAAGTTAATATCAAAACAACATATTTTTATCAAGGAGAATTCATAATATAATAAAAGTATAAACATAATATAAATATTTTGAAACATGTTCTAAATCAATACACTGCATAAATAGTAATGCATATATTACTCATAAAATAGTTTTTAAAGGAAGAGAAGTATATTGTACAAAAAGAAATAAAATTTATATGTATATTAGAGCTCATGAATAAGTGCCCAAGATGGGTTCGAACAAATCGGGCTAACGCGAAAGAATAACACGTGAGTATAGCCGGTTTCTATTTGTTAAAATAAATGCCTCAAAATAGAAATACATAAGGCTATTAATACCACCAGGAAACACCAACCATTTGAAACGAGTTACTAAGCCAATAAGAACTCTACAAGCTTTTAAATAATAAGATATAAAATATGTATACTGACGAGTTATTTCCGTAAAAAAGTTTTTGTATATCTATCGTTGTTAAATAATATATAATACTCCATGTTATGTTACTATTTTTCTACAAACATTAAGCATTATATCTGTACATAATTCATTATTATAATATCTAAATCACGCTGTTTGTCCCGTTGTTTACTTATTAATGTTGATTATTATTTGAAAGTAACTCCGCAAACAATAACTATTAGGTTTAAGGAAATACGAAGTATTTTAACGGTATAATTACATAGACAACGGGATATTAATTTAACGAACAAATATTGCGATTTCACGCTGTAGTGGAATCGATTTCCAATTTTTCTTTCCGACCGAAGCGTCAGTAGAAACAATGAAAAGTTTTTTACCTTCGTTTTCGTGACTCCACGATGCCGCTTTAATTTCCCAGCGCTGACTACAGTTACTCACAACACTTATCATCACAATACTATAAACAGTTTAATTACTATTGCTACCATTAAACGATAGTTATCTAATATATTTTATAATTAACTAAATGCTAACATAAAATACACAAGCAGGATAATACAAGCGAGAGTTTGGGCATGACAGAAAACAAACCAATAGAAAAAGAGAAGGATAGTACCAGACGCGCCTGCGTTCGGTTATACGGTGTCGGTAAAACAGTTTTGTGGATACTATTACAAAAAATCTTAATATTTTTCCGTATTTTTGTTATAACAATAATTAACACTCAAATATATAGATAAAAAAATACCTATAATGTTTTATTAAGATTGATAATATAAGTACTTTTACAACTTATAACAATCTTGCAAAGGACTAGAACTGCCATCTGTAATTAATATTACTTACTGCATGATAACTTGTTTCTGCAGTTCTGAAAGATGTCGGTAGGTGGCATAATTATAAAAATCCCTAATTTAACTAATTTATAAAATGTAAGATGTCAGTATAAATTTAAAAATGCATGTTGCTATGTAGGTATGACTTTTCCTATTTAAATTCATCATTACTATCAGGGGTACAGTCACAGACTTATTATTATTTGGAATTATTCGTATATCATCATCCTCCTACCCTTATCCCACTCTAAGTAGGGGTCGTAGCCTACTATTTTACGACCAGCCGCCTGATGTTGTGTTTCAATAAATACCGTTGTACCGTGTGTTTATTGTAAAAAAAATAGTTTTTCACTATTCAAATAATAGGTTATACTGACACACGCACCGATATAGGTAATAGTACGTAATCTATAAAGCTTCACGCGATTGTTCGGCAAGACACCTTTTTTATTTGCTTTAATAGATACACGGATTACCGAGTAATATCTACCCTGCGTTCACATTTAACCATACAACAAACATATGTTAAATTTAGTGAAATTATTATTTTTACGGTCGCTTCAAACTATAATTTACGACAACCGTTTTGTTTGAGGGTGTGCCCAATTTCATGCTAAATTTATATTAATGCCGGAGATGATAAAAATGTCTTTGAGGTTTCCGCATAATGTGTAACTTAATCTTTGGAGTATCTAAGGCTTCTTAAAAAGTCATAATTAGACTGGAAGTAGATTCATGAAAATATTAACTTCATCATCTTACGGCCCTTATCCCACTCTAAGTGGGGTCAGCATAACATGTTATAAACATGTTGTCACACGATTTGACTGCGTTTTTACAACCGGCCGCCTGCCTGACGTCTTTTTACCTTAGTCGTATTTCACGACACCTCGGTAAGAAATGAGATTGGTCTATTCTACTTAGCCGGATACCACACGGCGGGTCGACTTACCTTAGTCGCCTTTTACGGCACCTCGGTAAGAAATGGGGGTGGTACTATTCTATTCAGCCGGATACCACACGGCGGTAACTTTATCAACATTATTGAAATATAATTTAAACTTGAAAGTAATGCAAGATTCTCTATAGAATTACCCTAATTCGGCTACGCCAAAGGAAACCGAATGTTGAGAGTAGGCCCCATTTTTTGAGAGATCTTATTTGACTTCCTTATTCAGTCAACGAATTCTTGTAGAGAATGAAAGTGAACTTATCATTAGCAAAAGAAATTCTTTTTTGTGAGTAATTACGAGATCAACAAAAGAAAACTTAAATAACTTAAATAATAGTTATTTCAAAGTCATCAGCTGATAAACATGTCAAAATAAAAACGATTTTTTATATGAAACGATTATTTTATTTTGAATAATCGATTTTCTAATCATTGAATTTTAAACTAAAAAAAATTAAAAAAATAAGATTTAAAAAAAATACGATGGTATTAAATACCCTATTTTCTTCTAATTTTTTTGTTTTTTTTTGGTATATACCATGTGTATTTAAGTATGTATTTAAAATTATATAAGTATATATTCATCAGATGTCTGTCTACCATAACACAAGTATTAAGTTACTTTGGGGACTGATGACGATGTGTAAGTCACTATTATATCTATCTATATTATATTATAAAACAGATACAGCAGATAAGAGAAACACAAGAGATCTCTCACAAAACAGAGTCACTTATATATTTAATAGAGACATTTTACAGAACAGAGTTATTTATGTATTTATTTGTGCAAAATAGTAGTTATTATGAGTTAACCTTAAGAGCTAGAAGCATAAGTGATATATAGCTGTTATATATATTTTTTATTTGAAAAATATGTCATTTGCCGTTTACATTTATCGAGTTGACGCTATGGCACGGTAACGTTTTCAAATTGCCCTCATTTCTGTTACATCAAAGGAAGTGGAAGGGCAAGAATCTCGAGTGGCCTTATTAGGTCTAGCCTCATTTCTTTGTTCGTAAGAGGGATCTGACTTGACTTTATAAAATAATACAGTCGATTTGTATGTATCATCATTATATATTATCTATATAGGTATTAATTTCTCTATACGCCGTGTGGTATCCGGCTGAATAGAATAGTACCACCCTCATTTCTTACCGATGTGTCGTAAAAGGTGACTAAGGTAAGTCGACCCGCCGTGGGGTATCCGGCTGAGTAGAATAGACCACCCTCATTTCTTACCGAGTTGTCGTAAAAGGCGACTAAGGTAAGTTGACCCACCGTGTGGTATCCGGTTGAGTATTGTAGACCACTCTCTTTCTTACCGAGGTGGTGTCGTATAAGGCGACTAAGGTAAGTTGATATCAGGCAGGCGGCCGGTCGTAAAATACGTAGCCAAATAATGTGACATTATGTTTGTAACATGTTGTGCCGACCCCACTTAGAGTGGGATAAGGGCAGAATGATGATGATGTATGCACGGAGGAGTATTGTTGGTGATAGTCGTTTTTTTCACATTAGTTTTCGCTGGACAACGACAAAGGAGTTAGAGTTACTAACTAACTAAGCCCCGTAAATACATGAATGAGTTTCGTTCAAACATTCCCTATGCAGTGCTGCGGGTGCGTTCCATTCACAGTTGATTAAAAAAAAGCGCGACAATTGAATTAGCGATAAAAATATAGTATTTTTCGTCCTATATTGTTTTTCTATAATACTAGCCGCCTGCCCCTGCTTCGCACGGGTATAAAATATATATCCCATGTCAGTTACTGTAAAAAAAATGATTAAAATCGATCGAGTAGTTTTGATTTATTCATTACTGCCCGTGGCCCGCACGCGTTAAATTTGGAGAAAAACAATTTCCTTTCCTATACCAAGAAGATTTCCTGCTATCTTTGGAATATCTAAATTCATATAGTACATTTTTACTTATTAACTTTTACATTTTCCCTATGTATTTTATTTTTGTCTTTAAACAAACTCTTAAAAGAGGGACATAGCTGCTAAAGTCGAAGGGTTATAGGGCGAAGCGCGGCGTCCTCACGGCATTTTAAATCTGTAATATCTCCGAAAATGTTTACTTACATTACATGCTGTAAACGGCCATATTGATCTATATTAAATCAACTATTTATTTAAGGTACTTAATTGGATAAGGATTAATGCTGTATTGTATAAAAATTGCTTCAAAAATATGGCATTATTTTTCGTAAAAAGTAAATGACAAAAAATGCTATAGTGGGTTATCCATAAGAGATAGACATATACTATCGCGGACTTTTCTGTAGACCTTTTCAAGATGTACAAATACTTAGTACATTATTTTGATAAATCTCGTAGGGTTTAGCCTGCGTTTGCTATGTAAGCGGAAAAAAATGTAATTATTTACAGAAACCTCAAAAATTAAAGTATTTCTCTACTCCGTATTGAATGTTATTATACGTACAAACCTTCTTCTGGAATCACTCTATCTATTAAAAAAAACCGCATCAAAATCGGTTGCGTAGTTTTAAAGTTTTATGCGTACATAGGGATATAGGAACTTTGTTTTATAATATGTAGTGATATAGTACAATTGACTAAAATATAGTACGATACTATATAATATAGTACGGGTGGCAACCCTAGATTTGACAGACAACTAGGCATTATGACAATCGCATGAACGGAACGGAAAAAATTTAAAAGAGTAAATAGCTGGATGCTCTGTACTTAGACTATTAGTATACTTGTTCTCGTGCCGTCAATATTATTCGTATATTTCAAGTGTTATTAATAGATTGATTTAACGTGGATGGATTAAAAAATGACAATCCTTATTTGTGTTTACTCAATAATGGATCGGCTACCACCTATATATTCATGTTACCCGATTAAAATTATAATTCGAAATAAACTTGTTAACAAGCTTTTGATTCGTGAACTCTACTTTTGGAAAGCTGTTCCTATCGAGAATAGCCAGCAAGCAACTCGGCGGTTGCTCTTTTAAAAATATAATTCTTAATACTATTTAAATTTAGTAGTTACTGTCTTGTACAGGGTCGAAGAGTAGCAACATCCACGCATTTTTATCATCCAAGTATTCTTCAATAGTATAGTAGGCTTTCTGTATTAGCCTTTTATTAAAAGTGTTTTTAAACTGTTGTAATGGCAAAGCTAAAATTTAAAGCGGAATTTTATTATAGAATCTTATACCCAAACCCACAAACGACTTACGTACTTTGCAAAGAGAGCTATATCCACTCATTCTTATCTTTAAGTAATCTTCAAGAGTATAGTAGGCTAACAAGATATACCTAATTTTAAAAATATTCTAACATTCAATTTCGAAACGGATGTTTTTTTATTGTACGTAAATCTCTGCTATCTAGAGTTTTATTATTCAACTTGGATAATTAAACAGTTTTTGTCAACTATTATTGTGTTAAAGCATCCCAGGTAACTGAGACCTACGAAGAAAATCCTCTTGCTTTAATATGAACAAGTATTTAAGAAAATAATAGTTGAGTCATAGTAAGTAAAAAAGTAGCGGCCTGTTACTATCCCACTGCTGAGAATTGGCCTCATCTCTCCGTTGGAGAGAAGGATTGAAGCTAAGACCTACCACGCAGCTCCAATGCGGATTGGTAGGTTACACATATCCCCAGAATTATCTAGAAATATGCAGTTTTCTCAAGATATCTTCTATCACTGAAAAGCGTGTGATAAATTGCGATTATCAATTAGACACATAAGTTTCAACATAAAAACTCATTGGTGTCTGCCCTAGTTTTGAACCCGTGACCTCCTTGAAAGAGTCGCACGGTGTTACCGCTGGGCTACTACAGCTATGTTATTATTCAACTTGGATAATTTACACAGTTTTTGTCATGTATTATTGTGTTAAAGCGTCCCAGGTAACTGAGATCGACGAAGAAAATTTTCTTCCTTTAACATGAACAAGTACCTACGATATTCCATAATAGCCGAATCAAAGAGTTTTTAACCTAAATAATTAGTTCTATTTCCATATATATAGAGTCGTCACTCAACGGAATGAAGAAAAATAATTAGATCTGACATCGTTTTTGTACTTCGGATGACCTGAATACTGGAGGCTGCATCGGGTTGGGGTGCGGCGAATCGATGTGTTGCCATGGCGACCGCGACGTCTGCCGAGGAGCCTGCGCTCTACTGTCCCTTTCTGTCTCGCCTCGATATCATATCACACCACTTTCTAATGAAAAACGACTGAAAACCTTCAACATCAACACTGAAAAAGCAACCTTGACTTGTATAAGATAAAGTTTACATTTCAGTATTGACTTTATTGTGATCTGCTTTTATAGAAGGAGATTCCTTATCTTGCGATATAATATAAGGAAGAAACAGTTTCTACAGTCGATAAAGACAAAAGGACAGTACATGTTAAAGCAAAATCAATCGTGTTTTATGTTACTTAGGTATAAATTAGTTTGTTTTACGTTTGTATGTGTTAATCTCACCTGTGCGTGTGGTATACCGTATGGTCGGACGTCGGTGGGTGGCTTACAAGATCTTTGGGGCTTGTTCAGAGTCTGTTAACATCTGGCCCCTTAAATAGGAAGGGTAAAGTCTGCGCTTCACGACGCTGTAATTAATTATTTATTTTTGTTTCGGTCTGTTTGCGGTATAATTAGAGAGGGTACGATTTAAGCGTTGCTGAAATTAAATCTGTTTTCCACGTTGTATGTACTTTAGAGTTAACAGTAAGGTTACGTAGTTAAGGCCCAAATGTACAACTTTAAAAAAATATTGAACAATTAAACCATTTACTAACTATTACTACTTAACACTAAAAATAGAGTTTTGATCTTAGTGGTAATATCGTGTATCGTCTACGACACCTTTGTTAGAAATGAGGGTGGTCTATTCAACACAGCTTCTTCTTTCAGAATCAGATAAGAAATAAATTGACGTGGTTCTTCATATGGTGATAGTTGAAGTGTCTTATAATAACATAAGCCTCTTTTTATCTCGATACAATATCGGACAAATATGGATGAAGATAGAGAAAAGGCGAGAAACCTTAACTAATAAGAGTTGCCGTTTGTGACTTTTCAAGTTGTTAAAATATTTTTGATAGCTTTAAATAATAAAATCTAAAATATTAAATCAATTAAAATTCTATTACCTCTGTCATTGGCTGCCAGAATTTAAAAAAGATTTTAGTAATATTAAACACATAATGAATAACCAAGAGAAATAACGATTCATTTTTTCATATAATTTCATTTGGGTATCGTATTCGTTTAAATATTTTTATTTGAATACCGTCAATGTCAGAAAAGCGTCATGTGCTCAGGCACGAGGGGTATGAACTTCTTCAACTGATCAGGATGGGAAAAGTAGCAGGATGAAGAGGAGTCGGTCGCAGGAAGAAATCCTGGCTACGCAACATCCGGGAATGGACAGGAATCGCGAGTGCTGTTAAGCTTTTTCGCGAAAATAAACCGGATAGGAGAGGCATTACAAGAAATTTTTTAATGCATAATATACATAAACTACCTGTGCTTGCGACTTCGTCCGTGTGGAAAACAATGTGTCGAAAAAAAAATATGTGTAAATTTTCGACCCTGCAGGAATCCTAAGTTAGTTAAGTAACGTATAATAATATGTTGTTCCAAAACCTCCTTTATCTTCCAGTGCAAGTATTGAGTTCGAGAGAGTATCAAGAATGAACGATTAATCTAAACCTTCCTCAAGAATTGCAATAATTGCATAACTCTTTTGGTAAAAACAGTACTAAAATTCGATCAGTAGAAAAACATACAGGCCCGACTTTTTGGGGACTGTTTTATAATATGTGCAGATTAAAGTGTCCATTATTTTATAGTATTCAGTAGAAAATCCATCAGTTACAAATAGACAACTTTTGGGGACTTTGTTTTATAATATGTAGTACCGGGTTGGCTGAGCCTTGCTGGTAGTAGTAGTATTTTTTTCCAAAAAAAAAACTATACAAAAAGAAATAAAATAATTAGGATCGATCCTAGGAATTTACATTTCTTGAGACTGCCTTCACTTGAGGAAAATAGTGTTTTATATTCATTATAAATTTTAGTATTTTTAATGCCCAAAAACAGGAATAAATCGAATGTTTACAAAAACCTAGCTAGATCGATTTTTCTCCCCGAAAACCAATATATTTTGATTTTCAGGAAAATCTTTGGAGCCGTTTCCGAAAATATATATACCTATATCCTACATACAAGATTAACTCATTAAAATATTAAAGATAGATTAAAGTGTCCATTATTTTATAGTATTAAAAACCCCAACTCCCTATTAAACTAGTCACGTAAACTGTTCGAAGTAAAACAGTGGGAAGGAAGCGCCCCCCCTGGGGAGGAAGGGAGCCGTAAATATGATTATCAGCGGGGGAGGCGACACGACTAATCATATTCTCCGCAATTTACATAAATATTAGCGTGTTACGTGACACGGACGGTCGTTAAGAGCCTTGGCCATTTTTTAATGAACCTCGCCGATGTAGATATGAGGGTAGTACAGAAGTCGCTTTGTCTTCTTTGTGACGATATACAATGTAGGGTGAATGTAATAAACGGTAAAAATACCGTAGTCTTTGCGAACCAATGGTAAACTAACTTTGAATTGAATTCGAATTTGATTTTACTTCAAAAAAAGCTGTGATAGCCCAGCGGTTAGACCGTGTGACTATCTAGAGACGGTCACGGGTCCAAACCCCGGGCAGACACCAATGAGTCTTTCTATTAAAACTTATGTGTCTAATTCACAATTGCAATTTATCACACGTTTCTGGAAAACATCGTGATGAAACCTGCATATCTCTAGAGAATTCTTAGGATATCTTTAAACTACCAATCCGCATTGGAGTAGCGTGGTAGGTCATAGGTCAAACCCTTCTCTAAAAACGGGGAGACGAGGTCTATGCCCAGCAGTGGGATAGTAACAAGCCGTTACTTTACTATACTTTTTAAAAAAGTGAATGTTTTGTACTAAAGTGACCTAATTTAAAATTAGGATTAATTGGGCTATATTGTTACTCCATTTCTACGTCATCAAAACCATCAAAGACATACTTTTATGCCGATGTACGTAAACATTGTGTCAATCACAGTTTATCAAATTTGACTTGTACCTTGCTCCGCCCAAAGTGTTAAATCGGTGGATTAATAATAAATATAATAAATAAATAAATATATGGGACGCTTACACACATGGTGATCCGTCCCCAAAGTAAACTTAATACTTGTGTTATGGTAGACAGACAACTGGTGAATATATACTTATATATTTTTGAAATACATACTTAAATACAAATATACACCCAGACTCGAAGAACAACAAATTCATTTATAGAAAATAGTTGTTACTAAAATTTAGTGCAACTCTTCCAGAAGATTTAGGTTAATAGTACATTAACGTTTTATGTAAATTGTGTTAAAGAGGTAGCGCGTTTGTTAAAAAAGACCCCGCCTACTCAACACTTTTCTCGTGTGCGCTGCGTAAATCCGCAGAGATACATTTAAGTAGCGCACTAGAGAATTGTAGATCTATACAAACACTACAAAAGAGTCCGCGACAGCATGTCTCTATCTTTTATGGTTAACTCACAATAACTACTTTTATGCTCAAAATTTCAATTTGGGATTTTTTTGTGATACTGATTTTCACGCAGGCAAAATCGCTGGCACAGTTAGTTTATCTATACTTGATATATAAAGCTGAGGAGTTTTGTTTGTTTCGTAGTTTGAACGAATCTCAGTAACTACTGGACCGATTTGAAAAATTATTCGAGTGTAAGATAGTCCATTTATTGAGGAAGGCTATAGACTATATAACATCACGCTAAGATGAATAGGACAGGATATCGCAGCAATAAAAAATATTACGAAAACGCCTTACCTTACATAAAAGCCTTCCTTATGTGCGCTAAGTAAACGCTAAGTGAAAGTTATTAAAAAATCATTTATTAGAAAATTGTTCCCCTCTAAAAGTTCTAAATAAAAGTCCGCGATAGCATATGTCTAGAATTTAAGGGTAATCCACTTTAACCGTTTCTATGGCTATCAGAACACTATATTACGGTTTTAATCTTTCTACGCGGGCGGAGCCGTAGGCGATTGCTAGTGATATCATATTTAGATTGTCGCTTGTGTTACCATTGATAGTTGAATGACACCCAACCTTTGTATAAATATTAAACTTCCAAAGTTTGTTGAACTGATAACATATTAGTTCTTTGGTAAACCGTGGATTTTTTAACGTATGGCACACGATAAAGTTCGGGTCATTGGTAGTTATATGGATTCATTAATAACTGGTGTGTAAGTCTATTTGAAATGGACAATGTTGGTTCATTATCCCATTGGCACATTAGCGCAGTTGGCAGTGACACTACGCGGTTCGTGGGTTTAATTCCCGCCAAAAGCCATTTTCTATAAATAATTTGTTGGTTCTTCGAGCCTGGGAGTATTACATATGTATATATTTACCAGTAGTAAGCCGTGTGGTATCCGGCTGAATAGAATAGTACCACCCTCATTTCTTACTGAGGTGTCGTAAAAGGCGACTAAGGTAAGTTAACCCACCGTGTGGTATCCGGTTAAGTTGAATAGACCACCCTCTTTCTTACTGAGGTGTCGTAAAATACGACTAAGGTAAGTTGATGTCAGGCAGGCGGCCGGTCGTAAAATACGTAGCCAAATCATGTGACATGATTATAACATGTTTTGCCGACCCCACTTATAGTGGGATAAAGGCAGGAAGATGATGATATTTACCAATAGTCTGTGACCCATAATGCAAGTATTAAGTTATTTACTTTGTTGACGGACGACTTTGTGTGTAAGTGTATCATATGTTTATTTATATTTAATATTTGTAATGTATTGTGTTTAGAGTATTAGAGAATTCAGTGAATATCAGGTTTTCGAGTTTACATGTTCATTACAAAGAGTTTAAATATAAGCTGAATATCTTTCTTTAATGCTACTTTACGCGAAATATTTATATAGCTCCATGGTACAATCATATACCTAAGTAGAAAATCAATGTATTTTATTTGTTTGCTTATCATAAGATAAGTACATAAAGTAATGTACGTGGAATTGTTTATCACAGGTAGTTACAAAGGAAAGAGAGAGTGCTAGAGACAACGCTCGTCTCTCGAAGCTCATTGGCCAAGTAATCGTTTCAATAAAACGTGTCACGCAACTCGCAAAGTAAAAGAAATGCTGGTGGCTACATGAGGTATAATGAGTCGTGTAGGCGGCCTGAAGTCTGCACTGACAGTTGTAAAGCGGCCGCGGTTCGAGACACCGCGGTCACTATCGCGTTTCCCGCGTGAAAATCGCTTTCCCCGCGGTCGCCGTAGCACGTGAACGCAGTGTCCCGTCGACCGCTCGCGTGACACGCCGCATACAACCCGCTCATCCCGAAGACCGGGCCCCGACGTACGTTCCCGACGCCCGCCCGGCCCACACTGCGCCCGCACCATCCAAGTTCGCGCGCGCAACCCGGACGTTCCAAATTTAAATTTTAACTTTTTAATTATTACGGCATCGATTTTTAATTAGGCCAGTATCTCATTTACTGAAGAGGTGGAGGCTATGCGGTCGAAAGCAGTCGCGAGGCGGCTTGAAGCGTTAGGTAAGTTTTTTTTCTTCAACAGATAAATAACCATAGTTTATAACTTTACACAACAACTGAAAAAGTTTTCAGCAAAGCTTTGAACGTTTGTAAAGATGCGCAGTAGGTATAAAGATAAAGACAGTGTGATGCGCTCTACGCGATCCGCCATTGGTTCGCGCCTTCCCCGCCTGACAAGATAGCATGGGACATCCTCCGTACACCGCTACGCCATTATAAGCCGTATAAATCGGACGGAGTGTTTATTTTACACTGAATTAGTTTTTCGGAGGGACGATCCCTCCATTGTCACTTGTCATTGGATGAGTACGGAGGAATTTCATTATTTATTTACATTATGTGTTAGGTGTAGACAAGTTTATATATTATAGAGATGACATTTTTATGTATACTTTAGTTTATTGTAGCAACGCTTTTGACATAAATCGATCTTAAATCTATCTTATCTTAAAACTGAAAGGGTAAATAATGTTCTGTAATTTAATTTAGAATTTTTTATCACTAATGACAAAAGGGTTCATTTTAATATTTTTTTATGTTATAATTAACACGACAACTAACCTAATCAATTATTTAATGAACTATTGACGTTTTCTAGATATCAATGAATATTATATAGTAAAACATAATGATAAAATTATTTTGCTATAAACAACAAAAATGAAAATATCAATAAAAGCAAAATAATTTTATCTTTTTTAATACAACAATATTTCATCTTATTGGCTGTCTAAATAAATATTCATACATTCTCCTCAATTAATTGTGAACATTGTTATTAAAGTTTTAGTTTCGTCGTTATCAAAGTGATAGATATCCCATAGATTGTTGCACAACGCTGTATGGAAGCAATCATTTGTTTTACGATGCGGTTTATGGCAAAATACGGTGTAGATAAATGCATGTGCTCAACACAATATCTTTCCTGTCGCCAGAACTACTTCCTTTTCTGTTCTTCTACTTTCTTCCTTCTATTTCACCTTCCTTATTATTTTATCAATATTAGTGTTAGCAATTTTAACATTTGCATACTAAGATATTTATTGTATTACGTTCAATTTATTAGGAAGTATAAATATTGGCATAAACCTCAATATTGTAGTCTCAACTTAAGGGGATTCAAAAAAGGAACATTCTCATTTTGGCGGCATTCTGGTTTGACGTAAAATAATTGTTATAAGAGTAATAAAATATTTTAAGAATTGTTTTGCTATATTACTGGAAGCCTTTTCTAAGTATTATAATTCTAGTATGTCCAGCTCGCTTAATTTAGAGATGTATCTATCACTAATTATTATATAACAGAGTCCCCAAACGCTGTCTGTCTGTATGTGATCGAATTTCTCCAAATTTACTGAACCGATTTTTGTACTATTTTTACTCAAAGATAGTGCAATTATTTTGAAAGGTTTAGATCAATAGTATATTACGGTTTAATATAAATTGTGTTGGAGAGATCGCCCAGTTTAAAAAAAACTCACCCGCTGGGAGTTTTGTTTGCGCACGCTGCGTAAATAAAATAAAAATAAATATAAATCTACAGAGATACACTAAAGTAATGTTGTAGGAAATTTTAGATCTATAAAAATACTACAAAAGAGTCTCCGTCAGCGTGTCTCTATCTCTCATGGTTAACTCACAATAACTACTTTTATGTTTTAAATTTTTTATATATGAGACACTTTCACACATACGGTCGTCCGTACCCAAAGTAACTTAATACTCGTTACTCGACTGGCTCGTTGGGGCAGTGGGTAGTGACCCTACCTTCAGATCCGCGGGTCGCGGGTTCGATTCCCGCCGATTTTATATTTTTTATATTTTATATATTCACCAGTTGTCTGTCTGCCATAACACAAGTATTAAGTTACTTACTTTGGGGACGGACGACCGGTTGTGTAAGTGTCCCATATATTTATTTATTATTTATTTAATACTTGTGTTATGGTAGACAGACAACTGGTGAATATATAGTTATATAATTTTTAAATATATACTTAAATACATATACACACCCGGATTAAAAGTTCAAAAACATAGGTATATCCACGCGGGCGAAGCAGCAAGCACAGCTATTTACAGTTATACAAAAAATGCCCCGATCGCCACCAAACTTTACAGTTTCATCCCCTGGGTCATTTTAAAGATTGATTGAAATTTCATTAAAATAGGTCCAGACTAATCTCTAAAAAGTCTAAAAAGGAAATCCTCTAAAAGGAGTGACGAAAAACGAATAAATTATGATATATGACGCCGTGTGGTATCCGACTGAATAGAATAGTACCACCCTCATTTCTTACCGAGGTGTCGTAAAAGGCGACTAAGGTAAGTCGACCCGCCGTGTGGTATCCGGCTCAGTAGAATAGACCAACCTTATTTCTTACCGAGGTGTCGTAAAAGGCGACTAAGGTAAGTCGACCCACTGTGTGGTATCCGGTTTAGTAGAATAGACCATCCTCTTTCTTACCGAGTTGTCGTAAAATACGATAGAGGTAAGTCGATGTCAGGCAGGCGGCGGGTCTTAATAACGCAGTCAAATAATGTGACAGCATGTTTAAAACATGTTGTGCTTACCCCACTTAGAATGGGATAAGGGCAGGAGGATGATGATAATGATGATATATGATTTTCGAGATGTAGCACGGTTTTTTCATTCATTTCTGTGACCCTTCAATTTTAAACAGATTTTTTAGTGGCTATTTAGTGTTGTAGATAAAAGTTCATATCAAGTTGTCGCGGTGTTCACGTGAATATTTCAGTGATTATATTGATATTTACAATATCTGGTGTTTTTATCGTGTCATTAAACTGGAACCAGAATAGCTGTTTCGAAACGCGATAGCGAATTGTTTGTTTTTATGTTGATGGTGAAAAATATTGAAATGTATTTTTGATGATCGGGTTGTACCTACGCCTCATACATGTAGGTGGAGCAGAAATCTTTAATATTTAAATGAGTTAATCTGTGGGCATTAATAAACACTAATATTTATATGGAATTTTCGCCATTAACTGTCAAGTCAGCATAACTTATTCGGAGAACGAGCAGCCTCGAGGAATGTAAATGCTCGAGGAATACAAATCTCCGACTAAATAATTATTTTTTCTTTTTTTTAAGTTTTTTTGTAGAAAAATAATCTGGGCGAATTATTATATTAAATGAAATCTGTTTCTTAAATTGTCAAATTGACTTGAAAAAGACAAGTTATTTCATTCATATTAATATTATGAATGGTAAAAGTGGCTTGTTCTGTCCCTTTTTCATTTCCGAGCATAATCACGGACTGATGTGATTATTAGTATAAAAATAACTGAAGGGTGTGACTAGGCTAGTACTTTTTACATCGGTACTGAAATTTTTAACGAAGGCTGTCATTAAATTCCACGTTCCAAATCACGATTATGTCTTATTACCACAGTTTTATGTAGTGAGTAGCGGCCTGCTACTCTCCCACTGCTAGTAATTGGCCTATTCTCTCTGTTTTTGGAGAGAAGTATTGGAGCTAAGACCTACCACGCTGCTCCAATGCGGATTGCTAGGTTACACATATCTCCAGAATTCTCTAGAGATATGCATATATCCTCACGATATTTCCCTTCAGCGAAAAGCCTGTGATAAATTGTAATTATCACTTCGACACATAAGTTTTAACAGAAAAACTCATTGATGTCTGCCTGGGTTTGAACCCGTGACCTTCTCTAAAGAGTCGCACGGTGTTAACGCTGGGCTATCATAGCTCTATGATTATTATGCAGTGAATATTATGTAGTAAAGATGACAAACTCAGAAGTATTACTTTAATGACAAAAACATAAGGAAATCATGAGAAATGATTTATAATTAAGAATTTTCACTTACTTTCCATCAGCTTTTGTACTTTTTAGGATAAAAATTTGGTAGGACCGCAAGATTTATTCTGCTCTAATTTTTTGTGGAAAGAATTACATGTATTTAGTTGTCATGATGAATTCTGAAATCTACTTTCCGGACAACGCCGTAAACCTGAACAATATTCAATAAGCGCGAGGTTTATTCCTCCAGGAATAGCAGTCGTAAAACCCGCAGACATACCTATGGACGGATCCTCGAATCACAATAACGTTGGAACTCAGCAGAATCCATAATCTTATTTTTGTACCGCACCGCGAAGCGTGAATTTCGCAATTACGAGAGCCGCGGGGACGACACGCGATAACTGCCTTAAAGATTATATCCTTAGGTGCCACTGTCCCTTGGTGGTACTTTCTCAAAATAAACACTTCTTGTCTGTACACGTGCGAATGTGGACTTTATCTCGGAGACGGAGAGTTACGTGGTAGGATCGGGCAGGTGGTGTGTTAAAGCGGACTCTTTGCGATGGATCGAGGGCAGGTTATGCGTCGCAGATGTCGCACGGCGAGATCCATTGTGTTCCCTCCTATAATTTTATCGAAGCTGATTTACGATCGATTGTTCGGCCGGTGGACAGTCGGCGACGTGGTGTGCGTGCGCCCGCGCAAGTGTGCGTGGTAGAGCCGTGCGTGCTTCCTCGCCCGTCGAGAGTTACCTGCAGATGGCGCTCGGACTGTGCTCTTGCTCTCGTAAATTAGGAAACGACGTCTCGGCCAGTGTTCTTGCGAGCTTTATTATGTGTAGGGTTACCATAACGAACCATATGTACCATTTTAGTTGAATGGTAAGAACGTGAGACTTACCAGGAGGTCAGTATGCTTAGTGCGTGTTTTTTGACCTATTCGATCGAGTTAGTGTAACGCCAATTTGTATGGCGCTGGACAGTGGTACCTAGATGTCGCTGTTCAGCGTTATGCAAATTAGCGATAAACCAACGTGATCGAGTAGATTAAAAATCTGGCACTAAGCACACAAGTTAGCTATGAACTTACTAGAAAGACTTGAAAACCTGTAAATCCCTGGAGAATTCTTGTAACTTACCAATCCGCATTGAAGCAGCCTTGTGAGTTCAAATTACAGAAGGTGAGCGGAGGTCTAGGACTAGTCACAACCATAGCCGGCGAGTCGTTCTACGCTGAGCGTATAAAAGACTAATTGTGAAATTATCCATTTAGCTTAATTTTCATTATATTTTGAGTATTTGCATTGCACTGTCAATTGGGGCTTCAATAACAATACTCCGTGCGTTCTAGGATGACGCGGGTGATAGTTTCGTTAAAGTTCGTTTGTCTCTTAAAAGTTGTCGCCATTTACAAATGATGTTTTAATATTTCAACTGTTTAACACCCGTAATACATTAAATAGTTAATACGTGTAATTAATTAAATTAAAACCAACCAGAATAAAATAAAGTTAAAATTAAGTTATAAAGAAAAGAGAGTTTTTAAGATAAATTAGGTCGTGTTATGCATATAATGTCGTAGCTAGTGATGGGAGGCACTGCTACGATGAATAGTCGATGTCGTCAAAATGGCAAGTGTCACCCGCACTATGCTACACCACAAGGAGTATAGGTCAATAATGACAGTCCCAGGACATATTGGAACAGATGGCAACCCTATTTATGCATCAAGAAATTACTGGACTGCACTCAGCTTACGCTTTTAACTTTTCTTTGTTACGTGTGGCGAAAGCTCGTAATTATTGTTTATATTATGAAGCTTAATAACATGATAAGACTTGTATAAACGTTACCATTGCAAATTGTTTTCCGGTACAGTTGTGATTAAATTTCAATTCTCAATAGCCACTCGTTGGCCGGTTTGTTCTATCGATATTGTAAAATAAGGAATTACAGATGTAAACGTTATACTACAGTTGCGTTTTGACAGAGGTTATGGTAACAATAACACAGTGTTTTCATTCCGCTAAGCTCAACATTTTGTAAACAAGCCTTCATTGTGTAACGACTGAGTTTGATCGCGGAACTTTGATTCGATGTTTCAGTTAACTTCTTAATGATAAGGATGACTAAAGAAATTTTTAACAATTTTAAATGATTGTGGTATCCTTATTTTTTATCGTAAAAGGCAACTAAGGTAGGTTGACCCGCCGTTCGGTTTTCGGCTGAGTAGAACAGAACAACCTCATTTCTTACCGAGGTGTCGTAAAATGCGACTAAGGTAAGTTGAAGTCAGGCAGGCGACTGTTCGTAAAATGACTAGCCAAAACATGTGCTAACATGTTGTAACGACCCCACTTAGAGTGGGATAAGGGCAGAAGGATGACAATATGATTGTTTGGCTTCGACCTCCTTTGATAATTAACAAATCCATATTAATTTTGTTAAGTTTCAAAGTTTGTCTGTCCAACTTTTTCTATTCATCTGTATGTTACGCTTTCGCTGTAAGTGGGGCCGGCACTATCTACATGTTATAAAGGTGCTGTCACGTAAAATACTCAGGTATTTTACCACCGGCCGTCTGCCGGACATCAACTTACTTTAGTTGCCTTTTACGACGCCTCGGTAAGAAATGAGAGTGGTTTATTCTACTCAGCCGGATACCACGGCAACCAAACAATCATATTGTTTGATAAAAAAATAGCTGGACACCGTAATAAAGGTTATGTGCGAATAAAAGAGAAATGAAGACAATGGAAATGTATTTTATAGTCATTGCCTAGCTCAAGTGGGTGATCTCAGCGATATACGCTTATCTCTGACTCACGCGCTGTTATATACCTCTCACATACGATCGTTTTATAGCCTACCTGTAAGATATTTTCCCGATATGCTTGGAAGGTTTGTTTATGTAAAATACGCATTGTCTTAAAGATATTTACTCGAAAATATGGTATTCGAAAATTGATTTGAC
Organism: Morpho achilles; assembly: GCA_947086495.1. Lineage (NCBI taxonomy): Eukaryota > Metazoa > Arthropoda > Insecta > Lepidoptera > Nymphalidae > Morpho > Morpho achilles. The sequence goes on from CAMTZB010000016.1 coordinate 6,620,444, forward strand.
TATTGATTGATTATTGATTAGATGGCTAAATCACTATTTAGCCATCTTTTGCCTTTTCTATATATCCTCTGCCCTTATCTCACTCTAAGTGGGGTCGGTATAACATGTCATAAACATGCTGTAACATGATTTGGCTGCGTTTTTATGACCGGTCGCCTGCCTGACGTCAACTTGCCCCTGTCGTATTTTACGACACCTCGGTAAGAAAGAGGGTGGTCTATTCTACTAAACCGGATACCACACGGTGGGTCAACTTACCTTAGTCGCCTTTTACGACACCTCGGTAAGAAATGAGGTTGGCCTATTCTATTCAGCCGGATACCACACGGCGAGTCGACTTAACTTTAGTCGACTTTTACGACACCTCAGTAAGAAATGAGGGTGGTACTATTCTACTTAGCCGGATACCACACGATCTTTTGCCTTTTCTATATTTACGTATAATATGTTTAGTGGGTGACGGTAATGTTTTTGAAAGATATAAAAATTGCAAAGAAAGAAAGGGCTGGTGATATCTAGGGGTTGATCTGGGGTATGCTGAGGATATGAAAATCGTTGGAGCCGTTTCCAAAATTCAGATTATATACGAGTATATAAATATATGGGTCACTTACACACACGGTCGTCCATCCCCAAAGTAAGTAACTTAATACTTGTGTTATGGTAGAGAGACAACTGTTGAATATGTACTTATATGTTTTTTAAATACATACTTAAATACAAATATACACCCAGGCTCAAAGACCAACAAATTAATTTATGTAATTTATGTAATTTAATTTATGTATATGACCAACAAATAAAATGTTAGCACTCGGCGGGAATCGAACCCGCGATCCGCGGAGCTGAAGGCGCATATGCATATGCACAAGATTCATATATGCAAATCATGTGACCAAAAGAGTTTTAAATATAAATGTGGATGGATATATTATGACTAGGGGGAGGCCGAAAAAAAGATGGTAGGATTGTGTGAAAAATGATATGATATATGATATTAAAGGAGTGGCACCAGAGTTGACGAATGATAGAGGTGAATGGAAGAGGAAGACATATTGTGCCGACCCCACTTAGAGTGGGAGAAGGGTTAGAGAATGATGACATATAAACAACATTATTTAAGTAATTAAGAAAGATATTAGGTATAATTTCTTTTGCTAGTATTAGGTATATGTTTATTAGGACTGTTACTTCTAACCTTTTACTTAAGCAAACACTGTATTGACTTCCGTAATGTCTCCAGAGTCCTTGACATTAAGCAACTGGCAACATCGACTCCTTTAAGTAAGGTCGTGACGGTGCCTGCTGTGAGATGGTCCATTCTGATTTGGTTGCTTTCTATTACGCCCATTGCTATATTGAATACATGCTTTTACCCGCAACCTCGATTGCGTCAACTTAAGTTTTGGAAATATTAGGTCTACCGGTCCGTTTTTAAAATAATACACAACAATAAATTTTTTCATATTTTTCAAAATAATTATTGGAAAATGTAATTTCCATTATTATTTATGACCTCTTGCCAGCGTTGTGGCAATTTATAAATTCCATTTTTGAAAAAGGTTTTATCCTTAGGGGCATACAATTCATGCATCGCTTGACTAACATCTGTATCATTTTTGACACTTAACACTTAAATCATGTGGAACACATCGCGCATATTTCCATATTGCCATCTATATTAATTTTAACGTGCCGTCTTTATTTTAGTTATTATAAAAGTAACACATATATACACTGTGACAAACATAAAAGGTCGTATAGGTATGTCTCAAATAAATATGCACGTACCTTAACGTTGCATTATCGGACAGAACTATCCGGTAGACCTATTACATTCATTTAAGTATTGAATTAAACACTATAACATTTTTTTTAGCTTAAGGAAAACGGAATTTTTATATTTCATGTATGCGTATGTTGTTATATGCCAAAGACAGTTAAAAAACCCGCAAATGTATAATTATACTGCGTCCATCATATTATCAGTCTTTTGACAGCTCACGCTCATTAAGTTTTGTATTGCTTACGTACAAATATCATACAAAAAATATTTGTACTTTATGGATGGGTACCGCCCACTTAGTGATGTCACACATAATGGTTACTACGATTATGCCACAGATTAAAAATAATCGGTAGAAATCGATGTTACGAGTATTAAAAGACATTTAATAACATTATATAAAGTTTTACTTTCTTCTTAGTTAATACATGAATACGAATAAAACAATCAGGATATTTTAATTTATTTTATTAGCACGAGTCGTCGGAATGATAATCAACACTAGACTCCTCCGATGAGGAATCTTCAGTAGCAGTTATTATTAGCTCTTGTGTAGATAATATATTATCAAACGCAATATCACGTTCCCAATCAGAGAATATTACTCTTTTAGTTCTTTCCACCACACTTGCCCAGTTCTCGGCCGTTACGTGGGTGCAAGCATTTTTTAGCAATTGCAACATTTTATTCGCTGTGAATGGGGGGCTTGTATTGCATCTCGCAGCATGCCCTTTTACTTGTGCCCATATAAGTTCTATTGCGTTGTACTGGCAGTGGTATGGAGGAATCCGAAGAACAGTATGGCCATATTCTGCTGCCATTTCATTGATTACATAGCGTTTTGCTCTCTTTTTGGTTTTTAATATTTTTATTAATTCAACTTTTAACATTGAGTCGTCCACATTTTCTCCATTGTCCCGAAGCCAATTAATTATTTCATGCTTTTTATTAGCCTGTGTTGGCATTTTGTCAATTTGACGGGAGTGGTAGGGCGCATTATCAATAAAAATTATTGATGGTTCTTCCAATGAAATGAGCATTTTTTTGAACCACTCTTCATACACATTTGCATTCATCTCTTCGTGGTAGTCATTTGATTTCTTCGATTTAAATGCCAACAGTGCGTCTTGTACAAATCCTTTTGCTGTACCTGCATGGCAAATGATTAGGCGCTCACCTTTTCCCATTGGTACTGAGGAAGTGGAATCAGCAGTATCATCAGTCCAGAAACGAGATAGTGTGTGGTTAGCGTTGAGCCATGTTTCATCCGTGAAAAAAATATTTGCCCAATCTTGTATTTTCTTTGCCTCTCTTAAAAAATCACAACGTGCTATAGCTATATCTGTGCGTTCCATTAATAATTTTCTTTTATTTAACTTTTTATATGAAAAGCCAATTGTGTTCAAAACTTTGACCAAAGAAGATTTTTCACCATGAAATAGACCACTTCTTTTCAAAGAAACAATAAGTTTTCTCAAAGTTGGAATTTCTTTTCTCAAGTAGTAATCATATACATGACGACGAATAGCGTCAGCGTCAAAGTCATCAACAGCTGTCACCTTATGAGCCCGGCGCTTTCTTTTTGGTGTAGATGGTTTGTTTTGCTCCAAGCCGCTCCTGCCGTAGGCATCAGTAGTGATTTTAGTCACAGTTGATAGACTGATCCCCAACGCGGCTGCAACACGGTTTCGGACTTGCGTGATAGGTATAAGAGGTCCGCCATTTTGATTTTCTTGCTCAAAATACTCATGAAGTTTTAACACTAACTGTCTCGATTGTGCTTTCAACACACGTCCTTTCGGCATTTTCACGATCAATTAATATAAGTTTCACAAAAGTTTTTCCGAGGAATAAAGCTACTTAACTCAAGGTGTAACAGATGCGAGAGAACACTCAGCGAACGTAAATGCGTGTGACTATCACGGGTGTTTCGTTGAGAGTGACAGATCACGTCAAAATGGCGGCCGAGCGGAAGGTCTGTTGATGTTGCCAGTTGATGTATAATATATTTTTTATGATTATAATAAATACACACGGATTAACATTTATTTTCAAAAAACTAAGGCAATATTAAATCAAAATGTTGATTTCTATATCTGTTATTAGTTTACGTAGGTTATCATTAATCGAATTACTTAGGTACGTAATTCGATTAATGATAGTAGGTACTATAATCGGAATGGTATCGCATACGAGAATCTTTAGGACATCACTAAATATGTAAATCGTCAATCTGTCAAAAGATGGTTAATATAATGGACAGTGTATAATAACGTATTACTAACGTTCCACTCAGAAAACGCTTTTCTTTTCTTTTTATGAAGAATAGAAGGAGACTTAAGATTAACAAACCTGAAAAGACGGTGGCTGCATTTCAATAAGTCTTTTCAGTAAACTCTCAAGAAAATACAGCGGTTTTCAAAGGTTTCTAACGTTGAAAAGTGGATTAATTATATGAAGATGTAGGATTCATCGAAATTTTTTAAATATTGTTTATAAAATGTTTATGAGCTGTTATTCAATATAAAATTAAATTGAATACATTTAAAAACATTATTCTTACTTAAAAACTAGCGGCCTGCCCTTGATTCGCACGCGCTATATAAAATATAATATCTGGGCGACCGAGCTTCGCTCGGTAATTTGTTGCAAAAAAAAAATTTTAAAAAAGAAAAAACAATTATTTAGTTGGGGATCGATCCTTGGCATTCATATTTCTCGAGGCTGCCCGTTGCCCGAATAAGCTACGTCGACTTGACAGCTAATAGCGAAAATTCAATTCAATATAAATGTTAGTGTTTTTTAATGCCCAAAAATAGGGATAAAACAATATTTTTTTTACATAAAACCTAGCTAGATCAATTTTTCTCTCCCAAAACCTCCTACATGCTGAATTTCAGGAAAATCGTTGGAGCCGTTTTCGAGATTCAGAATATATATATATATATATACAAGATTAACTCATTTAAATATAAAAAATATTAAGATAGTTTGTCACTCAGTAAAAAAATGATTTATTCATTACTGCCCGTGGCCCACACGCGTTAAATTTGGAGAAAACAATTCCCCTCTCCCTATACCAAGAAGATTTCCTGCTATATCTAATAACTAAATTCATATACTAATAAACATTTATTTTTACATTTTTCCGTATGTATTTTATATTTAAAATTAATTACAGAATGTCTTTATATACAACATTTATAGCTTTCTTATCATTATTAGACAATACAAAACATGTTTTCTTTAGAGGTTACTCTTGAAAGAGCGACAGTTGCGCGTCCGATCGCTGCTAACTTGTTGAAGTGCTCTAGGGCGAAGCGCGGCCCCCTCGCGGGTTTTTAAATCTGTGATATCTCCGAAAATGTTCATTTAAATTACATGCTGTAAAAGGTCATATTGATCTATATTATATCAACAATGTAGTTAAGGTTGGAATTTAATTGGATAAGGATTAATGCTGTATTGTATAAAAATTGCTTTAAAAATAAGGCATTATTTTTCGTAAAAAGTAAATGACAAAAAATGCTATTGTAGGTTATCCATAAGAGATAGACATATATCATCGCGGACTTCTCTGTAGACCTTTTCAAGGTGTACAAATACATAGTACATCACTTTGATAAATCTCGTAGGGCTTAGCCTGCGTTTGCAATGTAAGCGGAACAAAATGTATGTATAATGTAAATGAAATAAGCATACATAGGGATATATGGACAAACAAAGAATGTGACTTTGTTTTATACTATGTAGTGATGCGAAAGTCTGTCTGTCTGTTATCTTTCACGGCCAATGCGCTGAATCTGTATCGATGAAATTCGGCACAATTTATGAATTTACAAAATTATTTAAAGATACATGAACATACTTAATTCGAGGCACTGTATAATTTTTGTGGAATATAAAAAGTGTTAATGGAATGTGTAAAATATATAAAAGCTAGGTTATAGAAAGGCTTTCACCCCTTTGTCAAGCGATTTCGCTTCCTACTATGGTGTCGTGTAGAAGTCAATTGGTATTACTGTTATGACTCTTCCAGGTCAGCGCGTTACATCTTTTCATTGAACTAAAGAAATACTTGGAAATAGAATTGACCTTAATACACTCCTTTGTCATAAAGGAAAGTCCATTACGAAATTTAATCATTATAAATCAGACACTTTGAGGTCAAAAGCTGCTCATTAGCCGCAGAAAAAATATCAAAAGTCATATCAGTGCTGTGTTTTATGCTAATTATTATAAATGAATGTTGGTAAGGGTTATTGTCCAGTGCGCGCGATCCGATGGTATCTGCTTCCGAGCGTCGCGCCGCTGTTGTTATGATAATAGCCTTAAGACACGAACTTTATTATGTAGGGTAGTATTTTGTGATCAATCAGTTTTAGTCATTATGTCATATAAAATTTTTTCGATTTTCTCTACTTCAAGTTGTATATAAGAATTTAGTATAAAAGTTTAAGTCAGGTATTCTACATCTAGATACATAGCTTCCAAATTTAAATTCATAATCTATACTAATATATAAAGCTGAAGATTTTGTTTGTTTGAACGCGCTAATCTAAGAAACTACTGGACCGCTTTGAAAAATTATTTCAGTGTAAGAATGGCCATTTATTTAGGAAGGCTATAAGCCATATTACATCACGATAAGATGAATAGGAGAGGGCCAGCTATAAAAAACAGTACGAAAACGGCATAATTTAAAGCTTTCCTTGCGTGCGCTGAGAAAACGGTAATATTTAATAATTGTACCCCTCTAAAAGTGCTAAATAAAACTCTGCGACAGCATATGTCTAGCTTTTAAGGATAACACATTCTAACCGTTTTTATGGTTATCAAAAGACTATATTATCCACGCGGGCGGAGCCGCTGGCGATTGCCAGTAATATTATAAAAGCCGTGTGATATCCGGCTGAGTAGAATACAGCACCCTAATTTCTTACGGAGGTATCATAAAAGGTGACTAAGGTAAGTTGACTCTGAATGATTAAAGTTTCTAGAACAATATTCTAAATTGTTTCTGAAGTGAATACTTTACCGCAAGATACCGTTCTTTAAGACAAAGTTTGCTTGAACGAAACTGGGGCAGAATACCCCAATATCACGTATCTCGCGCTTATATAATAGTTGCGGAATGGACGAATTATCACCGGATATTGAATGCGATGGGCTTTCATCATTTATAAAAAAATGTACTAAAATTAAGCTCAGAGTTTGATTGAGATTTGTTGTAGATATTTTTTTCAGTTTTCATTATTATCTTTATTTTTTGTTTTTCTGTTTATTTTTAGGTTTATAATTGTAAAATTTTTACTAAAGATGATTTTATTTCCTGTAATTGGTACTACATAATTAATTAAAGACTGTTTGGGTATTTTTGGGTTAAATTATATGTTATGTTGTTTGGGAATCGCATAAATTGATAAATAAATAAGATGAAAACGCCAAAAGACTATCAATTCTTACACAACAGTATTATTTCGTATATTCTATCCGTTTTCGGTATCTTTTTCGTACCGGATAGAATTGTATGGAAGAAAGGACGTTTCATTTCGACAACAATGGTCCTCCGAGACGCTATCAACCGTTATCACTGTGATAGATGAGGGAACGGACTTTTGTGCTGTGACAGATCGATGTCGATTGACCTTCAACATCGATTAATCGTGAATTAATAGTATTGGGGTCATTGGGAATGACATTTGTAATAGTACACTGAAAACACCCAATAAGATTTAAAGACTAAATCATCCTCCTGCCCTTATCACATTCTAAGTGGGGTCGGCACAACATGTTATAAAAATGCTGTCACATGATTTGGCTGCGTTTTTACGACCGGCCGCCTGCCTGACGTCAACTTACCTCAGTCGTATTTTACGACACGTCGGTAAGAAATGAGGATCTAATCTATCTAATTTCGGGGACGCCTGTCGGTGGGTTCGAACAGTAGCTATATCCACGCATTCTTATGTCGCATTCTTCAGACATGGTATCCAGAATCTTTTGCTAACAATCGCACAAGTATGGTATAGAGGTCGCCAAAGCTTTACATTACACGTGGAAAGGTGAAACATTAGACGCAATAAGAGCTTTTGATATACGGAGACATAACAATTATGTTTAACCTCTGGTCACGCACATATTAGTTGAAGAATCGAAACCTCATTGTCTTTGTTGCAAAATATTTTCATTTTATATACCGTTACAACAGTGTAACGTTACGTGAAAATTGACTCTTCACTACATATTATAAAACAAAGTAGCATTCTTTTCTTGTACGCATAAAACTTTAAAACTACACAACAGATTTTGATGCGGTTTTTTTTAATAGATAGAGTGATTCTAGAGGAAGGTTTGTACGTTTAATAACATTCTATACGGAGTAGAGAAATACTGTAATTTTTGAGGTTTCTGTAAATAATTACATTTTTTTCCGCTTACATTGCAAACGCAGGCTAAACCCTATGAGATTTATCAAAATGATGTACTAAGTATTTGTACACCTTGAAAAGGTCTACAGAAAAGTCCGCGATGGTCTATGTCTATCGCTTATAATAACACAACAATAGCATTTTTGTCATTTACTTTATACGAAAAATAATGACTTATTTATGAAGCAATTTTTATACACTACAGCATTAATCGTTATCCAATTAAGTACCTTAAATAAATTGTTGATTTAATATAGATCAATATCGCCGTTTACAGCATGTAATTTAAGTGAACATTTTCGGAAATATTACAGATTTAAAATGCCGTGAGGACGCCGCGCTTCGCTCTATAGCACTTCGATCCAGCAGCTATATCGTTCTTTCAAGAGTTTGTTTAACGACAAGGAAGCTGTGAATGTTGTATATAAAGACATTCGGTAATTAATTGTAAAAATTAAATACATAGGGAAAATGTAAAAGTAAATAAGTAAAAATGTACTATATGAATTTAGATATCCCAAAGATATCAGGAAATCTTCTTGGTATAGGGAAAGGAAATTGTTTTTCTCCAAATTTAACGCTTGCGGGCCACGGGCAGTAATGAATAAATCAAAACTACTGGATTGATTTTAATCATTTTTTTTACACTGAATGACATGGGATATATATATTTTATACCCGTGCGAAGCAGAGGCCGGCCGCTAGTTAAATATAAGCTCAAAATCAAAACAATGATAAATTTACCGATTGTAAAACCCAACTCTCATTATTCCATGACCATTCCAATTGGGCATGACTTCGATAATCATCTTCCTGCCCTTATCCCACTCTAAGTGGGGTCGGCACAACATGTTATAAATAATTTGTCACATGATTTGGCTACGTATTTAACGACCGGCCGCCTGCCTGACATCAACTTACCTTAGTCGTATTTTACGACACCTCGGTGAAAAAGAGGGTGGTCTATTCTACTTAACCGGATACCACACGGCGGGCTTATTATCTTATTCGCCTTTTACGATACCTCGGTAAGAAATGTTAAAATATACTGAGGTCAGCCTTAATTTTTTAAATTATGCGTGTTCCAGCTGATTCTGCCGTTAGTTACTTGGTTAATTCTATTTATCTGGAGACCACTGGAAATCAGCAGTGAGGCTACTGTACTTGGTGTTTGTTACTTTAATTATTTAGCTTTACATTAAACATTACATTTAAATATAAATAATAGTTTGCAATGTGTAAGGAAGCTGTGATGGCCCAGCGGTGCGACCGTGTGAATCTCTAGAGACGATCACGGGTTCGAACCCGGCCAGACACCAATGAGTTTTTCTCTTAAAACTTATGTGTCTAATTGATAATTGCAATTTATCACACGCTTTTCGGTGAAGGAAAACATCGTGAGGAAACCTGCATATCTCTAGAAAATTCTGGAGGTATGTGTAACCTACCAATCCGCATTGGAGCAGCGTGATAGTTCTTAGCTCCAATCCTTCTCTCCCAAAAATCGGAGAGAAGAGGCCTATTCTCAGCAGTGGGATAGTAACAGGCCGTTACTTTAATGTGTAAGGTGAAAGTCTAATAAAGATCTTCTTATTTTTATTTTTAAATGATAATTTATAGAATTAGGCGTTACTTTGCGGAGATCCAGATTATTACTTTTGTCTTAAATGATACTTATTCTTTCTATTTTATACAGCCGGATACCACACGGCACATATATATCAAATACATAATAGGTAATACGTGTAGTAAGCATGTGGGTTAGTAACCAGTCGAATCTGAAAAGGCTTCGGCAGTGAATTTGCTGTATATAGCTGAACTTGCCATGTACTTCCCGTATTAACAAAGTAAACAATTGTTCTGATGGCTATGGTGCATCGTAAAGAGTTAATTGGTGATAAAGCCGACTAATTGGTCTCGGTTATCGGCGCTAGCGCACTAATAAAGTTTCTTTACCTCTCGTAATAGTCTCTAGGCGATAAAAGATCTTTTTCTATTGTGCCGGTATATAGTAATGATGATGAACTAAAGATGCACGACAAGAGAGCATTTGTTCGATAATATAAGGGAGTGAACGGGACTTAGCTGTGGTAGCCCAGCGGTAACACCGTGCGAATCTTTCAAGGAGGTCACGGGTTCAAACCCGGGCAGACACCAATGAGTTTTTCTGTTAAAATTTATGTGTCTTATTGAAAATTGCAATTTATCACACGCTTTTCGGTGAAGGAAAACATCGTGAGGAAACCTGCACATCTCTAGAGAATTCTGGAGATATGTGTAACCTACCAATCCGCATTGGAGCAGCGTGGTAGATCTTAGCTCCAATCCTTATCTTTGAAAATGGAGAGAGGCCATATGGCTATAGCCAGCAGTAGTATAGTAACAGGCCGTTGCTTTACTCCTTTTGTTAAAAACACGACATTGGGCTACGTATTTACATGTATACTTGGAAGTAAAAGTGTCTCCAATTCTATACATTTATTAAGGACATTAAAATAATTCCGAATCAACAGTAACCATAAACCTGTTCGGAGGGGCGTAATGAAATAGGTTAAATATTTTTGATAAAAGCTATATCGTTATAAATGCTTATAAAAGGCCAAAGGGCGGAGTCACTCAAGCTTCGTGACTTTTGACTTATGGTTGGCCGATCTTCGATGCGTGGTCATTCTAACCATTCTTTTGATACCGATCGAAACTCGTGGAATGAGCAGTGAGCGATAAATAAGACTACGTATTTAATTATAATCATTATTTTTCTGTATTGAAAGCACGGCATATAGAACATTATCCTTACTAATATTATAAATGCAAAAGTCTGTCTGTCTGTTACGTTATCGCAGCCAATCCGCTGAACCAATATCAATGAAATTTGACACAATAATTCCTTATACAGGATCACATTAAAAAACGCCATCGTTACTAATATATAAATGTGAAAGTCTATCTGTCTGTCTGTCTTTCTGTCTGTAACGTTTTCACGGCCAATCCGCTCAACCAATATCAATGAAATTTAGCACAATTATTCCTTAAACACCGGGGTAACATATAGGCTATAGAAATCCTATTAATTCTACAGGAATTAAATTCAAGAGGAATTGGATCACATTCAAAAACTAAAATAAACCTATGAAAGCTTTTTTATTCACGATGTGTCAAAATCAAGTCAAATTTGTATTTACAAAAGTATTTAGATTCAAAGTTTTTCGGCTTACGTCAAAAGAGTTTATATATCGTTTCTGGTAACCGGTTAAATATAACTGAGCTATTACAATGGATAATTAATATAAGTAATACGGTTATTTACAAAAATAAATAAACTAATAACATTATATTATAAATGGGAAAGTCTGTCTGTTGCGTATGCGTTTTCATGGCCAATTCGCTGAATCAATAAAGATGAAATTTGGCACAATTAATGTTTATATATCTTCGAAAATATTATTTTTATAAATATTTTGATTTTTGTTTATATTTTTGTATATAAACCGGAGAAAAAATTTAATAAAAAGGAGACCGCCAGAATGTCATACATTTTTTGGCCCAGACCTCACACTAATCTAAATCTTTTGCATTGTTAAATAGAAAAATATTTGTTCTTAGTATCAATTATTATTTTATTTTATTTCTATGGGGGAACAAAAGAATTATAGTTTGAGGTTATGTACAAGTACAATCTAAATACCATAAACACACATTGAAAATGATAATATAACAATAAGGTATAATCATTGAAGTAAAATTTAATCATATGTATATATTTTTTGTTGTCAAAAAACAGACGATTTGAGAAACATTCATAAACGGAACAAGTCTTAAGTCTCATTTTTAAAAAGTTTATTTTTATTACAGTTTTATTACAGTTAATAATGAAGCTAATATATATTACCTATTTTAAAATATTGTTAAGAAACATAATTTAAGAAATGTTATTTATACTAACGTTGGAATCCAGCGCTGGTGTCTTTACGTAATTTAAAGCCCGTAATTAACAAAGAATTTGACAATTGATACGTTACGTATAAATTTATTATTTAATAAGTTAAATCCCTCTGATTCTTCCCGGATTTATCTGATTTTTGTGATGGAGATATTTGCAGGGTTAGAGAGTCACAGATGCTACTGTTAATTCCAAGACTACAGTCCACGCGAACGAAGCTGCGGGTAAAAGCTAGTTGACTATATTTTCAAAACCAGCTGTTTATTTACCATCAATTCGATCTGTGTTTTAATGCATATTAGAAAAATGTGATAAAGGAAAGTAAAGTTGCGGAATGTTAGTGAAAATGGAAATGTATAGTACACAAAGTAATTTATAACGCACGGATAAGACAAACTAAAAGTGTTTGGCATGCATTACGTCGGTTTACGTGTGTAAGGGTAGTTATGGGACCAAGAATTGCCGGTACTTTAATAGCTGTAGCTAAACGCTAAGTATTTGCTGAAGGTGAGGCATACTGTAATTAAAATTCAATTTGCACAAATCAACTGAACAAAGAAAACCACTAACGATCCTTTTTTCGCTATTTGATTAGATAACGCGCTGCAAAATTCATATAATAATTACCGAAATAGAACATTTTTTTTAAAGCTGCGATAGAACAGCGTTAATACGGTGCGACTCTGTAGAGACGATCACACCCCGGGTAGGCACTAATGATTTTTCTATTAAAACTTATGTGTATAATTCTTCCATGCTTTTTGGTGAAGGAAAACATCGTGAGGAAACCTGCATATCTCTAGAGAATCCTTGGGATATGTGTAACCTACCAATCCACATTGTGGTAGGTCTTTGCTCTAACCCTTCTCCAAATACGGAGAGATAAGACCTATGTCCAGCAGTGGGATAGTAACAAGTCGTTACTTTACAATAGAACTTTTTTATTTTAAATTATGAGTAAAATATTGAATAAATATATGGGACATGTCATCCTACGGCTCTTATCCCACTCTAAGTGGGGTCGGCATATCATGTTATAAACATATTTTCACGTGATTAAGCTATGTATTTTACGACCGGCCGCTTGCCTGACGTCAACTTATCATAGTCGTATTTTACGACACGTCGGCAAGAAAGAGGGTGGTCTATTTTACTTCATCGGATACCACACGGTGGGTTAACTACCTTAGTCGCCTTTTACGACACCTCGGTAAGAAAAAAGGGTGGTCTATTCTTCTCAGCCGGATACCACACAAAACCTGTTTACAACGGATGCGAAGACAGAGTCACTGCACATTGCATCAACTGGCCTGTAAAAAAGAGCTATTTTCGGCTCAGAAAATAGGTTGCACTTTTAATTAGTCAAAACGACACTCAAAATCCCTGATTTTAGTCATTTTCTATTATTAAGTTTTTCAGTTAAGGATGCTGTTGTAAATTTATACAATTAGGCGTCACTTTGCGGAGTTTCATAATAAAAATATTGATATTATTATTTTGCTATAATTTGCGATTGAAGAAATCTATAAAGTGGTATATGTAGAATCTACTATCCTCAACAAAAAATGGCGTAACATTTGCGATTTCGTGGTAGGGGCTTGTAAATTTTAATATTTTACTTTACACCTTATTTCACTACGTACTTACAAATTTAAAATATTCCTTATTCAAGTTAACTTATTAACGAGTGCTTTTGAATCAACTCTTCTGCTGGTTTGGAAAGCTGTACCTACAGAGAAGAGCCAGCAAGAAACTCGGCCGTTACACTTTTCAAAATTCCTTATAACTAGTTACATTTAGTCATTAATATCTTGTACAGGGTCGAAGAGTAGCTATATTCACGCATTCTTTTCATCGTTATAATGCTCAACAGTACAGTAAGTAGGCTTTCTCTATCAGCCTCTTTTTAATAGTTTTTTTAAACTGCTGTAATGGCGAAGCGACAAATAAGTTGCGGAATTTTATTCTAGAATCTTATACTCAGACTCACAAACGACTTACGTACTTTTAAAGGTGCGAAGCAGGAGCCGCAAGCTGTAGTCGGGTCCTACTTTGTCTATTATATACATCGCCAATTTTAAACTTACTTTACTAAATTGAATAGCAGTATGAGAATATAAACAATTTCTCTATAAGTCCACGAATATCTGATATCAGATATTTGTTATTTCACTCCTATCGTATCCTACTAATATTATAAATGTGAAAGTTTGTAAATGTAGCCATCTACACACACATGTGTTTGTTACTCTTTCTCGGCGAATCCGCTCAACCAATATCGTTGAAATTTGGCACAATTATTCTTTATACGCCGAAATAACATATAGGCTATAGAAATCCAGTTATTTCTACAGGAATAGGATGACATTGAAAAGCGCCATCTCTCACACGACAACAGTCCACGCAAGCGAAGTCGCGGGTAAAAGCTAGTACTGTATAAATCGTAAAAACTGCTAGAGTTAAAGATATTACATTAAAAAAATTCTCAGTTATAAAATATTTGAAACTGAAGACGAATGACGTAATTTTTAGCTCTTGTTGAATGAACATTGTTTTGCCAGAATATTCCACTGTTGTTTGGCTGCCTGCATTTCCCTCGCTTCCGAATACCACCCCACGAGGTAATTTAGGCTTCCTATTCAAATTGAATGTTTTCGCCCACTTAAGACAGTAGTTATGGGGGTATATCTGTCGCTTTATACCTTTATGTCAAAATTGTAGGACTTCCTATTACGTATTTTGAATTACACTTGACTCATCTTTCATTTCATTGTCATTTCAAAACTCAATATGCAGGTTCCAAGCAAGTTTTTTTCATATATATGCAAAATGGATTCATAATTTTGAAAGTTGTATTTTAGGCTATAGTTTATTGTTTTTATAAAAATATATAAGGTACATTTTTGTAATAATTTACTTAATGTATATATATATATATATATATATATATATATATATATATATATATATATATATATATATATATATATAATTTTTGAAATGTTGTAATTAATAATATAAATGCGAAAGTTTGTGAGTATGGATGTATGTTTTTTACTCTTTCGCGGCGAATTCGCTCAACAAATATCGATGAAATTTGGCACAATTATTATTTATATATCGGGGCTACAGGAATAGGGCTTCTACAGGAATAGGATGACATTGACATTGAAAAGCGCCATGTATTATCAACCGATTGAGATATTTGCAGGGTCGGAGAATGATAAAGAGTACCGGTTTGTTTTAAAGACTAGAGTCCACGCGAACGAAGTTGCGCGTAAAAGCTAGTTTTTTAATATATGTTCAATTATTTCAAAATTATTATATAATAATTTTCCATTATAAGTAGAAAGTACCAATAGTAAGAGTTCATTGTTTGTGAACGAAGATTAAGAAGTATACAATTCAGTACCTGGGTAATCGAGCCTTTCTCGGTAATTGTTTGAAATATATAAAAAAATGAAATTTAAAAAAAAAGAAGGATCCGGTGACTTGTGGATTTTGATTCCAGGCATTTAAACTTTTACATTCCACCTGTTCGCCATTGAACTATCACAACACTACAAATGGCAGCAAATTTAAACTTCTGTTTCTATTTTAGCAGTTTTTTTAATGCGATAAAACGACTTTTTTAAATTAAACCTAGGTACACCGATTTTTTGCCCCCGAAACCATAGGGTTTGGAGGCTACCACATATATACTAAGATAATTTTTAATAATAATAATAATAATAATAATCGCTGTCATAGGAATAAGTTGACCTTTGTACACTTTTTTACCAATAATGTTTTTTTTCCAAAAATTTTTCATCATCCTCCTGCCCTTATCCCACTCTAAGTGGGGTCGGCACAACATGTTATAAACATGTTGTCATATGATTTGGCTGCGTTTTTACGACCGGTCGCCTGCCTGACATCAACTTACCTTAGTCGTATTTTACGACACCTCGGTAAGAGAGGGTGGTCTATTCTACTAAACCGGATACCACACGGTGGGTCAACTTACCTTAGTCGCCTTTTACGACACCTCAGTAAGAAATGAGGTTGGTCTATTCTACTCAGTCGGATACCACACGGCGGGTCGTCTTACCTTAGTCGCCTTTTACGACACCTCGGTAAGAAAAGAGGGTGGTACTATTCTATTCAGCCGGATACCACACGGTGATTTTTCCAACATTTTTTATGGTACATAAATAATAAATAAATAAATAAATAAATAAATAATTCATTGCATAAAAATCGTTGGAACCGTTTTCGAAATTCAGAATATATATATATATATATATATATATATATATTTAAGATTAACTCATTTAAATGTTAATGATAATCATACTCATGACGTTATTCTTATAGCATGTCCACTGTTAGACAGTGATTATAATGGCTTATCTGTTGGCTCGTTCCACTTTCGACTTTCGTGTAGGAAAGGAATTCATGGACTTGGCTATGTAGACCACTTGGAATGATTGCCTAATGAGTGTGTACACGAAAGGAAACGAGCTTCTCTTGGACATTCCGATCGTTAGGTGGTATTGAGTCTTTTGTTCAGGAATATGTTAATAAATAACGTAAGATTTTAGAAATTGCGACATTATCTTAATTAGTTCAAAAACGAATTCAAAATTGATCGAATGCAGATCGTTTTTGGAACATATAAAATCTGGCTGATTAGAGAAACACATTTGTTCTAATTCTTAAGATTGATTATTCAGAAACTACTCGTATTGAGGCATACGCAGGTTTCATCACGATGTTTTCCGTGCTGTAAAGTCCAAAATGCAAAAATCATCAACTATGTTAAAGAATTAGGCTTTCCATGGAGTTCCATAATAACAAAAAAAATAATGACTTATTTTTTACATTACCACCTTCATAAGCTTTTGTTAAGTAGCTTCTAAATCTAATTCATCATTGACGATTCAAAAGTGATTGCAAAAGCTTACTTCAATAAAAAATATTTTGATAATTTTACGATAATTATTTTGTCTCCTCGGTCTTTCAACCAATGAAATTCCAGTAAAAAAGAAATGCTTTATTTACCTCTTAAATTTTGTTTTTTTTTTGGTGTAGACAAGAAATTAAGTACATTTCATTCTTCATTTCCAAGTCTTCTTTCAGTCATTCTTTAGTCAAGGCGTTACAATATCCTTCAAGTTTATTTCGAATTCAATTAAAAATCGAAAAGTCAATAATCTAGTTCTACCAAGATGTTATCGGTATTTAACGAAACCTGAGCAATAATTTCATTTTTATTACATCTTATCAGGATCAAAGGCGAGCGACTTTATTTATCATCAAATCAAAGCTAGGCCAGCGCATGGCGGTTAATTAGGTGGCAGCGGTCACGCATGTCCAAGTCGTTGCCTATCTCAGCGTTGTACATATTTTCTTCATTAACCTGTCCGCCTCCAACGTTTTTCAACGCTGTAAAAAGCTTAAGGTCTTTCATATTGGAATATTCGCGTGTGTGCCGACGTAAATCACTGGATTGTCACTGTGGTCGACTTATAATTTTATTGTCGGACGAAGGCGACACGACAATGTGTCACGCGACGTAGCGAGAACCTGACACGACACTGCGGATCAGCTTTTATTGTCCGACCTCTAATTACGAAGTTGTTTCGTACTAGATCTCGTATTAGATTGCGGTCTAGACTGGCCATTGGGCGGTACTTTCGTGAGAGATTAATTGTGCTTGCCGCAATATTAAGTAGATGCTTACGTTTTCTGATGGTTTGCGCTCGACTACCCTCATGTCGACAACGATTAGTGAGTGTTTCTATTTAAAATATATTACAATGACGCATTACTTGCCATAGTATTATTTTACTTAGATATACTTGCATGATCACAGAAACAGCTGTTATGTTCCACAAAATTAAAAAGATAACTTTTTCCTATAAATTAACAAAATATTGATTACATTACATAATACCTAGGCCAATAAGTGGAATATAATATAAATACACAATAACTTTAAATGACCTGCCTGAAATCGACCTTAGTCGCCTCGGTGAGAAATGAGGGAGGTCTATTCTACTCAGCCGAATACCACACGGCTTGGACAATCCTTGGACAAATAAAATATTGCTAATAAATGGAAATTCAATGTTTAGCTTATTATTATGACAGACATAATGAGTAAATTTGATCACATTTATGATACCTATAAGGTAAGAACACCTACCTAGCTACTACATTTGTTTTCCATGGATTTTAGCCATAAATATTACTTCTGGCGATTGAGAGGCTAGTCGCATTGCTAACTCTCACTTCAATAACATTCGAATTCAATTCTAATTAAAAAATTTATTTATTCAAATAAACTTGTAAACAAGTACTTTTGAATCGTTAGTTCTACCGCTGGTTTGGAAAGCTCTTACAATCGAGAAGAGCCAGCAAGAAACTCCGTGGCTGCTCTTTTCAACATAATACTTATAACTAGTTACAATAAGTCATTACTATGTTGAGCAGGGTCGGACAGCTGGGGTGCCAAAGTGGTAGGCCTCCTCGTGGCGCACCCTGGGCAAGCTTAGTCTTGGCGAACGGACCACTGAGGGGTGGCCAATCCAGTTGTCCCTCTGAATAGCAGAGGGCAATCTGGACGGGCCGGGGACTCCGGGGGGGTTGGGGTGGAGTCCCTAATGAGCGACGGGTCCAGTTGGGCTTACTCTAAGTTTGGCTGGACATGGTTACGGCCACCGTCGGCGAAACCCGGAAGCCCAGCAATGGGAACGAGGACCTTTGGGTTGCGAGGAAGAAAACCTCTATAAAAAATTACCCGGTGGGGGCGGAAACGTCCACCAAGGCGTTGGGGCCCCTACTTGGGGCGCGGTCTCTCCCTGTCGACCGTGATAAGATAACACGGTGGGCAGGGAGCGATCGTGGGCAGCGATGGCCTTCCTTTGCTCTGCAGAGGGGGGTGGAGGGAGGCGGCGGAGTGGTTCCACGAACTGTTGTTCTGGATCCAATCTGCTGCTGGTGAGTCCAGGTGTAAGTGACTCGCCCAAGCCCATCGTCTGCCGCCCTAACTGGGGACCTTCGGGTGCTCTGAACGGGGTATATCGGACGCCTGGCTTACAGGTCCCCGAGGCGGTCGGTGCATCTGATGGTCCCGATGCACCGGTTAGCGGAGGGAGGCTTCTCTTTCAAGGGGCCCCTACCCGGAGGTGTTTATTCTCTGGGATCAGAGCTGTCAGCGGGATGGGGGCAATATGTACAATGATACCCTGTCCTTGCCATCGGCAGCGTGGTGGAGCACACAGGTCGTTTTAGTCGGTGCGAGTCCGACATAACCGGCGCTTGTCCCCGTCGGGTGGCGGTACCCATAAGGGGTTCTTTCCTGTATAAAAAAAAAAAGGGTCGGACAGCTATATCCACGCATTCTTATCGTCCAAATAATCCACTACAGTATAGTAGGCTTTTTTGTTTGCTATTATATGCATTTAATTATTATAGGCATTGCTATTATATATATGTGATTAGATGATTCAAATTGACAGTAAAATTAACCGCTATTAGCGGAGGAAGGGACCACCTTTATACACCTCAACCCAGAGGCGCATTTTGGGGTTCTGAGTTGCTGCTGGCGGGGATGGGGGCAATGTGTACCATAGTACCCTGTCCCCGCTACCAGCAGCGTGCTGGAGCACTGACAGGTTTTTAGTCGGTACGAGTCCAACATAACCGCCGCTAGGCCCCATTAGGCGGTGATGACCCATAATGGGTTTTCCTGACATAAAAAATCCGGTCTATTGAGTCCTATTATTTGTAGGCAGATTCTAACAGGATACTGTGGCTATTGTAGAGAAGAATGTTATCGCCAATGACTTTCGCTTTGTATTTTATAGCAACACAGTCATGAAACAAGAGTATCGCGCCCTTTTGACTGAATTGGTGGCAACAGTGTGTCTTGTTGTTTCCGGTGGAGTCTTCCTATTGCTTAAACGTTTTAGTGGCATTCATTCCGTGTTCGTTATTTAAGAGAAGTGTTTATCTGAGCGCGAATTTTGGTATTTCTACTATATCGTGTTACTGTTGAGTTCGCTAACAAGAACCAGACCAGCTTTCTTCCTTACGCCAAAACTTCTAAGGAATATTCCTTATGTTATTAACTATTCCATGAAGACTAAAGCGTCTGAAAGTAGGCTGTCCACGCCCCTCCATGCGGTTATTATGCGACAGGATGTCGACCGCTCTACGTAATAGGTGTCATTACTGTGTCGTTCAGAAATTGCTTCACTATCGGACGAGTTATCACGGTCGCTTTATAGGTCCTTGATTACAGGCTTTTTATATTGGCAATACTGCATGGGCGTTCTATATTTCAGTACAGACAACTTTGTAAATATTAAATGTTACAAATTATTATAGGAAGTTGCGGAAAAAGGTATTAACATTTGAGATGACAAAGTCCTTTTTTATTATAAGTAAATTTTGATTTATGCAAAGTTGTTTTATTAATTAAAGTTAATTAATTTAAGTTAAGAATAAATATAAGAAATATATATGTTGTGACATATATTTGTTTAGTATTAAATTGACAATTAGGCTAAGTTAATTAGATACATAGTAATCCTTATTTCAATGCCATCACGCTATAAAGTATTAAAAAAAAACTAGTATTTTCTTGCTCTTCCAAGTTATGGTTCGCTTTAAGACTCATGAGTACAAAATTCTCACAGTTCTATTGTACCCTTTTTATTCCAATTTGCTACAAGACTTTTTTGAATGATGTCACTTTGATACTAAGCGTGCGATATATTTTTTAAGCATAATAAGAATAATCAATATGGTACTTATGGGCTTTTGAAACTAGTGGGGCTCATCCGATAAAATAAGAAGTAAGTATAGCCGGTTTCTATACATTAATTATGAATACCACTCACGACACTTTAAATTCATAATAAGAATTACGCAAACACTACTAAAATTGCTTTGAGTTGTTGGTTAATAATACTGATCTTCTTTTGGTATAACTCATCCTCCTCCCATTGTCCCACTCTAAGTGGGGTCGGTGAAATATGTTATAAACATGTTGTCACATGATTTGGCTACGTATTTTACCACCGGCCGTCTGCCTGACGTCAACTTACATTAGTCCTATTTTACGACACCCGGTAAGAAAGGGGGTGGTCTATTCTATTCAGCCGGATACCACGCGGCATTATTTTGGTATATCTGTGATTTAAATATTGCTACATATGCATATGTATTGCTGGTTTTAAAAAATGTGTTTTGATTAAGACAATCAGGTAATAGATTTTATTAATCTTAACTAGATACTTATTATTTAAGTTAATAAGAAATTCATCATAATCGTACATCTATATTACGATATTGGAATTTCTTATAAATAGTAACGGTCTGTTACTATCGCTCTACTGGAAATAGGCCCCTTCTTTCTGTTTTTGGAGAGAAGGATTGGAGCTAAGACCTACCACGCTGCTCCAATGCGGATTGGTAGGCTACACCTATCACCAGAATTCTCTAGAGATATACAGGTTTCCTCAGGATACTTTCCTTCAACGAAAAACATGTGATAAACTGCAATTATCAATTAGACACATACGTTTTAACAGAAAAACGCATTGGTGCCTGCCTGGGGTTTGAACTCATTGACCCCTCGAAAGAATCTCACGGTCTCATCGCTGGGCTATCATAGTTAATTTCTTATAGTATTACCTTAAACCTCCAACTCTTCTCTTTAGAAACGGAGGGAGCCCATCAATGGGATAATAACAGGCTACTTTACCTTACGTTACTTTACTTTTTTTAACAATCAATTTTTTCGATTTAAACTTTTATTCAACTTATGTTTATACGACTCATAACTTAGGTACTTTAACGAATTGTTATCACAGCAGACAACATTCTGTATTTTAATATTCAAAACACTTTCGAAACGCGTTAATTTTAATTTATGCTTCATTCATATTCCAGGTATGATAATAGCGTTATGATAGCGGTCATAGAGCAATATTATGTACGGGTTCCACCCTTATACTGACTTTATTACTAAGCAAGTCATAACCCTTCGAAGCCAAGGTTTGAAATATTAAAAACTATACTTTTTATGGTTTAAATACATTGCCTTCTTTTTAAGTGTGTGAAGGAGTCGGGTTTTTTAATTCTGATAAATGCATAGTCTGTCTGATAATAATTTTATTGTGTAAATCCTAGTAACGCACTATGTATGTGCTCAGTTTTGTAAGTCCCGGGCCCATAATAACCTAAAATTCTAACATTTGAACTTTAGCTTTAATAAAGTTGAACAAATTCAGGGCGAGAGTTGAGCAACCTTCATTTCTTTCCGAGATAAAAGGCGACTAAGGTAAGTGGACGTCAGGCAAGCGGCCGGTCGTAAAATACCTAGCTCAATTATTTATTTTTTTCGAATTGACTGTATGCTGTTAGTCCTAACGGCTTTTACAGCGTTACCAGGCGGGACGGGCGAGCGCAGAAGTATCGTCGAGGTTGCAAAATGCAGAGAGTAGAGCGCAGAAGCTCTACTAGCGTCGGGGAACGTCGGCCTAAGGGTGCCTCCTGTGAGGCCGGACCACGGCTTAGGGCGACGTGTAGTGGAAAGCTGATGGTATGACTTTGATCAGACAATACGACGACGGAAGGGTGGCAAGAAGCCACGAACAACTGACGTCAGAAATCTGGGAAAATCATGTAACATCATGAGACAAGGGCCGGAGAATGATGGGTTAAAGAGTAATGTGAAAGTAGTATTATATAACACTTATGTGTCTGAATAGCAAAACTTTATTACGTTCAATCAGCTTTATTTACAACACGCACAGAAATACGCCTTTAATAAAACAAAAATATAAATTGTGGGATGCAATCTAAATGTCAAACATATTTTAACATTAATATTATTGAATATTATTCGCAAATCATACTCGTATTGTTCCAAAGTGTTAAAATAAATCTTTTCCAACGATGTTAAGAAAATGGAAATGACAAATTTATACACTATTTATTCCTTTAAAAATTTATGTTATATTTTTATTAGTTTGTAGTGTTTAAACCTTATCCAGATGTATTAATTATTATGCAGTATTCTTTTATCCCGTATAAAATTAACGATGTTTATATATAGCCTTACTGAGAGAAGTATATTCCAATGAAATTAAAATTATTTTTAATATATTTTAATTTGAAACTATGATTTTTATAATTCATATTTGTATGTTACGTATGTTTATCGCATTA
Organism: Morpho achilles; assembly: GCA_947086495.1. Classification (NCBI taxonomy): domain Eukaryota; kingdom Metazoa; phylum Arthropoda; class Insecta; order Lepidoptera; family Nymphalidae; genus Morpho; species Morpho achilles. The sequence continues at coordinate 6,643,827 of CAMTZB010000016.1, forward strand.
ACAGTTTAAAAATCTTCAGCCAAAGTTATAAAAAAATATTTTTTATTATATATTTCTTTTTTCGTGCGCTTTGTAATAAAGAAAAACATCGTGATAAAACCTGCATACATCTGCCATGCAACTAGTAAAAACACAGGTAACTAAAGGTATATTTTTAAACCTAAATCGACCCGTACGAAGTCGCGGGTACATTGTATTTTTTATAATTATTAATAATGTGTTTAATACTTTCCCTTATTCTTGTTTAATTTAAAATATATCAGAAACAGTTACAACTGACAAAATTTGTAGTTTTGTCGGCACTTGTAACTTTACATCTTTGTTTTGCCCATTAGTTCGTTTTAGGGGTTGATGATGTATCAGATAGGGAGGTCAAGTGTCCCCCGGGGGGTGAAATGTCCATAAAAGGGGGTGATTTTGACCGCGCAGTCAGATCGAATATGCTGATACGAGCTACGGCGGAAAACAAGACAGCAATTTTATGTACGACTCAGAACTCCTTAATTGACTCGCAGATAGTTATCACGCAACATTACGTATTGGGTTTTAATTATAACGAGGGGTGGCTAAGTGGTTGTTTGCATTGGTTTAGGAAATTGAATTTTTATAACAAAATAAACGTCAAATCGCTTTTATATGTAAATAAACTTATCAATTAACGCAATCCCACTTCTGTAATCAGATTACTAAACATAGACAGAAAAATATAGGGATCACAAGGGGTTAGGTTTCCTTTATTATTGCAAGTCATCATCATCTTCCTGCCCTTATCCCACTATAAGTGGGGTCGGCACAACATGTTAAAAACATGTTGTCACATGCACATGATTTGGCTACGTATTTTACGACCGGCCGCCTGCCAGACATCAACTTATCATAGTCGTATTTTACGACTCCTCGGTAAGAAAGAGGGTGGTCTATTCTACCTAACCGGATACCACACGGTGTGTCAACTTACCTTAGTCGCCTCGGTAAGAAATGAGGGTGGTACTATTCTATTCCGCCGGATACCACATGGCGTTTATTGCAAGTAGTACTCAAATTTTAATTAATATAGAATAGAAGTGCCAGACCGATTTCACCAACAGTCCGGAATGCAACCAAGGTACCTAATAAAATAAAGAAGCAAAAATATCATTTAAACCATTCAACTAATCCCCATTCACAAAAGTCAGCTAATAAGATCATATATTTCCCTCACAATCAAATGTAAATTCAGAAGTGGGATTGTTAATCCCACTTCTGAATTTACATTTCCGCTTTCAAGCTGAAACAGTGTCAAATATCATATTACTAATACCAGTTGCGATGATTTTAACTCTTAATTCCAATAAGATTCCGAACATTAAAAAACGTTTATTCAAGATCATATAAGTTTATAGTCTAAAGTCAGAATAAATATAAGTTATTTCAATTGAGCCTTTTATACTAAGCACTGTTCAATATATTATGTGTATTCTTAAAGGTGTAATACATGTAACTTTTGGAAAGGGTGTAATAGCTTCAAACCTAACACGAGTATACTCATATCCATCTGTGAAGAGGGTAGGTTTTTATTACCGTCACCAGATGGCGGGTGTCATTTAGTGCACCCATATCTTATAGTTTCTTTGACCTTTGATTTTCTTGTCGCCATTATATTCTGATCTCCCTCTGCCCAATACTGTTCGTAATAAGCGAGTCGTATAAAATAGTAATAGCCTAATGTTAATAGAGGAAAACTTTCCCGTTTATGTATTTTCCTAAATTAAGTGTTATAAGGTAAGTATGCATATGTATATAAATATCTTAATAAAGGTTTACGTATGTATATTTTAATGTCTGTTTGACTATATAGCTCACGAGCATAAAAACAATTCTCTCATCTTTTTATTTTTTATGCTCTGGTCTTGTTTTTGCCAATTTTAGATATTTATTTTGTGCTAGTAATTTATTTGTAATAGTAGTCAGTTGTAGTTTAATGAAATATTAATTATTTATACTTTATGAAGATTTATGTTGACATTTTACTTCCATTGGCAATATATCTAATAACTAGTCCGAAAAGTTATAAGTCGTCCTACGTTTGTTTGCCGTTACTGTTACTTCGGTTAAGATATAGCCATTTGCGAGATAGTCTAGTAATTCTAGCGTTCTTGGGCGCGACAGGCAGAAGCAAAAGAATTTTCGGATTTGCAAATTTATTCGTACTCTCTATACACGAAAAGTTATGATAGCCGAATAGTAAGACCGTGTCACTTTGACCAAGGACACACAGGTTCGAACTCCAGGTAGATACTGACGAGTTTTCCTATAAAAATTGCTTAACATATAAAAAACGGTTTTTGGTGAAGAAAAGAAATCTTGGGATATTTGTAACCTAACAATCTCCTTTGAAGCAGCGTAGTTGGCCTGAGCTCGAAGTCTTTTCTCCAAAGGGAAAATGAAGCCTTTGTCAAATTCAAATTCAAATTCAAAATATTCTTTATTCAAATAAACTTGTAAACAAGGGCTTTTGAATCATCAACTCTACTGTCAAACAGAGGTAACAACAGGCCGTTACTTCTATAAGATAACTTTCAAATCCGGGTTATTTTTCCAATGTCCGAATGCTTAATATGTACCTACTCGTTCATGTTACGTTCGATCAGAGAGATCATAAAATAAGTTTTTTCAGACTTTGTGGTGCATCGAACATAAAATTTCAAGTCCATAAATTATACTGAAAGTGTTATATATAATAACTCTGTTGGAAGTTTTATTCAGAGATCAGCAAATAATGGCATTGCTTGATATGAGGTCAAATGTCAAGACAATATGGTGCATTGTTGCAACATCGATAATTTCCGATGATAAATCGTTTGCCATAACAATATCATCGTTCACTTACAATCTCGGGGGTTCGCATTAGAAATTGATAGCACTTGAGGAGAGGATTCTTACTAGAATTTTTGAAAGTTGTAATTTCGTTAAACATTTTTCTTAAAGCCTTGTTACCGAGTGGAAAAAACGCGTGAGTCGTATCGTTATATCACAAGTTCGAATCCAAATACGCTTAATTGATATTTTCAATTCAGTGAAGGAAATATAGCGATGACGTGTTCACATACCCAGAATATTTATTTATGGGATTAGCGTTTATATAATTTTTATATAATAAGCGTTTATTTAATATTTGTCAGAAAATACGATTTGGAGAAAATAGTAGTGTCTTGAAAAATAGTCTTAAGACCTCAAGCTCTGGCGACCAACTATTAGCGATATTATCATTATTATGAGCCGCCCTGTGATATCCGTCTGAGTAGAATAGACCACTCTCATTGTTTATCGATGTGTCGTAATTTTTTTAATAAATTACTATTTAATAATTAAATAATTTATTTCAACGGGTACCTTATTTAAAATGTTTGTGTTCATATGACTGATGTATATCCAGTATTTATTTTTGGTCCACTTAGAATACAATAGAATATGAATTGTAATAAAATTCAAACTTCCTTTATACAAAAATTACTCAAAATTTTACTTTGTTATTGTCATTTTATTTATTTAAAATCTTCATCATAATGTATTAGGTATGGGCAAGTCATAATACTCAAGACGCGGATGTGTTTCGATTTGTGGATAACAAGGCAATTTACATAGACATTTCGTTGCATGCGGCGCGCCAAATAAACCCCAATTTCGTATAATGATATCCAACTATTGTTTCTTCATGTCTGGAATAACTTGTTTGTTGGCAAAATAAATATTTTTGATGACAACTTGACTTGGAGTTGAAAGACAACAAATAATAATCAAAAAAGGTAAGGTATCTCATAATTTTCTTCTATTTTTCTCCTGCCCTTATCCCACTTTAAGTGGGGTCGGCACAACATGTTATACACATGATTTGGCTACGTATATTACGACCGGCCGCCTACTTGACGTCAACTTACCTTAGTCGCCTTTTACGTCACCTCGGTAAGAATTCAGGGTGGTCTATTTTACTCAGCCGGATACCACACGCCGGGTCAATTTACCTAAGTCGCCTTTTAAAACGCTTCGGTAAGAAATAAGGGTGCAAGCGTTTGCCTGCTTGACATCAGGTTACCTTAGTCGTATTTTACGACACTTCGCTAAGAAAGAGGGTGGTTTATTCTACTTTACCGGATACCACACGGTAGATCAATGTACCTTAGTTGCCTTTTATGACACCTTGATAAGTAATGAGGGTGATCTATTCCACTCAGCCTGATATCACACACCAGGTCAACATACCTCAGTCGCCTTTTAAAACGCTTCGGTAGGAAATAAGGGTGGTCTATTCTACTTAGCCGGATACCTCAAGGCAATTTCTATTCTAAAACATAAATCCCAAATCAATTAAACAGTGTATTCTATAGATACGTACATACATATCTAAAACAACTTTCAAACACCCTAAGATTTAATATCGTTCTCTCTTCAATAATTATATCCGAAATAATTTCAATTTCCATGAAGCGCGTTTATTGACGATTTCCCGCGCGACATCTGGCGGATCTTGACGACAACTCGCATTCGAGTTATTGTTATTAATTAGAGGCTGGTATTAATTAAGTAGGGCGCCAATCACGTCGTCATCCGTTCGCCCGATTCATGCCAGTCTTGCCGAACGTCTTTGTTAACATCTCGACATAGAGTTGAGTAAGAATGGACATTCCTAAACTTTTTTTTTTGACTAGCAATTTTTTTTGGGAGTTTTTCTATTTATTAATGCATTGTAGAATATTGAACTACTTACGCCAATTTATATTATAGGTATTAATATTTAAATGAATTTAATAAATGAAACGGCTCCAACGATTTTCCTGAAATTCAGAATGTAGGGGGTTTTGGGGGAGAAAAATCGATCTAGCTAGTTTTAATAAAAAATCGTTTTCTCCCTGTTTTAAGATATTAGAAAATTTTGAAAAATAAAAGATTAAAAATAATGTGTTTGTTGATGATTTAAATAAAAGATGCGTGCGGTCTTCATGAAATTGCTTTAATTCTTTTTCTTTATGGTTGACGTATACATAGACAATTTTGACATAGATTAATAAACGATTTCCTAACCATAGATCTCTCTTTCTGGATACCAGTCTAAACAGTGTTTTAACAAATAAATTTAGAATCATTCAGGTAGACCTAATAAAATATGCTTTGTTGGCTTACGGCTATGACATTATTTAAGGGCGTATTTACATTAATTAGCACATATATAAATACAAAGTACGCAAACTCTTTTATACTAAAAACATATATTATATATGTTATAAGAATATCTTGGAATATATTGCATGTTCAAATATTAGGTCTTTCGAGTGAGGCCTAACAAAAAAAGACTATTCACATGAATAAAAAAATAATGATAAATAAACAAACTTCCCCACAAAATTCCCTAAAATGAAATGACTAAATTCGCGCGAAAAGATTGCAAGTCGCCAGTGCATATATAGAATAAATATTTATCATTTTCCCGAACAGTTTGCCATTTCTTACCAATTATATACTCCTCAATTTCCAAACGATAATGAAGTGGTATAATTTTAATCGTGCGCGAATTGCCGGCGTAATGTCGTAGCCACGTGGCGTTGACGTTACTGCTTTTATCCGAAAGTCGTGCTTTTGCTCTCGAAGCTCCTGAGAAAAGTATTTTACAAACATTTAACAGCAAAATGCTTTGTTAATTTAGTCATTGCCTATTGAAATTAATTTTATTTAGTAAAGGCAAATATTTGTTATTAGTTGTTATGGCAATAATGTTCATTTATGGATAGGAAGCTGTGATAGCCCAGCGGTGCGACAGTGTGAATCTTTAGAGACGATCATGGAGTCAAACCCCGGGCAGACATCAATGAGTTTTTCTAATAAAACTTGTCTAATTGATAATTGCAATTTACCACACGTTTTTTGGTGAAAGAAAATATCGTCAGGAAACCTGCATATCTCTAGAGAATCCTAGGGATATGTGAAACCTACCAATCCGTATTGGAGCAGCGAGGTAGGTCTGAGCTCCAATCCCCTACTCGCCGAAAACGGAGAGAGAAGGCATATTCCCAGTGGGATAGTAATAATAGTGGGTAACTACCGTTACTCTACTCACATACATATATAGGAATGTTAAATAGCCGTATTACTTCGAATTGCGGTACAATATATTCATTTCCGTTTATTTTATTTAGTTCTACATGTTATATAACATATGTTTTATGAATAATATAACACGTAGGTATTAACGACTTAAATAAAGAAGTGAAAATAAATGATAAACAACGTTGATTAAAAAATCAGCTTCTTCCAGTTAAACAATTTAGTTCAGCGCAGCTATCATGCCAAATACAGAAAGTAGAGTGTAGTATTTCTACTAGCGACTCAGAAAGTCATATTAAGAGTGACTTGGACTACGTAGGGTACTGTGTCAGAGCCACTCGTTCCCACTACTGATAGTTTTTTTTTTTTTACTATTTTAAGTGGATCTCTGATCAGTTTTGTTTTTCTCCATTGGCGAGAAACGCCGAACCTGTGGCCAAACTCGCTACAGGTCAGGGGTGACGGCTTCCGCTATTGGATACGTCCACCGCCACTACTGATAGTGGCGCATCATATTCTTTTACTCCCACAACTTTAACAACTTTGGGGGAGGCAATGGATCCTAGAATATATCCTGCCAAATGTGAGATTAGAGCACAAACACAGAGAGTCTTACTGGGGGCATTAAAACTACATAGATGACTGTGATATTGTCACAGGTTGTTCGGCTATCAGAGTATTTTCTTTACTTTACAGTGCATGATAAAAATAAGTTAAAAAAGATATATATACTACAACTCTTGTATGTGACAAGTATAAGTCGGTATAAGTTTATTTTGTTTTGTTGTGCAATAAAGTAATAATAATAGAAAAAGAAAAGTAATATTAAAAAAGGTATTCACTAAACACCACAACCAAACATAGCATAACCAATTTCAATTCCAAATTATTTAATTATGCATTGGCATAACAATTAATAAGTTTAATTGCTATTACAGCAACAATAATAAAAAATGCTCAACTAGCTCTGCGTCTACTAAATAATTGTTGAATCTCGTTTCCCCCAACTGCATATCACATTAAAAACGAAAATTCTTTAATTCCTTGCGCAATTAACATCAGGCCGACTTGAAGCAACGCCAAGTGTCATCGTAAGTTTCAGAACGCGTCATTAAGGGCATCTGCAGCGCGGTAAATAACGAAAAAACTCAACGAGTGGGGGGTGAGGTGGCGAGATGAGAGATTTTATTTAACAAAGTCTATATTAACCCGATGCAATTAGAGAACGTTAACGAGCTAGCCGTAATGACGGGGCGTGTATTCTCAAACCACTCGCTAAGATTATCGCATTCGAAATGGATTGTGTTATATATTTTACGAATAGTTTTAATGTTAAGTGCTCTTATAATCATCATTCTCCTGCCCTTATCTCGCTCTAAGTGGGGTCGGCACAAGATATAGTAACAATGTTGTCACATGATTTGGCTTCGTATTATACGACCGGCCGCCTGCCTAACGTCAACTTACCTTAGTCGCCTTTTTCGACACCTTGGTAAGAAATGACGATGGTATATTCTACTCAACCGGATACCACACGGCGTGTTAACTTATCTTAGACGCCTCTTACGATACCTCGGTAAGAAATGAGGGTGGTCTATTCTATTCAGCCGGATACCATACGGCTAAGTGCTCTTATAATAAATCGATAAAAATCATTTTAAATTCATTTTGAAAAATTAGTAGCATTCGATATCCTCACTAATATTATAAATGTCAAACATTATTTGTTAGTTATTCTTTCAAAATTCCTTCGCCATGTAGTCATGAAATGATATTAGTTTAGTATGAAAATATTTGAAGGGCTGGAGAGTATAAGCTACTTATTACCACGGCTCTGAAGTTTAGTAGAGGCTAGATTTAATTATAAAAATAATTTAAATTTGTATTCAAATTTTAGATTAAAATTTTAGTAAGCAAAAGTAATCATATTCTTTTGCTATAATTCGCGATAAATCTAAATCCATACATAAATATTTATTTATCGCAGATTTTATAGCACAAAAGAGTTTTATTATTACTTTTGCTTTATTAGATCGTTTTAATTTTTATTTATATCTGGACAATTCTTGTAAAAGCCCAAAAAGATTAATTTATTCTGTAATCTGTTCTATTATTTTATTAAAACTGTTAAATGGAGATGAAATTTAAAAATAATAATATCCAAAAGTCGAATAGCCTGTTCGTGTTGACGGAATAGGCCCCACGGGCTTGCGTTGACACATTACCAGAGAGTGATGCGAATTCAAAGCTGCCGCCTTTGAATATAATAATCGTTAGAGCCCGCTATTTATTGTTTAATTAACCTCGCTGGCCGCCATTTGCCTTCTCTGGCCATTGTTTATACAATTTCGTGACGGCGCAATTGAAAAAGTTGGAAAAATCCAATTTAATCTACATGTTAAAGTCTTTGGTATTATTTCTTTCATATTGTTTTAGAGCAAAAGTTGTTTTTTAAACAACAATGACATATATTTATCATATTTGTAGGGAATTCGTAATTTGTACAACTACAAGAAGAAGAGTGAGAGAGAAGAGAAAGAAAGCTTCATTTCCTTGTCAGATAAAGTCGTTCACTGATATACGCAGCCCTTGTTATGTGAGGTTAATAATTACTATTTAAATTTGAAAATAAATTATTTTTGATCCAGATTTGACTTTAACGATTTTTCTGACAGTTTTTAACGACGTTTCTCTTCAACAATGACTCGTTGTGAAGTGATGAAATACTGAAACCAATCTGCGAAAAGTAGAACCAAATATTGGATCCTAAGAACCAATAAATTTGACATTAGATATTTAATAATGTACGAGTAAATTAATTTATTATCTCGCACAAAACTGTTTAAACGACATTCTGTCAACTCTGTCATTTCCAGACAATATAAACTTAATTTTGTTTGAGTAACAGCACAAAAGAAGTCTCCCTGAGTTGCGTAATTATTTTGACTAACAACTTGTCTCAAGCAAATTGACGATAACCTACAAGTGTGAAGGGCGATAGATCAAACGTTTCTTTGTTTTATCTACGTTGATATTAAATGGCTTCTCTTTGCTTTACCTTTGAATTGTATAATTTTGTTTTTATTGTAAGAACTTTCAGGCTTAATTGTTATTAAAAAATATAATAGGAATAATAACTGGCGAAAACATAGGAATAGTAATTACATTTTCAGAAATAAATTATAAAAACAGAAGAAATTAAAAGTCCAAGACGAATTATGGTTTATAAACTTAATTTTTAATCATTTTTCTTAACCACTGATAGGCATAAGTCTACTCTCTCCTTTGTTGGAAAGAAGGGTTTGGAGCATTATATAAAAAAAATTTAAAATTCATTTATTCTTCAAATAAATTCTTTTAAGGCTTTAGTCAGCATGCTGATATGTTACACATATCCCAGGACACCATAATTCTCCTGCCCTTAAGGTACAGCATGTTTTAAACATGCTGTGATGTGATTTGACTATTTATTTTACGATTTGCCGCCTGCCTGACGTCAACTTACCTAAGTCTCCTTTACGACATCACGGTAAGAAATGAGGGTGGTCTATTCTACTCAACCAGATACCCAAAGGCGGGTTGACTTACCTTAGTCGCCTTTTACGACACCTCGGTAAGTAAAGAGGGTGGTCTATTGTACTCAGCTGGATACCACACGGCGGGTCAACTTACCTTAGTCGCCTTTTACGACACCTCGCTAAGTAAAGAGGGTGGTCTATTCTACTCAGCCGGATAATGCACTACGGTCATATCCCAGGAAATATTTTTTTAAAACAATGTTTTACTTTACCGAAAAGCGTATGAATGATAAGAAATATATTGTATAGACGACCTTTATATTCTCGAAAAATTTATGCAGAAGAAATTGCTAGTAGAAACTTTTATTTAAGTAAATTTTTAACAAAAATGATAAATGGAACCCTTAACAATAATGTAAGATATATCTTCACTTAACGTGTTAAGGAAGTATTAAGTGCGGACAACGCAGATCTTTATACTAAAGTATTTGAATAATATTGCATAAGTGTTACCCTTTCATAGGATCAGAAGGGAGTTCTTGAGAGTCGTAAAGTAGCAAGTTTACGAGCTAAATGACTGCGACAAAAACGACCAAAACATTTACAGGGTGACGGATCTATCTTAGATAAAAAATAATACAAGTGTGTTGTTGAGAGAACCACCTTTAACATGATAAATATTTAGGGCCTGTTCACAGGTGAGCTTAGCATAGTTAGCAAAGCCAGACAAGAGACGAACTTAAAATTGTATCAACATCAAGTTAAGATGCAATTACGTAATATATGTAAATGAAATTATTAAATCCTTCAATCCGATCGATCGAAAAGTAGAATGTATCTACATCAGTGCCTAAAAACCGAGTAACCAGAAATCAAAATATTAAAAACAACAGATACCTAAATAAATTAAAGCCTTGTGGTATCTGGCTGAATAGAATATACCATCCTCATTTATTACCGTGGTGTCGTTAAAGGCGTCATAGGTCGGTCGACCCACCGTGTGCTACCCACCTGAGTAGAATAGACCAACCGATCATTTCTTACCGAGAAGTCGTAAAAGGCGTAGTCTATTCTACTCAGCTGAATACCACACGGCTTTTTTTATATTTATACTCTGTATATTAATAAAAAGTATAAAAATATTATCTTCATATAACAGACTAGATTAACATCACTATAAAAAATACGACAAAAGTTAACACCTCCACAGCTAATGGGGTCGTTACAGATAATAACAAAGTGCCATTTATTTCATATCTATATTTGCGCAAACGGAGGCCGAGGGACATGTTTTTTTTTTTTTTTTTTTTTTTTTTTTTTTTTTTTTTTTTTTTTTTTTTTTTTTTTTTTTTTTTTTTTTTTTTTTTTTTTTTTTTTTTTCGAATATGACTAATGCTGTTAGCCCTAATGGCTTTGACAGCGTCACCGATAAGACGGGCGAGCGCTGAAGCATCGCCGAGAAGAAATGGATGATGATACATGCGGGTGCATTACAAGCACCCGCGCTACAGGGGGCGTCGCCTTAAGGGTGTCTCCTGCGAGACCGAACCTCGGCTTAAGGCGGCGCGTTTTTGGAGGGCTGCATCTAATAAATGACTTGGAAGAAGTCTGCGTCACGGCGGCCGCGGCAGAGGGCTGCGGCCGCTTGACACAAGCAAGCGGGGACCTCGTCTTCGCCGGCGAAGACGCTGTTTGTGTAAATGTAATGTGTGTATCTTGTTGGATGCTGTGATAGCATCATCGGGGTCGTTAAGGACGCTCTTCGGGCGCCGAGGGACATGTGTAACTCAATAATTTTATTGTGTGCGGGGATTTGGCATACAATTGCGTGAAATATTATCTGTGGGCGAGGTCTATGACATATGCTGCGGAACCCCACGGCGCGCGGCGGTTTAGTCACACTACTACTATAGTGACTGTGATATTTAGGCATTTGAGATACGGATGTTATATTTTAAACTAAACTATTTTTTACATTTTATTTGCAATTTTTCTTGACACAACCATTTCTAACATCACAACTATCGGATCTAATTTTACGCTTTTTAAGCATTTTATATTTTAGTACAAATTTAGATTTGACCTAATTGTTTTATTTTACATCTTTATCACGAGTGAAAATCGATGATACTGTTTTATTTGCATCGAAAATAGACATGTTATATAAAATACTTATATGCTATTTCAATATAAACTATGCCCGCGTGGAATGGTTTCCACGTTAAATCGCTAAGTCAATTCTCGAATAAAGTCGTAGTTGATTCTTAAGATTTACTTATTTTGGTTTGAGTGTGATATCTTTTCGTTATATTACATATATAAAGTAAAGTAAATTACGGAAAAGTTTTAGTATGTAAAGTAACGGCAAGATTCTATTCAATAGCTAAATAGAAAATACAGATGCTCTCAATTAGAGGTTAGACTCAAATTATTATCATTACGTTCGGTTGTAAAAGCTTATGAGATTTTTTTTACTCATGGATTTCTTGTCAAGGTTCCAGTAAACCATTGGAAGAATGTCCTTAAAGCATCATGTCCTTTAACAGTTAGATCATCAGGGCCTTTAATATTAGATATACAGAGACAATTATTTAATACTATTTCATACGCAATATCGTTTTAAATTCTGTTATGTTTCGCTAATACGCAGGGGTGAGTTGACAATGCCCTGCGTACTGCGGAATGACAAAAAATATGACGTCTCTATTATAGTGCGTAGCTTGACAAATGTATTTTAATGATTTATGCTATAAGAGAATATGTAACTAGTTAGAAGCATAGATGGTGGTGAGTGGTGGTGGTTGTGGTGAGTTACTAAAGTTTATTAGATCAAGGTGAAGCTGTGGTAGCCCAGCGGTAGCACCGTGCGACTCTTTCGAGGAGGTCACGGGTTCAAACCCGGGCAGACACCAATGAGTTTTTCTGTTAAAACTTATGTGTCTAATTGATAATTGCAATTTATCACACGCTTTTCGGTGAAGGAAAACATCGTGAGGAAACCTGCATATCTCTAGAGAATTCTGGGGATATGTGCAACCTGCCAATCCGCATTGGAGCAGCGTGGTAGGTCTTAGCTCCAATCCTTCTCTCCAAAAATGGAGAGAGGAGGCCTATGCCCAGCAAGTGGGATAGTAACAGGCTGCTACTTACTACTTACTATTAGATCACTGATAATTTCAGAGATTTACCTTCGTATTGAAGAGAGGATCGTTATTATAGACCTTTATAAAAAGCTTTGCCTTAAGCGATAGCTTTAAGTGGTCGATGGAATGCATTTCGCATTCTATCGACCGCTTAAAGCTAAACTCGTTTGAATCGAGCCAGCAGCCAAGAGCCAGTAAAAACCTCAGCTATGAGTTTTTCCAAAGTATTATAATTTCTTCTTCTTTCTATCTTATGACTTGTTATGTTCCGTCATTGCTATCTTGTCTTCTTTCGATAAGTAGATCAATCCATACGTTCTTACCATTTGTTTAATCCGGAATAATAGAACAGGGGATGTATGTATGGAGGCTCGTCTCAGTCTGTCTTTCAATCGCGCCTCAACCTCACCTGGTTGTGTATCTCATGGTGCACCCTGCAGATAAACCAACGAGGCTCTGACAACTGATTAATGGCGATATAGCCATTCTGTAAGTGATCCAAGTACAACATAGTCAGTGTTGCTATCACCAATCCGCATGCCAAGCGTGATGATTTCTGGCAAAATCAAATGGTCACAAACAAAAAACGACAGCCTCTTGTCCCCGATAGCCTCGCTTATCAATCTATCCTGACTAGATCGTATTGCCTAAAAATCCTCGACAGCTCTAAATCGAATACTGGATGAATAAGAATGAAAATAAGTTAAAGAGAAGTAAAATAAAGATAACAAAGAGCAAGCACATTGCGAAGATTACATAGATTATGAAGCCTCAGAATTACATTGTGAAATTAATAAATCTAAATGACAACATCTCAAATCTCCGACAATTAAGCCAGCATCATTACTCCGGCGGATCTAAATCGACAATATCTGTATCGTCGCGTGGCGGGTAATCCCCCGAACGCCCACTGCGTGAGAAGTGAAACTGCAGGGTTCTATCCACCACTTAGTTGATCGCTTTCGTGTCTTACGATTGATAGAGGGAGGGTTGTTGAAAGTTAATTCATGTTTGATGTCACTGCAGCTTTATTGTGGCTGAGGAAATGCAGTTTTCTTGGGGTGGTAATTTTTCTATTAAAATGTTGTGGGAAGTGCATTAATGACGATTATTTAATTCTACTTCTTGGGGTGCCTATAACTAAATAGTCATGTTGGCTGACTATACTTTTTTTCTTCGCGAGTTGTAAGTGCTTGTGATTCCTGTCCACTCACGGATATTACTGTATATATCTTCTTCCTGCTACTCCATTCCTGATTATTCTATCCTAAGATTTCCCATTATAATCAGTTAAAGAAGTTTATACCTCTCGTGCCTAAATACATGTCTAAAATATGACACTTTTCTGACTTTGACGGTATTTAGAAGTTCGCTTTTTGACACGTCTCAGTACTATCACATTAGAAACGTTGTGATACAATCTCATGACCAACATGCACCTACGAGTATATGTTCGGATCTTGAAAGATTCCGAAAGCTTTTCTTGTATTGAATAGAGCGCTACTTTTTCATTATAAATATTGTTTATTGCCAACAATAATATCTTAAAATTTCTCTTTGCTTTTGTAATTTAATTTTTGTTATTAATAATTTTTGTTCAGCTTCGTGGTTGAAACATCAGGGCCTACCAGATCCCAAGTAGCGTAGCATTGTAATTTTTGAAATTAACTTATGCTTAAAATAAATATATAATTTTAAAGAAAATCACTGTCAAATTAAAAAAAAAAACTCAAATGTTTTCCTCAGCTGATGCTTTTTACGAATGATTAATACAAATAAAAAAAATTGAAATAATTAATCTTAAAATCAAAATTTAATTTGGATTTGACCCATCGGACATCTCTCTCAGATTTCCTTGTGAATATTGTCTTAATGGTTTACGTTAAATGCCATGGTAACTTTTATGTTATACAATGCGGCAGTTAATAAGTTGCCAACTTAGGAAGTGATGATTTGATAAATTTCAATAATTAACAAAGTCTTCAACAAAAGCGTCAAAGTAAGTGATTGTTTTCAATCCCTTTACGAAGACGTCCCTCTGTCGTATTAACCCTTAAATGCTTGGGGGCGAAGCGACACGCGGGCTGTCACATTCACAATACAGCGTTATAGTTTATTATAATATTTTCGTTCTACATTGCCCCTGTTTCCCCTCGCTCTACATTTTACACTACGTGATTTTGTTTCTACTTTTTAATACAACAAAATATATAACTAAATTAATCAGTAATACGATATTATTACTTTAAAAGTATATCGGTTCGGAGTTTTAAATATTGGAGTACATGATATGCCACCCACGACTACGTTTACATGAAAATAAATGTAAAAATACCCTCAGTTATATATAATTCCATTCCATTCCATCCCATCCATTCCATTCCATCCCATTCCATCCCATCCCGTCCCATCGGGTCCCATCCCGTCCCATCCCGTCCCATCCCGTCCCATCGCGTCCCATCCCGTCCCATCCCGTACTATCCCGTCCCATCCCGTCCCATTCCGTCCCGTCCCGCCCCGTCCCGTCCCGTCCCGTTCCGTCCCGTTCCGTCCCGTTCCGTCCCGTTCCGTCCCGTTCCGTCCCGTTCCGTCCCGTTCCGTCCCGTTCCGTCCCGTTCCGTCCCGTTCCGTCCCGTTCCGTCCCGTTCCGTCCCGTTCCGTCCCGTTGCGTCCCGTTCCGTCCCGTTCCGTCCCGTTCCGTTCCGTTCCGTTCCGTTCCGTTCCGTTCCGTTCCGTTCCGTTCCGTTCCGTTCCATATATTAGCCCGTTGTGAAATCTTCAATTATACCAAATCATAATGTCATTTTATAAATTTCAAAAGGGTTTCTTCGCTACACTTTCCTCATCTACTGGTCTAAATAGATGACGCTAAACAAATATTTAAAAACCGGAAATAAATATAAATACATAGAATCCGACAAAGTCCTCCAAAGCGTCTTTTAGCCGAGGTCCGAGGCTTTCCAAGAGTGCTGCGAACCTCGCTCTTAATTACTTAACACCCGATAATTCTTCTGCGCTCTGCTAAAAGCGTTTAGGGCTCACAGCATTAGATAATATCCGAAAAAAAAGACAAATTTTAATGCAGCTACGTAAAAGCGACCTGTGTGTATAGGCCGCTCTCATTTATTACCGCTAGATCCGAGATGACAATAAATCATCTAATTTGGCGACGAAATGCGAATTCCGGCCTCAAATTTATCAGCGCAGTGGATTTACAACGTTTAAATGACAGCTATACGGCTATTACAAGAATTACACCAATATGACGATTTATTTTTGCGAGTATATTAAATTTTTTTGCTGTCTACAGTACTTTACAGCAGTTCTCTGTTGATTTAGATTTACTTGATTGATTTAGATTTAGAAGAAAAACGTTACTTGGGCTTAACAAATGTTTATATTATTTTTTAAAACTTCTTTGTCACAAATCAAATTTATCGTATTTTGTTGAATTTTTGTAATTTGCTTTAAGCAAATATTATAATTTTTTACTTACTAGAACTATTTCGATTTTGCCTTAAATATTTGGCTGTAATCAAATCCAGTAGGTCATTAATCAAAATTGGAATCACTACATATTATAAAACAAAGTCCATATTTCCGTATGTACGCATAAAACTTTAAAACTACGCAACCGATTTTGATGCGGTTTTTTTTAATAGATAGAGTGATTCCAGAGGAAGGTTTGTACGTATAATAACATTCAATACGAAGTAGAGAAATAATGTAATTTTTGAGGTCTCTGTAAATAATTAAATTTTTTCCGCTTACAGTGCAAACGCAAGCTAAACCCTACGAGATTTATCAAAATGATGTACTAAGTATTTGTACACCATGAAAAGGTCTACAGAAAAGTCCGCGATATATATGTCTGTCCGCGGTATATGTCTATTTCTTATGGATAACCCACAATAGCAGTTTTTGTCATTTACTTTTTACGAAAAATGATGCCTTATGTTCATAGCAATTTTTATACAATACAGCATTAATCCTTATCCAACTAAGAACCTTAAATATATTGTTTATTTAATATTGATCAATATGACCCTTTACAGCATGTAATTTAAATAAACAGTTTCGAAGATAATACAGATTTAAAATGCAGGAGCTCTCTAGCGAGGAAAATAACAATCACTATCACTACATATTATAAACCAAAGTCCATATTTCCCTATGTATGCATAAAACTTTAAAACTACGCAACAGATTTTGATGCGGTTTTTTTTAATAGATAGAGTGATCCCAGAGGAAGGTTTGTACGTATAATAACATTCAATACTGAGTAGAGAAATACTGTAATTTTTGAGGTTTCTGTAAATAATACAAATTGAAAAGGTCTACAGAAAAGTCCGCGATGGTATATGTCTATCGCTTATGGATAACCCACTAAAGCATTTTTTGTCGTTTACTTTTTACGAAAAATAATGCCTTATTTTTGAAGCAATTCCTATACAATACAGCATTAATCCTTATCCAATTAAGTACCTTATATAAATAGTTGATTTAATATAGATCAATATAGCCGTTTACAGCATGTAATTTAAGTGAACATTTTCGGAGATATTACAGATTTAAAATGCCGTGAGGAGGCCGCGCTTCGCCCTATAACACTTCGACTTTAGCAGCGATGTCGCTCTTTCAAGAGTTTGTTTAAAGACATTCTGTAATTAATTGTAAAAATAAAATACATAGGGAAAATGTAAAAGTAAATAAGGAAAAATGTACTATATGAATTTAGATATTCCAAAGATAGCAGGAAATCTTCTTGGTATAGGAAAGGAAATTATTTTTCTCCAAATTTAACGCTTGCGGGCCACGGGCAGTAATGAATAAATCAAAACTACTGGATCGATTATAATCATTTTTTTTACACTGACTGACATGGGATATATATTTTATACCCGTGCGAAGCAGGGGCAGGCCGCTAGTAATTTATAAAAATTAGGCGTTACTTTGCGGAGATCCATAATACAAAAGTAATAATAAAATAAAATTATTTTGCTATAATCCTTTGGATATATGCTTTGGATAATAGCAAAATAATTTTATTATTACTTTTGCAAAATTGGAGTGTTTGTTGAGTTTTAACGTCTCAACTTAATATGATATATATATTTTATGGTAAGTTCTATTGAATCAATCTAGTTCATAATGTCATGTATTTATAGTAATGCATATCCTTGCATTAATTTTTAACTTTGCCATTACAGCAGTTTAAAAACACTATTAAGGAGAGGCTGATACAGAAAGCCTACTATACTGTTGAGGATTATTTAGACGATAAAAATGCGTGGATATAAATATTGTTCGACCCTGTACAAGATAGAAACATTAAATGTAACTAGCATTAAGAATTGTATTTTTTAAAAAAAGCAACCGCCGAGTTTCTTGCTGGCTCTTCTCGGTAGGAGCAGCTTTCCGAACCAGCAGTAGAGTTGACTATTCAAAAGCACTTGTTTACAAGTTTATTTGAATAAAGAATATTTTGAATTTGAATATGTGAAACATTATTTTTTAGCGGCCAGATGAGAGTTAAGAGACTAAAAGTTCTCTAAATAAAAAATGACTTGTGAAACAACGTGAGTAAAGCTTCTTTAAAAATACTGGATTTTGCATAAACTATTAATGAGTATTATGATGTAATAGCAAAGTGGATTTAAGTTTCAATCCTTAAATCCTAGAAGAGACCGTGATTTTACTCAGTAGTACTCGTAACACATTGATTTTAGATGCGTATCAATGCCGATTAGGCTTATGAACTACTTAATTTTCTTAAGTATTTATACTCTATAACTGATACACAAATTAATGATACATAAAGGTGAAGAGTTTGTTTCATTGTTTCAACGCTCTAATCTCAGGAACTACTAAACCAATTTGAAAAATTCCGAAAAATTAAATTGAATGATTGAATTGATTGAAAAATTGGCTTTAAGGTAGTAATTATTGAGAAAGGCTATAGACTATATAACATCACGTTAAAATGAATAGTAGAGAAGAAGCAATAAAAATATTGCACAATCGGCAAAATTTAACGCCTTGCTTTCGTACGCTAAGTAAACGGTGAAAGTTATTCAAAAATTTTTCATAATTAACTCACGATGACTACTTTTATGTTCAAAAATTGAATTTGGAAAAAAATTGTGACACTGATTTCAATGCTGAAGAAGCTGCTGGCACAGGTAGTTAGTTATAAAACGGTATGTTTCGCTTTTACAATAAAATTCCGCAGATCTGATCACTAGATCAGTCTACAGAAAGGTTTAAATTAAGTATAAGAGATAATATGCTTATACGTAAAGCATATTACAAAATTGAAGATTATTTGGATGATAAAAAAGCCTGGATTTGAAAATCCCTTCATACACGACTGAGGTTTAATAATGTAATATTGAAAATGTTTAAAAGATTGACCGCCAAGTTTCTTTCTGGTTCTTCTCGGTAAGAGCAACATTCCGAACCAGTTGTAGCTTCATTAATCTTTAAATTTAAATATTGATCCTTGACTATTCAAAAGTGCTTGAAAGAGCTTATTTGAATGAAGATATTTTGATTTGATTTGATATCAAATAGTGTGTTCTAATATTGTATAAGGCACAGTGTTAGAGGTACATAGACGTGTTTAAATACATATATTCGTATACATGTATATAAGTGGATCGATGTGGCTAGCATGCGGAAACAATGGCCAAGGCGTCGACACAATGGACAATGCCCGTACCTTCGATACGATAAATACCCATCTGTGTCTGTGTGTGTAAGATATGTGCTTTCATATTGTGTAATACAACACAATTGTTATGGTACGTATACGAGTCTTACTTTGATTGCGTCTGAGGATTGTGGTACCTACAGTTACTTGTAACAATTAGCTTTTGATATATATCACTCATAGGTTAATTCTATGTGTCTAATTGATAATTACAATTTACAAACGCTTTTCGGTGAAGGAAAACATCGTGAGGAAACCTACATATCTTTAGAGAATTCTGGAGATATGTGTAACCTACCAATCCGCAGCGTGCAAGGTCTTAGCTCGAAACCTTCTCTCGAAAAACGGAGAGAAGAGGCCTATTCCCAGCAGTGGGAGAGTAAGAGGCCGGTACTTACTTACCTTTACTCATAGACTTCAGTAGTGGCACAATACACAAAATCATGTTTTGAGATAAACAGGTTCAAACTATTTATTGCTAAGGAAATTGCATCAAAATGCTTTGGATTGCTTAGACGGAAGGCCTTATATTGAATTATGAGTTCTGCCGGTATTGCTGCTGAAACGTGTATTTTACCATTTACATCTATTCTTAATCGAAAACATGTATTTTTTGAATTGTACTATATTGCAGCCCATAAGCAATATATGACAAGCAGGAAGCAAAGGCCTTTAAATTTATTACATACTGAACAATGAACCAAACAAACAAAGTCACCACTTTATATATTAGTATAAGGAATACACCCACTATCGAAGAATAAATAAAATGTAATTAGACAATGTTGCTCCTGTGCGCTTTCGGAGCTAAAGGCAGGTTCGCTGCCACTCGCGCCAACGGGCAATAATAAAGTTAGAAATAAAGCACAAACTGCGGCTTTCATTAGACTAAGCCTAATTCCGTGAAAGAATAATATAGCTCGCAGATGTCCACCGAACTAAAACTCATATCGAAGGCGTGGTTGCAGTAGATAAGTAGATTTGTGACAGCACGGCAACGACACACATAAATTTGTTAGGACAAACACCGTTACAGTGGCTTAGCTTCCGTGCAAACAAGGGTTCGAATGACACCAGCCACAGTTCGAGGGTTAAAACCATTTATTAGCTAGCAATACGCTTCAAATATTTAATCTTTAATATTTAAATGAGTTAATTTTGTATGTATATATATATATATATATAAATATATTTTCTGAATTTTTGAAACGGATCCAACGATTTGCCTGAAATTTTTCAGTATGGGGGTTTTGGGGGAGAAAAATCGATATAGCTAGGTAAAAATATTTCGTTTTGTCCTCGTTTTTGGACACTAACAAAACTACGAAAATAAGAATAGATACCAACTCATAATTTGAGCTATTTAATGCAAAGCTTTGGAGGATAGGAAAAAAAACGCTTAATTATAATTATTATTTAATTAATATATAATTATATTCTAATTAGGTCACATTAGTATACTGTGACCTAATTGACCTAATAATTATTTTTTTGTGGCAATAAAACATAGTGTAGCGCGTACAAAACTCAAAACTTGCAAGAGCAAGAATACTAGTTTTTTTTTAATAGCTCGTAGCATGATGTCATAGATGGCATTGAAACAAGGATTACAATGTATTAACTTAATAGAGCGAAATTTTGAATTAGGTCAGTTTAATATGAAGCGTGCGACTATATTTTAAATACAAATATGTATTCTAATTCGAGAATCAACAAATTGTTTAAAGAAAATATTGGCCCTCAATGGTCTAGAATTGAACCTGTGACCTTTGGAGCTAAATGCACGGTCACTGCCAACTGCGCCAATAAGCCAGTCAAGAAGCAACGTTAAACCACCAACGTTCCGTAAGATGAGTTATAAAACAAACATAACCTTTTTAAAATAACCGTTTACCTTATTAAAATAAATTTAACAGACTTTTAGTTGTCAGTGTTCAGTTTGCTGGTATTTTTGAGATTACTTTTATCCATAATAAAAATGTGAGGTTTATTCTTAAATTAGTAAAATATGCACAGCATTCCTTAATTTGGGTTGTCGCGTGTTAAATTGACGTTTCATAGGACAATTAAAGTTCTAGGCTAAGTTAAAATGAAATAAATCGTTTCCTTATCACATCACGAGTTCTGTGACCCTGTATTGAGGCAGGCGGATTGACCCCATAAAGACTGTGGTTGCCCTAAAGATCAGCATAGAATTGCAACCCCGGCGCGTGCGCAAGACGGGTGTACCCTCACAATGCAACGGAAGACGCCGCGCGCCGCCCTCGGCAGATGTCGGCCTCTTCGGCCATCTTGAAACTGGTTTCTGATGAAAGCAGTTTTATTGACCTCAGCTTTAGTAAAATTTTTTGATATGAATTTTTGAATTCGTTTGGTCATTGATTAAAGCAGCTTATGCACTTGAGAGGCAAAAACGCTATGTTCTCTATAGAAATAGGGGTAAGTAATATTTTAACAAAGCGGGTTAGTCCATCATTTTTGTTAGGTATATTAGAACAAATATTAGATTGTGAGAAATGGAATATTCATAATACATCATAAGAAAATTTAGAATTGAATTCTATGTGAAGTGAAATAGCTTTAAGTTTGATTAAGTTGTTATTGTTTTATATTTTTTTTAAATAAATTCACGTACGAACAATTGCTTATATATCACCGAACATTGCTTATATTGCTTGCAGTATAAACATTTTTACTAACCCGTTGGAGTAGTGGGTAGTGACCCTGCCTTCAGCTCCGCGGGTCGTGGGTTCGATTCCCGCCGAGGGCCAACATTTTCTATAAATGAATTTGTTGGTCTTTGAGCCTGGGTGTATATTTGTATTTAAGTATGTATTTAAAAAATATATAAGTATATATTCAACAGTTGTCTGTCTACCATAACACAAGTAATAAGTTACTTACTTTGGGGACGGACGACCGTGTGTGTAAATGTCCCATTAAAAAAAAAAAAAACTGTAACTATCAACTAACCCAATTGCGTAATGATTATTATGTAAAGAATTTACCTCAGATAGTGGGTGTATTCATTGAATAGATAAATTCACCACTACAAACGATTGATGACAATGATGCCAAATTAATTTATAAAACCTTTAACTGTATACATCGATAAAAATAACGATAATTTACGATAAACTACGTTTAAAGCAGAATAATCTTACAGCAGGGTCTTCTCGTTTACTCCCCGGGTGGGGGTAAACGGGGTGCGGGCCTCGAGGAATTCCTCTCTACCCGGGCATCTCCTCGCGGGCACTTAAGCCCGGTATGTGTACCGGCCGTAGGCCGAGGTCACCTAGGTGACCCAAAGGTGTCGGTATTTGGGCCGTAAGCCCAGGTCACCTAGGTGACCTAATGGATGTCTTGTTCGGTGGAGAGGTCTGGGAATGGTAGCTCCCAGACCTCGGGGTCAATTTCGGTGATGTCTCGTCCGGTGGTGTCTTGATCGGGTAGGTGTGTCATGTCCGGTGTATTCGCCCTTTCGCCCGTCGCGTCGTCCGCTTCGTCGCCGTTAGAATAATCTTAATAAATAAAGAAATGGTTTTAATTAAAGGTTGCTAGATGTCGTTGAGGTAAGTTGACTAAATATTGTAAAAATTTGAATAATATTATAAACTTCTAAAGAGTCTTGTCTGATGTATTCCCCAGATAATTCCCAACCCGTTTCCGCTTATCATAGAAAAGACCGCGTCGGCACGCGTCTACTCGCCTCTACGCACACATACATGAGATATACTTATTACACGAACACAGAAGTAGATAAGAACACGCGCCAAATTGAGTGCCGTAATGAATGAGCTCTAAAATAAACCGCCATACAATAAGAACATCTTGTATTACACAGTTTTGTAAGGAGAGGAAGTAGGAAGGCAGCTGGTACTGACTTCTTTTTCTTCGGTTTGGTAATGATGACTGTAGTGCATATGCTTTTGTTCCGGTGTCCTGTCGCGTGTCTCGACTATTATTGGGACTGTAAGTAGGTGGAAAGGTGTTCGTGTACCGTTGCTAGTCAAGATGTTTTGATAGACTAGCATGGGCCGTAATTACCCCGCGTGCAGTCGTGGGGTGTCAGATATTATAGTACTGGTGTGTGCGAGGATGTTATCAGTTTTTTAAATTAAATTACATTGAATTTTGTTTACATTAACCTTTAGCGAATAAAATTTAGCTATTTATAATACATTACAAAACTGATATGGTAGATATTTACTATTATATCGTTTACTTCAGGAATGTAAAATATTTTTAAAATATGTTTTAACTGTAGCATCCGCCGTGTGGTATCCAAATATTAATAGGGATGAGTCCTGTTGATATTCTGTTTTTGTCACAGATAGAATTAATGATAAACATAATAATATAAAAAGCTGTGATAGCCCAATAGTAACACCGTGCGACTTTTTCGAGTAGGTCACGGGTTCAAATCCCGGGCAGACACCAAATGAGTTTATCTGTTAAAACTTATGTCTAATTGATAATTGCAATTTATCAAACGCTTTTTGGTCAAGGAAAACATCGTGAGGAAATCTGCATATCTCTAGAGACTTCTAGAGATATGTGTAACCTACCAATTCGCATTGGAACGGCGTGATAGGTCGTAGCTCCAATCCTCCTTTCTAAGAACGGAGAGAAGAGGCCTATTCCCAGCAGTGGGATAGTAACAGGCCGCTACTTTCCTTTCTTTACTTTACTATAATAATGAATAATGAAATATCAAGACTAAAATAGATATATTCTAAGTTGTTTTTGTTTATTAGGCATATTCGTTCCTGACCTTATTTTATAATGTTACAAAATTAGATACCTCTTGGTGATGCGTGCACGCAATTAGTAATTAGATCAATTTGAACGCGTTACGGAACCCTCTTCAGTGCTGGTCGGTGCCAGTACTTCATACAATCACCAAGTAATTGTTTGTTTAGAAATGCTGTCTTGTATTAAAGGGTGGATAAATTCAATGAACTATACACAATTTATATAATTAGGTGTTACTTTGCAGAGATAGATAACACGAAAGTTTTGATTGTATTATTTTGCTATTATCCGCGCGAATTGGCGAATAATCCTTGATGCGTGGATCAAATGTAAAGTCATTTGGGGAACGGGCGGTCTAAAAAGTTATAAATATCTAGGCTAGAGCCCCACCTAGCCTATAATTTTTTTTTTTTAATTTTTTTTTTATTTGAAAAATTACCGAGCGAGGCTCGGTCACCCAGGTACTTATAACTTTAATTGGGCAAGAAAACCAATTATAAATCCCATTGAAGATAATTATTTCGATCTGTATCGGATCTGTAGAAAGCCAATGCTTCTCTCAATAGAACGAAGGCAAATTGAAAAAAAGGTCTTCATTTGTATTATTTTTGATATTTGTGTCCATGCATAATTGAAATTCTTATTATTAAATCTGTTATTGTATTTAAAATGAACAAGATAATCGTTAATAATGTTTTCTTTGTTTTATTTAAGATGTTAATTGTTACACATATTGGTATTTTTTTTTGCATTTGTTTAATTTCTTTTTTAAAAAGGGATTCAAAGTTTTAGCTTCACGTATTAATAAAAGATTAAGTTTTATTATTACAACAGATTCAAGTAGTTTATTGATTAACATTATTTTTTATTTTTTTGCAGAAAAAGAAAAAGATGGTGAAACTCCTGCCATTAACGATGAAAATGCTGGTAATAAATTCACTGATATTTTTACTCTTCCTATAGTTTATTAAGAATCAAAATTAAATTTAAAATAGCCGAATAAACATTAAAACATATGATGCATTGATATTAAAACAAACAACATAGATGAATCTTTTGTAAACTTATGGCCAAGACAAATAAGCAACATTGAACTCATTACAAAGCGTAAACGATTTGGTTTAACGATTTCAATCTAAAGTAGTTTTATGTCAGGTTTCAAACAAAATAAGTCTATGGGAAACAGTTTCACCATGCGCGTAAGGAATCTTAAGCAAGCAATACTTTTGTGACGTTGTTCCAAAAGTAAAGAAAATTTGGAAAGTAAGACAAGGACAAGACCTATGTTTCGGTTTCTATGGATACGTGACACATGTTTTGTCATATTCGCCAACGAATGACAAACGTAACGTATATGGATATTGGAGAGATAAAATGATACTATCAATCATGTCCATAACAATGATGATAGTTTCTTTATCAGTTAAGATAACTAGGACAATTTGTTATCGACATCTACAAAACAAAACATTTTCGCGATTTTGCTCGACAATAGAATGAAAGTCGTCAATTTAGTTTTTTTTCCTATCAGTGTATAATTTGAAATATTGCCGCCGCATAAATTATGGAAAAAAAGAAAAATTTTGAATGTTATATATAGCTTAATTTTTAGTTTTATTATACAGCGCTCTTTAAATGAAAAATTAGGACCAACTTCATTCCAACTTCTGCATTTGAATCTCCGAATTTGACCGTTGCTGTATTACTACGATGCTTGACACATTATTATTGGACAAAAAATATCTTTGCCTTGTTGTGTACTGATTTTCTCTAATAAAAAAGATGTGTACCACTACAGGATTGCCGGCATAAGTAAAAGTTTGAATATTAACGTTGCTAAACAATTAAATAGAAATGTAGTGATTTATTTAGCGAACAACTGACATCGCACTCAAAAAAAACTCATTCAAATATTTAATGTATTAACTTGAAAATGATAACGGATGCACTCATTATCAAATAAATGGAATACTTAGTGACATACTAAAGATAAATCTACCTAAAAGTACAGTATTCAGCGTACGCAGCGTCCGTCGTTATGTTCGTGATTTGGGAACATAATAATAGAATTGAGGTTACTTCGTATTAATCGTGACAATGATCCATGAAACAAAGTCGCATTGTGTATAAATATAATTTATAACAAAGAAAAATATTTGTACAATGTCAAGTAAAACTATTTATTTTTTATTACTATTTCTACTGTATATAACGACTCTACTCACGACGTAGATCAGGTCACTCGATTTGTTTCGTATTCATATCCTGGTATTTGAAAAAAAATGACTATAAATCATTGCTATAATGGCAGACCATGTGTGAAAAATGAAGCAGCAGGAATGAATTTCTTATCTGTGAATGAAAGCAGTGATAACAGTGCCAAATATCATATTAATCCCATTCCATGCGCAGAAAATTCCCATTCTCTTTACACCCTCTTTATACCCTGTAGGCGATAGGAATTTGGTGTCTGTTAATGTCTGTTAGTCCGTTTGTTGAATGTCAAATCCGTATTCCGCGTTCAGGTTTACGATTGCAAGTGCTTCTCAATATCCCGTAGAGTCTTATCTTCAACTGTTAACTATTATATATACTTCTATAATAATATTATAATATTTCCACACTCTAGTTACTCGTGTCGAATTTTTGTTCTGATGTGAGAATAGATATGAAAATACGAGTAAATAAAACCGTGAATATAAATAATATATTATCATGTTCGGTTTCTTGATAACTTTTTTTTTATAAATTTTATATTATCTTTTAGATAATCATCATAATAGTGACTGGGAAATCCAACATTTTTTCAGTATCAATTTGTCAGTAAAATTTCGAGTAATGTCAATTTTGATGTGTATGAGAAACATGAACACTCTCACTCATGAAAAAAAGAGATTGACTAACGATCTCAAAAAGATCGCAGGAAGCCGCTGGATATAAGATCGTGTAGTATAGAGATCTCTTAAAGAGACTTATGTCCTGCAGTGTACCTCTAGCAATTGAGTATCATATTCAACTTTGCCTGCCTCTGTATCTGTCTTTACATATTACAAAGCAAAGCCCCCAAAAGTACTATTTTTGTATGTGATCAATTTTCGCAAAATCAGCAACAACAGATTGTATGGTTTTTATTAAAAGATAATGCATTTCTTGAAGAAGTTTTAGGTTAATAGTACGTTCACCAATAGTCGATATAATAGACCACCCCTTTCTTACCGAGGTGTCGTAAAATACGAATAGTTAAGTTGACGTTAGGCGTGCGGCCGGTCGTAAAATACGTAGCCAAATCATGTGACAACATGTTTGTAACATGTTGTGCCGACCCCACTTAGAGGGGATGAGGGCAGGAGACTGATGATAGAGGAGATTGTGGAGCAGCATGTAGACTACTTTTTATCTAGAATTTCCACTGGATCGAGATTTTCGCGGGAATTTTTTTTTGTGACATTAATTTAGATGCGGAAGTAGCCATCGGCACAGGGGGAACTAAATGGATAATGAAATTAATTTGGCAAATAAATTCGAAAACATAAAGGTGGAAATATTAGTACGTAATTCGTGAGAGTTGGGTATGAAATATGATAATAAAATAAAACTTTTCAAATTATAAAAAATAAATAGATATGATGTATAGATTCAAAGCACTGATAGATAGCATTATCAAAAATTATTATATTTGTCATATCATGAAGATACGAGGAAAGAAGATTTTTGGTTTGTAATAAGCATTCAAATGGCCGTAGCCGTGAATATAGGTCTCCAATATTGTGGAGTTAGGGTGCATTTGACCTGGATATCAGTAGTGGATGGTGGATTCCAAGTTTTGTTTAAAGGGCCTTTTGGGGTAAGTGTTATTTGTAATTAAATTTACTTAATATATAATAATGATCGAGGTTTAATTTACTGGGATAAAATCGTTTTTTCTAATGTTACCACTTTTAAAATGGTGAATCTTTTTTCATCATTCATGTAGCAATAATGTTTATTATTTTTAGTTGGCAAAAAATTGCGTTTTTTCTTCGAGAACAAGAAATAAACAATACAGTGCATAATTGAGGGGGATTGACAATAAAGTTGACGCTGACAAATTCATAATCAATACCATTAGTTTAAAATAATATTCAATTTTTCTATTGATCAAAACAGCACGTAAAAACCAAAACAAAAATTTACATCTTAGAAACTAACGTAATCAGCTTGTCATCAAATGTAATTAACAGTTTTTTTTATTAACATGAGAATCTAGCTGTTACATACGACGTCTGTATCTGCTAAAGCGAACCATTTTTTTATGATGATTTTCCATGTTCTTTAAAAATTGATTTACATCGACACGCGGAAAACGTTGAAAAATATAGAATTTTCTCCAGTTGTTTCTACTGATAGTTGAGATTTGGGATTGACTCTCCTTTTCTAACACTCTCTTACCGTTTATCCAAGTAAAGGTAAAGTAAAGCAACGGCCTTTTACTATACTACTGTTGGGCATAGGCCTCTTCCCTCCGTTTTGGAGAGTTGAAGCTAAGACCTACACTGCGTTAATGCAATCGTCCCCAAAGTACTTAATATTTGAGTTATGGGTGACAGACAACTGTTAATTTTATACATATATAGTTTCAAAGTACATGCTTAAATACAAATACACACCCAGTCTTGAAGACCCAAAATTATTTATAGAAAACGTTGTCTCTGTAATCGAGCCCGCGACCCATGGAGCTGAAAGCAGTGTCACTGTCCACTGTACCCATGGGGCAGCCTTTGTTGATAATAGCGAAAATCTAACAAGTACACAACATAATTAATGTATAGAAACCGGCTATAATCACGTCTTATTTTATCGGATAAGCCCGACTTGTTTCAAGCCCATACGGCGCTCTTATTCGTGAGCTCTTAACGCGGCATTGCTACACACAGTTCCATGCTCATGAATAAGAGCCCCGTATGGGCTTGAAACTAGTCGGGCTCATCCGATAAAATAACTCGTGATTATGGAGTTTCTATACATTAATTATCAATAACACTGACGATAGTTTAGGCACACAACAATTACGTTGCGGGTTTTTTTGTCATGTCTATTATAAGGTTTGGAAATCGTTATCACGTTATCTGTTATTTTATCGTCGATATTACTGATATATGACGTGAAGATGTTATAACACGATCATTGTGTGTAACATAAAGATAAAATGTATCTGTTTATAGGACAAAATCAATCTATTGTTGATAAAAAAGAAATTACGTTCAACCGAAAATCCCCACAAATGATTTATTGATTTCCTGACGTAGTGTCATGTGACGGGGCCTTGTACATCGTGTTATTTATATAGATAATACATTTTTTGGACTTAACATAAACGAAATGATAGTATACAATGATTGGGAATAAAATTAATGACAAATGACGGTGCTATAATTCTCGCCGTGTGGTATCCGGCAGAATAGAATAGTACAACCCTATTTCTTACCGAGGTGTCGTAAAAGGCGACTAAGGTAAGTTGACCCACCGTGTGGCATCAGGTTAAATACAATATACCACCCTCTTTCTTACCTAGGTGTCGTGAAATACGACTAAGGTAAGTTAATGTCAGGCAGGCGACCGGTCTTAAAATACGCAGCCAAATCATGTGACAACATGTTTATAACATGTTGTGCTGACGCCATTTAGAGTGGGATAAGGACAGGAAGATGATGACGACGTTGCTTTAATTCGCGATTCAAATTGTATCAGCGAATATGTATTTTAGCAAAGTATCGCCCTACTGAAATGTATATATATATCATTACTGTAAATTATTTAATATAAAAAATCTATTAGTAACAACATTATATTGTTTATGTAATGTAGTCTTTACTTCCTATAAAACAAAGGCCTCAAAATTATGTTTGTAAGTGATCGATTTTCTCAAATCAACTGCACGGATTTTTGTATTCAAATTAAACGTGAATTTGCCGCTATGGTGGGTTGACGTCAGGCAGGCGGTCGGTCGGAAAATACTTAGCCAAATCATGTGAAAACATGTGTGGACATCACTTAGAGTAGGACAAGGGCAGGAGAATGATAATTTCATTTGTAAAAAGTAATCTCTTTTATCAGATACTCATCATATTAGAGTTATGTACATATATACAGCATATTATTTCTGGTTATCTATAACATGCCATAGTCCAAAGTGCGCTTATCAATCAGCATTTTATCCGAATACGTACGTACAAGTATAATTGATACTAATATATAAAATATCTTATTCAATCTTCTGCCTTTATCCTCCTCTAAGTAGTATCGGCGTAACATGTTTTTCTAACCCAACCTCTCCTATAATTATATTTATATGCATGTTTTGACATGAAACATTATTCAGAAAATCCGTCCATCTATTTTTGGCAGTACGAAACCTAACAATTTTGCTTTTGTTATGATAGTATAATATATTTCTTTTTTCACCTATTGGTTTAGTTATTTTTATTAGTTTTGTAGTGGATGATTAAAATGCTTGATGTTTCATTTGTTTTCATTGAATCAAAATCATCATCCTCCTGCCCTTATCCCATTCTAAGTGCTGTCTACAGCACACGCACATGTTATAAACATGTTGTCACATGATTTGGCTACATATTTTACGACTGCCCGCCTGCCTGACATCAACTTTACCAACCTTAGTGGTATTTTTTGATACCTCGGTAAAAGAGAGGGTGGTCTATTCTACTCAGCTGGATACAAAATGGCTTGTTTTCATTGAAACAAACTTTTAGACCATAGCTGTCGGATAAATATTTGGACCTTCCTGTTCAAAAAATATCCTGTTTTAAATTTGAAGAAACAATAACATAAAAATAAACACAACTGTCAACGTAAAGTCCGAAAAACGAACAAAAACGAAAAGATCACAGAAGTTAAGCAAAGTCAGGTTCCAGTGACAGTAAATATATAAATATAAGAGACAATTATACAAATGATCGTCCGTCCCCAAAGTAAGTTACTTAATTAACTGTGGTATCAGTGGCAGACAACTGGTAAATATATACATATATATTTGTAATAAATGCTTCAATACATAAATAGATCAAGAATCGAAGAAACTACAGATTGATTTTAGAAATATTGGCCCTTGAGGGAAATCGAATCTGCGACCCCCGGAGATTAAGGCAGGGTCACAAGCGCTTGCGACAACGGGCCGGACATTAACGCCTAATATTAATAATTATTTAAAGTAATTACGAAAAGCTAAATAACTATTGTAATTTTTTTTTTACTTTAATAAATATTGATTCATTCTACTTCAAATATCCTTAGCGATATTTCTTGTTCAGTCAGTCAGCTGAATTATGACCCATTCAGACGTACAAAATATTTATTTATTTAACACTTAAGGCAAAGCAACGTTATTACACGTCAAATTTGACAAACGCTTATGAATACAACGTTTATAATCGTCGCCAAAAAAAACGAATACCTTAAACAAAGTGCATATACGGCTGATGCTTCTACTAATTCCGATGATAGAGTAGCTCCGTGTTAATTTCTTTTGTACACGTGTATCAAAAGCAGAATTAATCGTCATTTATTTTGTATGCGAAAATGTAGTGCTATACAACAAACATTTGAAAACCCATATGCGCCGTTTAAAGTGTTAAACAGTAAATCGAGTGAAAATTTAAATTACCAACTCGATTACTAACCGTCAGAACTTAAACGGATCAGTGTCCACATTGATAACGAGACAAGAGAAGGCCTCTCATTACATTGCGGTGTAGATAATAGTGTTGTTGTTTCTAAGTATAATGGTCAAAATGTCTCTTATAGGCTAGATAACGTATTAAATATATTATGTATAAGTACTTGGTTGACCGAGCTTTGCTCGGTATACAAAAAAAAATAGTTAGGTATTTGGGATCGATCCTAGTCCTAGGTATTTATATTTCTCGAGTCTGCCCGTTCCCCAAATAATCTACGCTGATTTTTTGCTGATTGACAGTTTATAGTAAAAATAAATAATATTCAGTTTAAATTTTAGTATTTTATAATGCATAAAAACAGGGATAAAACGATTTTTTTACAAAAAACAAGCTTGATCGATTTTCCTCCCCCAAAACCTAGGGGGGTTTGTTGAACCATGTTGAATTCCAGGAAAATCGTTGGAGCCGTATCCGAGATTCCGAATATATATATATATATATATATATATATATATATATATATATATATATATATATATATATATATATATATATATATATATATATATATATATATATATATATATATATATACATACAAGATTAACTCATTTAAATATTATGGTTATGAAATGGTTATTCAGTGTTTTTATAGTTTTATAAGAAATCTACCGTTTTTTCTCGTATATGTTCAAACTTTTCATTGGGAAGCAAATCAAATCAAAATAATCTTTATCTAATCAGACTTTTACAAGTACTTATGTTATTGTGATAAGCGGTGAGCCGTGATGGACAATTGGTGAGAGTATGCAAACCCCATCAAGTTTTCGGATCACATTCTGAGAAACCTTTTTTTAGAAACAGTTTTAAAAAAATATCTTGAAGCCTTCTTATCGTTAGAGAATGCGTAACTTATAAAGTAGTAGTGGTCTAAGCTTCATTCTTTACATGCTTAGCCCTGGGACTGACTAACGATTTAAACTTCTATGAGTCCGTTATTTACGTTATGACCTAAATATAATTGAACTATAATTGCCATATTAAAGTTATAATTTAAAGAGGCAATTTTGATTACCAAACTGTTTGCAATATTTTTGTCTTAAAAAGATTTATGTTCATTTTGTTAATGACATGTTAGCTCACTATAGTATATCACGTTAGTCTGAATACACCTTTATATGAGAGTTAGTTTATCGCTGCCGTGCGTGCCGCCGGGCGCATTCCGGTCGCGCCGACCCGCGACCGCGCTTTACGACACCATTAATGACATACGAACGACCGGGAAGAGAATCGATTCACGATCCGTTTATAATCGGAACTCATGGAATACAGTTTCATATATCATAAATCGATTTATATATTAATAACGGTATCCTGCTGAATAGAAAAGTACCACCCTTATTTCTTACCGAGGTGTCGTAAAAGCGCGCCATGTGGTATCCGGCTGAGTAGAATAGACCAACCTTATTTCTTACCGAGGTGTTGTAAAAGGCGACTAAGGTAAGTTGACCCACCGCGAGGTATCCGGTTTAGTAAAATAGACCACCCTCTTTCTTACCGAGGTGTCGAAAAATACGACTGAGGTAAGTTGACATCAGGCAGGCGGCCGGTCGTAAAAACTCAGCCAAATCATGTGACAGCATGTTTATAACATGTTGTGCCGACCACACTTGGAGTGGGATATGGGCAGAAAGTTGATGATTTATACCGTCTCGTAATGAACAGTGTATGAGGTCTTTTTTCTTATATTTACGCAACCTGCTGATTTGTATTGAAATAAACTAGTAAATCTTAGCTACAAAAGTAATGATAAAATTATTTTGCTATAATCCGAGATGAAGTAAAATAGAAAATATATATAATGCTAAATGTAGAGTAAACAATCTGCTTTCATACCTCACACATGCAGGATTCGTAAAAACACATGCACAAACCTCCACCACCGCCACCACAAGCAATATACAAGCACTACATACGTTCACTATCACAAACTCAGCAATCGTTTCGCCCCGCAACCGAAGCATCATCAGGAGATAGAAAATCTCTGTTTTGAAATCTTCGTTTTTGTAACATATATGCGCAATATATCAACTTATCATGTTCATGATTTTTTAAAATTAATGTTAGGATTATCTCAGAAGTGTAAAGATTATAATGTTTTAATTTTTATCATCAAAATGAATTTGATAAAGAAGTAATATATTTGATATATTACGTAATACTCAATGATAACACTTCAGTGACGTCAGATAATATGCCAATACTTATCTTAATTTTTTTCAATGTTATCTATCTAATTTATAGAATTTGGAAGATCCAAAATACAAAAGTAATAATGAAATTATTTTGCTTTAATACGCGATTAAATATAATAATAACTAATAATTAATCGCGGATTATAACCCAATAATTTCATTATTGCTTTTGTACTATTTATCTCAATAATCACTTTAATATGAGTGTTGTGAATGCAGAATGCTCACTCGGTGAAGTTGGTAGAAATATTTTCAAATCCAAACTTCCATATATATAATAAACCAAAGTCCCCTAAAGCTGTCTGTATGTATGTGAAACTTTCTGGCACACTGGTCACGCAGGAACCAGCCGCAGCAATGGCTTGTATATTTTAAATACAAAAGTCTGGCTGTTACGTTAATTTGCAGCAGTATTGATGAAAGTTGCACAATTGCAGCTATATACAAAGATATAGAAAAAAAAGTTTTGTTTTCGGAAAAACAAAAAGAGTATTTGAAACATTGAGGGTAATTTAACATTTGAGCGTATTCTAAAATAGTAGCGCCAACAACTTATCTATTATTACATACTTTTATCTGCATCTTTACTACATTTTCTTGTTAAATAATTAGTAAATATCGAACAGTATAAATTGCAAGACTTTGTTGAAAGTTTCTTAGATGAAAACTAATAGTTTTTTTTGTTCGACGCATTAAGTTAGTCTGCCGTTAGGTTTATGTACATTTATTAACATGATGGGATCTACGTATATCTGAGAATACCTGAAATATGTGTAATTTGCCAATTCGCATTGAGCCAGCGTGTAAGGACGTTGGTTTAAGAGAAGGCTTTTTTGCGCTTTGAGGTAATACCATTTCGTTATTACTAGAACAATTAATAAAATTTCACACATACAACACTAGTTTCTGGAAGGAATAACCACAATTTATTAATTTATAACGTTTAATATATATTTAAAATTTCATTAGAATTTAAGTCTTTATTAATAAAAAAAAGTAGCGGCCTATTTACTCTCCCACAGCTGGGAATAGGCCTCTTCGCTCCGTTTTTGAAGAGAAGGATTGGAGCTGAGACCTACCACACTGCTCCAATGCGGATTGGTAGGTTACACATATCTCCAGAATTCTCAAGAGCTATGAAGGTTTCCTCACGATGTTTTCCTTCACCGTGTGATAATTGCAATTATCAATTAGACACATTATTTTCAAAGGAAAAATGTTTGTTAATAAAAACATATATGTATGTCATATTGAGGTAGGTATCGCTTTTAAAGGTTCATATTTGTACATAGGGGTGGAGTGTGCAACAGTTTTGCACGAGGGCCACCACCAATTAGAAGCAATACCAAAACCATCGGCTCAAGTGCCATCATTATCTCGGGCGGTGCGCGCAAAGTTGGCCCTTTGCCCTTCGTCATTGGACATAGAATCCAATAAAATATTCACGGATCTTTGGAGACAAGTGGAGTGAGCAATCCTGAAGTATGGGGTTGGGACATAGTTAAAGCGTTTAGGCTGAGAGTCGTCGAGTGCTCGGCCTTTTGTAGATTTTATATCGTTTCACCGTATTTGTGGGCCCGAGCTATTTTATCAATTCGGAGGGGAACTGGATCCGTTTTGACAAGTCTCGAACGCGGAAAATTGGTGTTTGTGTCATGTACGTCTGTTAAATGTTTATATGTACATGCCAAAGCCTTTGAACTTGTTGAAACGTTAGTAAATGTGATATGAATGTAGATATAGACGTAGAATAGATATAAAAATATTTTAGGGTGGGCTTGAATGGCAGAAAGTGAGTTTTAAAATGCAGCATACACTATACGGTGAAGATAAAAATTGCGAAGCTGCATGCTTGAGATATATGATCGCGACTCTATTAGAGTTGGTACTTAGGTAACCTTAAAATACTTCTCTTGAAAGAAGAGAGGGGACCTTATCTTTTTGGTTTAATTTTTAGTTTTGTAAAGGCACTTTATATTTATGACATATGAGAATATACAACAATACACAAGCACTGCACACATTCACCGCCACAATCTCAACCTTCGCGACAAAATCGCAAAGTAAAAATCGCAAAAAAATTCATATCCATATTGTTAACTGTTGAGAAGTTCCCTTATCTTGAGCCAATCCCAGCAGCAGCATCAGCTAATCATAAACATGCATAGTCATCGGGTCTGGACCAGTATGTAAAATTTCAGCTTAATTGGACATCGGGAAATGAGTCAAATTAAACTTGCAAGATTCCACCTTCACATACACAGCAAGTTAAATAAAAGCTTTTTAAAAATAGGTATAAATATCTGAGGGACCCTCGCTCTAAATCCGTCTGTGTATCAACAGCCATAACAACTGCGTAAATGCATTGAAGCATGAGTCCACTGATTGGATAGCTATTTCTGATTTAATGGGATTCCCGTGTTTAGATATGATGCATTACCATTTTATACGTAAAAAGTATATAACGAATCGCGCTCGTTTCAATAAACAAGCGTTTAATTTTGTAATTTTTTATAAAAGTTATGAAAGAATTATTTGTCAAACTCTCAAAGATCGTGTCGCCCACTAACCGAAGCATTACCAGGAGATAGACTCTACGACTAAGCAACGCAAAGCTTTGCAATTTTGTCAAACGATCGTTTCACCAAGGTTACGGGGAGATTGTCGTAGTGAATGTATGTAGTGTTTGTGTATTGTGCTGTTTGTGATGGTATCTTGTGATACGTGTGGTAAATAATCCTGCATGTATACGGTATCAGAACGGTTTTGCTTCCTACACTTAGCATTACATAGATTTTCTTAAACATGGATTACAGCAAATAATTCAATAACAACTTTTGTACTTGGCGCTACTTTGCAGAATTCTATAATTCTTCTTTCTTCACCTACGCCTTCTTCTATAAATTATTTGCAGTGTTTATTTAACTTGTACATAAAGTCATATACAAGACAGTCTTTTACTATCCCACTGCTG
This sequence comes from Morpho achilles, assembly GCA_947086495.1. Lineage (NCBI taxonomy): Eukaryota > Metazoa > Arthropoda > Insecta > Lepidoptera > Nymphalidae > Morpho > Morpho achilles. The sequence goes on from CAMTZB010000016.1 coordinate 6,680,932, forward strand.
GGTATCGGCCTACTCTCTCATTTTTGGAGAGAAAGGTCGGTGCTTAAACCTACCACGCTGCTCCAATCCGGATCGTTAGGGTTCACATACCCAACCTCCAGAATTTTTTAAATTAAATGCAGCTTTCGTCGTGATTTTTCCTTAACCGAAAATCGTATGCTATATTGCAAATATCAATGCATCCTCCTGCCCTTATCCCACACTAAGTGGGGTCGGCACAACATGTTATAAACATGCTGTCACATGATTTGGCTGCGTTTTTACGACCGGCCGCCTGCCTGACGTCAACTTACCATAGTCGTATTTTACGACCCCTCGGTAAGAAAGAGGGTGGTCTATTCTACTAAACCGGATACCACACGGTGGATCAACTTACCTTAGTCGCCTTTTACGACACCTTGGTAAGGAATGAGGTTGATCTATTCTACTCAGCCGGATACCATACAGCGGGTCGACTTACCTTAGTCGCCTTTTACGACACCTCGGTGAGAAAAGAGGGTGGTACTGTTCTATTCAGCCGGATACCACACGGCGTATATTGCAAATATCAATATTTGCATAATTGTTTCTAAATATCTAAATTATTTAGACAAATATTTGATTTTAATTATATGTATTTTTTAATAACTTAAAATATACAACTAATATCTACTTATAGTTAATATTAATATATTCATAAAATACTTGCGTCCTTAAATAGGTAGGGATGCAGTTTGTTAATTTAATCTGATTCAATAAAAACATTATTATTTGCTTAAAAATTTGTTTTTCCGGAAGCACATAATTGATGGTAATTTAACATTAAAGTTGACGTGAAAAATGTGACACCTACATACTATAATTTTTTATTTTGGTACGCTGTGGAAGCAAAATTCAAAGAAAAACGATAAGAAAGTTCTGAAAAATATTGCGATTTATCGTAAATATATTTTATTTTGTTTATAGTTCTAAGTTATAAGTTTTAGTCACAGAGAAGTCCGGCTGACTTTAGCTTGTAACTTTATATTTTAACGTAAGTTTATTCATGCGTCAAATGTTAATAAAGACACTCAGCAATGAATGGCGATTATTAAATATTAATAAATGCGCGGTAAAATAAAGAATAGCTTCAATTTCAATGATTTCATCTGTACAAGAGTCTTCCCATATTCAAACATAATGGCGGCGAACTCTCACAGTAAACTGTGACTATTGTTTTGACCTTTTGTTCTATTGGTTTTAAATTCCCCTTTGCCGTTGTACTGAGTGCGTTACGAAGAATGATAATATTCTGTTTTACTATAATGGTATTATTAAAACAATTATTTGATGCAAATATAGATTATAAATGATAGATTTTATTTATTATTAATATTTATGTACCATGAAAAACGTTAGAAAACATTACAAACGTTAATAAAACAGCCTCTGAAGGTCAACTTATTTGTTAGATAGAGATCTGTGCCAGCTAAGCTACGAAGTAAGACGTTTTATAGTAAAACAGTTATGATACACAAATATCAAAACTTTTGTAAATTCTTCTTTTTAAGATCTTGCTGTAGAAGAATATATTTTCTCTCGTAATATATTCGTGATATATCGTAGTATACTAATGTAAATACTAGTATAAATACTATTGGACAAGAACGTAGGTCCTTTGAAATAAAAGTTATAATACATAAAAACATATTATAATATACGAGTTTTGAATGTCAATTAGTATTTAGTACCTGGGTGACAGAGCCTTGTTTGCTAAATTTTTTAAAAGATATAAGAAAATGCAATTAAAAAATAAAATAAATAAAGTAATCGCCGGACATGTGGGACTCTTCCCCGGGTTTTTTGGTCTGCCCATTACCTATTAGGCTATCACAGCATTACGTTTGACAGCTAAAATCATTTGCATTCAATTCTACATTTAAGCATTTTTTAAATAACCGAAAACTGGGATAAAACGACATTTTTTATGAAACCGATGGCGATTTTTCACCCCCTGATTTTCCATTAGATCGATGAGTTTTTATTGAAAAATGTTTGGTGTATTACAAGGATTTGTATCTGCAATTAATAAAGATAAATCTAAATTCTATTCATGTAAAAATTTGGCGATTCAGTAGCAATCTATGCTCGCCCGAGGCGGCTACTAAAATATGATTATGCGAGCACGTGTCTGTGGCCACTGCTATGGAACGCGATGCTTCCCCCTCTTTCCGAGCCCGGAGGCTTTGTGAAATTAATTTCAAGTACAACCAACTTTGTGTACATTTCCCGAATCATACGCCATTTGGAACATGGTGTAACTGAATTTGTTTAAACCCATTGAGCGAGATTTTTTATGGACATTTTTATTCAAACATCTTTTTTTATATGTTTATCACTCCTTACATAGTCCACGTACCACGTCCACGAACATAGGTCTCTTCACGGTATCACGATTTTCATGTGAATGTTACAAATATGTTGTCATATGATTTGGCTACGTATTTTAAGACCGGCCGCCTGCCTGACGTCAACTTACCTTAGTCGTATTTTACGACTCCTCGGTAAGAAAGAGGGTGGTCTATTTTACTCAACCGGATACCACACGGTGGGTCAACTTACTTTAGTCGCCTTTTACAACACCTCGGTAAGAAATGAGGTTGGTCTATTATACTCAGCCGGATACCACACGGCGGGTCGACTTACCTTAGTCGCCGTTTACGACACCTCGATAAGAAGTGAGGGTGGTACTATTCTATTTATTTATACGGTATATGGTCTCTAATTCCCATTTATCACAAATTTGGTAGCTTTTACACGTGACTAAAAAATTTTTAGATTCTATATTTTTACTAAACTGGACAGAAAACATTTTAAAATATTAATTCTGATGTATCTATAAGGAGGCTGTCTAGGTTTTTGTTTTTTTTTCGATTCAGCGAAATTATTCTCTATGACTTTTTCTATGAAAGACAAACTATAATTTTGACCATCGACTAATATTGACTATCTACTTTTTTGATAACTTCAAAAATTTAAATTAAGTCTTATAAGAAATATTATTATAATATTTTCCATAATATTTTTCAATGTATGATATGTATTTGTTATATAACTCACGTGAATATTGTTCTTACTATTATATAGAAATAAGTAACTATTATATAAAATATACCAAACTTTATTATTCATGTTTTGAATATTGTTATAATGATTTCTACATGGAACCAATTGTATGTTATTGTTATAGACTTACGGGTATATGTAGAGTAACTAGTTCTTAATATGGATTTAAGCTCACTGTAGAGATAAACAACATTAGCCGCACCTTGTTATTGTCGAATTAATTCATTATTACTAAATGTAATGTAAAATATTGTCTAATGTAAAAGTGTGTATCTAAAAAAATGTCTAAACTTTTACACTTTTATTTATTTATTTATTTATTTACTTACTGTCGTAATAGGCCATTACGCTGTTCTCGTTTACGAGAGTCGATACCAGCGGTAAACATGCTGCAGGATATTTACTTTTGCCTCTAACTCGACGTCTATTATCCACAGATACAGTTTATCTACTCTGTGTTGACTTTTCTTTGATTCGTGTTTATTTTAAATAAATTTTGAATAAGCTTCATAAAGGTGACTACAAAATTGAAGATAAATTATTATTAAGATTATTACAGCGATATTTCGTACATATATTATAAACGTCATACATAACTAAAAATACACAAACTATTATTAAATTAGGTATTAGTGATATATTATTATATTTGGATGTTACTACGCTATGAATATGTATTTACCTTTGATAAATCAAGTTTACTTAGTACATAAAATGAAACTAATATAAGAGACATATATATGTGTATATATATTAGAAATTAGAAATTTTGGGGGAGCAAAATCCATTGAAATCGATCTAGATAAGTAATTTTATAAAAAATGTCGTTTTGTCCTTGTTTTCGGGCGCAAATTTTTGAAATTTACGTTGAATACAATCACAATTTTTCACTGTCAATCATATGTTTATCGTCAATTTTTTAAATGAAACTTTTTTGTTCTTATTTTATGTCAATTTAATTTTGGTTAGTCAAAATAAATGTATACTTATTTGGTCTATTATATTAATAAGTCGATGGTTTTATTTTCTTTTAAGTTATATTTTCGTTAGTTTTTTTAAGACAGTGCTAAAGTTTACTGAGAAGAGTTTACACACAAAAACCATTGCATTCAGTCCCACTCAAGCCCGGCGCAAGCAGTCAAAGGCCGTCATTTACCCTAGCTTTACCAGACACTTACAAACCCATATAAGCGCATATCTGAAACGTCCCTTAGAAACTGCTTTTAAGAGGCCGAGTGGAGAGCGCTGTTGCGATCGGCTTCACTGCTCACCCTGGCGACAGTAAAAAATATGAGCATCCCCCTCACACCCCCTGCGCCATCTTGAAAAACTTTGTCACTTGTAGCCGCAAATCGATCTGTGTCTACGGCGTAGCGGGCGTAGGCGGTTAAGGGTGTTTTATGATCTAGGTGACATCATAATGCGGTTCTCTATCAATTATACCAGAAATATGAAATTATATATATATTAATTTGCATTTTAAACTTCCAATTATATCGTATATTAGATTAAGATATTAAGATAAAGATACAAAAAGTTTATGCAAACAATTTATTAACATTGAGGATATATATTAAGAGAAATGAAATGAGCAAAAATAATTTTGAGAATGTTGACATAAGGATGTGCTTTGATGTCAGAAGGAGTAAAAAATGACAATACCTGCTACCATAATACTGTGTATAAGTAAGTTTATGTGTACTAGTGCGAGTTCTTTAACGTACTCTAGCATGGTTAGCGTAAAGCCGATTTGTATGACGCTGCAACAGCGACATCTAGTGACCATTGTTCTAGCACCATACAAATTGCACCAAATTGGCCACTATCAGAGAGAGAACATTTTATACTAAAACCTTAGGCTTAACCTTTAACTTTAGGCTTAACCCGACTAATCTAAATAAATTAAACATAACAAATGTATTACATACGCCGTGTGGTATCCGGCTGAATAGAATAGCACCACCCTCTTTTCTTACCGAGGTGTCGTAAAAGGCGACTAAGGTAAGTCGACCCGCCGTTTGGTATCCGGCTGAGTAGAATAGAGCAACCTCATTTCTTACCGAGGTGTCGTAAAAGGCGACTAAGGTAAGTTGACCCCACCGTGTGGTATCCGGTTTAGTAGAATAGACCACCCTCATTCTTACCGAGGTGTCGTAAAATACGACAGAGGTAAGTTGACGTCAGGCAGGCGGCCGGTCGTAAAAACGCAGCCAAATCATGTAACAGCGTGTTTATAACATGTTGTGCCGACCCCAATTAGAGTGGGATAAGGGCAGGAGGATGATGATGAAATGTATTACATATAATTTGTATACATTTAATTTGTATGAAACCTGTATTTCGGAGAGATTTCTTTAACAAACATTTTAAGCATCCCTTTAAGGTATAAAGACACTAGGCTTAGTGATATATTTTTATTGTATACATAATAGCGAGTAACGAATTTCTTAGGTTAATATGCGTAAAGCGTTCAAAACATTAAAAATATATGAGATTTAATTTTAAATATATAAATCTTGGTAAATAAATACATTGATTTTAAAAATAATACTATATACTTTACGTTACGTTACTTAGGGTTGGAAGAGTTATATATTCACAAACAAAAGTTCAACTATGTACAAAATATTATTATTGTCCGTTCTTTGTTAGGGCCCCTCAGATCTTGACTTTTATTGTCATTTAAATGATAATCACTAAAAGGATTTGGATAGAATTATTCACATGACTACCTTGACAAAACAGATACGCCCTGTGGCTACACCATTTATTGTGAATTGTGTATATAAAAATAGACTCTATTTAAAGACTGTTAAAGTTGGTTATGGTTTGCATTATTATGTAAAAAAAAGTTAAATAGGACACCTATGGATCACAGTAGGTGTTCTTACAATTAGTGCACGTAATATCTGTGTTGTTTGCTCATTCATAGTATAGGAATGAAAAATCTTGTCCTTGCTTTCCAATCGAATGAACGCATTTAAGGTATATGTAAGAGAACGGAATAAATGTGATTTAAGGATTTGTCATTAAAATGTCATTAAAATTTACCACGATTATTATTAATAGCCGTGTGGTATCCGGCTGAGAAGAATAGACAAGCTTCATTTCTTACCGACCTGTCGTAAAAGGCGACTAAGGTAAGTCGACCCGCCGAGTGGTATCCGGCTGAGTAGGTGACCATAGAATAGACCGCCCTCATTCCTTACCGAGGTGTCGTAAAAGGTGACTAAGATAAGTTGACTCACCGTGTGGTATCCGGTTAAGTAGAATAGACCACCCTCTTCCATACCGAGGTGTCGTAAAATACGACTAAGGTGAGTTGATGTCAGGCAGGCGGCCGGTCGTAAAATACGTAGCCAAATCATGTGACAACATGTTTATAACATGTTGTGCCGACCCCACTTAGAGCGGGATAAGGGCAGGAGAATGATGATGATGATGATGATGATTATTATTATATTAAAGTAACAAGCTGTTACTACACACTGTTGGACAAAGGCCTTCTTCAAAGAAAAACATCGTGAGGAAACCAGCATATCTCTAGAGAATTCTGGAGATATGTGTAACGTACCAATCCGCATTGGAACAGCGTGGTAGGTATTAGCTCCAATCTTTCTCTACAAAAATGGATAGAAGAGGCCTATTCCTAGCGGTGGGAGAGTAATAGGCCGCTATATATAATAATAATAATAATAATAATACTTTATTTTCCTCACCATAAGCTTAGGTACTATACAATATGTAAAAGTTTAAACAAAAAAATTTTTTTATACATAAAAAGTACACTACATACATTAACTAGTTTAAATAATACATTTTTTTGTTAATTATTAATTAAATTACATTATTGGCTTATTCGATGTATCTGGCGGCCACCACACTAGGAACACCTGTATCGTGGTGGCCAACTCAGGATTACCTATAATGCATTAGCGGACTAAGTTAGGATTAATTAGATTTTAGTTGCTAGTTGATATATATATATATATATATATATATATATATATATATATATATATATATATATATATATATATATATACCCACTACATTAAAAAAAACCCAATTCGAATATGATATATTTATCTTTTTTTATATGATCGAATAAAGAACAATTTTTGACAGGTATAAAAGGATCTTGCGATGTATTTTTTATACCTTGACACACATTTAATTTTTTCGTGCGTGTAATAAATCCCTGATTAATTTAAAAGAGATATCGAAAAATTACCTATTCAATGCAACAATTGACGTTGATTAGACCCATCTCGGATTCACACATTAAAAAAAGACAACCCTTCGCATCTGAGGTCAAGAAAAGGAAAAATCATCAGCAACCCCTTAACCGTGTCCTTAAAGACAGGTAGAAGAGTTTTTTAGTGATAACCCCTTTGTTGAATTATCAGAAGGTTTCAAAAGTTAAAAATTAGGATCTCATAGAAATAAACTTTGACATTCCAATTGTCATAACCAACCGTGCGAAATTCATTACAAAAGCAGTGTGAGCTTCATATATTAAAAAACAGCAAAATGGCAATTTTTACTTAGAAACGTAATAAAAAAATAACGAAAGGGTAAAATATGTGACGTGACCCTTTGTAACAGATCATGCGTTGATTTTTAGGTTAACGGTTTATTTCGTATAACTGATATATTTATGATAATTGAGGAATGTATTATTTTAAGTGAAATAAATATACTAATAAAACATGCATGTGTTATAGAATGCATTTTTAGCCGTGTGGTATCCGGCTTAGTAAAATAGACCACCCTCATTTCTTACCGAGTTGTTGTAAAAGGTGACCTAGGTAAGTTGACCCGCCGTATAGTATACGGTTGAGTAGAATAGACTACTCTCTTTCTTACCGAAGTGTCTTAAAATACGACTAAGGTAAGTTGATGTCAGGGCAAGCGACCTGTGATAAAATACGTAGCCAAACCATTTACCAACCCGCCTTTGAAGTCTATTCTACTCAGCCGTATACATCATGGCATTTGCACATACATAATGACCAATAGAAAACGTAAAATAGAATAAAAAATAGAGTTCGCTAAGTCAGCTAATATTTTTTACATAATGTGAAAACCACTATCCGAGCAAAAAAACACTATAAGAGCACCTTTCCGAACCAGACGTAGCTTCATTGTAATTTGTCGATTCGCAAGTGCTTGTAAAAGACAATTTGAATAAAGAATTATTTGAATTTGAATTTTAATTTATAAAACCCACGATCTCTTGTTCGGAAATTAACATTTGTGCCACTATACCAGACGCCGCTACAGGAATTTTGTTTACTCATATAATAAACCTCACAATAAAATTCTCAAGCTCTGGCACTAAATAACTCAATTTAGCAAATGAACTGTTTTCGAATGATTTTTATCAGGACATCCTTTGTCCTAGCCCAGAGGGTAGGAACAATTGATGTGAAAGTGGATTCGATTCCCGGCCTCGACTTAGCACAAATGTCTGCCTTTATATTTTTCAAGGACTTTATCAAGTTTAGTATTGTTTGGAGTTGTTAATGGTGTTCTGCATAATATTTTCGTCTATATAAAATTTTTAAATTAAAATGTTAATGAGCATATTATACACGAATTAAATATTGTCCTTTTTGATTAGTTGAAAAATTAGATTTAATTTAAATATTTGTTTTTAAAAGATTGAGTTTCTTGTTTGTTTGTTTGTAATTTGTTTATTGCCTTAATTAATAATATCTGGATGACCGAGCTTCGCTCGGTAATTTTTTACCAAAAAAAAAAACTTTAAAACAAACAATTATTGAGTTGGGGATTGATGCTTGGCATTCATATTTCTCAAGTCTGCCCGTCACCCGAATAAGCTACGTCGACTTGACAGTTAATGGCGAAAATTCAATTCAATATAAATGTTAGTGTTTTTTAATGCCCAAAAATAGGGATAAAACAATATTTTTTACATAAAACCTAGCTAGATCAATTTTTCTCCCCCAAAACCTCCTACATGCTGAATTTCAGGAAAATCGTTGGAACCGTTTCCGAGATTCGGAAAATATATATATATACAAGATTAACTCATTTAAATATAAAGATTAAAATGATAAAAAACAACATAATGTGCAATGGTGGGTTTATTCCAGTATCGGAATCTCTTCCAGCGAACCGATTTAAATTAAGAAGTAAGTATTAAGTTCCAGTATTTCTTGCTGGTTCTTTTCGGCACTTTTCCGAACTAGTTACCACTAGTACTAGCATAATTGCCGATAGACTACTCAAAATGGCTGGTAAAATGCCAAGTTGAATAAAAAAATAATTTGAATTTAAAAATGATATACGAATTCTATAAATAAAATGCTATAACTATACTAATATATAAAGCTAATGAGTTTGTTTGTTTGATTGTTTGAACGCGCTAATCTCAGAAACTACTGGACCAGTTTGAAAAATTATTTCAATGTAAGATAGTCCATTTATTGCGGAAAGCTATAGGCTATATAACATCATGTTTAGTTGAATAGGAGAGGAGCAGCAATAAAAATAGGACGAAAACGGCAAAATTTAAAGCTTTCGTTGCGTGCGCTGAGTAAACGGCAATAGTAATTAAAAAAATCATCAAATATTGAAATAAAAGTCCGTGATAACATATGTCTAGCTTTTAAGGTTAACCCACTTTAACCATTTTTACCGTTATCGAAAGACTATATTACGGTTTAAAACTATCCACGCGGGCGAAGCCGCTGGCGATATAAATAAATTCCTTATTCCTCGACACACTCTAGGTGCCTTTTTTTAAATTTGCTATATACTTATTAAAAAAATATACACTACACGTGTCCACAGACAACCAACTTATTTTGCTTAAATACCCCTACATATTATAACCCTCTATAACTACTTTTATAGAATTTCAGCTTTACTTTTCGAGATATTTGTAAAAACAAATAATAATTAATACAAAAAGATAGTATTTAAATTTGAATATTTAACATAATGTTATGTTATTTGATGTTAATTCAAAAATTAATGAATTACATCTTCAAAATTTATTTATTTTTCATTTTTCCTAATAATCGTGTACAAAAATTAAATAAAGAGAACATGCTGTATTCTTAGACACAGGGCCAAGATGTAGAGCAGTAATTTAACTACACCTTTGTTTATCGGCGATTTTCTTTGCGAGACACTCGACTTTCAATAATGTTACTGTAATTATAAACAGAGTAAAATCGACCTTGTTTCATTGTGGTATGGTTTTAATTTGGGCGCAGGAAATATATCTCAAGGTAGGGGTAGCAAAGAATAGATATGGGGCCCGATTCCATGGATGGAATTCTTTTGATTGTAAGAATCGTAACGGACCCTAACGTATATTTGGACAGCAACCTGAGAGGTTTGAAGTGGGCCCGTAGTTTATAATTACGATAATTTGACGGCAGATGACGAAAACTATAATGTTACTGGAGTGGCGTGAATGAATTAAAAAAAACCTAGTTAAATGTGATTCGATCTTTTTTATTTTCATATATTTACTTTAAGCTTCTAAGATACACCTTAGTCGGTGGTGGAGGTTTGTGCATGTGTTTTTACGAATCCTGAATGTATCAGGTATGAAAGCGGATTGTCCACTCTACATTTAGCATAATATATATTTTCTATTTTATTATACTTCATCGCAAATTATAGCAGAATAATTTTATCATTACTTTTGCATTATGGATCTCCACAAATTAGTGCCTAATTCTATAAATTGCCTATATATCATATTTAAAAAAAGTATCACGCCAAATTTTAAATAAATCATTTTTAATTATTTTCACTAGCTTTATTAAGCAATAACATTTTATGTCTATACATCGACAGCAAGATCAGGTTTTATAAGTACAATCGTCATACAAACAAACGTATACGTATCGGACCGATTTTATTAAAAACGTGATGAGTCTCGCATGATATATGGACACGGTTTTTGCATATGAACTGTAGTGCGGCACAGAAATCGTGGATGCCTTTTTTTACGTATTAATGATTGTATTAAGAATCATAACTCCGGTAGATTTGTAACTCTGGTAGATCTATCGCGAGTCCTACTGATTATTATATAATGGTACGGCTCACATTGCGATAAAATCGAATATACTCGTACGTTTGTATAAGGTTCGACATTTTATTGCAAAAAAAAGGTAACTCGATTTTATCGCGATGTGACCCGATGCTTTTTTTCTTTTTTTTTTTTATGTCAGGAAAACCCATTATGGGTCATCACCGCCCGACGGGGACGAGCGGCGGGTATGTCGGACTCGCACAAACTAAAAACCTGACAGTGCTCCACGCTGCTGGTGGCGGGGACAGGGTACCTATGTAAACATTGCCCCCCATCCCCGGCAGCAGCAACTCTAAACCCCAGAGTGCGCCACCTCTTGGTCGGGGCCTCTCTAATAGTGGCCCCTTCCTCCGCTAATCGATGCATCGGGAGCACCAGATGCATCGACCGCCTCGGGGACCTAACTCCAGCGAGCGTCCGATAAAACCCCGTTCGGATCGCTCAAGTGACCCGATGCTTATTCAATGATTAGTAACTAATAAAGGGAAAAACAGTGATCCTATACTGGATCGATCGTTAAATTAGTTTTTTTGTTCCTAAAGCCCCTAAGGCTAACATCTATTACAAAAAGATATGCAAATAGAGTAAGAATTAGTGTATAGTTTTATGGTTTTGATTGTATATTTGTATTAATGTATGTATTTCAAAAATATATATGAGTATATACTCACCAGTTGTCTGTCTACCATAACACAAGTATTAAGTTACTTACTTTGGGTACGGACGACCGTGTGTGTAAGTGTCCCATATATTTAATTATTAATTTGACCATTTTCATGAACTACCATGAACTAAATAATCAGAAGGCGGTAACATCAGACCAACCTCACCAGCGCGATGGCTTTCCTTAGAAGCATGACATCCCCCATAGTTTTCGTTCAAGCTTCGCGATGTTGGATACGTGTTAACAATAATCAAATATTTTACACTTATTCGTACAAGATGACCGAAATATTATTGACTGACTAAACTTTAGTTGTAGATGTGATACTGTGTGTACTGTAATCATTAACCTACAATGTAAACTTGAAGATAATTCTGGAAATCTGAGTGGAACTTTGACACCGAGACATTTATATTAAGTAGCGGGCAGACGATGCTTTGGCGCTCGCCCAGAATTTCAGTGTGAAGCTGTAAGAACTAATAGGACTAACAGGATATTGTTTAACAAACTTTAACGCCATATTTTTTGAGTCGTATTACTTTTGTTCACTGATACAGTTTCACAATGAAGGGAGCGACAGAAAAATAGCATTTTAAAATAAGCAATTTTTCACGGATGACGCGCCGCGCCGTCATGAATCCAAGTAGAATTTAAATTTGATTTACTGCCACAAATGTGCAGGCAATATCTGTTTTACTTATTGCCTTATGAATTCAGATGTTAAATATATCTGAATTTAATTTATAAAGTTGTTGTTTCAATTTTTATCGTGTAAAATATTTGATAACCTCATTACAACTTAATTACGTTTTGGCAACTTTTGTCGGAGACGCACTTTGAAGCACAATCGATGTGTCATCGACATTGACTGGTCTTTAATTACATTATTGATATCGATTTAAAAACCCACAGCAGCCTTTGGAAAAAAATTATAGATTGTTTATCTATACTTATTAAATAACCATCCTATTATAATAACAATAATTCTATTATAGTTATAAGAATAAAGTTCATTAAATTTTGTTTTAATATTTTTCATTTTTTTTCTTATTTTTTGTAGTACTTTGTTTATTATTATTATATTTATTATTTTTTACCTTTCAGTTTTAGTTCATAAATATTTTAAAATTTTACTTTTTTACTTTTACTGTGTACCGTAACCAATGTTTATTTTTACTAATGTTGAATGTTGTATATGTAATAGTATTTTAAATAGATTAAGGCTGTATGAATTACCTGTAACAAACAAAAATGTATGTTAATAATACTGTTGGCATATCTTACTAAATAAATAAATAAATAATATTAAAACAAAGTCTCCAAAAGCTCTGTCTGTATGTGATCGATTTTCTTAACTTAAATCTACTGAACAGATTTTAGTACGGTTTTTACCAAAAGGTAGCGCTATTCTTTCGGAAGGTTTAAGCTTATCACGGTTTAATGTAAATTGCGTTGAAAAGGTCACGTAGTTTTAAAAAATATGCGCCTACTGGAAGCTACACATAAGTTACACATATCCCAGTAGTTCTCCAGAGATATGCAGGTTTCCTCACGATGTTTTCCTCCGCCGAATAGCGTCTGATTTATATTTAATCGATCAAAGCAAATACCAATCAATTTAAATATTTTTTGATATCTAAAAAATATATTAAATTTTATACAATAACAGATAAACAAAGACAAAAATATATTAAATTCTATACGATCCCCATAACAGTTTGTTTAAAAATAGTGTAATAGATTTTTCTTTTATCTCCTCTCCATCGGTCTATACTAAAACTTTACCATACGTACTTTCAAATTGTTGAGTAGATTTTTATCTAAGAATAGCTATTAATAAGCTTCAACTTCACCCCCCTTTCTCTTATAAGCTCGGCAACGCGAAAGCGCTTATACAACTTGAAATTGAAAATAGCACCACAAAGAGTAACTTATTGAAAAGTGTCGGGGATAACCGGGAGAAAGAAAATTAGTATGTGACGCGTCAAAACTTCACAAGCAGGCCATCAAAGTGACATTTTAGAGGGATGCCGCCCCCGCATTACACCTCTCTTATTTATCACATTGTCGCCAAAATTAATGGCAAACCCTCGTCAAATAATTTTTATTTTATAAATGAAGCTGGTTCCTGGCAGTTTAATCATATCTTTGTAATTTAGAAACACGGGCTAGCGTCGCGTCGCGCTCTCTACTGTCATTTACGTAACTCAGTCTTGGCTACTGAATACGCCTTCTCTATTTTTCGAAATAATGACGTCATCGTTATTTTGATAGTAGGGCTTGACGGTTAAAAGACGAGTTAATTTTTTCAAGTCGAACTTTTCTTGGCGTTGAATCCTCTCTACGTGAATACATACCAATATTGTAAATGTGAAAGTCTGTGTGCTGCGTTTTCAAGGCCTATTTTTGAATTACCAAACAGAAGGGGAGCAATATAGATTTAAACATTTTGCATGCTTATTTATCGGACTAAGTTAAACCTACATAACAGTAATGGCTTGTTACTATCGCATTGTTGCGGCCTCCTATCTCCGTTTTTGGGGAGAAGCGTTGAAGCTACCACGTTGAAGTACCTATCATTATGATGCCATACCATGCCCTTACAAATATCCCCAGAAATCTCTAAAGCTATGGTGGCGATGTTTTCGTTCACCGGAAAGCGTATGTTAGATTACAAATATCAATTAGACACAAAAGTTTTAAAATAAGAACTCACTTTTATTTGACTGACCCGTTAGCGCAGTTGTGAGTAATCCTGCCTTCAGCTATACAGGTCACAAGTTCGATCCAGTTGAGAGCTAAAATTTACAGAAATAATTTGTTGATTCTTCGAGTCTTGGTGTATACATGTATTTCAGTAAAAATCTAAAAGAAATATATGTATATGTTTATCAGCTATCTGTCACTCATAAGACAAGTATTAAATTAGTTACTTTGGGAACGGATGTGTGTGTAATTGTCCTATAAGTTTATTTAATTAAACATATCATTTTAAGCTAATATTTTGTCTTATAGCGATCGATCGCTAGTGACTTTAAACGATGAACCTAATAAAATTTTATTTTCGTATTCAATAGTTAAGTTGTAATAAAATTGAAGTTAAAATTGATAACAATAGCCGGTTGAATTTAATTAACGGGAGTTCACTAGTTAGTATCTCGTGTCAGAGGTCACCCACAAGGAAGTAGTTTAGTGCTATTTATTATGGAACGACGTAAAAACACATCGTTAACTGTTGGTTCCTAATTATCAATTTTATCTCTTATGCTATAACAACCAGTTTTAATTACGGGAAACATGTCCTATCAGTTCGAGTTTAAAGGAAATAAGCTATATATTAAAACAGTTATAAAACACAGGCTTCAAAGAAACTTCTCTGTTGCTAGTATAGTATTAATTTCTGGACATAAGTAAATAGTAATAAGTAATGGCCTATTAGTATCACACTGATGGGAATAGGCCGCCTCTCTCCCTTTTTTGAGAAGGATTAGAACTAAGACAGTTTCAATGCGGATTGGTAGGTTACACATATCTCTAGAATTCTCTAGAGATATGCAGGTTTCCCCTGCCATACATCCCGCTCAATCTACTAGTATAACCTTACCTTGTCTACTGTAGCCCTAGCTAGATTAGTTTTTTTTTATAAATATATGGGACAATTACACACACGGTCGTCCGTCCCCAAAGTAAAGTAAACTTAATACTTAAGTATATATATAAACATGCTAAAAGCACCAACAAATTTTTGTTACAAAATTTTGATCCTCGGTGGGAACCCACGACCCGCGGAGCTGAAGGCAGGGTCACTACCAACTGCGCCAACGGGCCAGTCAGTTACTTGTAGAGCGTCTGCGCTCTACTCATGTCCTTCATCCAAGCATCCCTACGAAAAAGCTTAAAAGAAGTTGAGGATAATATTATTTACTAAGTTGACTGTTTAAAAAAACCCAAAAAAATATGCATATCGCCGGTTTATGCATGCAAATATCACATGATACCGAAATTTATTTAACAGTTTTTTAAACCTAATATATCCGTTAATGTATCCGGTTGAGTAGAATTGACCACCTTCATTTCTTACCGAGGTGTCGTTAAAGGCGACTAAGGTAAGTTGACGTCAGGCACGCGGCCGGTCGTAAAATATGTAGCCAAATCATATGTCAACATTATAACATGTTATGCCGACCCCACTTAGAGTAGAATAAGGGCAGGAAGATGATGATACGTGCATGTTTAACTTAATAGGTACGAATAGCCATTGAAAAATAAACTTTAAAACTAATATTTATAACACATTGTTTAACAGAAATGGTGCGAATTCCACACCTTCATAAAAAACCTGTGTGGTTTTCGGAAGGTGCGTTAATGTGTTTATTTTAATATATCATAGAAATTGTATTAAAAAAATGTCTCAAATGTTGAAATGGTTTTGGTTATACGAAATAATTTTCCTCATCGTCTACTTTAATTTTCCCGAAATTTACAAAGTATAACTTTGCTCCCTTGACAGAATGATTATAATATAAAAATTTTATAGCACTCAATCTGTTTCCATTTTGAATTGACTTACAAGTTTGTAAATAGAGTTGAAATTTGCATAGCACGTGTTTGCGTTAGGAAGATGGCAAATTTATAATTGAAGATCGTAAATTAACATGACACCGACAGTTGTGGCTCGAAGTCGAGATGCGACGTAAGGGCGAGCGTGCCAATATTTTATCGAGGAGGTAATTATTTGATCAAACTGGGGTAACAGATTAAATTTCGACCCCTTGTTTCTGTTGAACTCAATATATGATTGATTGACAATATTTTGTGTTTAAATGTGAAGGCTGTTTTACGATCTAACTTCAATTGGCACTAAATCTTTAATATTTAAATGGGTTAATCTTGTACGTATATATACATTTTCGGAATCTCGGAAACAACTCCAACGATTTTTCTGAAATTCAGCATACAGCAGAATAATCAATCAATCAGAATAATAAAGGGGTAATCGATCTAGCCATATTTTATAAAAAAAATAGTTTGATCCCTTTTTTACATTGAATATATAAAACAATATTTTAGCCGAAAATTGTCCAGTCAGCGTAGCTTATTTGGGGAACGGCTGGTCTCTAGAAATGAAAATACCTAGGATCGAGCCCCACCTACCCAATTATTTTTTCTTTTTTTTAAAGTTTTTTTTTTATAAAAATTACCGAGCAAGGCTTGGTCAACCAGGTACTATACTTTATCTAAGAACGCTTTGAAACCCCAGCGGTGAGATTATGGGTCATGGGTACAAATCCCAACCAAGCAATGAGTTTTTATGTTAAAACTTAGGTGTCTAATTGCAATTTATTACACATTTTGCGGTAAAGGAAACATTATGAGGAAAACTACATATCTCTAGAGGATTGAGTCCTACCAATCCGCATTGGAGCAGCGTGATGGATCTTAGTTCCAAACCTTCTTTCCAAAGTTTTTTATTTGTAGCAACTATAACTCTATCGTAGCGTTGGTTAATGTTTTGGTAAGAGTTTATTTATTTCTTTTATTAATTTCTTTTTATACATATATTAAGAAAAAAGAAAGAAAAGTAAAAAAGCACATGTATAAAGGCGGACTTATCGCTAAAAGGGATCCCTTCCAGTCATCCTTTGAGTTTAAGTTTAAGTTCTATGTTACAAGAGATATATAAAGTATATCCATACTAGATCGTTATTCAAACTTACTAATATTATATGTTCGCGCTTACTGCGTGCCTTCAATAGCTGCAGTTGGTGAGCATAGGTAGGATAGGCAGACAGCTGGCAATTTCTCCACCCCGAATAATCAAGGAGTACTGACCTTTAACTTGGAGGCTTCTTCTTGAGTACTGGCGACCACTCCTGCCGGAGTATAACCACAAAAAACTTAATCCACCTATATTCGTGGAATCACAAATTAAATTGTTCCGTAATATAGTTCACACACACAAACACCGAATTATCCGTTATATATCGTATATATTAATACGATAATCCACCGAACACCGATATTTATTGTAATTCGCTCAGAGACCCGTGCACCGTGTTGCGCGGCTGACCAATCTTCTTTTTTTTATGTGTGACATTAATTTGTCATCTACCCACACCTCAGGTGCAGCAAGCCCCGATTACACTCGGTGGAAAATATTGCCCGAACATTATAAATGACTGTCTGACTCTGTCTGTCTGTTACTCTTTCAAGGCTGCACGGTTTGCCGCTTGCTACTTTAGCTTTGCGATCCATTGAGCTATATAGGTTTGTTCTTCTTGAAATTTCACTCTCTCCAAAATAACTCTAATAAGAGCCAAGCAACAATACTCATACTCACATTTGACTCTCACAAATTTTCTTTGTTAAATACACACAGTAGTTCTTTTACATTATATCGGACGAAATACAAAGCGGATACAACCAGTTTTGGATCAATTGCGCGTCACCTCAAAAGCCTCCCGCTGTCCGGTTTAATTCGCGCCTTGACAGAAACCCTTTGACGCGTTCGCGGCTGACAGATCGCAGTCGGGCGCCTCACGTTCTGTTGACGTCTCTATTATCATAAAAAACGCAGAACTCGGAATTAGATTCGTAGATAATGACGAAATATATATACACACACACATACATTATTATTGTTGGTCCGATATTTTACGCAAATGAATATGTAAGTCACTTGAAGATATGTCAGACATTCAATATCTGATACTTAAAATGCATTGCTAGATTGAGCAAATTCCGTGCGCATTTTTTTTATATATCTTTACCTACTTATCCTTCTGTCTGTCATCTAGACCAATATTGATGAAATTTGGCACAAATCAAAGCTTTATTTAGCGGGGTATCATATTGACAAAAAAAATCCCGCTATTCTAACAAACAAATAAACTTACAGTTATCAATGGTCTCAAATAACAAAATAAAATTTTATTTCTGCGTCTGTAGTTCATTTTAATAGCTTGGGTTCTTTTTATAGCGAATTGCATATGTTTTATACTTAAAAATAAATAAATATATGGGACACGGTCGTCCGTCCCCACAGTAAGTAACTTAATACTTGTGTTATGGTAGACAGACATGTTATGGTAGATATGTTATGACTTGTGTTATGGTAGATATATATGTTCGTCAAGAGAAGCTTAGCGGCGATACTATCCCGTTTCATTAATCAATATGGCAAACGGGCGCTAAAATTTTAATCAATTGAACATAAAAACCGACAAAAGGATTCACCTATAACCTGGAAATGAGATATACATATCAATAAAAGGCGGAGTGACTCGTATTCGTGAACTATGTATATTAATTAGCACGAAACGATTACTCAATGTTCCCGTTCTGTGAAGTTGTTAGGAAGCGAGGGCGGGGTCGGGCGGACGGTAACTATCAGTTCTGGGAGTCGGGCGGAAGGTCATCTTACAGTGTTGATAGATAGCTGTATCTGCGATAGATAACCATGTTACTGTCGGGCTATGGATAGTTTAAATTTTGTTACTTCGGTAAATTTAAACAAAAACCGCCGTGTGGTAATCTATTTATAGAAGTTATGATAAAATTATCCAAGTTTGTTAACGCCGTGTAACGGCTAACCGGCTGAGTACAATAGACTATTCACAATGAATTCAAAAAAGGAAGTTTAAGAAATTAAATAATTAATGAGGAGGGTTTAAACATATAATTGATTAGGTTTTCGTTTATGTTTACCATCATTCTCCTTCCCTTATACCACCGGCACAACATGTTTTAAGCATATTACATGTTTTGTACAAGTTATTTTATGACCGGCCGCCTGCCTGATATCAACTTGTTTTAGTCGCCTTTTACGACATCTCGGTAAGAAATGAGGGTGATCTATTCTACTCAACAGGAAACTATACGGCACATAAGCGGATTATAGCAAAACTTTCATCATAACTTCTATAAATAGGTTAAATATGTCCTAAATTAATGTTAGCTTTTCCAAATTCTCTCACACCTCACTTCTAACGCTACTAAGAGTATCAAATTGCGCAAAAAAACTCAATCATTGTCATACAAATGTATCTGTTGTTAGAGCCCCTAATTGCTGGGCTGGTGTGTAATTTGCGAAGGTCCATTGTGCGAGGCAAACAGACTTCGCTCACTAGGGGCAATGATTTCAAACGGCTGCGATGTTGTTATGGCAAAATATTCTGATTAATTTAGAAATAATCCACATTCTCAGTCTATATAGGTGAGCTTTTACCCGTAACCTCGTTGCGGGGATTGTTGTCGCGTGATAGTTTGATAATAGATGGCGCTTTTCAATGTCATCCTATTCATGTAGAATTAACAGGATTTCTATATTCTTTATATTACCTAGGTGTATAAGGAATATTTATGCCAAATGTCATCAATTAAAGTAGTAGCCGCCTGTTACTATCCCACTCCTGGGCAAAGGGCTCTTATCTCCGTTTTTGATGTCCGTTATGTGTCTTATTGATAAATTTATCACACGCTTTTCGGTGAAGGAAAACATCGTGAGGAAACCTAAATATCTCCAGAGAATTCTGGAGATATGTGTAACCTACCAATCCGCATTGGAGCAGCCTAGTAGGTTTTAGCTCCAATCCTTCCCTCTCTCTAAAAACGGAGAGAAGAGGCCTATTCTCAGCAGTGGTAGTAATAGGTCGCTACAATCGTTTCGCCCCACAACTGAAGCATCATCAGGAGATAGACTCCACGACCAAAATCGCAAAGCATTTTCGATTTTGCGATAGCAAAATAATTTTATTTTTATTATTACTTACTTTTTACTTTTTTGACGTTTATAATTTGAAGAAAGATAAATTAAAGGCGAGACAACTTCCTTGTTTGACTTAGCGGAGCTAGCTTATTATTGAAATTGATATTGTTTGTGAAATATTCTATGCATTTTACGTATGGATATACATTTTGATGTATTAATACGTCCCTCATAATAAATACCATCTTAACACCACCTAACCTACAAATACATTAGAGGGATTTCCTTTAATGACTACTTAAACAGAAGTGAGGATAACACTGTAAGTGGCTTTAACTCTGAAAAGCCGGCCAAGTTAGAAGCGAATCGGCTAAAGTGGAGTTTGGAAGAAGTTTATAAATTTAAACGACATTTTTATCGATGAATTGTAAGTTTATCGTATAAAAAGAAACAAAATCGGTATATTTCATACGTTTTAACAATCCAACTATAATATTATAAATATATTATATAATAAAAATAAAATATTATATATAATAAATAATAATTAATATATTTCTCAAGACCGCCAGTTTCCCGAATAAGCTACGCTGACTTGACAGTTTACGGCAAAAATAGCGTTTCATATTTAATATACATTTTTTTTAATGGCCAGAAACAGGGATAAAACGATTTAAAAAAAAGAAGGTAGATCGATTTTTCTTCCCCAAAGCTGCATGATGAATTTCAGGAAAATCGTTGGAGGTTTTCATAGAGGTATGAAGAAAAAAAAATGCATACACATACAAGATTAACTCATTTAAATATTAAAGATATTGCTTCGGTGGATTATTCGTATAAACGAAACAGACAGACTCACATAAAGAGCGACACACTTTCATTTACAATATTAGTATTGATAGACATCACTTATTGACTCATTGTTAAACCGTGTAAAACGCTCGCGTTCTTAAATTAAGTCAATCATTAAAGCAGTAGTGGGGTAGATTGATTGATGAGCCGCTCTTGTTCTGATAGCCGGCTCAATTACACCACGATTACTTAATTTGACATCATACTTCTGGAGTTGTGAAGCTATCACTTACGGGTAACACACAAGAGAGTTTTTGGTAACTTGTTTCCGATCTGTGTTATTGAATGTTGGGCAAAAAGAGTCATTGTTGTTTGTAAGAATTACTACATGCAGAAAATATTATTAAATGTAACTGATTTATACTGGATATATGTATATATTATATTTATATTTATACAAATATTTATTTATACTGGATTATATGTGACTGGGTTTATAGTCTAACCACTCTAAAAAAGATGGTTTCACAAATATAGATTCGCTGGTCTTTAGTAAGAATGCAATGATCTAACTGTTCGGCTCTTACGAGTAAATGCCAGTATAGGCGTCAATTGAGGGAGGTCTTTATAAAGTTAAGCATTACTATAAAATACTACTGTAAAAACCCTTGATGACTAAATATGGTAGAAAAGTGTGACCCGTACTTATGATTCGAGGGTAAGAACCCCGCGCAGACGCCTGTAAGTTTTCAGTAAAAATGTATACATTTAATTATTATTTACAAGTTATGATCTTCTTTCAGCAATTATCTTCGCTAAAGAAAATAGGTAAGTAA
This sequence comes from Morpho achilles, assembly GCA_947086495.1. Lineage (NCBI taxonomy): Eukaryota > Metazoa > Arthropoda > Insecta > Lepidoptera > Nymphalidae > Morpho > Morpho achilles. The sequence continues at coordinate 6,703,098 of CAMTZB010000016.1, forward strand.
AAGTTTAGTTTTTTTGGTATTTTATTTTAATAATATTTTCAACTGGAAATTCCATTGTGAGGTGTCTATAGTCGTTACTTGGTAATGCTATTTTATTGCCGCTATAAATTCGATAGATCGCCCCAGGAGGTTCGCAAGTGGCTATGCGGCGATCGCGCCTTTCGATTTAGGACGCGGCCCAAAATTGAAATGGCCGCCCCTTTATCGGGACAATTTAAATTGGACGTTTTAAAAACTATTCTTTAGCCGGTGATAAGGGATCGGGGAGAGTGATTCATTTTGTCTACGGTCATATTCGTTTTGAAGAGCCAAATCCACATTTGCGAAGTTCCAGTATTACTGATCGAGATAACGCTTTATTACTTAGCTTTGCCATTACAGCAGTTTAAAAACAGAAAAAAAAGTTAAAAAGCTGGAAGAGAAAGCCTACTATGCTGTTAAGGATTACTTAGGTGATATGAAAATGTGTGAATATAACTCTCTTCGAATCTGTGCAAGACAGTAATGACTAAATGTAACTAGTATTAAGAATTATATTTTTAATTGAGCAACCGCCGATTTTCTTGCTGGCTCTTTTCGGTAGGAACCAGCTTTTCGAACCAGCAGTAGTTACAAATCAAAAGCACTTGTTCACAAGTTTACTTAAATAAATAATTTTGAATTTAATTTACGATAGCTCCTATAAATTTAAACACCCACGTCATTGCTATATTAAAATAATAAGCTGATTATTGTTTCTCGCCACATAATGGAATTATTAAAGAACACTTATTTTTTTTAATTATTTAAAAGACTTTGCAGAAGTACAAGTCCTTATACTTTTGCAAAGACATAATACATCTTTGCACGAATAAGTATCAAAGAAATTGTTAATCAGAATAGTTTTTTTTTTGTATATAATTTCGTTTTAAGAAATATATAATATGAAAGACGTAAAAGGATTCGATTCCAGTACGTAAAAAAGTAATTAAAACAACAGGTGACTGAAATATGTTTTAAAAAAGATTTTCATTAGTATGACCTTTGCATACAATGATTATGTAAATGTAAATTAGTTCGAGAAACCAGACAACGCTGAGCTAAAGAGAAACCTTATAGTTACTATAGCACTATTAAACATATTACACCTATAGAATTATAGAAATTCGCTATCGAAACAAACTTCAAGGTGGCGTAGCGGGATACCATACAGAATTCACAATGACCGCTACGTGAGACAAGTGTGACCATGGTATAACGAAAAATCAAGCCTTTCCTAAAGTAATTCTAATAAAAAGATCACTCGTAGGCCAATTCCTATAGAGAAGCTACTGTGATTTTTTGCTCAAATATGTATTTAGTATAGATTTGCTTGTAGTTTATTTTTCAACTTAGGGATATTTATTTATTTATTTATTTATTATATTGATATCGATTAGTTCTTCAAACTTTTGACTATTTATGCCCATTACCTTACTTGGACCTCTGTTTTAAGTAATTTTGACTCCTCTAAAGTTCTTTACATATCTGTATTATTATCTTACTATATGACTGGCCCGTTGCGCAGGTGGTATTGATCCTGTTTTCAGCTCCGCGGGTCGCGGTTTCGTTTGCCGCTAAGTGCCAATATTTTCTAAATACTATTAGTTGTTTTTTCGAGTCTGGGTGTATTTTAGTATTTAAAATTATATAAGAAGTATAGTCTGTCACCCATAATACAAATATTCAGTTTCTTACATTGGAGACTGTCGGCTGTGTGTGTAAGTGCCCCATATATTTATTTATACCTAGAGACACTTTGCACATAACAACAAGCATATATTCAATTCGATTTTTTTAAAAGTTGTTTATCCTCATTAGTTGCGAGGATAATATAAAGTAACAACTTTTAAAATTATCACTGTTTGGGTAAACTCGTGTGACAATAAAGTGTAAACCATTTCTGATGCAATATTGTGGAGTTTATAAATAGTTGCCAAGAGGACGAAAATATAGTTTAATCCCTTAAATCAGGACATATATGAGAATTTACCATTGCATTGTCATCCTACACAAGACGTAACTTCTGTGGCGACAATTTTATTTGCGGACTACCCCCCATTTGGCACCTCCCTTTGTTAGGAATTCGTGATAGTCTCCCTCTACGTAGGTGGAATGCTTGAGCAAAAAAGTTTCGCCAAGTTGGCTCGGACGTGGCTATTTATGTTGGCTATTACAGTGTAATTCACGTTTTCAGTTAGTGGTTCGCATGCCAAGTAAATTGGTTCTTTTTCTACAGTCATTTCCGTAGAGATAACAGTAGGTATTTGTAAAGACATAATATGAATATTAACATTTTTTTAATGTTTAATTTATCAAATTATTTGCCGTCACAAACTACGACGCTACAAATAAAGTAACGCCCTGGTACTAACCTCTCTGTTTTTGGAGAGGGTTGGGTTCCTTTACACTTATTTAATAAATAAGAAGCAACTTTTTCAAAAGTCAACCCATTTGTTATTTCTAAACAACTCAATGTGACATTAAAGGCGACAATGTTTTTTTATTTTTTACATAATTGACCAACATTATGATGAAGGTTGTATTTCAAACATGGCGTAACAAATTTTTTTCAATAATAAATTTTTGAAGCTTTAAATTATATTTCCCTCGATAGAAAAGGGAATGTAATTACGCGACTCCTACATAAATAGCGGTTTCGACCAAGATATAAAGTTAAAAGTAAGTTACTATCCCACTGCAGGGCATAGGTCTCCTCTCTCCATTTTTGGCGAGAAGGAGATTGGAGCTAAGACCTAGCACGCTTTTTTTTTTGTGTCAAGGAAAATCCATTATGGGTCATCACCGCCCGACGGGGACGAGCGGCGGGTATGTCGGACTCTCACCGACTAAAAACCTGACAGTGCTCCACCACGCTGCTGGTGGCGGGGACAGGGTAACGTTGGACACATTGCCCCCATCCCCGCCAGCAGCAACTCTGAACCTCAGAGTGCGCCACCTCTGGGTCGGGGCCTCTCTAAACTAGGCCCTCCCTCCGCTAGACGATGCATCGGGAGCACTAGATGCATCGACCACCTCAGGGACCTTTTCAGATGGGCGTCCGATAAACCCCGTTCAGAACGCCCATAGGTCCCCGTTAGGGCGGCATACGACGGTCTTCGGCGAGTCGTCTGCGCCCCGCTCGCCTGCGGCGGATCGGATCCAAAGACTCGACTTCCCGGATCCGCCCCGCCGCCTCCTTCCGAGAGATTATGTCCTCGCAGAAGGAGGCCATCGCTGCCCACGATCTCTCCCTGTCCACCATGGCACGAACCACGGTGGGCAAGGAGAGATCGTGCCCCACCTCTGCCACGAGCTCCGCTCGCTGAACCACCCAAGCTGGGCAGTCTGCGAACGTATGCAGCGCCGTGTCAAACTCAGCGCCACATTCGTGGCATTCACCGGACTCTTCGCACCGGGCCACCTTCCACAGATACCTCCCGAAACAACCGTGTCCGGAAAGCACCTGTGTTAGGCGGAAGGTGAGGACCCCATGCCTCCTGGCGACCCAGCCCTGGAGAATGGGCTGGAGTGCAGAAATCGTCCAATGGCCAGCACTGGGTGATTCCAGCCGTCGCCTCCATTGGCGGAGGAGCTCCACCTGAGCTGCCCTCCGCCAGTCAACCCCTACCACCTCAGAGCTTCCCCCCGATGAACGGGCTTCAGCTTTTCGGTGGTAGGCCTGAGCAAGCACCTTGGCTTCTAAGTCCCACGGAGGGGACCCAGCCAAGGCGCAGGTCGCCTCGCCGGAGATGGTCCGGTAGCCCCGCACAAGTCTGACCGCCATGATTCTCTGCGTCCCACGCAACAGCGGCAGAGATCTGGCGTTCAGCCGCTCCGCCCATACGGGAGCGCCGTACAGGGCCATGGAGTGGACCACCCCGGCGTAAAGGCGCCGGCAGCCTGCATTCGGCCCCCCCACATTTGGAAGGAGCCTGCTCAGAGCTCCGGCGGTCGCCATTAGTCTGGGGGCGAGCCGCCGGAAGTGGGCCTCGAACGTCCATCGGGTGTCGAGAATTAATCCCAGGTACTTTAAAGTACCTGAGATTCCGATGGTCGTCTCGCCCACCACCAACCGGGAAGACCTACCACGCTGCTCCAATGCGGATTGACTAGGTTTCACATATCCCTAGGATTTTCTAGAGATATGCAGGTTTCCTGACGATGTTTTCCTTCACCGAAAAGCGTGTTATAAATTGTAATTATCAATTAGACACAAAGGTTTTTAATAGAAAAACTCATTGGTGTCTGCTCGGCTTTGAACCCATGATCGTCTCTAGAGTCACACGGTCGCACCGCTGGGCTATCACAGCTTATACTAAGATATATTTTACAATATTAAAATTGTTTTAATAATGTAACAAAATATAAATATTTTCTATAACTAAATTCTAACTAAAATGAAAACTAGAATTCCTTAAGAACGAATATGTTTTTAAATGGAACTACTTTGAAAGGGTATTCTTTGTACAGAATAGAATAAAGTTGATAGCATCAGTTTTCAATTGGATCGAACATTTCGATTCCGATACCCAATGGCTATAAGGTAGATTGCTTTTAACTTAAAATCTGCTATCGTATCAATGGACAGTAGATGAGACTTAATTTTTAAAAAATATTTATAGAAGTAAGCGTTACTTTTCGAAGATAATACAAAGTAATAATGAACATTTTTTGTAAAAAACAACGATATTTCTCCTTTATACTTATGAAATAATAAAAAACTATTTTCCCAAAGTCAACTCATATAATCTCTTTCTTCAACAATCATCCTTCTGCCCTTATCCTGCTCTAAGTGGGGTGGGCACAACATATACAATATGTTATATGGGTTATAAACATGTTGTCACATCATTTGGCTACGTATTTTACGACCATCCGCCTGCCTGACATCAACTTACCTTAGTCGCATTTTATAACTCCTAGGTAAGAAATGTGATTTCCATGAAGGCCATGTGATTGTGTCCCATCAGGCGACGCATGGAAACAATGTTACTGATAGGCTAAAGTCAGCTAGAAAGCCCTACCGTATTGGAACATGGAATGTACGCGGCCTAAATCAACCGGGCAAACTCCAGATAGTGGAAAATGAAATGGAACGAAAGGCGGTCACCATCCTGGGGCTAAGTGAAACACACTGGAGAGGAACTGGCTACTTCTCAACAGACCAATCTAATAAGGTCTATTTCTCAGGACCTGATGAAGAGAGTGCAAGGGGTGTTGCTTTTGTTGTACCAATAAGTATAGATAAATACGTTACTGGGTACAACCCAGTCAGTGATCGCATTATTGTCATTAAACTCAATACGATTCCCTGCAAACTTAACATCGTGCAGGTATATGCCCCCACAGCACAATCAAGTGAGGAAAATATAGAACACTTTTATAGTTCCTTGGAAAAGACTTTACATGAAATTCCAAAAAGAGAAGTGACGATAGTTATAGGTGATTTCAACGCCAAAATTGGAGAAACCAAATGTGATAATCATCTACGACGAATAGTTGGGGAATATGGGATTGGCACCAGAAACGAAAGGGGAGAGCGCTTGCTCCAGTTCTGTAGTGAAGAGAACTTTACGGTGACCAATACCGTATTTAGGAAACATATACGGCGGTTGTATACCTGGATCTCTCCTGGCGACTGTTTCAGAAACCAAATAGATTATATTCTCATTCAAAATCGTTGGAGATCGTCAGTTTTAAATGCCACCACATACCCTGGAGCGGACTGTGGCAGTGATCACCAACTACTAGTTACAACTTTCCGACTTCGTCTGAAAAAAATCTTCAAGCAGAAACACAGTTTAGACATGCGTCACGTTAACCTTCACGGTTTTAAAAGTACTATTGAACAGAATATACCAAACTGTTCTACAAAAGATAAAATTGACCACGACAGTGCTTGGAAAAACCTACAAGAAACCATTGTGCAAGCTGCTAAAGAAAACATGCTTCTCAAACATCCAATGAAGCCTTTTATTTCTAATGGGACTGCTGATCTTATTACATTAAGACGTGAACTGAAAGAAAAAGGACTAACACTGCCGGAGAATAGGAAGGTTTACGATCTTTTGAGCGCTCAGGTCCAAAAAGAATGTCGTAAAGACTACGATAACCACATCAACAACATCTGTGCGGACCTTGAGCAGCACTCTGCAAAAAACGAAACAAGGGATCTTTTCCGAAAAGTAACATATCTGACGAAATCCCGTAGTGCAAAAACTTGCACCATTGCAGATGAAGATGGTAACATTCTCACTGAAAAAAATCAGGTATTAGAACGATGGAAGCGATACTGCACAATGCTCTACGACACTGGTCAACTAAATGTTGATATTGATCAGCAAGAAATAGTACATGAAGAACCCGATGTACTTCAGTCAGAAGTGGAACATGCCATTTTCAGTCTTAAAGATGGAAAATCTCCAGGAAAAGATGGTATTCCTGCTGAGCTACTGAAAAACCTGGGTATTAATGGTGTGGAGCTGTTAGTGAAGATATGCAATTCCATCTGGAAGACTAAGAGATGGCCTTTGGAGTGGACAGAATCGGTGTTAATTCCATTACACAAAAAAGGTTCCACCAAAGACTGCAGTAACTACAGAACACTTGCACTTATCCCACATGTCAGTAAGATACTCCTGCACATAATCAATCGCAGACTTAAACACTTTCTTGACCAACAAATCCCAGAAGAACAAGCGGGTTTCGTAAAAGGCAAAGGCACAAGGGAGCAAATCATGAATATTCGACAAATAATAGAGAAGAGTCGTGAATTCAACAGCCCTGTGATCTTGTGCTTTATTGACTATACCAAAGCCTTCGATTGTGTGCAGTGGGATAGACTGTGGGAGGTATTAGTTGATATGGGCACACCACAACACCTTATTAGTCTGGTCCGAAATCTTTATATCAACAACCGTTCTTTTGTAAAACTAGACAACGACTGGTCTGATGTGTTCTGTATTAAGAAGGGTGTCAGACAGGGATGCATTTTATCACCTCTGCTTTTCAATATATACGGTGAACATATAATCCGCAAATCTCTTGAAGATTGGTACAAGGGTTTTCCAGTTGGCGGAAAGCGCATATGCAACCTGCGATATGCGGATGACACAGTTCTCCTCGCAACGTCTTTTGCCGATATGAAGGAAATACTGCATAGGTTGGATGTAGAAAGTGCAAAACTAGGACTGACAATAAACAAACAAAAAACCAAGTTAATGGTGATAGATCGTGGTGGGAAGCTGTCAGATGTCGAAAATGTCCAAGGCATTGACACTGTCGAAAATTTTATCTATTTGGGGTCAAACATAAATAATGAAGGCAGCTGTGTCCCAGAGATAAAACGCAGGATTGCTATTGCTAAAGACCAGATGACACGCCTCCAGAATATTTGGAAAAATCGGGCAATAAGTTATAAGACCAAAGCTCGATTAGTCAGAGCGCTAATATTCCCGATCTTTCTCTATGGAGTAGAGACTTGGACAATCCGAGCTAAGGAAAGACAGAGAATAGACGCATTCGAAATGTGGTGCTGGAGGAGAATGCTCCGAATACCCTGGACGGCCAAACGCACAAATGTATCTATTCTCTCTCAACTCGACATAAAAACCCGATTGTCCACCACCTGTCTTCAGCGCATTCTCTCATACTTCGGCCACATAATGCGAAGAGGAGATGGCAACCTTGAAAAGCTGGTCATTGTTGGCAACACAGAAGGCAAGAGACCACGAGGCCGGTCGCCAACACGATGGTCTGATCAAGTGAAAGAAGCCACCTCCTCTTCAAAATTCTATCAAACGGTTAGGGCTACTCTAGACCGGGATAAATGGAGGCAGGTCATACACAAGAAAGATTCACGTGACCACGATTCTCAGTAATGAGGGACCGATCAAGAAGAAGAAGAAGGTAAGAAATGAGCATGGTCTATTCCACTCAAACAAATACTACATGACGGGTCGACTTACCTTAATGACCTTTTACGACACCTCGGTAAGAAATAAGGGTCTATTCTACTCAGCCGGATACCATACGGCCTTGTAATATATATAAATATTAATTTTATTATATCAAGTTATAAATTTTTTATTCTGTAATAACATGTACTGCGTTGCGATGTAGAATAGAACTGACATAGAATTGCTTTGTAGCAATCGCCAGTTTTATGATTTTCTCTCTTTAGAAGGGGAAATTGTATTCCTTTTATAAAAATAATCGAGAATGCAATTTAGATTGCGTTTGAAAGCTGAAAGTTATTGACTGTTAATAAATTATACGTTTATAAATCTTTAAAATCTGAATTAGGTAACTTGTGTACTAACTAACTACTTTTTAAAATATTTAATTACGAAATTTCATGAATAATAAAATGTAATGGAGCAGACTTATGTCAGAACAATATATTGATTGAGCATATAAAAAAGATGAAATAAAAATCAGCAAGAAAAGTATTTTTTTATTCTCTTGCTTTAGGGTCTCTTTTTCTCTTGTTTATCTATACTAATATATTTTTTGTTTGATTGATTTGTTTGATGGGTTTGTTGGATAGTCCATTTACTGAGGAATATAGAGCTATAGGCTATATAATATCACGCTAAAATGAATAAGAGCGAAGCAGCATTAAAAAAAAATTTCGAAAACGGCAAAATTTAAAGATTTCCTTGCGTGCGTGAAACGGTGAAAGTTATTCAAAAATCATGTACTACAAAATTGTTCCCCTCCAAAGGTTCTAGATAAAAGTCCGTGACAGCATATGTCCAGCTTTTAAGGTTAACCCACTGTAACCATTTTTATGGTTATCAAAATACTATATTACGGTTTTAATCTTTCCACGGGGACGGAGCCGCTCACTATTGCTAGTGTAGAATAACTAGAACAGAAATGTAATTTCAAAAAAGGCACAAACAATTGTTTAAAGTACGTACAAAAAACTATATCAGAATGGTCATATTTATAATCCCTATTTTCAAATTTTTCGGTAAAGTAAAAGTTCGGGTAAATTTAGAGACCAAAAATTGTTATAGTTTTTTGTACTCGTGTCCCGCTCATAGCCACAATGAGTAATGTTGATAATACATTTCTAAGAATTTAGTTTCTGATTACATCAATCAAAGAACCACCAACACAGAGTCTGAGCTTTTTTGACCAAGTTTTGGCCAATATGTCTATGACGGACAAATAATATAGCTTCCTCTAACATTCATACCACCAAATGAAATATCGAGGGCATATAATACGATGTGTTATTTCAATTTTCTCTATGCACTGAAACTCACGGGCCCAAAGCTAATAAAGGTATACACATCACAAACGATGATATACGAGGCCAACAAACAGCTATTTTAAATAATTTAGCTGCAGCGTGTCACAGTATAATAAATTTACAGCAACATTACATATTTTCATTTATATCGAGTAATATTGAACCGAACAAGACAATATAAATGAATATATATATTTATCTATAACTGATGCCTAAGATATAATAGATCTTACACACTTAAATTGGTGAATTAATTTTTAATTATTATAAAACAAGTCTCTAAAAGCTCTTTGACTATATTGTCATTGAATGTTGGATTAAAGGACAAATCTTGAGCAAGTTTTTCTGGAACGGCTAAACCGATTTTGATGGGACTCACTCAAAAAGAGGGGGTCGTAAAGCAACATTAAGGCTACTGTCATCTTAGAATTCCTGCTGAGTCGGGAATTTCACAGGAAATTTTGTGACACACTGATTTCACGCGGGCAATCTGTGGGCTCGAACTCGCTGACACAGTAAGTTCGTTTTAAATTAAGTAAAATATATATATATAAAATATAATGTGTATTAACGAATTAATATTTTTATATAAAATAAATAATAAAATAAATTAATGTGAATTTAAGAATAGAAATTGTTATAGCAAGGAAAAAAATTAAATACCAAAAAGCTCGTATAAATATTTACGCAATGTTATGGTGGTTAAAACTCGTCATAGTATGGCTAAAGGTATATTTAATACATATACGCTTCACAGGTATTATACTAAAGCCAGCCTAAAATGTCTCCATCGACAACAAAGAGAAAGCAAATAAGACTTATTATCTGTCTCTCTTTTTTATATGTGATTAAACAAAGATAAGTATATAGTTTCATCTTCTCTCTCATTATTTATTGCGACGCTCTCACATACAGGCCTGCCAATGGTTCCTCTACTCTAGTATAATAATAATATATGTGCTACATATATCACTAAAGGAATTAAAATTTAATTTAAATTGACATAATTTTGATAAATAAGAAATATTTTATCCAAATATGGCCAATTATCAGCTAATATATGAAATCGTTTACAAAGCTTTTATATTCCATTCGATTGTTTGCACATTTCTTATCTATAACAACGTGACAATCTTTAATATACGTACGCGAAATCGATTATCGCATCAGATTGAATCGATTATAAGACGTGTCTGTGAAAATCGATTTGGTTATCATTTACACGTATGACACTTTTAAAGAAATGTTTTTAATGTTCTCACTTCTGAATTAAGGCTTAATATCCATGCTAATAAGTATTATTAATAGGAAAGTTTGTCTGTAACGTTTTAATGGTTAATTAGCCAATATTGATGAAATTTGGCAAAATTAAAGCTTATACAGAAAATTTAAACACAAAAGTGTACGAAGTATATTTATACGTAAAGCACATTACACAATATTAACAATTTGAAAATCCTTTTAGCTTCAAACAAGATTGCGGTTAAATAATGTACCTAAATTTAATATTTAAAAGATTGACCACCGAGTTTCTTGTTGTTGTTCGGTAAAAACAACATTCCGAGCCAGTTTTAGCTTCATTAAATCTAATAGATTCCTGAATATTCGAAAGTGCTTGCATATTTTTTTTATTCATACAAAAGATGTTCATTGCTATTTTTTTCGTGTATTATAAAGCATTTTTGTTTTAAACTTCTATAAATTACTTTAATACAATTTAAATTATACTATCAGTACCTACTCCGTCATAAGCAGTAGAGTTGACGCTTCAAAAGCACTTGTTAACAAGTTTATTTGAATAAAGTAAATAATATTTTGAATTGAATCCAATAAAGTGATATTTACGAATAAGAACCTGTGCCTCCAAAGGAAGTTAGAAAATAATATCGTCTTTGCATCGAATATTAAATTCCTTACATACAGCGACTAATAAAATCAATTAGTAGACGACGCGTCTGTGCAAATCGATTTCGATTGCCGCCTTCACGAATGATACTGTGTATAATCATGAAATTGAATTATCATTTTACCATTATCGTTATACAGTTTAAGTCATTTATAGAATTGGGTATTACTTTTCGCAGATCCATAATCTAAAAGTAATAATAAAATTATTTTACTATAATCCGCGATAAACAATTTACCTAAAATATAAAAAAATTATCAGGGAAAATAATTATTATCACTTTTGTACAATGTAAGTCTGCTATTCCCATGTTATTATTTAGGGAAGATATAATTGATTAGATTTATGGCTTTTGATATTTTTTGCTTTTTAAAGGATTTTTACAAAGAAAGATTTTGCCTGTGTAAACAATATACCTACACTAAATTATAGACGCGAATCATTTATAGATCAACAATGCAACAATGCTTCGTATATGTCATAATTTAATGACAGTTTGTCAGTTTAGAAGAAAGAGAATTCATAGAAGAACCAAAATTCCCGATATATCAAGTATTTAATGATTTCTCACTAAATAATTCATATCGTAAATATTGGTACAAAATCATTAAAGTAATACTTATATGTACTGCCTAAAGCTAGATTGCACAAATCCTAAGTAACTTGAAACTTGATAGAATCAAAATTCAACTGGAAATAGAATCTGCGATCTTATATGCAAGTAGGTCACTTTACAGTGATGACATTAGGTATATCGTTAAAATAAAAACCGTGAATCTCCATGATCTGTTCTATAATAATCAATGCTTAGTTAGAATGTCTTATTCATACACCATTCCATATTTAAAACGTAGGTACAGACAAATATATCTGAACCGGGTAAAGTCAATCTACTGTCTATGCGCGAGGCACCTGTGTTCACAGACTCCGTTGACAGACAAAGACGCAGATAATAAGGAGCATCCCATTGGTGCATCCGTCGTCGGCCCCGCCCACGGCCGCCACCGGCCAATAGCACCGCCGAGCGCAGATCTCAAACGTTATCTAGTTATCTGCCGTCTCACTTTCCACACTAACTATTTTCAGAAAGTGTAATGCAAAGCTGAAAATATCAGTTTAGTCTTCCTACGAGTGTCCGTGAAATTTCAAATTTGGAATCCATATTAATGTTACTAAACTCCATTCGAATTTTAAAATGTTTTACAGACTGAAAATTCGTATTCCGAATTAAATTTACATTAGCGCAAATGATCTTTGAACCTTTTTGTAGTTAAATTTTAATGTCTCAATGAGGTAATCAATTCTGTTCATTGGTTGAGAAATTAATGTAAATAAGTTGCTATTGGCTTCAATATAGTTAATGGTAGTCTATACTTAAAAAATGATTGAAATAGGATGATTATATCAGGCTCCATATTTTTAGGTAACTTTTTATGTTGATACTTTATAACTGTGATTTTTAATATGTATGAATGGATCAATGAAAAAAGGAACGTCTATTAAAGCAAACAAGATGATCGAATATCATTACTCAGAACTACTATAAGCAATTACTATACTGCCATTGTTCAATCGACGCTAATGTCATTTTAACCGAAACTACAGCGTCGTATAGTACATATAAAAAAACAAACATGTTACGGTAAAGAGAACCTAAAGCTTCTGTTGTACTGAATCATAAAACAAACAGCCCCTTGAATTTGATAACAAATTGTAAATACAATACATGTATGCTCAATATAAATTTAGAGAAAAAAAAATGTTTGCGTCTATGTTTTCAGATAACCTTGTGTAAGCGTCCCCGAAACTCGTATGAAAGAGAGGGGTGCGGTACAAAGACAAGGCGGGGTGTGAGGGGTAGGGGCGGCCCGGGCGAGGGTATGATTCGGGATTCTAGGGATGAGCTCTCGCCTCCTCTCGTTACTCTGGGAGCGCTCGTCGCGGCCGTCGCACATATCTCGATATTACCGACGGCGCATTATCGGCGTCAAATCGTTTCGTGCGTACCGGACGTATCGGACATCACTAGAGAGATCCAAATTTAAATCGAGAGCCTATCATTTTTTTTGTGTTGTGTTAATTGGCCTGTGGTTTTTATCAAACAGCCTAATTTATCAGTTAAAAAAATGGCTTTTATCATATATCGTAACAGTGACTCTAATTAATTAAAACAGTTATAACTTATCATTAATGTGTACATGGACTTAAAAATATTACAATGCTGTAATTATATTGTTCGGCGATCGAAAAATGAAGATGTCCGGTAAGCTTTTATAGAGCTTAATACTTAATTTATGTGTGTTACATATTTTTGATTCGTTGCGCTATTGCATTTCTTTTTACGCTATTTTTAATTCTATAACTATTTCTTTTTTAATTAACTTAATAGCTAAAAAATAATAAGCTATGGTATTAAATTATTTTTAATTTGGATCTAAGAAATATATTTCGATATGTAACTTATTTCTTGTTGGAAAAACGCTATATTTCTCATCAAGGGTGTTTTCGTGTATTATCGTTTGAAATATTTAAAAATAGGTTTTCTATAAAACTTATGATATAAAAAGCTTTCGCATAAGTAAGTAATTATAAAGGTACTTATCATAAAATAAAGTCCCCAAAAACTGTCTGTCGATTTTCAAAAACTGTCTGTCGAGATTTCGAGAAAATAGATCTCATACAGTGATCGATTTTCTCGAAATCTACTTACTTAACGGATTTTTGTACGCCTTTGTAAAAAGGTAGTGTAGTTCTTCCTAAGAGTTAAGGTTAATAGTACATTACGTTACATTAGTTTTACGTTAATAGTATTGGAGAGGCAACTTAGTTGTAAAAATCTCGCCTGCTGGGAGCTTTATTCGTGTGCGCCGCATCAAACAATAGAAATACACAAAAATAATGTACTAGAGATCTAAAAAATACAAAAAAAAGTGTGCGACAGCATGTCTCTATCTCTTACGGTTTTCACTCACAATAACTACTGTCATGTTCGAAATTTTTATTAAATAATCTGACTTCAACGCGGGCGAAGCCGCAAGCACTGATAGTATGTCTATAAAATATGTTTTCTTGGAATTAATTCCTCTTGTTTGTTTGTTTGTTAGTTTGTAATCTCTTTAATAAAAATAAAAGACAACATAATTTGCAATGCAATGCAATTATATAGTGGTTACTTTTAAATTCAATCCCATATTATAAATATGAAGCAAATATGTATTCGGAGGTTTCTATAAGAGAAAAACAAATATCTTTAATAAATATTTAATAAGACCAATAGAGTTTTTTCTAATAATAGTATTTTCCTGATTTTAGAGGATGTCGAATTGTAAAAAAAAAATTACTAATAGAATTTAAAGAAAACTAACCCAAAACACTGGAGACTGATAATAAATTAAAAAAAAGTTTTTGGTTTCTTTATTAATGAAAAAGTAATATTAAGATACGTAATATTATCTTTCATAATAGTCATAACGGGTGTAAACATATGTAACTGTAGGAGATTCAATTAAATAACACAAAACAATATGGTCTCTTGAATATCAATTGATACGAAAGTAATAATAAAATTATTTTGCTATAATCCGCGATGAATCATGGCGGATTTTAGCAAAATAATTTTATTATTACTTTTGTATTATGGATCTCCGCAAAGTAACGCCTAATTCTATAAATTATCAATTGATACTTAAGAAGTAGCTTTAAAAATGCTTTTAAGTAATTTTCCTGTCACTACTGTTAATCGTTGAGGAGTTCTTCTTCTGGGGCCGATTCCATCCCCACTTACAAACATACTAAAAGCTTTAAAAATAATTAAATAATTATATGGGACACACACACGGTCGTCCGTCCCCAAAGTAAGTAACTTAATACTTGTGTTATGGTAGACAGACAACTGGTGAATATATACTTATATAATTTTTAAATGCATACTTAAATACAAATATACATCCAGACTCGAAGATCAACAAATTAATTTACAAAAAATGTTTAATCGAACCCGCGACCCGCAGAGCTGAAAGCAGAGTCACTACCCACTGCGCCAACGGGCCAGTCAAAAAAAACTGAACAGTTTTTTTGCGTGAGCCCAATCGAGTATTATCTAAATCTGTTAAGGGTGTGCGAAAAAACCCAAAAATATGACAGATATAATCCTTATATTTTATCTATGGCAACATAGAGGTGCAAGCTTTTGGCGGGCGCCGCCGGCTCTCTGTAGACTATTTGTATTACTTGTTTGATACAGCTTAAGGGTTTGTTTACATCATCAAGATGCAAGTTTTTGTTGCGATTGTAGTTTTATGGTGCCTGATTGTTGCGGTCTACGGGTATTTGAATAATCGACACACGGGCCTTAATTGTTTCGGGAATGTTCTAAAATCATCGTTAGCGTAGGGGTCGGCAACCTTTCGAGTAGGAAGAGACAAAAATAATAATTTATAAAATATGGTAACAATTTTTTCCCTAGCGAATTAAAACTTACTGCCACGCTTGTGTTATATGGTTGCAGGGAAAAGCAAGTGCAAGTAGCACTGCATCCCTTCGTTACTCGATTTAGAAAGCTTCTCAACTTTTTTTAATAAATAACTAATACTTGCGCATTGAACTAATAAACCACAGCCTCATGTAGGAACTCCCAAGTCCAAGCTTTAGTTTGATAGTGGGTTTACGGTTGATGTCTGCATTGGCCCACTGGTCGCTCTACCTCTAGCTTGGGCCAGCTTTGGTCCAACCTATATTCAGTATTGGGCCAATGCTTCTTACCATCCTTGGCCCAGTTTCCGTTGTCTGGTAACAATAGACTTTAATCAAGGTTGGACCAACGTCGGTGTGCACCTTCGGGCCAAGCTTGAGAAGGACCCATCGTAATTTCCTACATGGGCGTATAATATCCTGAAAGCCGCATATCGCGAAACGCAGGTTGCCGACATCTGCCTAAGGCTTAATATTGCAGTTACTAAGTCATGAAAGTCTTGGGGTGACATCGCTATTATAAGGCGTTCTAATCTATGAGAAATCTATACAAAATTTTCAGCTTAATAATAGCTTATTAAATGTGTTGCCATATTTTTTCCTTTCAAATCCTATTTCGAACTTGATGACTTACGCATTAATTGTGCTTCAGAGGTACCAAGGAGTATAAGAGCGTTACTCACTGTTAGATTCGCTACAAATGTATAACTGATAGGTTCGCTACAACCTATTCATGTATAAGTATTCAGAAGATAACTTTTTTTATTTTATTTTACTACAACTCAAGTCTATGTCTATGTTAGCTTGATTATTTAGACAGATCACCGAGTTAGCTTGATTATTTAGACAGATCACCGAGTTACAAGAAGTTAAATGTTTGAAACTAATATAAATATTTAATTGAATCTTAAATACCCACCGTGTGGTATCCGGCTGAGTAGAATAGATCACCCTCATGTCTTACCGAAGTGTTATAAATGACGACTAAGGTAAGTTGACCCACCGTGTGGTATCAGGTTGAGTAAAACAGACCACTCTCTTTCTTACCGAGGCGTCCTAAAGTACGACTAAGGTAACTTAACGTCAAATTATATGACAGCGTGTTTACAACATGTTATGCCGACCCCACTTAGAGTGGGATAAAAGCAGGAGGATGATGATGTATTGAATCTTAAATCCCTACTGATATCAATAAATGATATATTATGTCATCGATGTTTTTTATATTACTAGAGTCCACGCAAACGCAATAGCGGGGGAGGTTACTAATTTTATAGTTAATTTATAGAATTAGACGTTACTTTGCGGAGGTGCATAATACAAAACTAATGAGAATATTATTTTGCTATAATCCGCGATGAAATTTTTATCGCGGTTTATAGCAAAATAATACACTCATTAGTTTTGAATTTTATAGTTGAAATATAATCTTATATGGTTATTTTTATTGGCTAATAGTTTAAAAAGACGCCCGCACAACATGGTCTTGAAATATGCATATATTCAAGTAGATATTTTATTATTAGAAAGTTTCGCTTTCTACGAAACGTTCACGTCGTCAGATGAATACCTATTTTGCAAATGTATGTCCGATGAGGCATGC
This sequence comes from Morpho achilles, assembly GCA_947086495.1. Lineage (NCBI taxonomy): Eukaryota > Metazoa > Arthropoda > Insecta > Lepidoptera > Nymphalidae > Morpho > Morpho achilles. The sequence continues at coordinate 6,720,360 of CAMTZB010000016.1, forward strand.
AGTTTGTACGGCTGTTAATTTACCAATGCACATATGCAAATTTAATCCTTATTGCGTCGGCTTAAGGGTGTCCGTTTCATATAATGAATGTCATTGTAGTGTTGAGAGAATTTTATGATGTTCGGCCTGTGAACTCTGTGTGACAGAGTCCGTAAGCTGCGGTTATTGTCAGTCGCCGTAACTAACACGTGAAATCGGCTTGCACTGGGGTCTTCGGACATAGTTTGCGGTGTGTTCTAATTCTTACTATTTTTGACTACGAGAATTCAAGTACCTTCTCTTAGATGTATGTTATATCTGGAATTAGGGGTATTGAAACTGTATCCACTTCCGATTTCGATTTCTGACAGTTCATATTGTAAGCGGCAAGTCACTGCTTTCTTTATAATATATTTATATAATATATAATATATTTTAAGCTAATTTTATGATCCGGTCATTCGAAGTCACAAGGATCTCATTAGTTATCTTTTTTTTATGTCAGGAAAACCCATTATGGGTCATCAACGCCCGACGGGGACGGGCGGCGGGTATGTCGGAATCGCACCGACTAAAAACCTGACAGTGCTCCACCACGCTGCTGGTGGCGGGGACAGGGTACCGTTGTACACATTACCACCATCCCCACCAGCAGCAACTCTGACCTCTGGATCGGGGCCTCTCGAAACAGTGGTCCCTCCCTCCGCTAATCGATGCATCGGGAACACCAGATGCATCGACCGCCTCGGAGACCTTTTCAGATGGGCGTCCAATAAACCCCGTTCGAGACGCACAGAGGTTATGGCGGCATACGTTGGGTTTTGCGAGTCGTCTGCGCCCCGCTCCAAGGACCCAAGGACTCGACTTCCCGGATCCGCCCCGCCGCCTCCTTCCACGAGATTACATCCTCACAGAAGGAGGCCATCGCTGCCCACGATCTCTCCCTGTCCAACATTGAACGAACCACGGTGGGCAAGGAGAGATCGTGCCCCACCTGTGCCACGAGCTCTGCCCGCTGAACAGCCCAAGCTGGGCAGTCTGCGAGCGTATGCAGCGCCGTGTCAAATTCGACGCTGCACTCGTGGCACTCACCGGACCTCATTAGTTAGCATGCATTTATTACATATAAACAGAGTTTAAGGTATATTTAGGATTTAGTTTGATTTAGGTATAAAATAAGCACAATTGTTTGGGATGTAGATAACTATCTACCTACCTAGTAGCTAATCAGATTTACTCAAAGTTACATGTGGCCTACATTTATAATTATACGATAAAGGAATAAATTTTAATTTAAGGATTAAGGATATCTTTTATTTTTTTTTATACATTTTTTTAAATATTTTTTTTATAGCAGTATCTGAAACTTTATACATAAATATAGAAATAAATTTCATAAATTTTGTCACGTAAGAATTTATGTAATTCAACTCCACATCACGTCTTGTTCTTATTTTAAATCCGGCGCGAGTTTCTGCGGAAACCGGAGATTTAACGACGACTCCTCCGCATTGTCCGTGCACGAAGCCAATGTTCACAGCACTCGAAACTAACTACGCGATGGCTAATTTGAATTTGAAATTCGAACGCATTTTTTACGACGCCTCACTCCGTTCAGCCTGACATAAATTTTGTGTCACTAAAAAATAAAATATGTTAAAAGATTCACTGAATTTTAATATATACTGTAACAAATAAATCTATTTAAAAAAAAATTCTTAACCTGTTAAATAAAGAGGTATTATAAATATCTCTTTGCAATATTTCACAACCGCGCAATAATCAACTCAAGCTCTGTTATCTTCGCCTCACAAATAATAGCGCTGCATATTCATAAACTTATACTAGAGTAGAATAGGCAATCCTGTTAGGAAGACTGTCGCAACAAATAATACGAGGAAAGATGAAACTCGTAGACTTATCTTTGTCTAATTACAAAAAAAAGAGACAAATAATATTGCATTTGCTTTTTTATTGTCGATGGACGCATTAAATACTTCCTTATTATAGTATAAAAATCTATTATTCTTTATTAGTTTCTGTTATAAAATCTGTAATAATCTGTTGTTTAAATTATATATCAAAAAAGGTTTTATAAATATATCTTTTGAATATTTGGAATATCTAAGACAACAATCACCTACGCTCTACTCTCTATGCCAAACAAATAACACTGGTGCATATTACGGTAGAAAGGGCATAAGCGCAGGTGAGGTCGGCAAAAGAGGAGCCAGACCAGGACGTGTTTCCTCTTTACACCCTAAAATATGAAATTATAAATTATTGCGACAGGTGATCTGGCATAGCAACCGATTTAAAGAACGCAGTGCTTTGATCTACAAAAAATTCTTTAGACACGTTCACGCACATCCTGCGTATTGTTATTCAGTATTGCACTTTTATAATGCTAAGCAGTTATCATTTCTTCTGTAATCTCATTGTATTAGAGGTCTATCGAGCGTTTAATTTTGTTTATTTTTTTCACAGCCACGTGCTGGAAGACGTATGGACAAGATAGGGGTTGTTTTAACAAGTATATTAGTAGTAATGGGGCGGTTATGATTTATGGAGTGTCTCTTTCAGCTGTATTTGCCTGGGGGATGTAGTTTATTGATGACACGCGTGCGTTACGTTGCTTGTAATGAATTTGTTTCCTTCGCTAAACACCGTTGTCGGTTATTTATCTTTCTACTATTGTATTATGTATCAATAAATTACAGATGATGTAGAAACAATTTTACTCAGGTTTCTAGTCTTTTTTACTGAAGAGTTTTTGAATGACTGTAAAAATGGCTAATCGAAGGATAAATGAGATTTCTATATTTTAAATGATATTCGGGTATAAATTCAATTGTAACAAATGTCATCTGTATTCCGCCTGTGGATTAGCCATGAAATCGTAAGACTGACAGACTGACACATAAATAAGTATTATTATATCGTTATTTATTATATATTTATTAAATTATATATTTATTATGTTGCAGTATATTACTTTCTAGGATTTGTACGCGTAAACTGTTGAAATGGAATTGCGCTTTCACCGTTCAGTTAACGCATATTTTTAAAAGCTTTTATTTAACTTGCCTATGTGTGGAATCTTGCTGAATAGAATAGTACCACCCTCATTTCTTACCGAGGTGTCGTAAAAGGCGACTAGGGTAAGTCGACCTGCCGTGTGGTATCCGGCTGAGTAGAATAGACCAACCTCATTTCTTACCGAGGTGTCGTAAAAGGCGACTTAGGTAAGTTGACCCACCGTGTGGTATACAGTTTAGTAGAATAGACCACCCTCTTTCTTACCGAGGTGTCGTGGAATGCGACTGAGGTAAGTTGATGTCGGGCAGGCGGCCGGTCCTAAAAACGCAACCAAATCATGTGACAGCATGTTTATAACATGTTGTGCCGACCCCACTTAGAGTGGGATAAAGGCAGGAAGATGATGATGTGTGGAATCTTGCAAGTTAAATTTGACCCACCTCCCGGTGTCCGAATGAGCTGAAATTTTACATGCTGGTCCAGTCCCGATTATAATATGTTTATGATAAGCATAACCTGACGCTGTTGCCAGGATTGGCTCCAGACGAGGGGACTGCTCAATTGTTAACAATAGGGACATAAGGGAAGCGACAAAATCGCAAAGCTAAGCATCACCCAAGGAAGCAGAGTTATATAGTAACGATTTAAACCCCCCACCATTTAGTTGACTTGTTAAATCTCCGTTGATGTAAAAGAGATAATGATAGATAATGCATTCTATGCCTATAATATATTTTTAATACGGTTATGGGACGAAATATTATTAAATTTTTATGGTTGGATTTTTGAAGTTAACTCCGCGTACCAAAATTTTTATTTTTAGCTAATAATCACCACAGACGAAATAAGACGAAAGTAAAAAACAAAGCAATATCTTCATGTTGATTTGCATTTCGGAGGGATGCTCTGAGAGACAAGAGACAAGCGGAAGCCCTTTGTGGCTGGCGGAAACCAAGTATAATGCGATCACCATCTTGCATTCCATCATTTTTTTCCCGTCTGATATAAGACAGGTTCGAGTTGTCAAGGCGCAGGGATTGCTGTCTTTATTAGTAAAATACTGTCTCTGTTAAAAAAAAACACATTTTTAAACTGACTGCGCAAAATTCATTGTTCATATTGAAATATTTTGTCACCTAAAGTTGAGTAGGTACCTGGTTGACCGAGCCTATCGAGTTTTTTACAAAATAAATTTTGTACAAAATAAAAAAAAGAAATTTAAAAAAAAAGAAAAAAATATTGGGTAGGTGGGGCTCGATCCTAGGTATTTTCATTTATCGAGACCGCTCGTTCCCCGAATAAGCTACGCTAACTTGACAGTTTACGGCAAGAATAGTGTTTAATATTAAATTTAAATGGTAATTTTTTTTTTATAATCTAAAACAGGGTTTTATTAACATAAAACGATTTTTTTTAATAATAAAACCTAGCTAGATCGATTTTGTGAGATTCGAGAAAACAATAAAAAATGGTGGCGTTTTTTTATTTTTTTAATTGCATTTTTAATTTAATTTAACCAGTACTTTTTAAAAAGATACAAAATATTTAAAACGCCGTGTGCTATCCGGCTGAATAGAATAGACCATCCTCTTTTTTACCGAGATGTAAAATATGACTAAGGTGAGTTGATGTCACACAGGCGGCCGGTCGTAAAATACGTACCGGACGCCGCATGTGACAACACGTTTATAACACGTTGTGCCGACCCCACTTAGAGTGGGATAAGGACAGGAAGAAGAAAATCTTAAAAAAATTCCGAGCAAGCTACGGTCACCCATATACTAATATTAGTATGGATTTAGCCACATTAATTAATGCATTTTTGTTATTCAACAGCGGCAGATAGCCAGGAATCTGGCAGTCCACCCCCAAGCCCGGCCGACTCCGCAGCATCAGAATCTGCGCCCACCTTAGTCCACATCAAGCAGGAAACGATGGCCCCAGACACAGACATGAAGGAATACTACAGCGGCTTGGACTTCGGCCAACCCGATACATACCTTACGAGCTACGATTACACCGATACTCTTTTACGATTTAACTATTTACCGAGACCTCTAGAGTTGCCGAACCAAAGGGCCTCAGAATCTAAAAGTCCAGAAAGGAAAGATGGGTTCAATGAAGAAATTGAAAATTCTGAGTTAAATTTGCCAACCCAATTGATTCTTAAATCTGGTGGTGTATTTTCTAAAGCGAATATCTCGAATGGCACGAAGTATGGACCCTTTAACGGCAAGTGGGTTGTGCAGCCAAAAGACAAAAGATACGCGTGGGCGGTAAGTGATTTATTAATTTAAACTTTATATTTCTAAAAAACATTTTTTTTGTTATATAACGTTTATTTTATACTTAAAATGATAATATTAATGTAGTATTATTGCCACCTAATAAAAGCGTTAATGCCTAGCGTTTTTAACCAAAAAAAAGGTTCATGAAATAGAACTTACAGTTCTTGATTAGTTTAGTTCTTCTGATAGAGTTCTTATAACATTTTTTGCAATAGTAATATAAGAGTAATCTGATCCGTGGTGCAGTGGCCAGTGGCTGCGCCTACAACTCCGAGGATAGCGGGTTCAATTTCCGCAGTAGGCAAACATTGTCTAAAATATTTTGTTGGTCTTCGGGTCTGTCACAGCAACACTGTCTGCCACAATTGCTAAAATACATACCTAAGTAAATATACAAATATACACCCAGATTTGAAGAATGAACAAATTTTTCTATTTTGTTTGTAATGTTGGCCCTCTACCGGAATCCAACCCAAAATCCACGTTGAAGGCAAGGTTACTGCCAATTTCACCAGCAATTGTTCCATATATATTTAATTGCTAGTAATATCCCGCGGTTTCACCCGCGTACATACAGGTCTCATGGCAGTGGAAAGACTACTAAGTCGGACTATTGATTTATTTTTGTTAAATATATTATCAATAGTGCCCACAGTGCATTTTTTTTACATTATTTTTACGGATCCCTATTCAAAAAAAAAATTATATAGCCTATTTTGCTCACTAAAGATGCAGCTTTCCAATGGTGAAAGAATTTTTGATGAAGAATTGAAATCGGTCCAGTAGTTTTTGTGTGAAAACATTACAAACATACATACAAATTTATCGTCTTTATAATACATGGTTACTTTATTTAGTATAGATTAAATGAATGATAAATTATTTTATATTTATTGCTGTATATTTATTAAGAAAAAAAATCTTAAGACTGTATTGACGTATGTTTGCGCTTACTTTTAATTAGACAACATCGACTGGATGTCAACCTTTTAAAAGGAACACTTGTAACAGGGTCAAGTGAGGATTAAGTGTTAAAAAGAGTGGACTTGTTAATAAATAATTTCCTAAAACTGAAGCTTCACCAAATGTCAACGTCGGTAGTAAACTGTTTATTTTATTGATGCTCTCAAGTAGCTCTGTTCTTTTCACGTGAGTTTTTTTTGTTAGATTTTTTACTTCTCGTGTCACACTTCATTACGTTTCAACAAATATGTTTTGTGTGACGGTAAGCGCCTCATTATTTAAATCTATATTTATCTTGAGTATTAAATGAGTTAATCTTGTATGTATATATAGAAGAAGAAGAAGAAGAATAAGAATAACTTTATTGCACAAATAAAATACAGAGTGAAAAAAACAGGAGACATAGATAATAGAAACAATTAAAAGTGCAAAGGGCGGTCTTATCACACTGTTGTGATCTCTTCCAGACAACCCTTTGAAAGAGAGGATCTTTTATATAATTATCCGTGGGTTAGCACGCAGATAAGTATGTAAAAAAAGAGAAAATAAAAAGTAACAAATCAATATAAATATAAGTATAAACAAAAACACATAAATAGAGAAAAATAATCGAAAAAGGGAAAAAGCAAAAATAAATAAATAAATAAATAAAAATCGTAATAATGCCAGTGAGAATCATCAATAATGTGACAAATAAAAATCCTTCACACGAACCTTAAATATGGTTAATGAAGGAGATTCCCGAACTTCAGATGAAAGAGCATTACACAGTCTTATATTTTCGGAATCTCGGAAACGGCTCTAACGATTTTTATGAAATTCAGCATGTAGGGAGTTTTTGGGGAGAAAAATTGATCTAGCTAGGTTTCATTTTAAGAAATTGTCTTCTCATCCCTGTTTTCGGAAAAAGGCTAAAATTTATGTCGAATTTAAAAGATAATTTTCACCATTAAATTTCAAGTCACAATAGCGTATTTGGATAACGGGCGGGCTAGAGAGGTGAAAATACCTAGGTTCGAGCCTCACCGCTGCAACTATTTTTAATTTTTATCTAATTCTTTTTATATATTTTTAAAAAAATTACCTAGGTACTACTTATTACAAAACTAAATTCCCAAAAGCTGTCTGTCTGTATATGATCGATTTTTTTATCGGTTTTTACATAAAGGTGCAATTCTTCCGGAAGTTTTTGAGTAATAGTATATAACGATTTTATGTAAATTATGTTAAAAAGGTCGCGCAGTTATAAAAAAACCCGCCTGCTTTAATCGCGTGCGTCGCGTAAACCAACAGAGATACACTAAAGTAATGTACTAGAGAATTGTAGATCTACAAAAATACTACAAAATAGTCCGCGACTGCAGATTACATTGCAAATAACATTAAGTTAAATTAGTAAATACGTAAAATTATTTTATTTACCTTTTTCAAATATATCAAAATTTTGCTATAAATTATTTACTTTTTGTTCACGAGTATACCTATTTATAGATAAAATTTTATAATCTGAATCTCACAATGTACAATATAAATTTGCAAGAAATCTGATACTTTCATACTTTTACAATCGGAGTTAACGTAATCCAGGAATCTTAACAGACAATTGACTTCCGTTTCCTATGCGTAGACATTGCCCCACCCCTTAAATAGGGATCTTTAGTCGAAAAGATGTCCGCATTTGATAGATGATTCAGTTATCTTTCGCAATCTTCACACTTGACTTATCTTATTAACGTCGATAGATAAATAATAATAGATAACAAATAAATAAATGGGAAAATTACACACACGGTCGTTCGTCCCCAAAGTAACTTTATATTTGTGTTATGACAGACAACGGCTAAATATATACATATAGATGGCGTTTTTTAGTGTCATCCTATTCCTGTAGAATTAACAGGATTTCTATAGCCTATATGTTATTCCGTTAAGGAATAATTGTGCAAAATTTCATCTAGGTACATTGGTTCAGCGGGTTCGCTGTGAAAGAGAACACATACATCCATACACATAAACTTTCGCATTTATAATATAAGTAGGATAAGAAGGATATTAAATTAAATAAATAATACATATAGAAATCACTGATATAAAAATCCAGAAGACTTTCTACGAGCAGAAATGTCAAAGAAATTGATTGAATTAAAACTTGGCTCTTGGCTGGAATAGAACCCCTGATCCGCTAAAGGATCTAAGGAGCTAAAGGTCACTACCACTTGCCAAACCGGCATCGATAAATTGTGGTGGTATTGTCGCTAGAACAGTTGATTGAGCTTTTTGAAAGCTTTCGTGAAGTGAAAATCTCTTTACAAACGCAGCTTATAGCTAAATATTATAACTTCATCTGATGGATGATGAGATAAAATGAAACATTTCTATATCCTGAATCGAGATTTAATAGGATAACTTTTTATATGGCCCGTGCAGATAATTATCGTATTATCTGCTCGTAGACAAAAGGAACCATAGAGAGCTATCAAACATATAGGCGGAGACAAGTACCGACATAGACAAAAATTGTTTGTCTTATAAACTTCAACATCATCATTCTCTTATATTTATTTTCTATTTACTTTATCATGGATTATAGGAAAATAATTTTATTAATTCTTTTGTATTATGGATCTCCGTAGAGTAACGCTTAATTCTATAAATTACACTCTATAAGCATATAGCGATACATCGCTTAAACTTTTAAAGTAAACCAAAGTGATCTACTTCTTACAATATCGTAGGTGTCAGGTTACAATTAAACCGCGGCATTGTAATGATGCGAGGCGTTTAGTTCCGGCCTTTAGATGTGTATTCGAACGTACAAATATTGGAGCAGATAAATGATTATTGAATGATGTTCATTGATGTACTTTTTGTCGCCAGGATTTCGCTATTTTTTTACCTTCATACAGAGTATGAAACTTGTGTATATTTTGTCGTCAGTTTTGTGATTCAGTGCAGAATCATAACCTTCCTTATTTAGATCTTCTCTGAGAACAAACTGTCTTTTATTTTATTCAATTATTATGTATACTTATAATAAAACAAAGTCTTCAAAAGCTTTCTGTCTGTATGTGATCGATTTTCTCAAAATCTATTAAACCAATTTTAATACGGTTTTTACTCAAAGATACTGCAATTCTACCGGTAGGTTTAGGTTAATAGTATATTACGGTTTATAAATTGTGTCGCGGAGATCGCGCAGTTGTGAAAAAAGAAATGTACTACACAATTGTAGATCTACAAAAATACTATAAAAAAGTCCGCGACAGCATGTCTCTATTTCTTAGGGTTAACTCCCAATAACAACTTTTGTTTTAAATTTTAAATTAAATACAGATTTAGCCGCTGGCGATTGCTAGTGTATAAACAAATGTGCTCATAAATATATGTGACACTCCATGTCTATATAATCTACAAAATAAAAATGAAACTCTATTACCGTTCATACTCACATCTAGCGGGAACGGATAGAACTATTTGGTTTAATTTTTGTCAATGTCAAGAAATTGTGAAAAAACATTACAAATATAAAAAAATCGATATAATCGTTAAACAATAAAAAGTCGTATCTACATATCCATTCTACTCATAATGCTTATTAATCACGTTTATGCGTCGGGTAGTACGGGGCATAAATTGTTTTATATAGATTTAATTACACTTATATGCCCCTTTTATAATAAATGGGCATAAAGATGAAAGGGTTTTTTGCATGATAAAGTTAAGTAAATTGTGTAAGTAAAGTAAATATCGCGGAGTAAGTCAATTGATGTCGAAACGTGACGTCAGGGTAAAGGAGCCAATTGCGCGCACGTCATTATGACGCTTAAATCTAAACGCTGACCGCACTTCCGCTCTATCGGGCATACTCTTTGATGTTCTGTGCCCTATTAGAAGCGAAATACCTTCTGTAATCTCTATTACCTTTTTTATACCTATTTATAAAGTTATTAGTATTGTCTTAAGGAATCTTGGTTTACTTTACTTGGTTTGATTTAGTTGAAAAATATAATTCCAATTTTTTTAAAGGATTTATAGAATTACGCGTTACTTTGCGGAGGTCCATAATACAAAAGTAATAAGAATATTATTTTGCTGTAATCCGCGATAAAACAAAATATATGTCATGTTAAATGTAGAGTGTACTATTCTACTACTGAATTTGTAAGAACTCATGCACTACCCGACACCGATAACACAACAATACACAAGCACTGCACACATTCGCAAAGCTTTGGGATTTTGTCGTGGAGTCTATCTCCTGACGATGCTTCGGTTACGGGAAGAAACAATTGTTGAGATTGTTGTGGTAAATGTGTGCAGTATTGTACGTCATCGCAGTGTATTGTTGTGTCATCGGTGTCGGGTAGTGCATGAGTTCTTACAAATTCTGCATGTATCCGGTATGAGAATGAATAATACACTCTACATTTAGCATTACATATATTTTGTTTTATCGCGGATTATAGCAAAATGATATTCTTATTACTTTTTTTTTAAAGGAATTAACCTTATCCAGAATATTTGAACAAAAAAATCGCGATAAATATAAAAGGATTTCGGATTAAAACCGGAGTTCACATGTCTTCGGAAACTGAAGGGGTTACGCCTATTGTTATTTTGAGATACGGTAACGTTATCTAACCACCGTTTCACAAATTTTGATATCTTCATAAAGATCTTCAACCAAAAAAACGGATCCGGGTAATCAAAGAGCTCTTTATGCGATCATCCCGTGTCAAAGTGCAATAAAAGGTTGCGTACGAATACACCTTAATTTTGGTTAAGGCGTGACCCCCGTCAACAATTTTTTTTCAATCTAAATTTTACACTTTTTTAAGTAAAAAAATCGAAAGTAACGGAAGTTTTAACAATACGAGACGTCACCGAATTCGTATTTAAAAATTAAAACTTGATTGGCGAGTATTTTTTATACAATAAAATTGTCACGAAATCTCTTGAAATGCATCTCTTCCTTTTGAATTTGTTATTGGCAATTGTTGACAAAGCTTCCCTTTTTTAGTTAAAATTTGCCGAAATGTAGTAATGGAATACGTTCCCACAAGTTTTATTTAGACTTATTATTCGCAGTTGGTTTGAACATTTTATCTCGTTTTAAATGTAAATACTGTTCTAAGATCTATCTTGAATCAGATAGCTACATACTACTAATGAATTAAACAAGCCTAATATTTCGACAGCGATATCAAGTAATGTTGAAGATGTTTTAATTGATTCCAAAAATCCATATCTATTATTATATAATTAGTTAGGAGGTTAGGTTTGTTGGCTTTTTTTTAAAAACCCTGATCTTTGCACTGTATCACAGTAGGTCAGCCATCTTAAATTAGTAAAATATGTGTTATAAATTAATTTTAAACATTAAATAAAATATGAAACAATACTAATGAATTACAGAATAAATACACTAAAATCTACGCAAATATGTATTAATTATTCATTTTACAATTTCTTCGTCCCTTCAGAATAAGCTATAGATTTCAATTTTCAGGACATTTGATTGACATCTCCAACAGATTGCGGAGTTATGTGTACAAAAATTTAAAGTGGTAAATTAATGGAACGCTAAGAAAAATTTCTATAATAGAATTAGATAATATTTTACGTAAGAATAATATTCTCCTTTTCGTTTCGGTTATCAATATGGATGAAAAATAATTTGTATATTATCTGTGGATATTGTATTCATAACTACTTATTTATTCATCATCCAAATAAATTATTTATTTAAAGTGTCTGGGAAATCATCTACCGATTGCGTCCATAAATTGTAAGATAAACTTGTTTCATTTAATGGGATCGTATCGGCAAATGTCAATCAAAATATGAATTTTTAAATTAGCATTAATTTTACATTACTTTATAGAAGGGAGAGTCGAAATTGATGCGAAATTGGCACGTAATGGATCCCACTAATTATAATTGCAATTTTATATCATTGTGAATGGAAAAAATCCAGTTTCGCACCGATGTTTGCTTTAGTCCTGACAATGGGAATTGGCTATGAATGTTTTATGGTTTAATGTTTATTTTGCGAGGCGACGCGTTGGAGCCTGTTTAATATGTTTTAAAATTCATTTGAATCATATATTTTCACTTCAAAATACTTAAAAAATTTCTCCTTTATTTTGTCGTCGTAGTTTTTAAAAGTACACATTATTAGAAAAACTGTAACTCTATGCCATAACTATTTCTCTTTTATTCCGTTATTTTACGCCATGGAAGTCCTATAAAAAAATCTGTACATTAAGATTAAGCTTATAGACTTTACCTTTTTTCCTAAATAAATAAAAAAGTAAATTAAACAATATTTTACTTTATTTTTAAGTTGAGTAACAATATTTTACGTTATTTTTAAGTATGAATAATCTTTCTAGTAATTTTTTTTAAGTATAAGTTTCTTATGAATAGAATACTTTAAACTATCGTGAGTGGAATTCATAATTAATGTATAGAAACCGGCTAAACTCACGTGTGAGTTCACGCTGCTATACACGTGAGTATAGCCGGTTTCTATACATTAATAGAATACTTTTTGCATATATAAATTTAATGCGTGAATCTGTATTGGAAAATATACGTATTTACAAAATATTTTTTGAGCTTAAAACAATAACTTAAACTTGGTAATTGTAAAAGATGTTACATTCGTCAATTGTCAGTAAATCGAATCATAAAATCTATCATGACTTTGACTTACGTATACTCCATATTACTAAATAAATACTTAATAAATTACCATTTATTTGACTTAGTCAACTTACTTGATGATTTAGGTAAATAAATGGTGATTTATTTATCTTTTAACTATAGGTATGCAGGTGTTGACTAACAGCTAAAGTATTTAACGCAAAGTTCTTCGGTATAAAGTAAATTAGGCTAGAGCAAGAAATGGATTCCTCCTAACCTGTATCTTTCAAGGAATAGGAATCTGTATGGTGTAGTCCGCGCTACGCTATTATACTCGTAGATTAGGGATTACACTTATCCCAGCGTTATAATATCTAGAGTAAGGCATGTTTCATCGTGTTTTCATTTACTTCAAGCCTCTTGATTTATTGTAATCAACCGATTAAGCATTTACGTTATCCACCGGTAAAAATATTACAATAATTTGTAGGTTTTACCCACGGTCAAAGGTAAATCCTTGATTTCTGAGTTAACTAATTAATAATTAGTTATTTATATATATTATAAGTTAATTCCTTAGTTAAAGATTAAGATAAAATAATATTGAACCTAACAATCATTATTGAAACAAAGATAAAAAAATGTTTTTTTTTTATTTAAAGTAAAATAAAAGTATAATATCAGATCAGTAAATTATGAATTCTATTCTGAATCTAAAAGGAAGTAATACTAAGGTGTTTCTAAATTTGAACGCTGAAAGACATATTCCTAAGTAATCCCTTATAGTTACGCATAACGCAGTTAAGAGGATAGTTCATCCTAGATTCATTCTCCAAAAATAACTCACGTACAAGTATATAGTTCTACTAAAATATTGGAATAATTTTTTTTTTTATTAACACTTTCTCATAACTTTCAATTTAAAATCCAGATTTGAAATTCGTTAATTGTTATTTTAAATCCTAGCCGAGTCCGTTGCATTACTGTCAAAATATCTGTCATATTCGTGTGACATCCTTTCAAAAATGGCCACCCCCTTCCAGTAAAGGATTACCGCAGCCCTATTACATCTTCATTACGGTAGGCGGCTGACATACGCGTATTGTTGTTCGCAATAATAACAATTTTTTTTATTGTTATTATATTTATTGCCGGCATTGATAGCTCCATCCGAGGATCTCCATTTACAACGCAGATGCGTTATCCCGATGCTCTCGTTTAATAGATACGAACTAAAATCGGTTGATATTCGACTTTCAACGCTGACTGAGAACTGAGATCGAGTCATCAGTAAGGTACTGTTTTTCTTAATTGCGTTTTTGGTTTTCCCGAAGAAAAGACAGGATGTTTTTTAATGATAGCCCAGCAGTGAGACCGTGCGACTACTTCTAAAGGGTCACGGGTTCAAACTCCGGACAGGCATTCAAAAGTTTTCCTATAAAAACTTGTGTCTAATTGATAATAGCAATTTATAACGCGTTTTTTGGCAAATAAACATCGAGAGGAAACCTATATATCTTTAATGAATTCTGAGGATATACATAAACTACCAATCCTCATTGGGACATCGTGGTAGGTCTTAGTCCAACCTCTTTCTCCAAAAACGGAGAAAGAAGGCCTTTACCCAGCCATGGGATAATAATAGACCGTGAAAACGCTATAAAAATAGACGGCTAGACGGACTAACTTTTGCATTATATATATATATTAGTAATGAGTATAGATTTAGGTATAAATATATCTACTATATCGACTTTATAGTGACCAATTGTGTACTGTTGACTATTATTTAATTCAACGCGGAAACGTGTAACAAGCTTTTGAATTCGCAATTTAATTGCATGTTCTATTGTTTATTCATTGAAATGAATAGGTATATTAAGTTCAGATTACAAATGTTAATGCATTATTTTGTTTTAATTATGGCGAATGTCGTTCAATGTCGGCGATAATTTAATTATTCATTATCGATTGTGTTGTCGATATTGTGACACTGCAATATATTGAATTATTAGTGTAAATACTGTGTTGGAGCTAATTTAGTTATAGAATACAAAAGAATTAATACAATCATTTTTGCTATAATCCGCGATAAAGTAAATAGAAAATATATATAATTCTAAATGTAGAGTGGACGCAGTGGCGGGCAGAGTAGAATAGTACCACACTCATTTTTTACCGAGGTGTCGTAAAAGGCGACTAAGGTAAGTCGACCCGCCATTTGATATTCAGCTGAGTAGAATAGACCACTCTCATTTTTACCGAGGTGTCGCAAAAGACCACTAACATAAGTTGACGCCAGGCACGCGGCCGATCATAAATACCTAGCCAAATCATGTCACAACATGTTATAAACATGTTGTGAGATGATTTTCACATGCACTACAAACTCCCACCAACGCCATCACTATACACAAGCACTACACACGTTCACTATCACAAACTCACATATCTCGGAATTTTGCGTTTCTCAGGTTTCTGATAGGCTTATTCAGCACTTAAAGTCCCTAATAAGTTAACAGGTAGATCATGTGGCTGTTATTTTGTTTATCTGCTGGATAGGAAACACCTGTTTCAAAACGGCCGTGATTTTATTTTTTAACATTTTTCACTTTTCTCTCTTTTTAGTCTCTTTTTATAGACATTTATCTGCTATTTAGTTTATTTGTCGGTTAACTATCCGAAACTTTATCAGTAGGTAACTTGTTAAACAGGCCCTTAGAAGAATATATAAGCGCCTCTGAGCCTAGAATAGCCTAATATAATCATTAATTAATTTAATAGCCTAGAATAATTTATTTTAGCTAAGATATTAAGAAGCTAGCTTTACTTTGATGTATTGATAAGTTACTATCCCTTTTCTCCGTGGAAACATATCTATTTGATGAAGTAGTGGTATAAATATAATAGGGGAGCTTCACCCTAAAAGTACACAATATAAACATTTTTATTATTAACAATGAGACACTTATCAGTTAATCTTACACCGTTGCACAATAGAGGCTAATCTCCAGGCGTGATAGAAATTTATCTTCGGTACAGGATCATTGTCAGTTTGGCCCGGCTTCCCCTCGTTTCGCCAGTTAAAGAAATATGTTGCTATACTAAGGGTGCATTTTTCTTAACTCGAGCTACAAGTTTGGCAATTATTTATCTAATACTTGAGATTTGATTGAATACCGTGTGGTATCCGGCTGAGTAGAATAGACCACCCTTATTTTTTACCGAGATATCGTAAAAGGCGACTAACGTAAGTCGACCCGCCGTGTGTTATGTGGCTGATTAGAATAGACCAACGTAAATTTTTACCAATGCCAGTCCATACTTAGCCATTGACTATGCAATCAACAAAAAAAAAATGGCAATTTTTTATCTACATATGTAATTTTGATTGTTAATAGATTATTGCAGTTCTAACAGTTTGTTATAATTGCTGCTAAATTTTTAAAATGTTCTGTTATAATTTATTAAATTTACAACAACGTTTGTTCACAACACATAATGTCTGCGGGATCTTATTTCCACCAATATTTTTACCAACAAATTCGTGTTCGCAAAAACAGTGCGGGCGTACACAGTGGGGCAATATTTCATCTGAGCTGGCCAGAACAATAATAGCTCGTGGAGTCGAAGCCACAGCACGTTCCCGCCACAATGTTGGTAATGGCCAATACACGCTGACCTCTCTCGTCCCGTTGGCCATGTTTTAAAACTCCTGGTCTGGATTAAACGTCACAGCTCAACGTACTTTTGTCGATGGATATACCATCGCCAGCATCCGTGTAGACAAAATAATGAAATACTCCGAAAGCAACACGATATATGCATTGGTTATTGGGTTAGGTTATGATGTGTTTACACTAAGAACTTCAGGAGGGGCTATTGTTGATGGGTAGGATGCCAAGAGGCTAACTTCGACGCTTTATTTCCGTGCAGCCTGTTTTTGATCTGCCTATTGAATGTCAAAATGTTTTTAAAGTACTACGTGATGTTTGCGTAAATTATAATACCAATATTATTAGTGAATTTTGATCCATCTTTAAATTTAACTTTAATCGGAAATCGGTTATTCTGACTCATTTCGTATACCTTTAGGTTGGTAAAGAAATATTCGAAGCGATACATAAATAAAATCAAGCACTAGTGGAATATTCTTTACTTAAATCCATAGTTAATATTATTAACGTGAAAGTGTGTTTTCATGTAAATAATTCAAGTTTGAACGGGTTAATGTAAATGGATGCAATTTTTAAATGGAAATATTTAGAGAAGTTATGATAGATAGAATTACCTTTCTGTAATCCACGTTTGTAAAGAGAATCTGTGTAATGCTAAGTGTAGGAAGCAGCCAATTCATATGCTATATGATAAAACATAAAAATTTTTGTGTAATTAAGATAATACTGATAAATAACCGTGTGAAGTGTACATCTATATATATATACATTATGTTGATCCTGTACATCCTGTACATCCTGATCATGTACATCCTAATGATGCTTAGGTCGCGGCCAAAACGATTGTTGAGTTTGTGATAGTGAACATGTGCAATGCTTGTATATTGTGGTGGCGGTGGTGGAGCTATGTGCATGTGTCTTGATGAATCCTTCATGTATCAGGTATGAAAATGGATAGTTCACTATACATTTAGTATTATATATATTTTCTATTAGTACCTTTATCACGGATAATAGCCAAAAAATTCTTACCGAGGTGTCGTAAAAGACGACAAATGTAAATTGACACGCCGTTTTTTCCCGGCGATGCTACTGCGCTCGCCCGTCTTATCGGTGACGCTGTCAAAGTCATTAGGGCTAACAGCATTAGTCAAATTCGAAAAAAAAAATGACACGCCGTATGGTATTCGGCTGAGTAGAATAGACCACCCTCATTTCTTACCAAGATGTCGTAAAGGCGACAAAGGTAAGTTGACGTCAGGCAGGCGGCCAGTCGTAAAGAAACTAGCCAAAACATGTTTAAAATATATTGTACCGACTCCCCTTAGAGTGGGATAAGGGCAGGAGAATGATGATTTTGTATTATGGATCTCCGCAAAGTAACGCTATTCTATAAAATTTTTAATGAGGGTATGTTAAAAAGAAGTTGTAGGTTCCAATAGTGTTAATATCAACTCATTTGATTTTGTATTATGGTTCTCCGCAAAGTTACGCTATTCTATAAATTATTTAATGAGGACATGTTAAAAAGAAGTTGTAGGTTCCAATAGTGTTAATATCAAAGCATTTCTTGATATCATAATGATTTCACGGAATGCATTCTCACATCTGGATGCGTTAAAACGGATTAACGCGAAGATTACAAGCGAAAAAAACCGCCTGACAAAGACACCGGCGGCTGTCACCGTGGCAATCGCTGGGACTACGAATTATTCGGTTAGTTATGTTTTTTTCGGCTATCACTGCTGTTTTTTGGGGTGCGCAATAGGGTAGGATTTTTTATTGTTTTTACGTATTATACTACTGTTAGGATACTATTTAGCTTTAACTATTTGGCGGTAATAATTTACTTAGTTATTATTGAAATGAATAGTTTTTCTTTAAAAATTGATATAAACATTTATATATTTAAAGCACGACAATGAAATAACATCAGAATTGATGGAAGAACAAGCACGGTAGCTTTTTTTTAGTGAACGACTTTTGTCTCTAATACCGGTGAATTAGTCAGTCAAAATATTCTCTAATACCAGTGAATTATGCCGTCAATTTTTTTGTAAATTTCTGATCCAAATAATGTCATACTTATTTTGACTATTTAGATAAGTAATATCTGGGCTGGGCATCGCTGGGCTATCACAGCTTATAAGCTATGATCATCATCATCTTCCTGCCCTTATCCCACTCTAAGTGGGGTCGGCAAAACATTTTATAAACATGCTGTCACATGATTTGGCTGCGTTTTTACGACTGGCCGCCTATCTGACGTCAACTTACCTTAGTCGTATCTTACGACACCTCGGTACGAAGGAAGGGTGGTCTATTCTACTAAACCGGATACCACACGGCGGGTCAACTTACCTTAGTCGCCTTTTACGACACCTCGGTAAGAAATGAGGTTGGTCTATTCTACTCAGCCGGATACCACACGGTAGGTTGACTTACCTTAGTCGCCTTTTACGACACCTCGGTAAGAAATGAGGGTGGTACTATTCTATTCAGCCCGATACCACACTGCGTCTTTATCAAAAAGCATAATAAATTGCAAATATCAGTTAGACACTTAACAGAAAAACTTGTTAGTGCCTGCCCAACCCATGACTCCCTTGAGAGAGTTTCACGGCCTCATCGCTGGACTATCGCTGCTTATAGCCTGTCCATTGCTATGGTCATATGGACCATTATAAAGATAATCTAGCTTAAACTGTGAAACAAATTGTTTGGCTACACGTATATGAGACACGTTTACGTCAATACAACAAAACGCATTGAAAACATCTCAAAATATCCACCAGCGACAGGAGCCCGATTGTTTACCGATCACCGAACAAGCGATAGCCGCTCTTTGTGCCAATCAATGGGGTGCCGTTAATACTGGATCAATGGGACATGCAACACCCACTGATTGTGACCAACGAAGCTATTTTATTAACCAATACCTTTAATCCCTATCGTTATGTATATAAGGTTCAAAATAAGTCGAAAATGACATAATTAATCTTTGTCAATGATGTTTTTTTGCGCAATGATAGCATCAGTTCGTGAATATTTTGTCGCGTCAGGAATTAGTCCGTTCTGTCTCCGGTTAATGGTCAAAACGTGACCGTACGGCGATATCCTAATTTCTCAATAATTTGTTCGGGATGCCGTGACAATGAGCGGTAAAGTTGAAAACTGGTGTATAGGCAACTGAGAATGATTTCGATCAGTGTAAACGTATGATGACATTTGACTAGGTATCGGTTGAACGTGAACACCATGTGTATCTGTCGTTTATATCACTAAATAATGTGGAGCTTTAGACCTACCACGCTGCACAATAACAAAGTAACTTTAACATTCCATAGGATTAATTATTTCATAAACATATTTTCTCTTGATCTAAAAAAAAAATGAAAATGTTTATTTCATTAACTATAATACCTTTTTTCTTTAGTTTGAACTGGGCCCTCTTTTAAGTAATAAATACAAATCTGAAACTGATGAAACGAAAAAAAACAAAATCTAAAACTGATGAAATGAACATCACAGAAACTTTGTGATATCTCAGTAAATAACTAACCTGAAAAATAAAGTTATTCAAACTAAATAGAACATTAAAACTTGTCAGAAGTTACACATTCATGCTTAATAAGACTCTTAAATTAAAATTTAAAAAAAAATGTATTTTGTGGCAACTTCTTATTAAACATCCGCCTTATGTTAAAGATCTTTTTCTTCTTCTTCTTCTTCAACCGATGGACGTCCACTGCTGGACATAGGTCTCCTCATGGGATCTCCAGAACACACGATTTTGTGCCGCTTGTATCCAGCGGCTCCCCGCGACCCTTTTGAGGTCGTCTGTCCATCTAGCAGGGGGTCTTCCGACATTGCGCTTTCCGGTGCGGGGTCGCCATTCCAGCACTTTGAGACCCCAACGTCCATCGGTTCTCCGCACTATGTGCCCCGCCCATCGCCACTTCAGCTTCGCGACCCGCTGAGCTATGTCGGTGACTCTGGTTCTTCTACGAATCTCCTCATTTCTGATTTGATCACGTAGAGAAACTCCGAGCATAGCTCGCTCCATCGCCCGCTGAGCGACTCTGAGCTTTCTTATGAGGCCCATAGTCAGCGACCAAGATTCAGAGCCATAGGTCATCACTGGCAACACGCACTGTTCGAAGACTTTAGTCTTCAGACACTGAGGAATATTGGACGAAAAGATCTCGCGTAGTTTCCCAAACGCTGCCCATCCGAGTTGGATTCGGCGACTGACCTCTTTCTCGAAATTGGACCTACCTAGCCGGACCGTATGTCCCAGGTATATATATTCGTCGACAATTTCGAGTGCAGAGTTCTCAACGATGATCGGGTGAAGCGGAACATGTGAGTTTGACATAACTTTCGTCTTGCTCATGTTCATTTTTAGGCCCACCTGTTGAGATACTCTGCTGAGGTCGTCGAGCATTGTGTTAAGATCCTCCAGGGACTCTGCCATAACGACTATGTCGTCGGCAAATCGAAGGTGAGTGATGTACTCGCCGTTAATGTTGATGCCGTATCCGTTCCAATCCAAAAGCTTAAAGACATCCTCCAATGCAGCGGTAAACAGCTTCGGGGAGATGACATCTCCCTGTCGCACACCACGCCGCATTTGGATTGGTCTCGTAGTTCTGTCTTGGATACGGACAGACATTGAGGCGTTTTCATACAGACACTTCAACACTTGGACGTAACGATAGTCGATTCGGCATCGCTGGAGCGATCTTAACACAGCCCATGTTTCCACCGAATCAAAGGCCTTCTCATAGTCCACAAACGCCAAGCAAAGTGGCCGGTTATACTCCTCGGTCTTCTGTATAACCTGCCGCAGCGTAAATATGTGGTCTATGGTACTATAGCCTTTCCGGAAACCGGCTTGTTCGGGAGGCTGGAAGTCGTCGAACCTACGAGCGAGACGATTCGTTACGACTCTCGAAAACAACTTATAAACCTGACTCAGCAGCGCGATGGGTCTATAATTCTTCAATAAGGTGTTATCACCCTTCTTGAAGAAAAGAACCACCACGCTCCTGTGCCACGCTTCCGGCGTAGTGCCCTCGTGAATGACGGAATTGAACAACCGCTGAAGGACTTTGAGTACCGGTTATCCACCCGCCTTCAGGAGTTCTGTAGTGATTCCGTCATCACCCGGAGCCTTGTTGTTCTTAAGTTGTTTGAGAGCCGTACTAATCTCGTATAGGCTGACGTCCGGGATATCTTCGGTATAGTGTCGGGTCAACTTGGCTCTTGGGTCTTTTGCCAAATTGACAACAGGCTGTTGTGTTGAGGTGTATAACTGCCCAAAGAACTTCTCAACCTCTCCCAAAATCTCAGGTCGAGACGAAATGATACTACCAGTATCGGTCTTCAGTCGCGTTAACTGCCTCTGCCCAATAGACAGATCTCTTGCGAACACTTTTGAGCCCCTGTTACGCTCAATGGCATCTCGAATATATTCGGTGTTAAAGTGTCGCAGGTCGCATTTCTGCGCCTTAGAAATCTGTCTATTGATCAGACGGTAGCTCGAAGCGTCTACTGAAGACTGTAGCCTCATTTCGTTCCTCTCGTCCATGAGCTTGAGAGTCTGGGTCGAGAATTTATTGGTTCTCTTACGGTGAGTCTTATAGAATTTGGACCCCACCGCATGGACAGTTTCCACTAGCCTGTCGTTTACATCGTCCACAGAAGCGCAGTCAGCTAAGCAATCAAAACGGTTTTTCAGCTCGAGTTGAAAGTTCTCGGGGTTTTGAATATGAGCTCGAGTTGGTCGGAGCGTAGACTTCACCAGTCTGGATCTTTCCAGCTGTACGCATATATTCAATGTGCCTCTAACCATACGGTGATCGCTCCCGGTTTTCACGGTATTGATCACAGAGACATCATTGAATATATGACGCCTGGTCGACATGATGAAGTCGATCTCGTTTCTCGTGGAACCGTCGTGACTTAGCCAGGTCCATTTTCGATGTGGTCGTTTCCTGAAGAAAGAGTTCATCATATAGAGATCTTCTCTCTCCAAGAAATCGGCCAACATCTGGCCCCTGTGGTTCCGTTGCCCATATCCAAATTGCCCTACTCTCAACTCGGTGCCGCTTCGCTTGCCCAGCTTTGCGTTGAAATCCCCCATCACAACAGTGTAGAAGGTTTTGGAGACATGCATGGCTCTAGATAAATCCTCATACATGGCCTCTACCTCCTCGTCCGGATGTGCCGATGTCGGTGCGTAGACCTGTATGACCTTCAGCGAATACCGTTTGGTAATTCTGAGTATCAGGAAGGCGACCCTGCTCGACACACTCTCGACTTGAACAATGTTGTTGACAAGGGACTTGTGGACGAGAAACCCGACACCACCTTGGGACTGTCGTTCGCCCTCCCGGTAGTAAAGCAAGTTTCCGGATTTTAGGATCATCGTGTCCTCTCCCTCTCTTCGGACTTCGGATAATCCTATCACATCCCAGCGCAACTTGCTTACTGTTTCTTCCAGCTCGAGTATCTTTTCGTCTTCCCTCAAAGTGCGTGCGTTGTACGTTGCCAGGTCTAGTCGTTGGGGTTGGCAGCGGAATCTCTGCCGGAGATTCTTGACACCCCCTGCCCCGCCGTTACCCAAACCGCTGCCAGAGCTGGGAATAGCGGAGCTGCCGGGAACTAGGGGCTGTGGTTTTGGTTTTAATGCCATGAAGGTATTGCCAGTAATCACCACGCTTGGCCTGCGGGTTGGTGATCGCAGTGCTGACCATATCGCACCGACAATGCTGCTGCCCACTGTCGGTCTGGTAGAATTTAGGTCAGCTATATGAATGGTTATACCGCCATTAGTCGGTCGCCATAGCCTCGTTGGTTAATCTGCGGGGTGCACCGCGTGCAGGTGAGGTTGACAATTGGGGAGACTGATTGGGACGAGCCTCCCCCTTACACCCCTTATGTTAAAGATAGACAGTATAAATAATAAACATCAAATAATTTCTTTGATATAATATTGGATGTAACCTTTGAATTTACAATACATAAGCGTTGAGCGTTGAGTAGCTTTACACGTCTATTTTCTAAAAATAATGGCCTTGATAACGTAATGATAAGTCGCCTTTATGTGTAAAAAACATACGTAAATTATTTGTTGTAAAATAAATTTATCAATTTACGAAAGTTGAATCAACTGAACTACGACTCTTTATATTTAAATGTAGACAATATTCAACTGATTATTACTTTCAAATTATAATCTTTTAAATAATTACAGTTTTTTTCAGTTCTTATAAGTGAAAATAAGTCCTGAAATCATTAATTTCCTCTTTGCCTAGTTTACGCAAACAAGATAGGCGCTATTAGCTAAAAGGGCAATAAAACAAAAGAGTTTCCTTATAAAAGTGCGGTTTACTATCTGTTGACATTGCCGGAAGTAATTCTTTTTCCGGCTGATAACGAGGACGGCTGAAGGAAACGTGGGTCCTCAGGACATGGCCTGAAATGTCAGGAATTATTTTCTTTTTATTTAGCAAAATCAGAACACGTAAATCATGAATGGTTATGATCTTTCGGATTAAAATTGTTAAATCAAAATATGTTACGTATACCTAATAATGTTTTCTTAATTGGTGGGTCAAAAAACAGCTTAATTTAATTTATTTTCTGTGTCAACTATACCATATTTAATAGATAAACAAATGTTTTATGGCGATATTTGTGACACTATAGTGTTATTTTGCCAGACTAAGTAAATGATTCTTTACATGAATTTGCTTAGGTTTCGTGTGATGATTAGATCGGACCTTGTTACTGCAATATTGGCAAAACCGAATCGCCATTTAATTATTATTTCCGTATTAATTATTAATTCCGTATATAAATAAATTCCATTAAAAAAATCCGCAATCTTTTGCCTAATATCATATGACAAACAACTCCGTTTACTGAAAGGAGGCTTACAGTTTGAAAAATTTGCAGAATCTACAAGTTACTTTAATAGAATATACATAACTCAAGAATTTAACTCAGTTTTACAGGTTTACTTGTAATGTTGCCTTTCGCCGAAAAGGACATAAGTAATTTTGAATATCCATTAAGCATATAAATTTAATAGACACTCAATAAGTCCTAGGAGTTGAATCCTTGAAAGCGTGGTACGAATCATGCTTTCTTATTATTTTTCCACAGTCATAGTGTATAGTAATAAATATAATATCTAATCTAACAAAGTAAAAAAAAATATCATACAGTGCCGTATACGTTCATTGCATAAACCTGCAATACTTTCAGCTAATCATTCTCCTTTTAATTCAATTTTCCATTTTCTCATTTATATATAGGCTATGTAAATACGGCATACGCGATCCAATTTGGCGCAGGCATGTAGGTACGGTAAATAACCGGGCACAAATTGTTATCTTGTGAAACGAGACGTGTGATTCGCGCAACGACGCGTGTTCGCCGCAACTGCGGCACGGTACGCTCTTCAGTTTGTTGTAGGGATGTGACGAGTTAGAGTTGTCGATAGCGTTATATCAAAAAGATTTAATTCAAATTCAAAATATTCTTTATTCAAATAAACTTGTAAACAAGTGCTTTTGAATCGTCAACTCTACTGCTGGTTCGGAAAGTTGTTCCTACCGAGAAGAGCCAGTAAAAAACTCGGCGGTTGCTCTTTTAAAAATATAATTCTTATGACATTTTATCATTGTTGTCTTGTACAGGGTTTAAGCGTACTATATCCACACATTCTTATCTTCTACGTAATCCTAAACAGTATAGTAGGCTTTCTGGATCAGCGTCTTTTTAACAGTGTTTTTAAACTGATGTAATGGCAAAGCTAAAATTGATTGCGGAATTTTATTATAGAATTTTATACCTAGACCCGAATTACTTTGGTGGCTATTGCATGTTAAACTTAATGTGTACACATATTAGAGCTATGATTTTTTTCATAAGTAATAAATTATGTAGGTTGACCGAAATATTTAGAACCAAAAAAATTATGATGTTTGAATCTCCTCTTGAATTTCAAATTTCTTAGAATAAAGATTGTTTTATTCTAGATTTAGATCAATTCGTACAAATCTGTAAAGCTCTTGGAGTGTCAAGGTATAAACATAAAGATATAACCATGAAATGATTATCGCCTAGAAAAATGTAGTACATTCATTTTTGTACACGTAAAGTAAGACTTGCTTCGAAAACGTAAAAAAATTAAGATGTTTTGTCTAAACTGTGCTATTTCAAAAAATATCTTGTTATATTTTTCAAAATAGATTATGACAAAGCTATTTTTGCTAATCATAATAACATATAATGAAAAAAACTAATAAAAAACAATAATTATTGAAAGGATAAAATACTAGATATTTGTTTGATTAGATAGATTCCTATAATTACTAACCTCTTTCCATTAGCCTTATGCTCAAATGAAATATGTAACTTCATATATCCTTAAAAATAATTTTATTCGACATCATTACCTTTATCGATAAGATAATAGTCGCATCACTAAAATTTATGAAATGTAATTTTCCAACGGGAGCTCGCGAACATTTGTAGCTTTTCCGAGTATTCCGGGAAATTGCGATCTCTGAGCGCAAAATATGAGATCTACAGCAGTACTTTTAAATTAAAAACACATTTTTATAATAATCTGCAGTGCAGTCATTTCATTTTGTTGCCTAAAACCATGGAACGAATATATCCACTTTAATAGGTACGTATATATAAAAACCGAGGTCTTTTAACATTTTTGTTTTGTGGAGGTTATTTAAGAAATCTAAGTAGAAAAGTTAACTAGACATATTAAAGTGTGACAGGTATAAGTACATAATAGGCTTTAAATTAAATTTTATTTAGTTATCGTATTGTATATGTTATGTATTGTTGTATATAAACTTTCCTTAAATAAAATGACTTTCACAAGAACTTTCGAATCTTAAGAAAAAGTATCAAGGTTTAAGTGTCTTAGAATTTAAATGCAATTTTTTTATTAACAATTTTCAGTGCAATGATTTTCAGGTATATAGAATAAAAGCTTCAGTTTGTAGCTTTATTATTTAAACATTTTTTATGCACAAAGATACATGCGCTTATTTGTAAATTTATTTGTAAATTAAGCTTTCCTGTCTACTTTAGTTTTATTTTAATTTTTATATAATTACTGTTGGTACATAAATAAATAAAATAAATAATAAATAAATAAATAAATTTGTGACATAGTATCAGAATTATTCTTCTTTCGTTTTTAGCAGTTTTTTAAATATTACACAAAAACGCAATACACATAACAAATACGCATAACACAAATACTTATTAAAATAGTTTAACTAATTACCAGTTATGATTGCCTGCAAAAGGAAGACATTTTTATCATTTACATACAGTAATAGGTTTATGACACATTGACAAAATATTTCAAACGCCCTGACCCTTGCAATTGTCCGCTCGATTCGCATCCTTGATCGAGCTACATCGATGAGTGATGGCTAACATGTGCTGCTCGTAGGCAACCCTCGTGTAGGGTTGTCGCAAGCCACATCCGTGTCTTTTACTTTACTTTAATAGTTACTTATGTATTCTAAAGTAACAACTCCACACTAATATTATAAATGTGAAAATCTGTCTGCCTATCTGTCATGCTTTCACGTCTAATTAATTTGAGCACTTTTGATGAAATTTATTAGAATTAAAGCCCATACAAGAAGCCCATATTCTGCTATAAAAGCAAAAAATAATATAGTTTATAAATGAGGTTATCTTAACACTAAAGTCGAAAGGTACAAATCAGATTAAAAGAAATAAAATACATATATGAAAAGTAAGAAAGTCATTTTCAACAAATGATTCTTAAATGGTTGCTTATCCTTTGCAATCAATTGAATATAATTACTATTAATACTAATATATTTTTCAAAATTTTAATTAAACAATATAATTATCTGAAAAACAGTATCTCGTTCAATTGCGACACAAAAATTTGTCATCTTTGTTTATTTATAATTTCAATTGAGGTTTATAATAAAATTATACACATTCATAAGATTTGCCTCAATGTTGAATAAGGAAGGATAAAAAAGTAATGTTAACCAGCAAACCACATTTACCCATATTGTATTTTTATTTTCCCTATTAATTAAGCTTAAATTTAATATTCTCATTTCTGAAACGGTAAGTTGCTAAATACTAGCAGTTTATAGACTCCGAAACGTATAAAGTTGGGTGGTGATCGGAGATTTTTTTTTATTGTTGATTTCTGTTTTGAGGGAAATTCGAAACCAGACTGAGCCACAGGCTCGCATGGCTGGACGGCTAGTAGCTTAAATGAAAATGAACGTTTGTAAGTCCTTTATTGACTTCGAAACAGCTGGACCGACTAAAATGAAATTTTCAGACAATCTTTAGAATAATCCTGTAAACTTAGATGTCGGTTTGTTTTTTAAAAGTTGACTTTTAAAAAACAAACCATTTTTTTTTTTTACATTTTTTGACATTTTTTTTACTACTGATATCTTTAAATTAAGCCTAGCGAAGCGAGCTGGGTATGTTAGTCTTATATATATACTTATATATACTTATATATAATACTTATTATAAAACGAAGTCCCCAAACGCTGTCTATCTGCATGTGTTCGATTATCTCTAAATCTTCTGAACGGATCTTTGTACAATTTTTACTAAAAGGCAGTTCAATTCTTCAGAAAGGTTTAGGTAAATAGTGCATTACGATTTTATGTAAACTGCGTTGAAAAGTCCCGCAGTTGTAAAAAAAAACTCGCATGGTGAGAGGTTTAGTCACGTGCGCCGCATAAACTAACAGAGATACACTCAAGTAATGTACAAAAGAATTGTAGATCTATAAAAATACTACAATAAACTCCACGACAGCAAGATAAGAGATAGAGTCATCAATCTCTTATGGTTAACTCACAATAAATACTTTTGTTTAAAATTTCAATAAAATACGCTGATTTCCACGCAGGCGCAGGCGCAAGCATAGTCCTACTAATATTATAAATGCGAAATTTTGTGTGTATGTATGTTTTTCACTCTTTCACTGGGAAACCGTTGAACCAATATCGATAAATTTTGGCACAATTATTCCTAATACACCGGAGTAACATGTAGGCTAAAGATATCCTGTTAACTCTATAGGAATAAGATGACTAAAAGGCGCCATCTTTTATAAACCTATCACGCGAACGAAGTCGCGGGTAAAAACTAGTATGTTATAAAAACGATTGAGCCAATTTTGTACATCTCCAAAACGATGACTCGACTCAAGTAGTGTTAAATCAAACACCCGACAAATTGAGCATGAACCCGCAGCCCTGGCTCAAGACGAGGGTTGCTAAGATAATTATCTTTTTTACCGAACGCACCCAACGCAGTTTTAATAACGTGATAAATGCCGCGGAAAGGCTTGTCGGTGACGCGTAAAGAGGGTTTCCATACTTAGCATTGATTAATACCTTACTTGTTACTTTATTACGTTACTTTTATTGTGCAACAGATGCTTTTTATTTTGGCTACGTAATTTTCTTCGCGTTTTTTTCCACCGGGTAGGGGATTGAGATTTTTAATTTTACGCCGAATTAGACGCACCTTGTTTTAGAGATTGGTGAAAGTAGAGACGTTTACGTGCTAAAAAAATATTTTAACTAACTTTACTAGCGTAATACTAATAGCACTATAATATAATAGACATCCATACTAACATAATAAATTCAAAATAAACTTTATTCAAGTAAACTTGTAACTAGTTCTTTTGAATTGTCAACTCTACTGCTGTTTCGGAAAGCTGTTCCTACCGAGAGGAGCCAGCAACAAACTCGGCGGTTGCAATTTTCAAATAATTTTTATAACCAGTCACATTTACAAAAGTGATAATGAAATTATTCTGCTATAATCTGCGATTAAGTAAGTAGAAAATATATATAATGCTAAATGTAGAGTTGACTAAAATTGCAAAGAGCAATATTGCGATTTTGTCATCGAGTCTATCTTCGAATCACCTTTTGCGACGGCTCAGTAAGCAATGAGGGTGGTCTATTGTACTATCTATTCCATCTTAATTACTAAACAGATTGATTACGGCATGCCTTTATAATTCTCTATAGTTGTTGTCATCACCAATCAGTCTGACGAGCGGGGTGATTATAGGAAATTCTCTTCGAGTAATTAAAGTAGGATATTAATAATTTATTAAGGAAGGTCATAAATCGTAAATCTTTTGATAGCAGTTAATGCATATTCAGATACAGAAACCTAGTGGTAGAGCAAAATTGACATTATAAATAACTAATTTTGTTCTAGAATACTTATTTACCAACTCGATAGATCAAGCCAAACCCTCTAATTTCACGTCGAAGCACAAATATGAAGCCCTCAATCAGGAAGGTACACATCTTTATAAAATATTGCCCATTGTATTATGACTCAATTCAATACTTGCGCTAACTGTTTTGGTAATCCCAAATAAAAGAGGACAATCAATACTGAATCTAATCTTTATAAGTTTAAGTCATGTTTTTAGTTAAAACAATTTTGTCTATTGTAGATTGCTACGCTGTACACTGTATGTAAGCGAGTATGAAGTGTCTGTTAGAAATTGTAGGTTAGACACCCCTTGTTCTCATAATGGGTAAAACAATTGTTAGTTCCCTTGTTTTCTTGTTGTTAGGATAAATTATATATTACTTCAATTGTCTGATCGTTTTACATGTTTTAATTTTAAAAGTACACGAATAGAAGTGTCTGGATGAGTGTTTATTTTATGTTACGGGATTTCATACTAAAATATTTATATAGATACACACACGCACACAAACACACACAAGCCACACATAATAATTTATAAAATATTTATATACCTAGTTATTATATTTCTATAACTCACATTTTATGAAAATTTATATAGTAATTTAATTAATGTAGGAGGCACAATTCGTTTTCATACCTTATACATGCAGGATTATAATCTATCTCTGAATTGTAAAGATACTCTTCCCGACATCAATAAATGGACGTTATCGGACATATTTCTATATAATGCCGCTCCAAATCTTGCGCTCTAGTTCTTACGATATTTTGAAAGTAAATTTAGATTGTTAGACATCCACCTAGAATAGTTATTCCTGATAAACGTCGCTTGATAAAAGTCATATTAAAATATTCAAACCCATATGCCCAACATTCAAAAGTTTATAACCTTTAACGCTCTATTGATTTTACAGATTTATTGATACGTAAGTAAGCCACTGGGTCAGTTATTTTGTATGCATTTATATATAATCTTTCATATTATTCATTATACATGAAAACATATTTTAGTAAATATTGTTTTTATTATATAAATAAATAAATAATGATAGATGAAACACAATTTTATCCGATTTATTTTTAAAAAGCTGACATATTACAATCATGACATAATAAATATCATAGCAAGTATGAAAATTAAATTATCGAGGGTGGTCAATGATAAATGTCCAAGCTGTGACAAACCGTAGACACTTGGCATAGACTAATAGCACCATCTATTGTGGAGCCCCGATGACCGCGTGATGTATGAGATGTCCGCAATTACCGCGAGATGACGCTATAGTACAGACTTATTATCACATAAGAAACAACAATGTTATTGTGATATTTTATTTTGTTCGATTGATAAATTTAAGTATTCTTAAATTAATACTATTAAAAAAATGTTGTAAAAATAGAACATAGGTAATAGTTAATTTCTCTAATTAATTGTTATAAGTTAAAAATTAAAGCTAACAATTATTATTATGTGTGTAAAGTTAAACAGAACGTCATAAATAATAGATTCAATTAAATTTGCCTTTCACGAAGAGTTCTACAAACTTATGAGATAGTTCATTTGTATACTGCTAGATAGCGCTCTTATAAACACTGGTTGAGTAAAAAAACTTTACCAAATAAGACATTATTAAGTCATTTATGCATAACTAATATTATTGATCTGTACTGAACGAAATAACCGTTAACAAATGTATATTCTAAATCAGGGCTTCTTAAACTGTGGGTCGCGACCCCCGGGGGGGTCAAATATAAATACAAAAAAAAATACTATTGTAGTTTTATTATAACTATTTTCTGAAAAAAGTGGCAATGCAAAACTGTTATTTAATAACATTGTAAAATAGTGCGATATAACATCTACATCTACGGTTAATATACATATATTTCATTATATGGAGGAGGGGGTCGTTAAAATTTCCTAAGCTTGAAGGGGGTCGCTATATAAAAAAGTTTAAGAAGCCCTCTGTTCTAAATGACATTTTTTCATGGCTAATTTTCTCCCGAAATCTAGCATTGCACTTAAATGACCCAGAACGAAAGACTTAAACTCGTGTCGAGTTAAACTAGTATTGGGTAATCAAAGACAAGGAAGTTCTTTCTTTCTAGGAGGTCATCTCCTTAGTGTGTTTAACACTGAAGGTCTGATCTTTATACTCTTTCGACAGTCTATGGCTAGTTATCGATAATATTAATGATAGTTGTATTTAATGAAACATAAAGTTATTAAGTAGCGTAGAAGAAGCTTTGACAAGCCTGTGAGTGTCACAATTTAAAATGCGAGGGAAAATGAAATTCATATACTTATCTTTGTCTAATCACGTTAAGAAAAGAGAGACAGCTAGAGACAGTTTAATTTTCTTTCTCTTTATTGTAATGCGGCACATTTTAGTCTAGCTTTCCTACTCCAGTTTGATAACTCTCACCGTCATTCTCCTGCCCTTATCCCACTCCAAGTGGGATCGGTACAACACGTTATAAACATGTTAAAACATGATATGGCTACGTATTTTACGACCGGCCGCCTCCCTTACGTTGACTTATCTTAGTTTTCTTTTGCAACACCTCAGAGAAATGAAGGTGGCCTAATGTACTCAGCTGGATACCACACGGCGGGTCAACTTAACTTAGGTAGTCGCCTTTTACGACACCTTGATAACAAATGAGGGTGGTCTATTCTACTCAGCCGATACCACACGTCATTAGTATAATTACTCTATACAATCAAATACGCTTTTCAGGTTACAGACAAGAATGGTGTCCGAGGTTGGTTAGACGGTACAACTGAGAAGTCCAACTGGATGAAACTAGTGAACTCTACAAGTTGCCCTCACGACGTAAATCTGCAACATATGCTTCAAGCTGGGCAGGTAAGGCCGTTTGCTTTTTAGATTATATTAAAATTTCCAATTAGGTTATAAATCTAGGCTCTTTTCGTGGACTTTCATATAAAAGCTAGGTTTTATTAAAAAAATTGTTTTATCCGTGTTTTGGGCATAAAAAATACTTACATTTAAATTTAATATAAAACACTATTTTTGCCCTAAATTTTCAAGTCAGCGTAGCTTATTCGGCGGTCTCGAGAAATGAAAATACTTAGGATCACCCGCACTAAAAATGTTTATTTATTTATTTCTATTTATGCATATATGTAGTTAGATAAGACAAAGAAAAAGTAGAAAAGCACATGTATAAAGGCAGACTTATCCTTAAATTGAATCTTTTTCAGTCAACCTTTGAGTTACAGATGGAAAATCAATTTAGGCTAATTCTTTTATACTTACATATTAATTTTTGTGTGCACAACGTGTCGTATAATGTAACTCTATATTTACTAGTTATTTTATATTATTTATTTTACAAAGGGCCTTAAATGAAATGATGATGTAACAGACATATCTATACTAATATGTGAAGCTGAAGAGTTTGTTTGTTTGATTGATTGTTTGAAAGGGCTTATTAAATAGTACCATCACGATGTGAAACCGATTGAGCCACGGGTACGGTAAAAGGTTCGGAGAATCGCTGGACCTCGAGGTTCCAAGGTGCCGGAGAAAGGGTCTCGTTTCTGAAAAACTTTGTGTTGGTACCCCCCCCCCCCCCTTCCTAGAAACTCAAGAAGGTCGCAGGAAACTGTTCAATTCCAGCCGGACAAGATTCACGGTTGGAAATTCTTAGAAGAAAACTATAGACCCTAGATCAACAGTGAAAGTCCATTAGTTATTAGGTCATTAGTTTAATTATACAAGTAGATCATATCCTATCCTATCCTATGCTACTAATATTAATGCGAAAATTTGTGAGTACTTATGTATGTTGGTTACTCTTTCACGGGGAATCCGCTGAACCAATATCGATGAAATTTGACCCGATTATTCCCTATCCGCTGGCGTAACACATAGGCTATAGAAATCTTGTTAATTCAACATGAATAGGATGACATTGAAAAGCGCCATCAACCTATTACGCGACAACAGTCTACGCGAACGAAGTTGCAGGTAAAAGCTAGTTACAACATAATATTCTGTAAATTAAATATTACATATGATATTCGCGATTTCAAGACTTTTGTACAAACGTCTAGTTTTTATTAGATTTTTCCACCACGCGTGTGCAATGTAAAAACTGACGAATCACAGCCCTCATTAAACTGCGTCTTTGTCACTACCCCACTAAAATTTGAATGTGGAACGTTCGCAACTTCCGGTGACAGAAAATCGTTCGGCTGAACAACTGTGTCCCACTTCCGGTCAGGGGGAACAGATGCGGTGATTAGATTCACTCACCCCACGGGTTAAATGGTATTTGATATTTTGACCCTGTGTATGAAAATCATAGTCGGCCATAAAATCTTATTGCGATTAATATCTTAAAAAGTTATTATAATTATTTTTTTAACAATTACTACACATTGAATAAAAATAATTTAGAGGTATTTTCTTTAGTATATTCTATTTTGAAAGTCCCTGTAATATTAAGAAGTTTCCAAACTTGATATACTATACTACATATTTATTTGAATTTAAACTATCGTGAGTATTATTCATAATTAATGTATAGAAACCGGCCGACGAGCGGCCGCCTGTCTGACGTCTGCCTGCAACTTATCTTTGTCGTATTTTACGATACCTCGGTAAGAAAGAGGGTGGTCTATCCTACTTAACCGGATACCACACGGCGGGTCGACTTACCTTAGTCGCCTTTTACGACACCTCAGTAAGAAATGAGGGTGGTACTATTCTATTCAGCCGGATACCACACGGCGTAAAACAAACATAAGATGAAAAGTAATAATAAGTCTAAATAGTTAAGAAAAGAATATCAAAAAGTGTCCTTGCATCCTCCTTGGATGGTAATCCTCAATGCAGAGGAATGTGATCTTTATTTAGCACTTTTTTACATTTGCTAACCCGTGGATAATTACAAAAATAATTCTCTCTTTCAAAGGGTTGTCTGGAAGAGATCACAACAGTGTGATAAAACCGCCCTTTGCACATTTAACTGTTTCTATTATCTGTGTGTCTTGTTCTTTACACTTTGTATTTTATTTGTTCAATAAAGTTATTCTTCTTCTTTCTTTTGTACTATATACCAAAATTTGGCTCATTCTTTCACGGGGTGGATGGCGTGGCTGATACTGCAGTTTGCCTTGATAGCTTCTCTCTTAGACATCTTTTTTTCATCTTGCCCTTGACTAGTAGTAACTTTTCGAGGTATTCATATATGTGTTAAATCAAAAACATAAGTAAGTTATTAAAGTGAGTAGCGCTCTGTTACTCTCCCACTCCTGGGCATAGGCCTATTCTCTCCGTTTTTTTTTTGGAGAGAAGGATTGGATAACCACGCTGCCAACTAAGATCAACCACGCTGCTCCGATGCGGATTCGTAGGTTACACATATCCCCAGAATTCTCTAGAGATATGCAGGTTTCCTCACGATGTTTTCCTTCACCGAAAAGCATGTGATAAATTGCAATTATCAAAAACATGGAGAGTAGTAAAGGAAGTTAGGCAAATATTGCATGCTGAATTATCTTGGAAGTACCATATCCAACGTATCTTATGATAATATAAAAGAAACACATATTAAAATACATTTGTATTGTATCTTTCAGGTGTTCTACAAAGCGATTAGAGATATTCCATCGGGTCAAGAGTTACTGCTCGGCCCCAGGACCGGTCTAGAAGAAGTTCTAGCACCTACTCGTAAGTAGATTGAAAAAAGAATTTTGTTATACATATTTACAGAAAAGTTACTAATTAAAGAGTTATTTTCATACAATCGCTATAACAGATTAAAAAAAATATTATATAAGAGCGGATTTCTCTTTATTTATTACTAGCAATCGCCTATAACCCTATTTTGATAATCATAAAAATGGTTAAAGTGGGTTAACCTTAAAAGCTAGACATATATGGAATATAAGAGTAGAGACTAGAATACACTATTATAGAAAAAATCTATTCTAATATACTCGTATAAAGCTGAAGAGTTTGTTTGTTTGATTGATTGTTTGGACGCGCTTATCTTAGGAACTACTGGATCGATTTGAAATATTGTTTTAGTGTAAGATAGTACAGTTATCGACGAAGGCTATAGGCTATATATATATATATAACATCACGCTAAGATTAATAGGAGAGGAGCAACAATACAAAATAGTAGGAAAACGGTATAATTTACAGCTTTCCTTGCGTGCGCTGGATAAACGGTAATAGTTATTTATAAATCATGTATTACAAAATTGTTCCCCTCTAAAAGTTCTAAACAAAAGTCCGCGACAGCATATGTCTAGCTCTTAAGGTTAACCCACTGTAACC
Source organism: Morpho achilles (assembly GCA_947086495.1). Lineage (NCBI taxonomy): Eukaryota > Metazoa > Arthropoda > Insecta > Lepidoptera > Nymphalidae > Morpho > Morpho achilles. Next base: position 6,756,588 of record CAMTZB010000016.1, read on the forward strand.
ATTTTTATGGTTATCAAAATACTATATGGTACTACTATACGGTTGTAATCTTTCCGCGCGGGCTGAGCCACTGGCGATTGCTAGTCACTAATATGTAATTCACGTTTTCACTTCTAATACGTATTTCAAGTTCAATATACAAATCCATATATCACTCAACGTTTGTTTGAACTTCGCAATAGCAGTTCCGCGCGGGTTGAATCACAGACTTCGTCACGCTCTGCTGACTCCGGCAGTTAATTGGAGTCACCTGCCCCAACTACACGTGTGACTTTTGCCCCCACACTTATGCTATAGGCTGTTCGTGTTTTATATACTGTATGATTTTTAAGAAATTTCTAAAAATGTTTATTTCATCATCCTCATCCCTTGTCCCACTCTAAGTGGGGTCGGCACAACATGTTATAAACATGATGAAACATGATTCGGCTGCGCTTTTACGACTGGCCGCCTGCCTGATGTCAACTTAGCTTAGTCGCATTTTACGACATCTCGGTAAGAAATGAGGTTGGTCTATTCTAATCAGCGGGATACTACACGGCGGGTCGAATTACCGTAGTCGCCTTTTACGAAACCTCGATTAGAAATGAGGTTGGTCTATTCTACTCAGCCGGATACCACACGGCTATTATAAAAATGTTGACAATTTGACAATAATTTGATAATTCATACTATAGGTAGGTAATAATCGCGGTATGCGACTCGTCAACTTAAAAAATTAAATCCATAGCAGTACCTAATATACCTAAATCCGAAAGTCTGTCTGTTTATGTTAGTCTGTCTGTACCGTTTTCAATAGAGATGAAATTTGGTATAGCTGAAACTTATATACCGGACTAAAGTAAAATATAAAAGAATCCCTTTTTTCCTACAGAAATAGATAAAAATACATACATAATACATACATTGAGGGTATAACGCTTAAAGTTGATGCGTTCGAAGTCACGGACGACCACTAGTCCTTTTGTTCTACATTTGTTACCATTAAATTAATTTGGTACTAATTAAAATAAACGTATCTTTGTTATATTAACGTTTGTTAACTGAGAATGGAAATGGAAAGCACTACATATCCAAATCAAATTGGCGGTTTCTGAGATAATGCACAAAAACACGCAGATAAAATAAAAATAAGGGTTGTGCTTGGGTTAAAAGCGCATGTTGGAACAATTGCTGTTGAAATTGTTCTAATATGCGCTTTTAGATTACTTCGTTTTTCTACCAACTCATAAATTTATAGGTGCGTAATATTCTAGTTTTTTTTTTATAATGTGATCTGATTCTGTAATCGCTTAAGCCCTGGGAAATGTTCCCCACGAATTTTTATTATACATCAACACTCAAATTGCTAAAATAAAAAGTTTATATACAAGTTTTCTATTAATTAAAAGAAGAGTGAGTTGTAATAATATAATACTGAAATGCAGAAAACAGCATACTAGTTATTTATTAGAAAAATAAATTACTCGTTATTTATTATCAAGAAAGGTTAACCCGCTCATGCTGTATGTATAAAAAAAGTCATAGGGCGCAAGCACACGGAGGCACGCGCACATGCGATATTTAATTTAGATAAATCGCGACGTGCGACGGTCGATGTGAAAAATCACGCATATGTTATATTACCATAAGGGGAGCGAGTACAGATAGGTTTTTACTGGAAAGCATTCTATAAAACATGTCCGAATAACTTGTAATCTTACGATTAAAAAAAACTTTAAAAAATTGGTTTAAATATACAGTTGTATGGCAAATCCGAGATTAATTCTAATTTTGTATATATGTATATAAATTTAAATTTTTAATATTGAAAAATACATAAATGCATGCCAATGGATAGCAATGATAAAATATATTTTGAAAAGAAACATACAGCAAACATTTTTTTGCATTACTATTAATGGATACAAAATATTCTCTTTATATTCGATATTTGATTTTTCTTAGAATTCTACTTTATGAATCATTTACTTGTCATATCTAGTGAAATAAATAAAGTTAAACTAGTGTTCTTCGTAGCTTCCTGCAATGCTTCCGGCTAATGGCGTCGACGCACCCGACTTTGCTCAGTGATTTATGCGATTTGAATTGTCCATAATTACCAACTTAGTATTCACTATGGTCATGTTTTTTAGTGTAAATCAGTTCTAAATAAAAAATAATAATAAATTCGGAAACTATGATTTTAGAAATAAATAATGTTTTACAGTGTTGTTGATATTAGTTGATGAAATGCATTTTGTAATAAATACCAATCAAGACCAAAAGTTACAGTCAAACTAGCTTTAAATTACCAAGAAAACGTTTTGAGTTTGATTGTGTCTAAAATTATACACATTTATATACATATTGTTGTTTTTTACTTGATAAACAAAATGATTGATGCAAGTATATTTATAGTCTATTAACTTTGACATGTTTCTTGTTACAATACTGTTTCATGGAATTAAGGGACTTAAACATTTACATTTTTGTCACGAAGCTTACTAATTTTGACTAGAGCATCGTTCGTGTTAAATAGTTTGTTAATATTTCAGGGTAATAGAAAAATAACTTTTAGCTATTTAGGTTTAGGTGTTCAAGATTTGTGTCGCAATATTTATAAGTACGGGTACACTTTACGTGGCCTAATAAAAATTATAGTAGTTTCACTGTCACGAGAAATCGATATTTAATGATGAAACAAACGGGTTAACCGTAACATTTTTATTTTTATCTCTGTTTTATATTTATATCAACCATATTTAGAATAAACTCTTCAAATATGTGAAACATTGCGACCGAAAAATTGATCAAAAATGTACAATTCTCCCTCAACGCCCACATTTATGGCTGACCAAACATCAGCTGCATCACAATATTGTATAATTTCACAATGACTCTTAAATATTATCCCCAATTAGAGTCGATTTGCAGTGGCTCCATTCAAGCATTTGTCAAAATGCTCCGGGCTCTCTTGCACAAGACATGATTGATGAGGCTCGAACTAAGGCCACCTATCGCTCCTTTCATTCAATATTTCGATAACACAAAATTTTGCTAAAGGATTAATAAATTTCACGTCATCTGTACAAGATAAATGCCTACGATGCTCAGCAAGTAAGAGTTGACTGACAGAATTTTGATAAGATGATTGATCATTGTTTTTATGATCAATTTGCGTACATTATTCAGATATTTTGAGAGCAGCCCAACTTGTGTAATATTATGTGAACTTGAACAAGTTCTCTTTGAGTAAGATTGTAAACTTGCTTTGATCGACGTGTACTTATTTTTAAATTGTTAACCTATATCTAGTAAAGAGGTGGCTTTTTTCTTGTTTAGTATTTATCAATTTAACGCCGTGTGGTATCCGGCTGAATAGAATAGTACCACCCTCTTTCTTACCAAGGTGTCGTAAAATACGTAGCCAAAGAATGTGACAATATGTTCATAACATGTTGTACCGACCTCACTTGGAGTGGGATAAGGGCAGGAAGATGATGAGTATTTATTAATTTAATTAATATTATATAGTAGATCCTTGCAACAAAATTTCTTCTGGGTACAAAAGTAAAGTACCGGTATCTCAGTTTTTCATTAAAAGAAAAAATTACATAGTAAAATAAGCATACATAGTTGTGGTGCAGTGTAAATTAAAATGTATTTAGTTTTTTACTTGCATTTTGATATATTTTTTCATACGTGGAATGCAAGAATTAAAATATAAAAGAAATATTAAGATACCGTATCTCATCGACAAAAACAAAAACTAGCCTTGGCATAAAAAATTGTTTTATGTCGAGACAATTAACAGCATAATTAGCTGGTACGATATAAAGCACGAATAAATTAACGTGTCTTAAAAGGGGAAACTAAAATAAACAATTTAGCAGAATAAATACGTGATTTCTATGCAATCGTTATAACACATTCACAATCATGCAAAATATCAAATATAATCCGGCTACCGTAAAATAATAATATTCAGAAGTTAACCCTTTATTAGCCGTTCCTTTTTCGGAATGGGCCGCGTGCGTTCATGCGCGTAATGAATGAGTGTCGCGCGTTGACATTTGTCATCGCGCAATTGTCGCACAGATTAAAATTGATGACGTTGCTTTGTCCAATGCAGCGTATGCGCTATTGTTGCGTGGAAACCGTATTATCGCGTCGTTAATTCGAAAAAGATCGGATCTGATAAAAGACAATAAAGTTCATATAAGTTAATGAAGTGGGGTAATATACAAATTTTTACTCACAGAGACAAAAATATCTTAGCGATACATACACTATAACACACACAACGCAAATTCCCCTTCTACTTAATACTTAATGTCTTGAAAACGACATGATTTTAATATTAAAAATTACATCATAATCATTAAATTACATTATAATATTAAAAATTGTGTTTGTAATGTCATTTATTTTAATTTATGACATTTTTTATTTGTTTTAAAAAGCTTTACATGCTAGAATATTGGCGGAGCACGAGAAATTTTTTTTAAATTTGCTATTAAGTCAACGTCATAACCATGTTGCAAAGCAATATTTTAAAAAAATAAATAAATCGATTATATTACTACCCCGCAAAAACTCGGAAAGCAGACTTTGACTGTGCAAGAATATTTTTCGAGTTATTTACTAAAGTGAAACATTTAATTAACGTTTTAAACACTCATATTTAGGGGCTAAAGGTCAATCTGACATGACATAACTTTAAATATTGTATTATTTCAATATTTAATATTTGGCATAATATTTTATGTCAAGTAAGTTTAATAAAGCGAATAAAACTGTTATAGCAAGATATGCATCATTTACGCAAACCATATTTTATACAATTGCGACGAAGCCCCTGCAAATAAAATGATTAATCAAAAAATTAACCAACGACAATAGTCTCACCCTCTATTAAACCAACTACAATCACTCAGCGTCCCACATCGCGTATTTATTTTACAATCAAATAAATATTACTGACAATAAAATAGAAATATTTCAATTTAATATAACCACCCCCAGTGAAGGGTTAAAATCTGGTACGGGAGATTCAACTTTCGATTTTTTTTATAGAGATTAGTTGATGCTACTCTTATCTAGATGGTACGCGAAATTAAACAAAGTTCAGTATAATGAACCTGAAATAACACGTTTGTAATATAAATTAATAATATAGTCAAATTCAATATATAGTTGTTTTAAATTGTGTACTTTTTTTGATGATCTAGATTTCATAGTTCATTATTATTGCTATCATTCTATCAAAAGATGTGCTACATGATGATATGGCACAAAAAATGAGTATGTCTCTCAAAAAAACTATAAAGCTAAATATTTATAATACATCAAATGATACACACTTCTAATTTTTGATATAAAATAATTGATCTGAAAGCTGTAATAGCCCAACAGTGACAGAACGACTCCCTAAAGGAGATCACAAATTTAAGCCAAGAGCAGACACAAATTAATTTTCTATTACAACTTATGTCTCTAATTGATAATTGCCATTTATCATACGTTTTTCGGTGATGGAAAATATCGCGAGGAAACCTATTTCTAGAGAATTCTGGGGATATGTATATTCTACCAATACTACTCTCCAAAAACGGAGAAAGGAGGCCTATCCTCAGCATTGGGATAGTATCAGGCCGCTACTTTACTCTTACGTTAATATGATCTATGTATAGTTTACGATCAAAGATGAGTGAATACGCTAAAGTAACGGCCTGCTACTATCCCACTGCTGGGCATAGGCCTCCTCTCTCCGTTTTTGGAGAGAAGGATTGGAGCTAAGACCTACCACGCTGCTCCAATGCCGATTGGTAAGTTACACATATCCCCAGAATTCTTTAGAGATATGCAAGTTTCCTCACGATGTTTTCCTTCACCGTAAAGCGTGTGATAAATTATCAATTATCAATTAGACACATAAGTTTTTAATAGAAAAAACACATTCGTATCCACCTGGGTTTGAACCCATGATCATCTCTAGAGATTCACACGGTCACACCGCTGGGCTATCACAGCTTCGAACAACGCTAAATGAGACAATAATGTTTGCCAGGAAATTCTGAACTCAACTATATAAAGCTATTCTTGGTAGACATATAAAAGATATAGTTCTAAAACTATTATTACAGATATGAATCGGTCAGCATCCTGTGTAATGTTGGATACTCACACCGGTAAAGGTCCGTTCGCACCGCGGGGCGTAACGGAAAGCGTGCGACGCACCTGACTTGCTCAGAATCAACGCCGCGAGCGTTGAAGGGTTATATCGACTATCAGCATCAGCGTAAACTTAATACGAACTGCATTTGCTGCTACGATATCCTACTAGTTTAATATTGAAAGAAGCTGGACGTATTTTTTTTTAATATTAAAAAAATGAAAAAAGAAAGAAAGAAAGCGCTGGGTGACATGTAGGAGTCGATCTCAGTTTTTGAACTTTTTATGGTTCTCCCGCTACCGTTGCGTTGCATTCAATGCTGCATTTTATCAATTTTTTAATAACCGAAAACAGGGATTATATATACAAGATTAGTTCATTTAAATATTACAAGTAAAGATTGTATTATAATTGTTCCCGCCGTGTGGTATCAAGCTGAGAAGAATAGTCTACCCACATTCCTTACCGAGGTTTCGCAAAAGACGACTTAGTTAAGTTGACGTCAGGCAGGCGGCCGGGCTGTAAAATACACCTAGCAAAATCATAGAACAACATGATGTGTCGATCCCACTTAGAGTGGGATAAGGGTAGGAGAAAGATGAGTTTTTTTAACTTTTCAATATTCTCCTGCCCTTTCATTGTTAGTGGGGTCGGCACAACATGTTTATCTCTTGCATACGAGTTTGGATGTATATATGTGGTAAAGTATATATCCTCCTGCCCGTATCCCACTCTAAGTGGGGCAGCACAACATGTTATAAACATGCAGCAACATGATTTGGCTGCGTTTTTACGACTGGCCGCCTACCTTAGTCGTATTTTACGACACCTCGGCAAGGAGGGTGGTCTATTCTACTAAACCAGATACCACACGGTGAGTCAACTTACTTTAGTCGCCTTTTACGACACCTCGGTAAGAAATGAGGTTGGTCTATTCTACTCAGCCGGATACCACACGGCGGGTCGACTTACCTTAGTCGCCTTTTACGACACCTCGGTCAGAAATGAGGGTGGTCCTATTCTACTTAGCCGGATGCCACACGCCGTGAAAAATTATAACACAATCTTTACTTATATTTTCTGACCGATTGAAATAAAACATACATCCTATATGTTAAGTGAGGCTTTCTACTACATAATGGTAGAAACAACGTCCAAATTGGATCAGCGGTTTTTGACATTAGCGGAAACAAACGCACAGAGATTTGACATCTCAACGATTTTATTATACGTAATAGATAATAGAATAGATATAGATAGATGTTATCGCCAATGATTTTCGCTTTGTATTTAAAGCAATACAGTCATGAAACAAGAGTGACGCGCCCCTTTTGATTAAAATGGTGGCAACACTGTGCCGTTGTTGTATCCGGTGGAGTCTTCCTATTGATAAAACGTTTCAGTGACGTTCAGTCTTTGTTCGCTATTCAAGTGAAGTGTATCTCGAAGCGGGAATTGTGGTATTCCTATTATATCGTGTTACTGTTGAAAGTGTACAGGTATATATTTAGTAGTTGCTTGTCTTAACACATGTTTTAAGTTACTTTAGGGACGGACCCAGCTGTGTGGTATCCGGCTGAATAGAATAGTACCACCCTCATTTCTTACCGAGGTGTCGTAAAATGCTTCACGAATTGGCAGTTATTATTACGAATGGTGGCATTTTTATTTTTTTTAATGCGTAATTAATGTACGCCGTGTGGTATGCTTAATAGAATAGTATCACCTTCATTTCTTACCGAAGTTTCGTGAAAGGCGACCAAGGTAAGTCGACCCGTCGTGTGGTATCCGGCTGAATAGAATAGTACCACCCTCATTTCTTACCGAGGTGTCAAAAAAGGCGTCTAAGGTAAGTCGACTCGCCTTGTAGTATCCGGTTGAGTAAAATAGACCACCGTCATTTCTTAACGAGGTGTCGTAAAAAGCGACTAAGGTAAGTTGACGTCAGGCAGGCGGCCGGTCGTAAAATACGTAGCCAAATCATGTGACAACATGTTTGTAACATGTTGTGCCCACCCCACTTAGAGTGGGATAAGGGCAAGAGGATGACGATGATTATGATGACTTTGGGGACGGACCGTGTATGTAATAGTCTCATATATTTATTTATTTACTGGATGTGCTTGCGGCTTCACTCGCGTGGAAATCAGAGTATTTAATTAATTTTTTTAACATAATATTAGATATTGAGAGTTAACCATAAGAGATATGTCGCATGTCTCATGTTGTCGCGAACATTATGTAGTATTTTTGGTTATCTATAATTCCTAGAGAATTAATTGTACATTATTGTAGTGTATCTCTGTTAGTTTAAGCGGCGCACGTGACTAATGCTCCTACTTTTTTGATTGCGCGACCTTTACAACACAATTTACATACAACCGTAATGCATTATTAATTTAAATCTTACAAATATTCACTAAGTTTTAGTAAAAACCGTACAAAAATCAGTTCAGTAGATTTTGAGAAAATCGATCACATACAGACAAAGAGCTTTTGGAGATTTTATATGTATACATTAATTATGGACTCATCATCCTCTTGCCTTATCCCACTCTTAAGTGGGGTCGGCACAACATTTTATAAACATGTTATCACGTGATTTGGCTACGTATTTTACGACCGCCTGCCTGACGTCAACTTACCTTAGTCGTATTTTACGACACCTCGGTTAAGAAAGAGGATGGTCTATTCTACTCGGCCGGATACCACACGGCGGGTCGACTTACCTTAGTCTCCTTTTACGACACTTCCGCAAGAAATGAGGGTGGTCTATTCTACTCAGCCGGATACCACACGGCAGGTCGACTTACCTTAGTCGCCTTTTACGACTCTGTAACTAATGACGGTGGTACTATTCTATTCAGCCGGATACCACACGACGTACATTAATTATGCACTAAAAAAAATAAAAATGCCACCATTCGTAATCATAACCGCCAATTCGCGCGGTCGTTAAGTTTTCCCACGACGTCACCAAATGGTGTAGATGGCGCGCGCGAACCGTGACGGTGACTTACCGATCTTTTGAATTTAATTCACTGCCCCCTATAACTGGCTCACCTGTTGTCTTTCACGTTTTCTACTCATGCTTAAATTGCACTTCCTCATACCTACATGTTTCTATGTGTTTTGAGTGCTATATTAGGTAATAACTAAGCCCTAGCCCAGTAGTCTAAAATCGACCATTTTTTATTGCTTAAGGCTCGCTTGGGCGAGAGATTAACTGCTATTGTGCCTGATGATACAGTCCAAGGTGAAGCACACTTTGCCTAGTCGATGCCAATTTACTCTTGCTTTAAAGATACTATAATTCATAATGACAATGAATACTATACTATCCTAGCCTATCCTGTCATATTAATATTAGAAATGGGAAAGTTTGTGAGTATGTATATATGTTTGTTACTCTTTCACGCTGAACCAATATCGATGAAATTTGACACAATTATTCCTTATAACAGGGTAACGGCGTAACGTATAGGTTATAGAAATCCTGTTAATTTTACAGGAATAGGATGACATTGAAAAGCGCCATATATTATCAACCTATCGCGCGAACGAAGTTGCGGGTAAAAGCTAGTTAAATCATAATTATTATTGTTTGAAATTGTCATGTGGTATCTAGCTGAGTAGGAAAGACCACCCTTATTTCTTACCGAGGTGTCGTAAAAGGCGGCTAAGGTACACTTACCTTTATACCACAAGACCCTTCCTGTGGTATTCGGCTGAGTAGAATAAACTAACCTCATTCCTTACCAAGGTGCCGTAAAAGGAGACTTAGGAAAGTTGACGTCAGGCAAGCGCCCGGTCATAAAATATCTAGCCAAATCATGTTTACAACACTTAGAATGCGATAAGAGCAGAAGAATAATGTTTGACATTCGGTAGGATTATAGTATGAAGGCAAACAATATTAATCTTTTCTCAACTTAACCTCTGGCTGTACCATAAAACAAAACAGTATATGTATGTTAAATGCATGGTAGTGTGTGTAACGATTTTTTTTTATTGATTAAATATATTTTTACGCATTATTCAAAAAAAAATTACCAATCTGCAATCCTTCTCAATGAAAAGTAGCCGTTAAAGCTTAACAGACATACATACTTTCGCATTTGTGATATTAGTATAGATAAATTATTATTTTGCTATTGATCGAATTTGTAAACTGTTCTCATCCAATGATTTAATATATAGTACAACCTAATATTAATATTGATGTTGTACAGCCTAACATAGTAATCAGCCTAATATAGAACACAAGCTAATATAGTTAAACCTAAAATTAATGTTGTATAGATTAATATATACAACTCCACAACAAAGTAACTGTTATAGCAAAATACACTATTATATTTAGATTTTATTTTCAATGTAAGTACCAACAGTAGTGAATGAAAACACCAACTATGTACGGGTTATTTAACATAATGTTATTCGTTTATTTATGTTAACTAAACAGTTTTAATGACAAATAAATGACAATTAATTATGAATTCATAGAATTCAAAGTGTTTTTAACCTAACAAAAACTATTTAATGAATTCGGCCTATCAACACATCGATTAAAAAGACACTTTTCCTGATTCCAACGATTTAAAATTCTAGATCTATTATAGATGTTTGTGGGTAATTGTTGGTATGGCCGGTATTTTATAAGCAAATTCTATATCTAAGAGTTATGCGTTCGATTTAATTTCCCCATTCCCATAGTCTCGTACCGAAATGGTTTAAATCGTGGTTGAGAAATTATAGGACAGCGTTAATTCTAATAAGGAAAATAATTTATAGAATTAGGCGTTATTTTGCGGAGATACAAAAGTAATAATAAAATTATTTTGCTGAACAATATTTTGTATTATAAAATTAAAGAAAATGGGAAAACTATATTCTATTTGAAATAAGTTTTAAAGATGAAACTTTCTTCAGATAATTTAAACTATTATTAATAAGAAATTTAACTACGTAGGTGTTTTATGTAAATCTAAAGTAAATTGAATATACCTGTTAAAATTACGAAAAAGATAATTCACGCGTGGATAGTTTCCTATGAGTGGGTCAAATATTAACCCTCTGTCAGGTGGGGTGGGGGTGTGTGCCCCTGATAATGTATAACCAGCACTTCAGTGTTGTGTTGACATCATATACAGTACGGTTGACCTCTCACCTTCGCTGGTACCATCCTGGTAATCTGTGGTTGCCGATTTGTAATTAAATTTGTTTTCTCAATAAATAATTCTCTTCACTAATAAATTTCTTGGTAAGTACTATACTATATAATGTTGAATATATTTGATTGAAACTAGCGTTAGTTTTAAATTTTTGTATTAAATTGATTGGATAGGGAGATTCGCGGTATTATTTTCCAGTTTTGCCGAAAGTGAAGAATATATTGTAATATTCAGTCATTATTATTTAAAACTTCCTATTATTTTTAAATACAGCAATTTTTGGTCTTTTTTTTCTTTTTAATTTTTTTTATATTCGTCTTTTAAATTTTTTTATTGTCTCGTGTATAATATTATTATTGACTATAATATATACACTTTTTAATAAAATAAAAATATTTGGAACAAATAGTTCGAAATAATATCTGTTAAATCAAATCCTTTAAATGTCCAGCATTAGATGTACATCTTAACTATTAAGAAATAAAATTTTTAATTGCAGAATTAGGTATATTTATTTAATTAATTAACAATTATTTTAACGTTAGCTTCTAATAGATAGGTAATACAGTGAAAATTCTGAGCTTCAAATTTGCATGTTACAATTTTCGGTATTATAGTCGATGACAAGGGTGTCCAATTTGAATAAAAGTTAATTTAACAATTGAAATTTAATTATATGATAAGTATATCTATATTATTATTTTAAATGCGAAAGTCTGTTTGTATGGTAAGCTTTCACAGCTACACCGATGGAAAAATGTTTATGAAATTAAATTAAATAAAATCTTATAAAGTAGGTCATAGGATAAGAAAGTTCGTTTTTCCTCGTTCGTTTTATTTGGAATATATACTCTTAAATCTACCGCCCGCGTCTATGAGCATGTTTATTCTGATATTTGCATCTCGCATGAGTGTCTGCCTACCTTCTAAAAAAAAAATGTCGAATCATCGGATTTGCTACAATGTCGATCTATCCCTGAAGGCTTGAGAACATTCAGAATTTCAACGATGACTTCAGAACGAATCTTAAGTCGTTTGAAATATATGACATAATAGTCCATGTACGCTAGTACTATTAACCTGCTTCGTATTTCATCGTCCTCCTGCCCTTATCCCACTCTAAGTGGGGTCGGCACAACATGTTACAAACATATTGTCGCATGATTTGGCGTAGTATTTTACGACCGGCCGCCTGCATGTCGTCGACATACCTTGTCATATTTTACGATACCACAGTGAGAAGAGGGTGATATATTCTACTTAACAGGATACGGCGGATCGTCTTAACTTAGTTTCCTTTTACGACACATCGGTAAAAAATGACGGTGGTCTATTCTACTCAGCCGGATACCACGCGGTGGGTCGACTTACCTTAGTCGCCTTTTACGACACCCCGTTAAGAAATGAGGGTGGTACTATTCTATTCAGCCGGATACCACACGGCGTTAATCTCCTTCGTATTTGTTGGGTTATATTCGTGATTTATTACAGTCATTTCGTTATTAGTCCATTCTAATCCGATGATATCACTCTCTTTGCTTATCGCGGATGCAGGCGTTATACAACGTACGAGGCGTGGCTCCACTTGTCGTGACTCGAATTAATTCTGCGTGTGTCAATGGAACATATTTTATACTTCCGACGCCCTACTCGTGATCTTCGAATCACATTTGACGTTTTATAGATGATGTCTTTGTTTCTTGCGAAATAATTAGGCGTTTAGTATTGTGATGTGACATGTAATACGTCACTCAACTGCCTTGCTATCATAGAGCTATTATACTATGGGGAACCATAGTACAATAACTCTACGATAGCAAGACATGCCTGTAAGTGAGAGTGTCACAATAAATAATGAGAAGGAAGTTGAAACTCATATACTTCGTACACTTCGTACTTGGATTGTACGTTTATTGTAATAGGGTATTGTACGTGTATTGTAATCTATACTAATATTATAAAAAGGAAAAATTTGATTGGATGTTTGTAATGTTTTCACATAAAAAGTACTGGACCGATTTCAAAAATTCTTTCACCATTGGAAAGCTGCATATTTACTGAGCAATATAGGCAACAAATAACTACATTTTCAAAAAAATAGCGATCCGTTATAAAAATGTAATAAGGTGTAAAAAAATACGCGGGTGAAACCGCGGGATAATACTAGTAGGGTATATATCGACTGGATTATTGGCAAAGTTGGCAGTGACCCTGTCTTCAGTTCCACGGGTCGCGGATTCGATTCTTGCCTAGGATCAACATTTTGGTGTTTATTCGAGTCTGGGTGTATATTTTTATTTAAAATTATCTAAGTATATAATTACCCCCGCCATGTGGTATCAGGCTGAGTGAATAGATCACCCTCTTTTCTTACCGAGGTGTCGCAAAAGGCGACTAAGATAAGTTAACGTCAGGCAGGCGGCCAAATCATGTTACATGTTTATAACATGTGCTGAGCCCACTTAGAGTGGGATATGGGCAGAAGATTAAAAAAATGAACATTTTCATTTTATTTATCATTTTTTTATGTAGGTACCATAAAAAATGTTGGAAAAAACATTATTTTCAAACCTAATCACATATCAGGTTTTTTGTCAATTCTATGGTTTTACATTACAGCTCTGGAAACTTTGAGTTACGGCTCATCCAGCTCGCAGCCTTTGAGGGAAAACGACGATTGGGAAGACGTCGACCCGCGTTGTTCGTTTTGTGACGCCCCATTCTCTAATATTGATGCGTAAGTACCTTAATATTTCTTTAATTTTTGTAATCCATTCTGATACCGGTAAAAGGAGAGTCCGCATATTCTTACGAGGTAGACTACGTGTTTATTTAAATTTATTCAATGGTTTATTTGGTTTGGTTAAGTGTTTTTAAAGTTAAGTTCAATCATATCTTTCGTTTCCGACATCCAAAATATAAATTACTTATTATATTAGTAGTAGAGCAATTTAAATTAGTAAATCTTGTATATATTATATATATATGTATATTTTCTGAATTTTGGAGGCGACTTCAGCGATTTTCATGAAATTCAGCATGTAAGAGGTTTCGGGAGGGAAAAATCGATCTATCTAAGTTTCATTAAAAAAATATCGTTTTATCCCTGTTTTCGGGCTCTGAAAAGCTCTTAAAAAATTATTAGTTAATTTCTTTGTCAACTACAAAGTTGTAATTGTTAAGTGGAAAACGGGCGGACTTATGAATTCAAGTAACCTTTTTTGAAGGAAAACATTGTGAGGAAACTTGCATATCTGTAGACAATTCTAGGGATTTGTGTAACCTATTAATCCGCATTGGAGCAGATTGGTAGGTCTTAGCTCCAATCCTTCTCTCCAAAAACGCAGAGTAGAGGCCTATACCTAGCCGTAACTATACTAAAATGACGCCAAATTCCCATAAAGAGATGTTTGTTTTTGCTGTGCTTTGCACCAGCGTTTGTATATATTGAAGGAACTATAGCGAGGTACAATATACGAGTAACAATGTTTCTCTAAGAACAATTTATTTTAGCAGTATTGCACTCTCAGGCCAGGCAAAAAAGTGGTAACCCGTTTGACTAGATATGAATGTGTCATATCGAAAGCAATACCAACAAAATTAAAATGATCGATTAAATTCAAATCACCCATTCCTTTTGGTTCTTATCTCGAGCAACCATTCAGGCCGCCGCAAGAAGTAGTCAATCAATTTCAAACGTCTTCAGAACCATTAACCCATACTCGTTGCTATTCGGCCATCCGTAATAAGTTAAGGGTAGATTCACATTATAAATAATAAATATCACGATTGTCCGTCCAAAGTAAGTAACTTAATACTTGTGTTATGTTAGACAGACAACTGGTGAATATATACTTTTATACAGTCATTATACATTGTTAATGCATGTGTTAAACTAAAAAAATTAAATCATTTATTTTATTACCTACAGTAACTTTTACACATTTTTCTTATATTTGTGCTGGGGCCCTCTTTTAAGAAAAATATATGTGCCAAAGAACTTCGCTATTTCTGTTCAAAGTCGACAATGGTTTTACAGTTTGCAGTAAATTTAAAGTTAACGAATCTTATAAAAAAAAATAAACATATTTGTTAACGGGTGTATGTGTGAGTGAGTCTGTGTGTAGAATCAAGTATTAGTGCTTTTAAACTATAATTATAACAAAATACCATGTTTTCGAATTAGCATCCTAATTTTTTAAATGCTATTAGAAAAACCGAATTCTCAACATTTTGCAGTAGATTTTTGTGTTCATATGTATGTATGATATATCATTGTCATTCATAGTAAATAGTTAGTAGTATGAAAAACTGCAAACAATAAAATACGACAAATACTTTGACGATACCATTGTTTAATTAATCATCAGTTTTATTATCCCACTCTAAGTGGCTAACTATAAATAATAACTATAAAATATATATAAGTAACTAAATTATAGTATGAATCGACCCTTAAGATTTACTCTGCATTAGAGATGTACTCATTCGATAAGACACGCGTCGATAATTTGTTGCAGGCACGCGAAGTCGCAACATCGTATATTTTTCAAATCTCCATATTATCTAAAGTTTATATTTATTTTGTACCTAACTACGCTTACAGAATGTTGCTTAATAATTCTCTGCGTACAAGATTTTAAAGTTGTCCATAGGATAAAAATTTATACAAACGAACTTTACGTTCATGCCTTTTAGTATAAAGATATAACATGGTAAATAAAAACACATTCCCTAATACTTTTGTTTATAATCGTTACAAATTAAAAGGAAATCAAATATCTAACGGTTAAGTAGTTAATATTGAATGGAAATGTCAAGACTCCGAAAAGTAGTTGAGGAATATAATACTAGCTGAACGCGGCAAACGTTTTGCCATAGAAATTGTTGATGCTCCTCTCCTATTCATTTTAACTTGATGTTATATACACTATAGCCTTCCTCGATAAATGGACTATGTTACACTCAAACAATTTTTCAAATCGGTCCAGTAGTTCCTGAGATTCGCGCGTCCAATGAATCAAACAAACAAACTCTTTAGCTTCATATATTAGTATAGATTTGGAAGTAAGAAAATTTATAAATAAGACAATTTTATAAACGATATTACTTAAAATATTTTTATATAAACATTACAATATAATTTCCATGTATGAGAACCGTTAGGTATTTGTCATGGCGTGTTTTATATTGTATCGAAGCGTCGCCTCGTCAATAATGCAGAATCCCAATTATCGACATGCAGCAGTTTTAATATATCATCACTCTTATCGCATCATCGATGAGTTGTTGGAAAAAAATGTGGGAAATCAAGGAGCAATGTGGTTTGATGAGACACTTATCGGCTAACAGTTTATAACTATAGTAACTAGCAATCGCCAGCGGCTGCGCCCGCATTGGATAATTAAAATCAATTAAATAATATATTATTTTAAAGTGGCTTAAACTTAAAAGCTAGATATGTTGTCGCGGACTTTTACTTAGAAGTTTTAGAGGGAAATAATTTCGTAATACATAATTTTAGAATAACTATTACCGTTTACAGCGCACGAAAAGAACGCTTAAAATATTGCGTTTTCGTACTATTTTTTATTGATGTTCCTCTCCTATTCAGCTTAACGTAATGTTATATAGTCGTAAAATACGACTAAGGTAAGTTGATGTCAGGCTAGCAAACACGGTGGGCAGGGAGCGATCGTGGGCAGCGATGGCCTCCCTTAGCTCTGCAGAGGGGGGTGGAGGGAGGCGGCGGAGCGGTTCTACGAACTGTTGTTCTGGTTCCAATCTGCTGCTGGTGAGTCCAGGTGTTAGTGACTCGCCCAAGCCCATCGTCTGCCGCCCTAACTGGGGACCTTCGGGTGTTCCGAACGGGGTACATCGGACGCCTGGCTTACAGGTCCCCGAGGCGGTCGGTGCATCTGGTGCTCCCGATGCACCGGTTAGCGGAGGGGGGTTTCTCTTTCGAGGGGCCCCTACCTGGAGGTGTTTATTCTCTGGGATCAGAGCTGTCGGCGGGATGGGGGCAATATGTACAATGATAAAGAGTGACCGCCGAGTTTCTTGCTGGTTCTTCTCGGTAAGAGCACCTTTCCGAACCAGTGGTAGCTTCATTGTAATTTGACGATTCGAAAGTGCCTGTAAAGGCCAATTTGAATAAAGAATTATTTGAATTTGAATTTGAATTTGATACCCTGTCCTTGCCATCGGCAGCGTGGTGGAGCACACAGGTCGTTTTAGTCGGTGCGAGTCCGACATAACCGCCGCCTGTCCCCGTCGGACGGCGGTACCCATAAGGGGTTTTTTCCTGTATAAAAAAAAAAAAAGTTGATGTCAGGCAGGTGGCCGGTCGTAAAATACGTAGCCAAATCATGTGACAACATGTTTATAACATGTGCCGACCCCACTCCGAGTGGGATAAGGGCAGCAAGAAGATTATACTTAATAATTTATTTTATACAACTGTGGTGTTCATAAGATTGATTACTATCTTATCTATGTTTCTATATATCAACATATTCTAACCATAGACTTATTATACTAGAGTAGGGGAGCTATAGGCAGGCATGTAAGTGAGAGTGTCACAATAAATAATGAGAGGGAAGATGAAAATCGTATACCTATCTTTGTCTAATCACCCTTAAAAAGAGAGACAGGTAGATACAGTGTGATTTTCTTTCTCTTTATTGTAATGGGGCACATTAAGTCCTGGCATCTCTTTAAAAACTCTATGAATCTAAAGCTGACTTATTTTGCTTCCGCGAAAACAGTGATGAGCCTATGTCGAAAATATTTAACTAAACATTTGATTCAAACAGATATCGAATCCAGATCTCTCTGTCTGTGAAACTAAGTCGTCATAATTATAAAACAAAAACTCTTTGATTTTAATAATCTTAGACGTTTCAAGGTTCTACATATTAAAATAACTTTTTACAACTAATGAATACCAGTTGTCCATCAAACATTGATATTTATAGATCGCTCTAGTTAAAACTCACACTGAATTTAAAGTACCCTTTTTTCGTGCATTGACATTTAAATATAATAATAAATACAACTTTTTATACCGTGAAGATATTTCACGTTCGATAGGTATGATCAAATTTACACATAATGAATTGGCTTGTCTTATAAAAATGATTTAAACATATAAAGAGCAACATTCTTGCTGTATTTTTTTGTGTGACATGTTTTTTTGTATTAATTTAGATTCGATGTGTTTCATAAATAGTCATAATTACCGTAGAACCTGTTTAATAAGTAATTATACGGTATTAAACAAAAACGGTGTTAATAGAAATCATAAAAAATTTTTTTAGCAGTATACACGTCGTTACAAACATTCATCGACATATCAATTAACATCACTATAGCATATAGTTATAACAATAATAGTATTAAACTGATTTTGAAAATAATATATCCCAATTTGAAATAGTAGGTTCTTTAGATCCCTGAAGACTATTACAGATAATAAATGAATGCACTTGTAAATTGTCGGGCAAGGCCGTCAATTGTTTGCTGTATGGAATCAGAATAGATTGTTATCGTAAGCAATAATAGTCTACAATAGTTTATTAAAATGTAAACTTGACTATCGGTAGTACGTCATTAGTTTACTACACCGCTAAAATGCTGCGTATGCGTAAGGGCAGGTACTCATTCACTAATTACTGTGAATGTTACTTATGATAGGTCTTATTGGCGGCTAGAAATATTCCGCAAATCAATCAATTATAAGCGAATAGAATATTTCATTACTCAGTAGGCCAAAGCCCATAGAAAGACAAACTGTACTTTGCGCGAAAATGTTATCGTTACTTATGGCACTGGTATAAGCCGAACGGTAAGAGAGGATAATTCTAACCAGGGGTCTTAGATCAAAAGTTCGGGAAGCATTAAAGAAAAATAGCTTCTTTAAAAAATCATGTGACTGAACTCTGTTGTTAGTCATATGTTATACTCGTAAAGTCTTGAGATAACTTGGACAACGCCACATAATTCCTGAAATATGTGTACCCTAAAACCCGCATTAGATTCCTAATTTGTGTTAAATTCACTTCTTAAAAAAAACCCAATGCTTATCTGTGAGGTAGTAACTGCTTATTTATCTGAAAATCATATTGATTTAACAAAATAAAATTTTCAATATTAAAAGGTTTATCATTAAAGGGTATTTTGAGATTGGCCAGTCTCTACAGTACTTCAAAAGTAGACATTGAACTGTCAAATATCTGGCTACGTTTTATAAAATATAATACCATAAAAGGTGTCGAGGTTTTTTACTTCAGTTGATTTTCTTTAAAGTCAACCTTGGTTTAATCCAATCTCCGACATAAACTTTGAATATCCTAATGTCCCGTATTCAGAGACAATAGTTTTTTTTTGTGGAAATATTATCTATTTATGTATAATGAAGAGCAAAGTAAGGAAAACGTAATGAATAAAAGACATACACTATACATATGTATGGTGTATATACACTAGTATAAAGATCAACTTATACCTTTGACAGAGATCTCTGCCAGCTAACCTACAAAGTGAGATAATTTACATTTAGATATAATTAATAATCCTTGAACAGAAGTTACAATGGAATTATTTTGCTCTAATCCTGCGTTTTTTAGGAGAATCTATGTAATGCTAAGTGTATGAATCAGGCAACATTCACATACCTAATACACGCAGGACAAGTCACCACACATATTAACAAATGCGGATTACGGCAAAATAATTCTATTGTAACTTCTGTACTGTGGAATTCTGCAAAGTAACGCCTGCTTCTATTAATTATAATACTCCTTGTTTCATACGCAAATATCAAAATTATTCAATTTATGAATAATTACTAATATTATACTTATCAATAAATTATTATATAAGCGCAACATTTTATCACCGCAGTTGATCTCAGTAGTACATGTGGGTGGAGTTAAATGGATCGGCTTCAAACGAAAGTTGTTCATTGGATATTATCAATCGCTGAACATGCAGATCGCTTCTACGATCTTATAATTGACTATTCTCCTGTATGTTTTAGCTCTCATTTACATTGAAACATGGCCATACCAGAAATCCAAAGAAACTAGTTTTAATTATCATACTTCTGATTAGAATAAGTTTTTTGAGTAAAAGTTTTTTGTGGATCGATCTAACTATTAATTAAAACACAATTTTAATTTTATGCATATACCCTGTGGTATATTACATGTAAACATAATTTACCTAAGTATAGTGTCATGTTCTAGAGAAAACTAAACATTCGCATAAAACTAGGAACTTACAGGTTAGTACTTACCTGTTACCGCGGGGTATTCATAGAATAAAAAACAACTAACTAAATTAAATGTTTAGGTGTACTATGATTTAATAGGTAACACGAAACCGTTAAAATTGCATTCAAATATAATGATATCGCTATATATCATTTATATAAAATAATAATTTTATTATTATATCTTATTAGAATATAGTATGCTACAGTCAAACTATTTGAAACGTGAACTCCTGTTTGTTCAATAAAGAAAATGGCAAACTATAACTTAACAAATAACGGAACAAGTGCTAAGAAAAAAGATATAAAATCTAATAAATTTGTTCTAATAGACACTTTTATTATCCGGATTACTTAGTACAGGACTAAACTACGCAATCGACAACATGTAACCGATAGAACCATTACTGACGTTATTTTATTTCTGAGATTAATTAAAAGATACGGCGGGCGCGCCGCGGAGAGTGAAAACGCTTAGTCTTATCACATTGACAAGTACGAGGCTATTGAACAAACCAACATTGTGTGGCCTTTCTCCAAAGTCTTCAGTATAACTGTGCCAGCCGAAGCGGCGATGTAATCCGGCCAGTTGCATTTTTTCTTATGTAACACGCAACAGGTGTAATTTTGCAAGTAGCTGGAGGCGAGGGTTGCGTGTGACCAGTTAGTGCCAAATGGACGCTAAATTCATCATTTGACATGACAGGAAAGCGTACATATAAACCAGCTACACGACTTTTGCAAACAGCTTTTATACCACTTTAATGGGTTCTATTAGCACTCCTTGGATCAGATTGGAAAGCAAGATTGTATATTGATAAGAGATGTATTAAAGGAATTACGATAAGTTTTTTTCTTTCAACAATATCTCGTAAGATTCCACTCATAAATTTTTGAATTATTGGATATAATGTAATACTGCCTTTGTAAAAATTTTAATTTAAATTCGTAGTAGATATATTATTTAAAATGTATGAAACAAACTGTTACAGTTTAACTTCAGCAAAGATCTTCTCTTTTATTGGAAGAACATGGAACTGAGTAAGCTGCTTTAATGTTGTTAAAATTTCAGAAATTTTCTATGTGCAGATATCATCAATATATTTTCCTTTAATGTGTAGGCCAAATTCAAAGAACAGATAGATTAAGGTCCTAAGGCTAAGCCTCAGGAAATTGGTGATCACTCACTGGAAAATAAAGCTTTGAGGCGTTGTTCAGCAAAAGTCGTAGAGTTAGTGGAAAAGGCGAAACATCATTAGTCAAGCTAGGTAGAGGTACATAACCTCCACTATATATAACGACTACAGCTGCAAAATCAAAAAAATATCGATAGAAGGAAATCCATTAAAGAAGACTTCATTCATAGACGGGAAAAGAAGAAGAAAGCGAATAAAGAATTTTACATATGAATTAGGCACATAAGTTTATTATAAAAAAAGTCACAGAGATCGAGGGTATAGAATCACGAACCTTCTTAAGGATCACGCTGTCAAACCTTTAGGTTAGGGTTGTTCTTAATTAAACATACGTCTTCTAATGATTCATTTACAATTTACCTTTGTTCTATTGTCTGAACCTCTAAGCTGATCAAGTAAAATAGAATAGATGACTAATAGCATAATTATAGGTATGAGATTATGGTGACGCGTAAAACACGTACAATTTATGACAAAAATGAATTGGAACATTTGCTGCGTGGAATCAAAACACGTTTGAATTATGTATGAGCCGGGTGGCTATAAGTCGTCTGCGTAGGCGATCTTAGGTCTAGATATAGATATTATTTTGTCTTCCTGTACCTGCATCCCAGACGTTTAATGCAGCTTTGCCGATACCAGTTCGTTAGGCTTATCTTTCACTTTCTAGTATGGATATTGACGGAATTGTTTTGAGATAATATTAATGAAATTGCGTCATCACTAATATTTCTTTTAAATATTATTTGCTCATGAAAAAGAAGTTTTTTGCGCGTAAAATAATAAGAATCACTTCCTATATTGTTGAACCTAGGTGTCACCCCATTTTTAAACCATTAAAAATGCTTTTTATATTTTGCGTAGCGACTTTTTTATTTTTTACAAATCCCAGATGTAATATATCTAAAAAAATTATAGATTATAAACAACTATTACAGGATTATATTACTTTATTTAAAAATTAAAACATTGACTTTTTTGTATACATTTTTATAAAATTAGCAAGATCCAAGTTATTTACTAACTGTTCTGTGTTTGTTTTCGTTTACATCACAAACTGGATTTGACTGTAGTACCAACAGCTCTTATATAACTCTTCTTATGAATGTATTTTTTTTATTCCAGATTAGATCGACATTTGATCCAAGCGCATGCCAAGCCTGCTTCAGCGTTTCGCTGTGAGCTGTGTAACAGAGCGTATAGCACTCGTGCGCTGTTGCTGCGACATCGCGCCCTCACACACGCTCATATCAGAAAATATCCCTGCGAAAACTGTCCTAGGGTGTGGTTTTATTTTATTTATCACTAGATTTTATTAATTTTACTATATTTGAAAAATTAAATTCTTTTCATTGTCTTTAATTAATTCAAATTTCGAGACAGAATAAAATTTTCTACGTATTTTGAAACCTGATTTCAGGTATTTACCGATCCTTCCAACCTCCAGCGCCATATTCGCGCGCAGCACGTCGGGGCTCGCAGTCACGCGTGCCCGGAGTGCGGAAAGACCTTCGCCACTTCCTCCGGCCTGAAACAGCACACTCACATCCACTCCAGTGTCAAGCCATTCCAGTGCAAAGTCTGCTTTAAAGTGAGTCCTAGTCTTTGAGCATACATATAACTTTAAAAAGAGAAGTAGTCTACCAAATTTTTTCAAACGCTAGTCTAAATAAATTGGAAATCACGTAAAAGCCTTCTTCGGATAAAAAAACTACTTTGTGAATTAAGAGAGAAACTATGGAAAACGATTTATAAAAACACTATTAGGAAAGGAAAAAGAAAATGTGCCTATTAAGTTTCGATCTACCGGAAAAATCATCTTCGAATATAAATTTGTCTCGAATATAAATTTAGCATATTTATGTTAGAGGAAATTGTTTTATGTCTTTAGGAAACAAACTATTTATTTACCTAAATAGGTAGTTGAAAATTGCTCGGCAATTTTAAAATAAGAGAATTAAAAATCATAATAACTAAGACTTACAGAACATTATAAGATATAGTATCAATTTTTAGTTTTTATTTATTTACGTGTTTTTACTTGGATAAGTTACAAATTAATATTGATAAGCGATGTACATGATGGCACAGTAAAGGGAAATTATATTTTTATAAATTAATTTGAATTATATTTGATAAAAGAAAATAATTATAACAACCCATTTTCTTTTTTTTGCAGGCTTATACACAGTTTTCGAATTTGTGCCGTCACAAACGAATGCATGTGGCATGCAGAGCTTTAGTAGAATGTGGAAAATGCGGACAGTCGTTCACTTCGTATGCTTCTCTTACTAAACATAAGAGGTTTTGTGATACGGCGACAGCAGCTAACGTAAATCTGCGAGGACAACTGCCGCAAGGACTACAACAAATACCAACTTTACCCAACGTCATGAATACAAATAATGCAAATCCTTTCCCAATGTACAGAGGACCAGCGTTACCTTTGCCATATAATACTTTCGCACATTATCCAGCTCTATTTTCGGCTGCAGCAGCTGCATGCCCCCCAGAATTCCTAAGTCCTCTTCTATTCAACGTACAAGGAGCAAGGCTTGCCATGGAACATGATATTGCTATGAATGCTAGTTTAGTAGCAAAACAACAAGAAGGACGAATGTCGGTAAAAAGTATCGACAGCACAACATCAATGGAGGACATGAATAAAAATATGGATGTTGATATTGAAACGAAAACAAGAGACACTAGCATTGAGAGGGTAACCACGCCACAAAGTCTGTATATCAAGCAATCGCCACCTTCAGCTGAGGAAGCTTCTTCAAAACAACGACCATCACCTGTAATGCCAATGTCGACTATGATCCCACCTTTCAAATTTTCTAGAGACGACATGAAACATAATCCTCCCTTCAATTTATCAATGAAGTTGTGCAGTGATGAGGTGATAGGATCTAAATCCGTTTCACCAAGGCTACCTAAAGATCTATCAAAAAATATTGACGAGGGTATCGATAAAAAGTCTCGATATTTAGAAATTGAAGAAGAACCAACGAAGGAACAAAATGACCAACCGCTTGATTTATCAGTAACAAGAAAACATAATGATAAAGAATCGACTGCGGAAAACGACAATATCTCCCTCCGTAATTTATCAATTCACTCTTATTCTCCCTCTGAAAGTCCAATCGAGAGAGAGAATAAAACTCCTGAAAACGAAACTACTGATGTTGACGTTGAAGCAGTTGAAATGAAAAGGGAAGATTCGCCTTTGGTGTCACCTGCATTGGCGTTCCCAATGCCAATCCATCCTCAGCACAATACAAGTCTCATCGATGCGATGTACCACCACCCAAGGTTTCCTCAGTTTCACTCAACCTCCGATTCTATCTTAAATTCTTCACATTCTCCTTATGTTCCAAGTCCGTTCAATTTTTTATCACCACTTCTCGGCACTGATGGTCCGGATCGGCAACCGAGTGCGTATGCAAAATTTCGTGAGTTAAGTGCTGGTTCAGGTAAACTTCGAGATCGGTACGCATGTAAGTTTTGCGGAAAGGTATTCCCGCGTAGCGCTAATTTAACCCGACACCTGCGGACGCATACTGGAGAACAACCTTACAAATGCAAATATTGCGAACGCTCTTTTTCCATATCATCAAATTTACAGCGGCATGTGCGGAATATACACAACAAAGAACGGCCATTTCGGTGTTCTTTATGCGACAGGTGCTTTGGTCAGCAAACAAACCTTGATCGTCATCTGAAAAAACATGGAACGGAAGGTGGTGATTCACCAAGCTCAGGTGACACAGAACAGGATGCGTCTTTCGATGAAATTCGCTCTTTTATGGGGAAAGTTACTTGTTCCCCCGATGCACGTTCTCTATCTGGCACTTCTCCACACGCCCAACACCCTACACACCGGCCTTCTGCTTTGGCGATTTCCACATAGCCCTTGCCTTTCCAGCTGCCGCCACCTCCACCTTTATGGCCACAGCCTTTTTAATGAGTGATATAAAATTCAATTTAATTTAGACACTATTGTTTGTACGTAACGGTTATGTCTCCCACATAGCAATAGTAAGATTTAGAATTAATATTCCGTAATAAGTTTCCTAAATAAAGTATATTTGAGTGCATATTTAATTAGTCATGACAATTATAAAATTGCTAGTTTTGTAAAACATAGGTAAGCAATTTAATGCGTTCCTAGATATAATTGTTATCGGATAAGATTTAGATGTTGCGAATTTCAACAGGTAGGTAGGAAATTGTAAAAAAATATTGTTCTTGGAATGGTGAATTTAGGTGCATTTGTAAAGTATTGTTACATTGTATTGGCGATAATTAAATTGAGAGATGATTTTTGTAATGATCTTGTTAGTCAAAAATCTACCAAAGCAATTTTAATATATTTGACGAAGGTAAAATTGAGATAAAAATTAATATAAATTGGGTACTTTAATGTTGTTATATTACAACTTGCGCATCAAAAGCAAATTTAAATAAATATTTTGTTAGATTTGTTATTTTAACGTTATTGTAAATAAATAATTTGAACACTACGTGCATATCATCCATAGATAAAATCGATGATCCTCTAGGTATTACCTATTATAAAGTTTTTATTAATATAAAATTATATTATTATTAAATTTAATAAGGGCAGTATTTAAGAGTTAGCTTAAGACAGCTCACGTTGGTTTGAACTAGTTTTTCTGTCACACAAAAGAACACAATTTTTGATATATAGAAGAAATGCTGCAAATATAATAATGTTTAGTCTTTTTGCATGTGAAATTAAAAGTTAAAATGTTTAGTCTTTCAGTAACTTTTAAATATAGGATAATGTAAACTCAGCTTTCGGAATAAGATAGACGTAACCGGGAATTGTTACAGAGTTAGATTCATCCTAACGCTGTTTGAACTGGATTAAGTAACAGGATTTAACCGATTGATTTATTGAAGTTAACACATATCCCGCTTATCTTTTTCCGTTTACTGAGCTGTAAAGAAATTTTTTAATAATACTTTATCATATGTTTGGAAACTAAAATTCTTTAAAACATGTAATATATTCGGAAACATTGCAATACTTTAATAGATATTCATACTGCTATCATATCACTTTGTGGCACTAGTAAGATTAAGGATAATGTCACACAATCAATAAACGCGTCTATTGTTGATTTTATGTTTTATTGCTGTGCATTTTCATTTATTTTCTGTAATGTTAATGTTAATGACAACCATATTCACCTTCGCTGTCTTATATGGGAAAGGTTAAAGTAGAAATCATTTAATAATAATAAGTAAAGTAAGCCGTAGCCGTAACCGTAGTAGCAGACTGCTACTATCCCACTGCTAAGAATTGGTGGGTTACATATAAACCCAAAATTCTCTATAGACATGAAGGTTTCCTCACGATGTTATCCTTCACAGAAAGGTTTGTGATAAATGCAATTATCCATTACACACCTAAGTTTTAACCCGTAACCCTTTCGAGAGAGTCGCACGGTTTCATCGCTGGGCTGTCACAGGTTATTAAATAACACAACCGTAAAAATGTATGTGGTTGTAATCCTATAATTAGTCTCGTTTCAAGGAATTCATTCATTATTTACTACTTTTTATTTACAACTAATTTATTTTTAAAACTAGGGTTACATCAAAGTCCAAGTGAAGAATTACCTGAAAATTAAAATAAAATGTACTTTAGCGAAGTTGTTGTTAACCGCTATTCCTAACTACTCATTGGATTTATACTTAGATAAAGTGATTCAAACCAAGTATATAAAATTTGTTTCAACTACTAGTAGTTACTAGGAGGTTTTTCAAGTAGTAATGTAGAATGTGCTCCGGGTATGGTTTGGTGACCATATCCGCAGAATGGCTGGCATCGGTTGGAAACGAAGAGCTGATGACCGAGCTCAGTGTTGTGAAAACGGAAAGCCTGTGCACAACAATGTACAGAAACAGGGTGATGATGATGATGGGATATTAGTAAATCCAATTAGGATTAGGCAGTTGCACTTGTCAAAAATTTTGGCCATTGTTCCTCTTATTACCAGTGTCAGATATGGTTTTGTATCCTTAAAATACATCGCTGTTTCTATCCCACTACAGAACAAAGGCCTTCTCTCTCCTTTTTGGAGAGACGGGTTGGAGCTAAGATCCTCCACATTGCTCGAATGCGGATTGGTTATTATCCCCTATAGATACGGATATTTCCTCTAGATGATTTTATACTTGAATATTCGTGGTTTGAAGACATAATTATAATGTATTAGTTTCGGGTACATACCACGGTAATTTGTTTTGATTCGCCGATATTTCGATCCAGTTGCATGGATCGTGGTCACGACGGAACTGCAGGTAGGCGGTACTTCAAGCTGAGACGTTAGGGGCAGTATCTAACTACCTTCCGTCTCGTTCTTTTTATCGGCGCGTCACGGATTGTTCGGCATACTACACTCACAACGTCACTTTTAAATTTTGAATTTTGGCGCCGTTTCTGAGTTTTACACAGTTCTACTACTGGATTCCACGTGTTCGCTAATCTAAAACCGTCTTCGCGATTGAAATTTTTATATTTCTTAATTTCAATGGCTTCGCGAACTATCCTCGGTATGTAGTGGCGATCAGTGGAAAGAACTTTCGGGCTGTGAAGTTCTATCCAGTGATTTGTTCCGGCTTGTGTAACATGTTGCGCGATCGCAGATTTTAAAATGTCGTTGTTTTTGACTGCTTTTATGTGTTCTGTGACACGGGTGGCTATGGATCTCTTTGTTTGCTCGATGTAGGAGCTTCCACAGCTGCAGTCAACCTTGTAGACACCAGGACACTGATACGGCAAGCGATCCTTTGGAGACCGCATCATATGGGCTATCTTTTGTAAAGGAGTGAACACAGTCTTGATATTATATTGCTGTTTTAGTATTCTTTCTATTTTATCAGTCACTCCTCTTATAAAAGGAAGGAAAGCCCTTTGTCTTTCAACCTCCAAAGGGCGTTCTTTTCGTCTGCGTTGTAAGTTCTGCATTGGAGTGTTGTGACCATTCCACCGTAGTACCCTGCGCACGTGGTCGAGCTCACTCTGAATGTGCAGATCATCGCAGAGGTCATAAGCGCGGTTGGTAAGGGACGTGGCTACTGATACCAGGTGGCGTGGATGGTGATGAGACGAGCCGTGTAAGTATCTGTCCGTGTGTGTAGGCTTTCGATACACAGAATGACCAAGCGATGTATCAGAACGTATTTTTATATGGACATCCAGGAATGGTAAGCTTCTGTCTTTTTCCATCTCGTACGTAAATGACATTTTAGGGTGAATGCTGTTTAAATGACTAAGAATTAATTCCACTTCTCGCTGCCCTCCTTGCAGGATAGCATAAATATCATCAACGTACCGTTTCCAAATTTTAATTTCTGTAGGTGCAGTGGAAATAGCCCGATCTTCGAAATATTCCATCCACAGGTTGGCAACCACTGGAGCGACCGGACTTCCCATCGCTACTCCATCTATCTGAAGGTAATATTGGCCTCTGTACAGGAAAAAATTCGAGTCTAAACAGTGCTGTAGTAATGTTAGATATACCGCAGGGATATTTCGTAATAATAAACCTTTTGAATATGTTGTAAGTTTTTTTCAAAGTAATTTTCATTAAGTAATGTAAGTTCAGTTTTCTCATGAATAGGTATTATTTTACAAAATGCAAAAAGTTTTCTGTAATCATCTCTAAATTGTAATTTTAATTTAAAAGGAACTATTTGTTTTAGTATACGTAACTGAAGTGAAAATATTTTATCTAAGTGTGATTTAAAAGTTCTTCCGTAGCTTGATAGCCCATATTGTATAATAGATTCAGCTAAACATTTGTACAGTAGCAGTAGTGTTTTATAAGGCACTTTATATTTTACTAATGAAAATTTAGCTAGTACCCCTCTGAGACGATCACAAACACGTGCGATATGTTCTTTCCAATTTAATCGATCATCAATGATCATACCAAGGTAAGTATGTTTGTCTACAAGGTCTATGGCGTCACAGTTACAGGAGATGGTATCATCGGCTCTCTTTAAGTGAAGGCAGCTATGTGAGTGTGCGACTAATTTAGGTATGTAAGCACTTCTATTGTGGCTAGTAGTTATATACATTAATTTGGTTTTGT
Source organism: Morpho achilles (assembly GCA_947086495.1). Taxonomy (NCBI): domain Eukaryota; kingdom Metazoa; phylum Arthropoda; class Insecta; order Lepidoptera; family Nymphalidae; genus Morpho; species Morpho achilles. The sequence goes on from CAMTZB010000016.1 coordinate 6,786,521, forward strand.
CAGCGTTAATCACTAAACCTACGTCATGTGACCATTTCATAAGAATATCAAACTCTAATTGCAATTTACGTTGAGCCTCCTTTACATTGCTTCCGGTAGCTACCAGACAAGTGTCTGGTAATTAAGGTAAATTAAGGTAGAAAGACTATTTACATATGTAAGATAGAATAAAGGTCCAAGGACAGAGCCTTGAGCTGTTCCCTCTGTGACTTTGGCACTACAGCCATCAGTATCGCATACCCTAACACGATATGATCTATTCTTGAGGTAGTTTTCACACCACTTCAATAATTTTCCCCTGACCCCGCTATCGTTTAAGCTCTCACTAACTTATCGTGTCTTAAAGTGTCAAAGGCTTTACAATAATCTATAAATACAACTAGGATATGCTTTTTGCTGTCTATATGATTATAAAGACTATCCGTGAACACTGAAAGTAACTGGGCAGTGTTTTTATTAGATTGGAATCCGTACTGGTTTTTCGTTAGTATCCTGTTACTTTCGTAGAAGTTGTGAATATGTCGGCTTATATACTTTTCAATAATCTTGTCGATGGTTGGTAATATTGTTATTGGTCTATAGTTACCATAGTCAGTCCTACTACCTTTTTTATGCAACGGTCGAACTATCCCTGTTTTTAGTGGTGTGGGATATTTACCGGTTATTATACATAAGTTTATTAAATTAGCAATTACTGTTTTGATTTTTTCGCATATCATCTTTATGTCAATAGCTCGGATTTTGTCGGCTCCAGGAGATTTATTACTATTTAATGATTTAATAATTATTTCAACATCTCTGGCATGTGCCGGTCTTAATCGCATGGTCACATTAGTTGATGAGTGGTAAGAGACATGTCCAGCAGTGAATCATAGCATTGAGGAATTACTTTATTTGTACTATTTTTAAATGTAGTCGCGAAATTATTTGCTATATCTAAACAAGAATTATTTGTAGTACCAAAAGAATTTTGTATGGCTTCATCGATAGTGAATTTAATTTTGCCTGTCAGTTTATTTAAAATATCCCAAAGATTTTTTGAGTTGTTTTTATTTGAGATTATGTTTGCCTTTATAGTTGAGTTTTTAGTTTTATTAATCAATTTATTAGTGTAGTTTCTAATCTTATTATATTTTTGTTTTAAAATTATATTACTGGAATCTTTTGTCCATTGCGTAAATAAATTGTCCCTATACTGACAGGCTTTTATTATATCCTTATTTATCCAGTCAACTTTATTATTTGTACTTCTCGGTGTTATTTTTCTTCTGTATTCCGATTTTTTATAGTACTCTGAGAATTTAGTTTGAATAAAATTATATACATCGATTGGACATTCCATTTTATATGTATCCTTCCAATTTATTTCTTGTAATAACGCCGATACCTTTTTATTGTTTATACAAGTTTTATATTTAGGGACACACTGTATCTGTGTACCGAGACAAGCGAATACGATCGCTTGATGATCGGCTAGTGTCGTTCCAATTGCCGCAGTGTACAGGTTTTGAGTGTGCGAACGCGCATAAATGTGATCTATACATGATTTACTAAGTTTTCCATTACATAACTCAATTCTTGTATGTGCTGTAATCCCACACAAAAGGCCTAAACTATGCAGTGTATTGCTATATTTATGTTTTATAGGTATATCTGATTTTAGGTTTATGTTAATGTCACCAAGTAAGTATAGATCAGTGTATTTTGAGCACTTAGCGATAATTGTTTGAAGTTCTTCGATAAAAAGGTTTTTACTTAAACTGGGTGGACGGTAAATAGCACAGATGTTTGCAGTATAGTTGGAATGAGTGGTGATGTTAAGTAAAATGTTTTCGAAGTTTATAGTTTTAATAGTTTTTATATTACATTGGTGTTTGTTGTTTACATATACAATGATACCGCCCCCCCTTCTTTTTTGTCTTAGTACTGTGAACATTTGATAACCGTTTAATTGATACAGGCAGCTTATATTATCTGAAATGTTAACCTCGGTTAGAATTATGACATCAAAGGGTTTTTTTGATGTGTATATGCACTGTTCAAACGAAGAAAAGTTTTTAATGATAGATCTTATGTTAATATGTATACATAATAGGTTTATATCTAATCTAGGTATATTAGACAAGAAATTGTTTACATTTGAACAATTTGAGATTTCATTGATATCATCTAGCATATTATACATATTAGAATGACTAAATACTATTTAAATATATAACTTTAAGCTTATCGTACTTTTAACGACTTACTACGTTGTTTTTTGTTAGGTTATGCAAATCCTCCATTTTTCTGAGAGTAAAAATTTTTGAATTTTCATCCTTGCGAGCCTTTACGAGGCCCTTTTTAAACCATACATACTTGAAATTTTGATTAATTTTCAACTCTTGTTTAGCCTCCCAAAGTAAAGACTTATTAATTTTTGTCATCGCCTCTCTTATATAAACAATTTTGCCGTTATTTTGTTCATTAGCGCATATATCAGTTACCGTTATTTTGCTGGATTTGGCCGCCGCTATCCACTGTTCTTGCATTTCCTGATGACAAAGCTCCACTATTATATTTGCCGGTGTTTCTCTGTTAACGTAAAGTCTTCGCGCGGTCTTGACACCTTCAAAGGGCTGTTTCAGCTTGAGAGCCAACTTTTCCACCACTTTTTTGTCGTCTTCTATAGTTTGAAAGGGGATATTTGCAATTTCTACGTGGTTTGCAAGCTTTTCTTGTTCGATTTCTTGTAGACGTTGCTCTAAAACTCCTACACGTATTTCTAAGTAGTTATTTTTGTTCGTTAGCTCTAATTTTTTACGTTCAAGAGCTTTTAATGTTTGCTTGAAGGCATCAACACACGCCACGACTTCATCTAGCTTAGCACTGTGAAACTGTAATGATTCGTTCAATTCTCGCATTTCGGATTTTATCGCCTTTTCGACTTCCTTAGTTATATTGTTGAGTAACTTCTTCGCGTTTAGTTGCACGTGTGTATCACTTTCTTCTTCGTCGTCTTCTGGTATAATTATGGATAAGTTACGCCTCGGAGATTCTCTTTGGCAGTCAAGGCAGGTCCATTCTAAACTAGAAGCCGCCTTTAAAGCGGTGATTTGCTTATTGGACAAACCACTACACCTGGAATTAAGATGCACAATCTTTTCGCATTTACTGCACTCCACTCCAGGCATGGATTTTGTAACCGTTTTTTTACAAACATCACACTTTGACATCGTAGGTAGTTTGGTTATTAAACACGCGTGTGTAAGTTTCGAACGCTCAACGACGACCTCGACGACGACGACAATCGCGGATCGTGGATTTTATCGCGGATTATAGCAAAATAATATTCTCATTACTTTCGAAAAGCGTGTGATAAATTTGCAATTATCAATTAGACATGAGTTTTAAATGTAAAACTCATTTGTGCCTTCCCGGGGTTTGAACCCGTGTTCACCGAAAGAGTCGCACGTCACATTACCAGGCTATCACAGCTCAAACTTCATTGTTATCCTTAAATGCACCCTGAAGAAAAGAACGAAGATAGCATAGATGTTTCGATTCGTTCATTTTTTTCTCTATTGCATAACCAAGAGCTACTGTAATGGCAGTTGTAGATAAGATTCTTATCCAATAATTGTTACGAACTACTTAAGTGGGCGATTAAGCTCCGTGAAGTACGTTGGCTAATGGCTAACGTCTAAGGCGGTACGTAGGTATAAACTTAATTTATCGGTCCGTCTGTGACATCTTTATGTACGGTCTGGGCAAATCTTAATTAATTCGGTATTGTGAAATTGTGGTTTATGTTTTAAACTTTATAGTTAGTCGCTTTGACTGTGAAATTAATTATGGTTAATTTATTGACCAGTTAAATGAAGAGTTCTCTCTACTAAGGAAACGTCGGCAGAGGAATAAATTGGAAAGATCTTTTATTATGAGATATTTATAAAAAAGTATTTTGTAAATAATACTACGCGCCTGACTGAAGAAAGGAGCGATTTCAAAGCCATCGCAAGCTATTTAAAATATTCATAAAATGGCCAACATGGTAAATTTAAACATTTTTAGAAATCTTATTCTATCCTATCCTACTAATATTATACATTCGAAAGTTTGTGAGTATGGATGTATGTTTGTTACTCTTTATACACCAAGGGTAACATATAGGCTATAGAAATTCTGTTAATTATATTCAATAACATTGAAAAGTTTCTATTATTCTTCTATTATTAACCGATAAAGATATTTTTGTAGAGTTGGAGAATGACAGACGCTACTGGTCTATTGCTAGACCGCAAACGAAGTTGCGGGTAAAAGCTAGTTTATAAATATATTTAGGTATATTCAGTACACGCATTTCATCGAAGAGTTTTAGAGAGATATTTTACTAAAAATACTAATTTTATATTATATAGGTTTTACATTCAGAACTGATAATATTTAAGGCCATCGCTATTTTGTCACTTCTTAAAATTATAATAAAAAACTAAACATTTTATTACTACTATTTAAATACGTCGTGTGGTATCCGGCTGAATAGAATATACCACCCTCATTTCTTACCGAGGTGTCGTAAAAGGCGACTAAGGTAAGTCGACCCTCCGTATGTTATCCGGTTGTGTAAAATAGACCACTCTCTTTCTTACCGAGGTGTCATGAAAGGCGACTATCTAAGGTAAGTCGACCCACCGTGTGGTATCTAGTCGAGTAAAATAGTCCACCCCCTTTCTTACAGAGGTGTCGTAAAATACGACTAAGATAAGTTTGTTGTTAGGCAGGCGATCGGTCGTAAAATAACATGTTGTGCCGACCTCACTTAGAGTGGGATAAGGTCAGGAAGATGATGATTTAAATGTTATTTTTGACTGTTGCTAAATGCTCATGTTACTTTGAATGTTTTTATTTACTAAAACAGTATAATGTATACGGGTATGATATTTTGCGATCTTGAACTTTTAATTCGTTTTGGTTTCACATAATAAAATTCAATGAAATCATACGTGCTTTGCAAGCAGAGAATAAATAGATAGAAAGTAGTATGAGCTTATACTAGTTCCGTATTACTACTTTAATAACATTCCTGTATGTGACAAGAATAATTAAGCTTGGTTCTAATTTATCACTTCACTTCAGTCTTTGAACTATTTGAAAATCGTTGTTATCGTTTCTTATCTTGTTTCAATCACCAATTTTCTTTTCAAACATTTGGTTTTGTCGTAGTGTTTGTTGTGATATAAAAGTTATAATTATATATTTAATGGACGTCTTTCACATCTCTCATGAATATTAAAATTATAATTGCGAAAGTCTGTCTTCTAATAAATTTCTTAGATATTTTAAAATCTTTAAATTCTGAAACTGTATACCGGGCTAACTTTATGATCCAAAATATCGTTTTTCTATATAAAATTTTATATAATTGACGCTATCTTAACATTTAAATTGATGTCAACGAAGTCATGGATATAGGTATAGTTATACGTAAAAATATATATATATTTAATTTAATATAATAGTATTCATTTATCTTATTCGTATTTTACGACACCTCGGTAAGAAATGAGGGTGGTCTATTCTACTCAGCCGGATAACACACCGCTAGTTGGCGATCCAATATATAATAGTTAAACAGATCATCTAAAGAAACTAACTATGAAGTCACCTTTTAAACTAGAACACTGAATTTAACTCGGTTTTATTAATTGTTTGATAGACGAACGCTTGACTGCAATCATGCCTGGTGGTAAGCGATGATATACTCTAAGGTGGAAGGAGCAGGCCTATAAGAAATATGCCTATTCACCCTTGCTTATCCTTGATACCATGTCAAGAAAACCCATTATGGATCATCACCGCCTGACGGGGACGAGCGGCGGGTATGTCCGACTCTCACCGACTAAAAACCTAACAGTGTTCCACCACGCTGCTGGTGGCGGGGACAGGGTACCGTTGTACACATTACCCCCATCCCCGCCAAATCCTTGCTACCTTGGTTTATCCTTTTTGAACCCACGATGTCACAAATACAAGAATACAAATGTGTAGGTAATTTATAGCACCTCTTTTTGCTGTACGGGTTAATACATTCTTTTGGTTTAATAAAGCGATATAACGTCTGTATTCAGTCATGACGAAAAAGGTCCTCTGGCCGCACTAACTACATGTGATCTGGAAGTTTTACGAAACCAGATTCATGCAATTAAATCCATTTCGAGCGTGTATTTTATGTATTTTTTCGATTTAACCACCTGTCATTACTCGGACGATAAATCTTACCTTTGTACATCCGTCGTCGTTAAGAACTTCATTAACTTTCCACTGACATCAGTTTTTCAGTGGAAACGATGAGAAAGGAGCTTGTGGAATTTAAAAATTGAGATCGGTATGTAACAAAGCGCCAGGAAATTGATTCCAGGGCACTAATTTGCAATGACTTTTGGCTTTTTTGTGCGTCGATAACAAGTTGCCATGAGTCGCTTGTATTGGATGACAGATGATCATTCTAAAGTAGGTTTGCTGTTAAGATTTTTATTTTGGATATAATAAAGACATTCAAACAAGGATTTAGACAAACGTCGAGTGTACTTAGAGTATGGGAGCCAGCCTAAAATATGGCATATTGCAATGAAGAAAAGTAAATAGAAAACAAAATGAGGATCATCTATTCTTCTCTTTTTTATATGCGATAAGACAACGTTGACGTGAAGAAGACATCTTTACATCTTGACATGTAGACATCTTTTTGTTATTTGCTGATGCGTCAGCGAATACGTTGGAATCTGAAGAGTTGAACTGAGTTTCCCTCATAATGTATTAAGTTTTTCATGTTTCGAAGGAAAAAGAGACTTTTTATAAATTAAATATTTGTGACACATTGTGTGACCGTCCTCTTGATATAAATAGAAATCTTTATTTTCATAGAATTATAATACTTAGAGATGTTTTTAAATTTTATCAGTACTTATGAATATGGAAGGCAATAGAAATCGACAATTTTAATAGTGATATTAAGCGTAATTGATCGTTATATTATCGTAGAAATAAATCGTCATAATTTTTATTTCGTTAAACAGTAATTTCTGTTTCTAATATCGTAAAGCATGCGATGAATTCTAATAGGTTTCTGTAATCTATAATAAATACTTAACACATTGTCTGTGAGCCGCGCTCAAGTAACAATCGTCAGAAAACATATCAGTATGAGTCCTGCGCTCAAATATAAGTCGTCAGAAAATGTACTAGTACGTATCCTGCACTCAAGTATCAGTGGTCAGAAAATGTACCAGTACTTGTCGCGCGCTTAGGTATCAATCATCAGAAAACATACTAGTAGTAGTAGTAATTATATATATATATATATAATTCTTATTAGGCAGTATTTAGTAGGCAGCCTTTGGTATCCGTGAACTTTGGAATCTTGCGCTTTGACTTAATACCATCAATACTCATTCAATTCAATTCAATCACTTCTTTAAAAAGTGTTCCGAAACATGTGACCTCAACAGTGATACATGGTTTAATTTGAATATATGCAATAACCTTGCTCTAGACGAATTAAAACCTATTAAAAAAAGGCTATATCAGAACATGTATGATTTATGAAACCATTTTTTTTATTGAAATACAAGTTTTAGTGAAATGTATATCATAGAATAGGGGAAGCCTGTGAGTGCGAGTTTCTAATAAATAATAAAAGAGAGAAGAGATCCATACTTATCTATGTCTAATCATACATAAATATAACACAGATGGGTAGCCTTTTTTGCATGCTCTTCTTTTATTCTATTAACTATATAAGGTGTATACTACCGTGTGGTATCCGGCTGAAAAAATAGACCACCCTCATTTCTTACCGAGGTGTCGTAAAAGGCGACTAAGGTAAGTTGACCCAACGTGTGGTATACGGTTGAGTGAAGAGACCACCCTTTTTCTTACCGAGGTGTCGTAAAAGGCGACTAAGGTAAGTTGACCCACCGTGTGTTATCTGGTTGAGTGAATAGACCACCTACTTTCTTGCCGAGGTGTCGTAAATAACGACTTAAGTAAGTTGACGTCAGGCAGGCGGCCGATCCTTAAATAAATGACCTTCATGTGACATGTTATTATAACCTGTTGTACGACCCCACTTAAAGTGGGATAAAAGTAGGAATGAACTATATGTAGTAAGGCAAGTCGGTATTATTCATTATCTTATCAGACTGTGGGATGTTGGCATAAATGGGCATAAAGGCTACACTTAATAAAGTGGTAACAGTAAAACAAAACAAAGTAATGGCCAACTGTATGTCATATTAAATTTTTTCAAGTTGTCTTAACATGAGTGTTATTTATCTTTAACTATTAACCTATTTGTAACAAGCCTTAATAGATGTGGTAGCTCCGATGCGATTGGCAATCGATTTTATTATCACTGCAAGCCTCCACCCACTGTCAACGTTATAATAAGATAAATCAATAATATCACAGCTACATCCGTTTTGATTACAGCCGCACTGAGTAATGACGTACAAATATGACATTGCGGATATTGGATATATATATCCTGGGGTGTACTGCAAGGACGTGTATACATTGTCGTATCGTTGTATCGGCCACCAGCACTTCTTCTTAACATTTATGGGTTCTCTTTACTTAATTATTTAGATCTGATACATTTTTATCTACTAAAGGTGAAGGTAAGTAAACTATATGGGGTGACAAAGTGGTCGGCCTCCTCGTGGCGCACCCTGGGCAAGCTTAGTCTTGGCAAACGGACCACTGAGGGGTGGCCAATCCAGTTGTCCCTCTGATTAGCAGAGGGCAATCTGGACGGGCCGGGGACTCGGGGGTGTTGGGGTGGAGTCCCTAATGAGCTACGGGTCCAGTTGGGCTTACACTAAGTCTGGCTGGACATGGTTACGGCCACCATTGACGAAACCCGGAAGCCCAGCAATGGGAAAGGGGACCTTCCGGTTGCGAGGAAGAAAACCTCTATAAAAATTACCCGGTGGGGGCGGAAACGCCCACCAAGGCGTTGGGGCCCCTACTTGGGGCGCGATCTCTTCCTGTCGACCGTGATTAGATAACACGGTGGGCAGGGAGCGATCGTGGGCAGCCATGGCCTCCCTTTGCTCTGCAGAGGGGGGCGGAGGGAGGCGGCAGGGCGGTTCCACGAACTGTTGTTCTGGATCCAATCTGCTGCTGGTGAGTCCAGGTGTTACTGACTCGCCCAAGCCCATCGTCTGCCGCCCTAACTGGGGACCTTCGGGTGTTCCGAACGGGGTATATCGGACGCCTGGCTTACAGGTCCCCGAGGCGGTCGGTGCATCTGGTGCTCCCGATGCACCGGTTAGCGGAGGGGGGCTTCTCTTTTGAGGGGCCCCTACCCGGAGGTGTTTGTTCTCTGGGATCAGAGCTGTCGGTGGGATGGGGGCAATATGTACAATGATACCCTGTCCTTGCCATCGGCAGCGTGGTGGAGCACACAGGTCGTTTTAGTCGGTGCGAGTCCGACATAACCGCCGCCTGTCCCCGTCGAGCGGCGGTACCCATAAGGGGTTTTTTCCTGTATAAAAAAAAAGTAAACTATATGGAAATAGCGGGTCAAAATGGACTCGTATTAAAAATGAAGAAAATGATGATGATGAATGAAAAATGAGAACTTTAAGCGACCTTAATACTGGATTAATAGTGTCTATTACGGAATTATTATTTTTGAGCTGTTTCATTTCGTCTATTACATTGAATAAATTCTTATCTTATATGTTATTACTAAAAAATAACTCCTCGAAATAATTTAATACCCGTTATGCCCTATTGCAAGTTGACCCACCGTGTGATATCTGGTTGTGTAGAATAGACCACCCTCTTTCTTACCCAGGTGTCGTAAAATACAAAGCCAAATGCATAGTATGCAACAGCATGCTTATTATATGTTGTGCCGATCCCACTTAAAGTGTGATAATGACAGAGGGATGACGGCATCTAGCCGCAGGGGACTTATCCTTAGTCGGATTATCCTGCTGAAAATTTATACATCTGCCTAAGATAGTCATATCAAATGACGTGCGTTCAGTTTCTAGCAGAGGAGAGTATGGAAGAGCGCGCGAGTTAGTTTATTCTAGTATGTAGAGGACTTTTGCCGCGGAGATGTATGCATTTAGTAGGATACTGACAGACCTATAGTTTATTTTACTCCTCTACATATTTAGTCTACAATGACAGAACTGAAGATAAAATCTCGTATAATAATATCGTTAACACAGTGTGTGCAGGTGTTTATGATGTTGAACAATTCATATAAATTATTTATTAAAATATAATGTTATTCAATAACGACCATTAGGCTGTTAGGAAAAGCAATGTGGCAGTTCACAGTATTAACTAACAAGAGTAGATTCCAAAGCCTTTTTTTTCAAATATTTGTGGTCATATTACGGTTAATATCATATATAAGGACGAGAATGCTAAGGTATTACGAAGATAATTTATCATATTTATGTACGACATAAAGTCTTTATGAAGTTTTTATACAAATCCTGTAGGGTAACATTTAGATGGCAACTTTTTCTTTTAAAAGAAAAACAAGTTATAATCATTTGAAAGCAAATTAAAAGCTGTCATAAGATTGAATTGGATAACTAATAATTGCAATATCCCCAATACTATATTTTAAGGATGGAAATCTTTTTCCTCTTCATTTAAAAGACATCCACTGTTGGACATAAATATTTTCAAGGGATTTCGATATATTTGATTCAGAGGATCCCACCGACTTATTTTGAGACAAGTCATTTCTTTAATAGTTCGGGGTCAACAAACGCTGCGTTTTCGGGTGCAGTGTCTGTTCTTTGTGCAAAGAAATTTGCATACATTTTAGTTCTTAAATTTTCAAGTGAAAACATATGTTTTTCTCTTATTTTAAGTTGTATAAAGAGCTTAAACTAGTTCAGTTCGCAGGAGCTTTCCTAAGTCAATTTGGTCTTATTTTATTTTTCCATTATGAAGGAATCATGGTGTTCCTGCAAAGCATCAATGTACCAATACCACCTGCCTGTGGTTACCGAATAATTCTTTAGTTGTTCTACATACGAGTAAGTTCGTTTAACGAGTTTATTTCAAGAGAAAAAATGCAATATATTTTAAATTATACGTCACATAAATCAGTAGATTTTGCATTAGGATTACCGTTTAGACAATGTCTATAATTTATTTCCAACTTAGTCTGATTAATTATCGCCAAAAAAATAAATGAGTCCGAATTAAAATTTCGTAAAAATTTATTAATGCGTTCATAATCAAATGAAAGATGGTTATTTTTATTAATGTCAATAATTGACTCATAACTCCTTTTGTACGTGATAAGGCGCCAATTACTCGAGAATAATGAAGATGCATAACAGCTTTTTTTGATCATTAAAGCGTAATTTTCATACTCGATTCATAAATTCCCCATAAGTCATTTAGCCATAAGTCTTAAATTAAAGTGTATTTACCAGAAAAACACGGATATGAAGTCCAAAGTAAATTCTTTTCTTGTTATTACCCGTTCCCGTGCTGGATGCCAAATGTCTAATTACGGGGAAAAGGTATAAATACATAAGGAAAAATGATTATCAACGTCAAGGTCTGCTATTTTTTTGTTTTTGCTCAGTACTCGTCACATTATTAGTTGTCGTAAATCATATTAATTAATTTTTTTTGGTCAAGATACCTACAACTTTATATGGTTCATGTTACCTTAGAAACATCGTTCATATAAAATGAGCGCAGAAATTATTAGTCTCGAGAAACGTTGTTTACAGAGGTCTTTCTGGACGATTTGTAATTCTGTGTGTATGTAAAAGGAAAAATTTTTTGAACAGTAGTTTGTTACTACAATGCAAATTTGATATGATATTTTAAATATTTATCTAAAGGTGGTGTAATTCTTTATTAAATACTAGTTTTGAACCGCAACATGGTTCGCTTAGACTGTTGTCGCGTGATAGGTTGATAATACATGGCGCTTTTCAAAGTCATCTTAATCCTGTAGAATTAACAGGATTTCTATAGCCTATATGTTATATGGAATAATTGTGTCAAATTTTATTGATATTGGGTTAGCGGGTTCGCCGTGAAAGAGTAACATACATACATCCATACTTAAAAATTTGTAGGAAGTAGCATAAATATTGCTTCTCAAAATTTGTAAAATATCCTCTCATTGGTTACGTTAATTGAAAGTAGCAGCTATTTACAATATGCTGAAACTTTTAATGTTAATGTTAAGCCTTATATTCTCCTGCACTTATCCCACTCTAAGTGGGGTCAGCACAATATACCATCGCATAATTTGGCTGGGTATTTTACGACCCGCTGCCTGCCTGACGTCAACATACCTTAATCGGGATACCTCGGTAAGAAAGAAGGTGGTTCCACTGAACCGGATACCACATTAGGCCATATTATTACCAGATTATGGCTCATGGATATGGATTAAGTCAACTCACCTTAGTCGCCTTTTACGACACCTCGGTAAGAAATGAGGGTGTTCTATTCTACTCAGCCGGATAATTTATAATTTAATAATTTATTAAACACATATCGCAAATATCGCAGGCTTGAATGAGATATTACTTCATATAGAATAATGACTTATAATGAGCACCCTCTTTAGTGAACATTAATATTTCTTCCAGAACTCTAGCCACTAGGCTAGAGTTGATAAAGATCGCAACGATTTCATTTTTTTTAATTTATTAATTAATTTCTGTTTTTTATTTCCTATATCCTTAACAATTCATAAAAGATAAGTTAAACATAAAAACATATTTACAAATATTAGTTTTTAAAACCAATAAAAATAGTATCGTTTAAAAAACCTATAAAAGTTACATTGGAAGTACACCCGCATGCCTATACTTAGATATTATCAACAATAACACTAGGAACCATAAAGCATCGATTCAAGCTAAACGATTTAAATTTACTTAATTACAAGTGGACCTATAAAAATTGTAATTGTAAAGAGAATACGGCCATGTTCTTTATGTACACCTAAGTACTTACCGACATAGATAGAGGTAGTGTGGCGCGTGCGCAGCCTTAGCTTTAGAATACAAACATCTAATTGTGCTATCGCTGGCCTATAGTGATGTGATCCGGGAATCAATATAATTGAATTAATATATATAAATTTATCTTTTGCCTGTAATTTTTATGGACTGCCGTATAGATATAAAAAGTATTAGTAATTGTCTGCCACTGATAATGAGTGCCGGGCTTTTTAAATCAATAGCTGAGTAGAATTTAGCAAGAATACCATTTTATAGCATGGCACTACTCATCCTCGAGCCCTTATTCCACTCTAAGTGCGGTTAGTACATGTTATAAACATGTTGTCACATGATTTGGCTATTTTTTACGACCTGCCGCCTGCCTAGCGTCAACTCATCTTAGTCGTATTTTACGACACCTCGGTAAGAAAGAGGGTGGTCTATTCTACTCAACCGGATACCGCACGGTGAGTCAACTTAGGTTAGTAATCTTTTACGACACCTCGGTAAGAAAGAGGGTGGTCTATTCTACTCAGCCGAATACCGCACGGTGGTTCAAATTACCTAAGTCGTCTTTTACGACACCTGGGTAAGAAACGAGGATGATCTATTCTACTCAGCCGGATATGGCTATGGATACCATATGGCAATTTATACCATTGCACTACTATTATTTATTTATGTACTATAAAAAATGTTAGAAAAACACAATATTAATAATAAAGTGTACCAAGGTCAACTTATCCCTTTGGCAGAGATATCTGCCAGCTAACCTACGAATTGAGATAATTTATAGCGAAGCAGTTATCATGGTTTTTATGGCACTATAATACTGTAAGAAAAGTATTGCAATTATATAAATAAAAACATTCCTTTTCTTATTCGTAGCTTTCACCAGCCCTTCAACTGTATTTGAAAATCATATTGATACTTTACAAAACCAAATTATATCTTACAAATTATAAGAAGTAGAGAGAGCAATTTCTCGTATATATTTGTACCAAACAATAATGATATAGTTAATATTACATGTTTTACATGTATTATATGTTTTGAATGTACCTTCAAATACAGTTGTATGAAGTATATTTTTTTTCGCTACCTTAATAGTTTTTATTACTTATTGTAATACTAAGGTTATTGATAGCAACTATCGAAATAATCTTAAACTAAAGTAAAACCTATGCAAAGTAAAGCACTTTTTGCTGGGTGTACATATCGATATTCGATAATGTATTTAATACCCGAGCCTAGTTGGGCGCGGCCGATGTCACAACCCGGGCACGCGAACTCGTGTGCAGCCGAGCTTGTTTCGATCTTGTCATTGTGCTCGAATTGTTTCCACTATTTTTGCTCCCATTTCACTTTTCCGTGTTGTAATTCTGCTATTTTACTATTTTATTAGGACTTCACGATTTGTTGCCTAAATTTTCAGTGAGCAAAGGGTAAATTTGTAATGTAAAGACATGTCTTTGTCGTTAACTATGTCGTTATCCAGGATGTCGTGCTGAAATTGTTAAATATTTCATACTAGACTAATAACCAACTTCAACGAGAAATTTATTTATTTGATAAAGATTTTAATATACTGTAATAATTATAGAAATGTACTAAGCGAGGGATTGAACAAATGGTACATAAGAATATGCAAATTTTGGTAAGTGAAATTTTTGAGAAATTAATTCGAGGAAAATATGAATATATCAATAGAATTCATTAGAGATATATAAGTTTCTTCACTTTTTTTCAACGAAAAGAGCGTGATTTTGTAAAAATAAATTTACCACATAACGTTTTTATAGAAAATCTCATTGGTGCTTGCTTAGTGCCTAAATATCATTATATCAAGTATTTATCTGTCTTATCTTTATATCTTCCTCTATTATTAAAAAACTACAATTTGTTTTTTCGATTCAGACAGCTAAGTACGCTGAGAACAAATATCTCTTCCAATCGATTTTATCATCGCTATATCTCTGTTTTGCTATTGTACCAGCTGGCGTGTAGGCATCTACATACTTAAAAAATTGATCAAGATAAAGACTGGCAATACCGAGTCGACTCGCTCTTCGATCTATAAAATGCAAATAGCTGACCCAGGTGCAATTCGACATTAATTTTGTATCAAATTCGTAAAACATATTTCTTATCGTTTTATTGATATGCATCGCACGGTGAGCGGCCTCGAGCTTTTTATTAGGATTATAAGCAGAAATCAAATTCATCAGTACTGGCAATAATCTCTGTAATAATCGACAATTGTAGAGAAAATAATGTTTTATATATTGTTAACCGGTCTATAGAAGCAGGGGCTACTTTGCGGAATTCCATAGTACAGAAGTTAAAATAAAATTATTTTGCTGTAATCCGCGTTTGTTAAGAGAATATATGTTATGCTAAGTGTATGAAGCAACAATCACATACTCCATACATGCAGGACAAGCCGCCACACGTATCACAAGACGTCGTCAACACCAACATTCCACACAAGCACTACACACACTCACTACCACAACCGCTTCGATCGTTTCGCCCCGAAACCGTAGCATCATCAAGAGGATAGGCTCCACGAACGAAATTGCATTACGATTTTGGCCGCTTGTCCTGCATGTTAGGGGTATGTGATTGTTGCCTGCTTCATACACTTAGCATTACATATATTCTCTTAACAAACGCGGATTACAGCAAAATAAAATAATTTTATTGTAACTTCTATATTGTTAACATTCCGAGAATGGCTCTCTCGAGTCTAGGCATCGTAGATATTACAAAGAAAACCGCTGTTGAGTAACCGTGTATCGCACTAATGAGAAAAATATTTTAATGGCTTATTAGTTTCCTCTTAATGACGATAATGAACGAATCACTCACAATCAAAGAATATCACATTACATCGATCTTGTGATATATCACTTAATTAGACGCAATAATACCATATCTTTGTTATCTATTTATGTTCTATGGCATTTTATTAAAGATGAGTAAGTATTGAGAGGCCAAGGGTGCGACCGTGCGGCTGTTTTGAATGGGAAACGGGTTCAAACTTTGGTGCAAACTAAGAAGATTTCATGCTAAAACATATCTGTTTAATTAATATTTGCATTTATAAGGAATCATCGTAAGGAAGCCTGCATAACTATACAGATATGTGGAACCTATCAATCCGCATTGAAGCAGCTTGATTGATCTAAGCTCAAACTATTCTATCCAAAAACGGATAGAGGAGGTCTATGTCCATCAGTGGATTAGTAACAGGCGATTAGTACTACACTAAATATCAGTATTTTCAATTGATACAGGTATTTAAAAAAACTTGTTTGGATTCATTATTCTCCTGCACTATACCACTCTTGTCTATAGCTAAATACATGGCGCTATACAATGATTTTAATCCCTCCTCGTTATATGCATCTCTCATCGTTTCTATAATGGGTATAAATTTCAGATTTCCCCTTATATACTCATTTCGTATTTTATCGCCTTTTTATTGCCCAACGAGTGATATCAAGCTGAGTAGAATAGTCCACCCTCATTTCTTACCGAGGTGTCTTAAAAGGTGACTAAAGTAAGCTGACTCGCCATGTGGTATCCGGATGAGTAGAATAGACCTCATTTCTTAACGAGGGGTCGTTAAAGACAAGTTGAAGTCAAGCAGGCGGCCAATCGTAAAAACTAGCCAAATCACGTAACGTATTTATGTATTTAAAATATGTTGTGTCGACCCCACTTAAAGTGGGATAAGGGCAGGATAATGATGACACAGGTCTTATGACCTACCTGTATATCTATGATACCTATGGTAGGAAAGGGCGTGTGCACAGTATAGTGATTAAAGTTAATTATTTTCCTATAAATACTCTAGAAATCAATTCACAATTTTTTTTCATATACGAGTATATATATATGTTACATTTTCACAGCCTTGAAAGAACCAACAAAGAAATATGATTAATGATGCTCTTTTGCCATATTTGCTATAGGCATGCTATGATATACTTCAGTTATGGTCATAAGTGTTTTATTATTGTAAATGTATTGGTATTTAATTGTAAAGTAGATGATAGGTATAGGGTTTTATGTTTTATTGTATGTCATAATTGTTAGTGACCCGTGAGAGACCGTAGGTAACTTAGTGTATTGCGAAGAAATATTATAACTGTTTTTATAATAAATGACTTGTTTTATTTATAACTAATTGGCTTATTACAGTTGGTTACGTTATAGAATACGAGCAGGGGTTGCTGTGGTTCACTCAGTTTTGAATTATCCCTCTCTTAATAGTTTATTATGAATTACTAATCAGAAATCTTAGAGCAATGTTGTGGGTCTTAGCCCCAACATGTCCAGCAGTGGGATAGTAATAGATCGTAACTTTTATCACTATCATACACATATGAAGTAAACTAGAACCAAAGACCATTTTTTTTAAATTTTAAAATATGCAGACAACTTTAACAGATTTTACAACGTCACTGGGCTGGGTGGAATCATCATTGGTGGTATGAAAAGCGGAAAGAAGAGTGCAGAAGCTCGGGCAATTATTTCCTAAGGCTATGGTGAGTTGGCTTCTAATGTAGTTAGTATAAGGAATCAAAAAAGGCTGTTTAATTATCAGTATCACGTTATTTGTATAATATATATGAAATTCGACATTTAGGGTTTTTTAGGGGGAAAAAATGAATTTAGCTAGGTTTAATTTAAAAAAAAAAAGTAGTTTTATCCCTTTTTTTCAGTCATTGAAAAATTGCTTAAATTGACATTAAATAGACTATATAATTTTTCCTTTCATTTGTAAAGTTGGTAAATGGTAAATGGTAAACAAGGTCTACATATGAGAAAAAAACCGGGTTGAAATCCCACTTCTCACCGGCTCTTTCTTTTTTATTTTTATAATTGCATTTTTTTATGCATTTAAAAAATAATTACCGACCGAGCAAGGCAGCGTCACCCAGGTACTAGAACTGAAATGAAATTACTCTAAGTATAGTTTTGGAAAGGAGCTCATTGTATACCCATATTGAAAATACCGGAAATTAGTTTTCTAAGCCTTAATGGTTACATGGAACATGGGACATATGTTTTCTCACGTTGGGTTTCACACGTTATTATATAACGTTTTAAGGCACCCAAAGTGTCAAGTGACGTGTAAGTGACATTCATGTAACGTGAAGTCGTCGGATATACGCATCACAGTATATTAAGTTATGCAAATGATTGATATGTACTTTTTTAATATGCCTAAGGCCAATAGGTAGATTTTTAATCATTATGCAATCCAATGGCACAATTCACTAAAGTTTCTCCTTGTGATTTTATGACTATTACAGACGGATGTTACGTTAAGAGAATTTCTCTCTCTTTCTTCAACCAATAGACGTACACTGTTTGACCTACTTCTCTTTAAAGGGCCTCACTACCCGATCTTGTTCCAGGATCTGGATCCAGAGAATCGCCGCAAAATATTATATTCTAAGTAATCCTCAACAGTATAGTAGGCTTTCTGGATCAGCCTCTTTTTAACAGTGTTTTTAAACTGATGTAATGGCAAAGCTAAAATTGATTGCGAAATTTTATTTAGAATCTTATACACAGACTCACAAACGATTTACGTACTTTTGCAAGGCGCAAAGCAGGAGCCGCAAGCTTATGTCGGTTCCTACTTTGTCTATTATACAAATCACCTATCGTTTTATAATTCTTTATATTTTTATGTACTAAAATTAAATTGCTAAAAATATACTGTGAAGCAAATGTAGGAGAGAATACCTATTTATATTCTCGCCCATCAGCACATTAGCTTCGCGACTATATGTATGTTGCTATTTTGATCCTTCTACATATCTCCTTATTTCTCATTTGACCACCCAAAGATAGTCCGACTATATCTATATCCTCTTTCCATCATCCACTGAGCGATTCTGAGCTTAAGAATATTAAATAATAATTTAAAAAAATGCTATGATAATAATTGCTGCTCAGCAGTCATTTAAAACAATTTTTAAGTTACTTGGTAAAACGGTTATAATAAATTATTGCTGGCAGATTATTGGGTATACTGTAGGGTGAGCTATGTGAATGAACTGATTGTTAATGGAGTGGCCCGTTGGCGGAAGTGGTAGTGTATCTTCCCTCAACTTCGTGGGCCGTGGGTTTGATTTCCGCCGATGGCAATCAATACCTTTCCTTCGAGTCTGGTCTTTGATCTGTATTTAAATAAAAAACAAGAACCAAGTAGCGGCCTGTTACTATCCCACTGCTGAGAATACTGCTCTCCGTTTTTGGAGAGAAGGTTTGGAGCTAAGACCTACCACGCTGCCCCAATGTGGATTGGTAGGTTACTCTTACACATATCTTCAGAATTCTCTAGAGATATGCAGGTTTCCTCACAATGTTTTCCTTCATCGAAAAGCGTGTGATAAATTGCATTTATTATTGCACTATCAATTAGACACATAAGTTTTTACAGAAAAACTCATTGGTGTCTGCCCGGGTATGAACGCTGGGCTACCACAGCTTGTATTTAAGTATTTATATAAAAATTATATAAATACTTAAATACAATATGTATATATTTACTAGCTGTCATCCATAATACAACTATTAAGTTACCTTAGGGAAAGACGATCGTCTATGTAATTATATAATTAATTTTTTTTTAAATAACTTTAGATAAATTTTATTGAATTGAGCTGTACAAGAAATCAAACCTGACGCATTTTAGCTAATAGAGCATGAAGCCACTACAGTAGAGGAGTCATTCAAACCTTTTTAAAAATTGAATCATAAAGTAGAAATTACAACTTTATTTCCGAAAGTGGCAATTTCCTAGTTGAGTCACAGCATCCCAGGACCTCGAGATCACCGAAGGTGACTGTAACATGTACACGGGCCTCGTAAAGTGGATCATAAAATTATTAATCGCTTTAGTTGTGTATTTTAAAGCTAATTACACACGATAAACCTTTTAATTATAATGTATCTATGAAACAGCGCAGTATTTTCTCAGTCGAAGAATATTACAGTATCATTAAATATGAATACAGCTTTATTAAATGTTAGTACATTTTGAATAAATATTAATTTAGCTTAATTAAGCAGTACAGCACGGAAACTATGGTAGCCCAGCGACACAGATGCGACTCTTTTGAAGAGGTTGTGGGTACAAATCACGAATAGGCAATGAGTATTTGTCTTAAAATTTATGTGTCTAATTGATATTTGCAATTTATCACACGCTTTTCGGTAAAGGATAACATTGTAAGGAAACCTGAATGTCTCTAAAGAATCCTAGGAATAACAGGGTGATGGGTCAAACTTCAACCCTTCTCTCCAATAAAAAAATTAGAAAGGAACCTAGCCTAAGAAGCCGTTACTTTACTATTATGGAGCTTAAATTCACCACGATACTCTAATCTAGATTGACGGATTACGCATATTTTGACAGCTATGGATATGATATTTTCATTACATTTACTGTAAAATGCATGATGAATTTTCAATATCAATTTAAAAAAATAATCTTTCCATTAAAACCCTTTAAAATCTCTAGATAATTGTCGGGATAATCGAGGAAGGTAATCATCGATATACATAAATTAAATGACAACTGTCCGCCGTGTGGTAACCGGCTTATTAAAAAAAGACCACCCTCATTCTTACCGAGATGTCGTAAAAAGCGACTAAAATAAGTTGACCCGCCGTGTGGTACCCGGCTGAGTTGAATTGACCACTCTTTTTATTACCGAGATATCGTAAAGGATGGCTAAACTAAGTTGACCCGCTGTGTGGTATCTGACTGAGTAGAATAGCCCACCCTCATTTCTTATCCAGGTGTCTTAAAAGGCAACTGAGGTAAGTTGACCCGCCATGTGATATCCGGCGAATAGAATAGACTATCCTTTTTCTTACCGAGGTGTCATAAAAGGCGACTAAGGTAAGTTGACCCACCGCAGGTGGCCGGTCATAAAATAAGTAGCTAAAACATGTAACAACATGTTTAAAATATGTTGTGTTGACCCACTACGAATGGCTGTAGCATAAGGACAAGAGAATGATGATAAAATAAAAATCATTCGACCAATTTTTTTTAAAATATGAATTTGGATGAATACAGACTAGAGTATATGCATACAATGAATACGTATGAAGTATATGCATACAAAAGAAGTAGCGCAAAAGTTGACGAATGAAATAAGATAATGGAAAATAAGATAATAACGTAAGCCTGACTATGAGGGGAGAAAGACAAATGATTCAGTTATTACTTATACCAGATAACTCATTACATAAACACAAAATATTTAAAAATCAAAAGTTAATTAAAATGAACATTCGAGAACAAGTTATTATAATTATTTCATCTACCCCACTTTTGACGCGCGACTAGTAAAATGTATTAAGTACGTGCTCTTGTATTATTTATGTAATCTCGTACAGTACGATCGTGGTAAATCAACTTTTGGTGGCAACTTTCACTTTTAATGAATTTAATATAATTATTTTCAACTCCAAATGTGATCCTTATTGAATTCATTTTTTTTTGCGATAATACTGCCATGAGGCCAAACTGGTAAAGCGCACAAGACTCCTAAGATATCTTAGACTTAAATCCAAGTACACACCGCTGAGATTCTTATAAATAAACTAACTGTGCCTGTGGCTTCCCCTGCATGCTTCGAAATCAGAGTCACATTTTTCCATCATAAATCCCGATCATATGGGAGTTCTAGGATGAAACATAGCATATGTGTTGCTCCACAACTTCTATATCCTTTAGTGAAAGTCCCATCAAAATCGGTTGAGCCGTTCCGAAGAATCTTCTAATAATCTAAACCTTCCACAAGAATAGCACTATCTTTTAGTATAGACCGTCCTAACATCCGTTTAGTACAACCTTACAAATGAGCCTATGTTAATAATATTAATAAAAATTAGCCTGTGTTTTCAAATTGTATTATAGAAATTATATTCTACAATTCACCTACGTATATGTTAAATTAAGCGTAATATCATTCTTCTGTCTATGCTTTACAATACATATTTGTTCCCTCGATGAGACGTTTGACAAGACGTGATGAAACCCAAGCCTTTTTTAGCTCGGGTAACTAACGCTGTATCATAAAAATTTCTATCGAAACATTCTATTACACATACACTTGCAAAGGATCCTAAGAATCGCCGTTATTTGCAATATATCTCATAAAATATAGATAAAAAGCCTTCTAGAACGGAAACACAAAAACTAAGGATAGTCAAGCCAAGGAAAACATTATAATATATCGATGGCCAAAACATGTGAGCAGTGCCTCTTTAGGAAGAGTACACGGCAAATATTGCGTGCTAGGTGTAATCAACATACCCGTAAGGTAATATCGACGTGTCTCACATCGCTTCTTGGCAGATTTTTTTGCTAGTGAAGCCGTCCCAAAAAGTTCTAATTAAAAGTGTAACCGCTTTAAATGCAACTTTAAACTCCATCTTCGTTTCCAAGAACAGATAAGACTACTTGCTAAACTAGTAGTTTTTTTTTATACAGATGTGATAACTCCGTAAATATTGGGTTTGCCCCAGTTCACTAAATCCTACCTTTCATTAGTTTCGCAACCCATCAACTAACTACAATTGGAAAATTCTACAACAGCGCAGAAAGTTTTCATGACTATGAAACTCAAATTGTTTATAGAATTAAGCATTTCTTTTGCGACGTCTACAATACAAAAATAATTCTATCAAATTAAAATTCGAACCGATTTTAACTAAATTAAATTTAAATGATGAATTTTTGTAAATATTCATACCGTTAGATTAAGTTCGAAAAAATACAAAAAAAAAAAAAGTAATCAGTTCTATTATGCAACGTTTATAACCTTTTGCTTATATATGTTACTTAATGGTGGCTACTATTTTGGCTATTTTGGTTTTATAGAATTTTCAGTTTATCACAATTAGTTAATCAAACTTAAATCTGATAAGTTTGATAAGAATACCGAAGGACTTGTTTAATTGATTGACTGAGTTAATTATCATCCCTGCCAGGTCAAATTGCTTTAAACGAATCTCTAAGATATGTGATAAGGCCAAAAAAAGTAAAGTAGAGTAGAGAGTATAGAATTGCATAGCGAGTCTCAAAACAATCTTGTACTTTGTAATTCTTTAGTCTTGAAATTCTGGAATATCACTGAAATTATCACAATAAAACATAGAGTTGATCTTGGACAGTTTTAATAATACTTGAGTAATTCTAATTCAAGACAATATGCTTTGATGGCCATTTCTGATATTTCAGACCGCCTTGACAACTTTCATTTTCTGTTTAGCATCAATATTTGAAATAGTTTTTCTTCAAATTTCATTTTCGTCATGATTATTGAAATTAAAATTAAAAGAATCCTGTCTAGTAAATTCCAGCGTTGCAAATTAAATTAAATTTTATTTCGTCAAAATTTCATTCTCTGATTCAGAAGCGACAGTTATGTTTAATTTATAAACATTTTATTTACATTTCAATGTATTGTTGTCATTTATTGTATTGTTTCATATAATAACATATAGATTATTAACAAATGTTGAGCCAAATTAATAAATATATTAGAAGGTTTAATTACATTGTAATTAGAATCTGCATTCTCACAAGATCAGTAAATGAGTGACCGTCCCAATACGGTCAACACGTTGTAATTAGTAGCATGAAAAACTTACTCCATAAAGTCGATGGCATTAGTACTTTTTATCTTTGAACTCTTAACCGTTTCTACGAAGCTCATTTCATAATACTATGTTATGTGATATATGACATAAAAATAAATAAATAACTAAAAAGAAGCGCAAATTTGATGTATTTGAATGGAGATCCTTTAGAACTGCAAAATTGCGAACTGATAGCCAGTCAAATATAAACAATAAGTACTCAAGATAATAACTATGCGAAATTTTACAAATTTTACACATTTATTTTTTGTTCACTGACTATTTTTTTATCATTTTAATAGATTGAAGATAGACGTTAGTTTTATAGAAGTCACGGTTAATTAACACTTAAATATTAAATATACAGAAAAAAAATTTGGGTCACGTCATTTTAAAATATATATTATCTTTAATATTTAAATGAGTTAATCTTGTATATATATATATTTTCGAATCTCGGAAACGGCTCCAACGATTTTCCTGAAATTCAGCGTGTAGGAGGTTTTGGAGGAGAAAAATTGATCTAGCTAGGTTTTATGTCAAAAAAGTATTGTTTTATCCCTATTTTTGGGCATTAAAAACACTAACATTTATATTGAATTGAATTTTCGCCATTAACTGTCAAGTCGACGTAGCTTATTCGGTTAACGGGCAGTCTCGACAATTGTGAATGCCAAGGATCGATCCCAACTAAATGTTTTTTTTTCTTTTTTTTAAGTTTTTTTTTCTTCAATTACCGAGCGAAGCTCGGTCACCCAGATATTAATTATTATTAGCAATCATTAAAGAGATTTCTGCGCGCCATCTGGCTTGCATATTCATATAGTACTGTAGTCCCATTTTCTACGACAGTTTAACTTTTAATTATCATTATAATTCTTTAGTAATGTTAAATATTGACAGCTCACGTTAGTTACTAATAAGTTCCTACGTCATATATTTATTCCTTTACTTCCATGTTCCTTGTACTATTGATAAAAAACAACGTAATATGCTCGTAATCACGACTTCATTACGAATAATATTTTAACTTCATCAATATTAATTAATATTTAGTAATATTACAAACATTAAAATAAATATGTCATAAACAATACAATAAATACTTGAGATGACAGATAGGACCCAGAGCATGCCATTATTATAAAAATATAATAATTGATAATTTTATTTAATGGTAATTTTAACAATTATGAAAGTTAATTCGATGACAGTTGACATATTAACTCTCAAACAATTTTAGAAGTGCCTTTGCATTGCAATCCGTAAAATTTCGGAAAATTAGCATAATGAAACGTAGTTAATATATTAGTACTATTATTATTCTTTAAGTGAAATTATTGACGCCTAAATCAGCTTTCTTAGAATAAAATGTAGGTGTTTATTCTTTGTGCCTAATGCACTTATGTCAGATGTACTTAATGCATGCATTAGTATAATCTGACATTATCATCTGATATCTTATGAACGTATTTGTTAGCCTAAATATTCATACATATTAAACCGTTTCGTTTAGTATGATTATTTTAGAAGGCATGCAAATATATACTTTAGACAATTATGGGTTTTATATCTTTCTATATGGGGACTATATTCTTTTGGTCGTCATATGGTATCCAGCTGAATATAATAGAAAGGTAACTAAGGTAAGTTGACCCGCCATGTGGTATCCGGCTCAGTAGAATAGCCCACCCTCATTTCTTACCAAGGTGTCGTAAGAGGCGACTAAGGTAAATTGCCCCTGATGGTATCAGACTGAGTAGAGTTGACCACCCTAATTTATTAACGAGGTGTCGCAAAAGACGACTAAGGTAAGTTGACGTCAGGTTGGTATAATAACTAGCCAAAACATATAACAACGTGTTTAAACATGTTGTGCTGACCCTACTTAGTGGGATAAGGGAATTGCAGGAATTATGATGATGCTTTAAGTCCTAGAAGTCGTGGGTCTCGACCTGTAAGCACAAAAGCGTCGTCGACACATATGTATATACAAATGATTATATAAATTTAATACTGTACATTTTTAAAAACTACAATATGTGTACAAATTCCCATGAATAAAATATTAGAGAATATTAAAAAGGTTTATATTTTTTTGTCATCGGTACTTATGTTAATCATAGTAAGTAAAAAAATATATAAGGAAAAGCAAAATTATTCTCAAGTACGAATAAGATTACTAGTAATTATTATCGATTAGCATTTAGATACAAAACTCTAGCCCGTCTTTCGACATCCGGTTGATGCGACATTTTCTAAATACTTACTGTTTATCTACGTGCTTTCGCAGACTTGCGTGCAGACATGGATAATATGTTTGTTAATTTCAGTTGTATAAATAATAAAAGTAATAAACAAACATACGAGTAATTCTTTATTTACTTCAATATTCGTCAAAGTCGTAATTGATGAATTACTATAATATATATTTTTTGTAAAAAGAATATTTTTAATGTCATAACCTAAGAAATTAAAATTTTACCATAGTGTAATTTTAGGTCCCATACTCCGACATAATGACAATGTGCAAAAAACGCAAAATCATGGATTGCTTTTTATCACCATTATTTTGTGGCGTTTCATTTTAAATTTGCTTATCAAATGTAATCAGTAGTCTCTTTATTTTAAGATGTGTAAATTGACATTAATTAAGGAACTTTTCACTAAAACAAAAAAAACTGTTAGGTATAATCTTTCTTACCGAAGTATCGTAAAATACGTAAGGTAAATTGACGTCAGGCAGGCGGCCAGTCGTAAAATACGTAGCCAAATCATGTGACAACATGTTTATATTATAACATATTGATTTATATTTTAACAAGAGTCTGGCCCGTTGGCGCAATAGGTAGGGACCCTGCCTACAACTCCGCGAGTAGCGGGTCGGATACCCGCCAAGGGCCAATATTTTAAGGCCTAAATGAATTTGTTGGTCTTTGAGTCTGGGTGTAGATTTGAGTTTAAGTATGTATTTAAAAAAAATATACAAGTATATATTAACCAGTTGTCTGTCTACCATAATACAAGTACTATTAATTTATTACTTTGGGGACGGACGACCGTGGTACACACACGGTGTAGTGTCCCATATACTTATTTATTATTTTAATTTTTGTATTTTGTTAACTTAAGTCTGCACCGCCTTAATGACGAGGATGTCATGTGTTCTCTCCTGTTTAGAAGGATAGATGTAATTAGGTAATTGATTGTAATTAGTTTCGCTTGGAATATCTTATTTACATATTTTTACTTGACGTGTAGTTTGTCAACTGTTTTATTTATATTTAAGTACCAAGAGAAATAGTTGTTTTTGTAGAGACTTGAATGCGCAATATCCGCACGTGAAGTTTTTATACTGGATTTAAATTTTTCGCGAGACTTTTTTGAAGCGATATACATATGATCACCAAATGTGTTTTTTTTACTACTTAATCAAATATAAAAAAAATAGGTGAAATGAAAAAGAGATCTTAAATTTTCGTAGATAAGGTTTTGTTGTCCCAGTGATGTTACCCTTATACACTCACGATGTCAAAACTGTTTTGTTTTTAAGAGTTGATAATGGAATAAGGACAAGATGAAGGTGGTCTATTATACTCAGCGTACTTAGCTTAGTCGCCTTTACGACACATCGGTAAGAAATAGGGTAATCTATTCTATTCAGCCGGATAACATACAGCGTATTATAAATTGATGACGGCATAAGGGCAAGCATTTTTAAAAAATGCAAGCCAAAACATATCTTAATTTTACTTCTTTTAATTAACATTATACTAAAAGATGTTTTTCCTAAGAGTAAAATTTAAAGGAAATGTGGAGTAAGTAAAATTATAAAAAAGTCCTTTCTACTGATAAATCATTTACAAAGTAGTAAATGATTTATCAGTAGAAAGGACTTTTTAATACAAAAATTATAGGTAATGCAAAAATTGCCTTATAAAATGCATTAGTTAATGTTTTTAATGATAATATTATTACAATACTAACATGGTTAGATGATCTAAAAACCATCTTTAGACGACAAAACAGAGAGCGAAGGGGACAGTAACAATAAATTCTGCTAATCCTAACTAAGTGGTCCATTCAATTGAAACGTTGCGAAAATGCCCCTTGTTGCGTTACAAATTGTGCGGGTTGGCGAAACGTAAGAAAGGGGGAAATCTAAACACAGCGTGTGCTTCTAATTTAGAGGATCACTGTTGCAACCAGTCCTGGTAGCCTAACTGACCAGTGCATTGTATTTGCGATGCTATGTGCAGTTTCACGACATTAAAGATAATTTAAATCATCATTCTCCTACACTTATCCCACTCTAAGTGGGGTCGGCACAACATACCTACTATAAATATGTTGTTAAATGACTTAGTTACGACCGGTCGCCTGTTTTTTTTCCTTAGTCATATTTTATAAAACCTCGTTGAGAATTGAAGGTGGTCTATTCTACTCGGCTGGATAGCACACGGAAGGTCGACTTACCTTAGTCACCTTTTACGACACCTCGGCAAGAAATTAGGTTGGTCTTACTACACGCCTAATTAAAGCTAATTTAAATATGCAATGGAATATTTTGTTTTGCCTGCAATTTGGTTATTAGGAATATCTCTTCCTTCAGCGAAATAATGTCAACTATTAGTTGTACGTCTCTTGAGGTGATTTCCAAGTCAGATAATGTGCCATTTGAATTTAGCGCCTCTTTGTTTCAGTTTAAGTTTAAAAATATGTAGGTGATAATGCATTATCACCTACATATTTACATCTACATATGCATTATATAACTTGAATAAAGTAGAGTATTACGTTTGTCATACTGAAAATCAATCATTATGAGGCATTTGATTTGTGTTCTTTTGCTTTGGCAAATTATTTTTTTTAATAAAGTAATAATTATTAAAGCAGTCAAGCAATTTGTGATTGATTTTTAAGACATAGCTGCATTTAAAAGTGCTTTTCAATTTGTTAACATTACGGCTAAGGCATTATATTAAGGCTAACTTTTTTATTACTGTATCCTAACAATTTTAACAATGACGCGAAGCTATATCGATGTTTATAGCTTACTAGCTTATAGTGGTTGAAAACTTAGTCTATGGATCTAAAAACGTTTGTATAGCAGTTTTGTCCAACACAAATCTTGTCGAGACCTCTCACACAGCGAGAAACAGTGTAGTCAGCATCAAGAGTACCGTAAATAAGTCCAGGTAAATCCCGAAGCAATTTTTATATGCCCGCTAAGTTTTATCACTTACTCAACATAACGAAGATTTTGAAGCAAATATGTTTAATATTCCTTTTTAGGCACATTGGTGTTGACATTAAATTTTAACACAATTAAAGTTAAATCTCAGAAAATTGTTAGTGATAACCCAGCGGTGAGACCTTGCGATTCTTTTGAGAGGGTCATGGGTTTAAACCCCGGGCAGACACCAATGAATTTTTCTATTAAAACTTTTGTGTTTAATTATTAATTGCAATTTATCACACGCTTTTTGACGAAGAAAAACATCGTGAACCTGCATATTTTTAGAGAATTTTGGGGATATATGTGTAACCTACCAATCCGTATTGGAGCAGAGTGGGAGGTCTTAGCTATCGTTCTTCCAAAAATGGAGAGGCCTTTCTTTGTCCAGCACTGGGAAATAAGGTTTACTTTTTTAAATCTCAGACATTATTTAGTGATAAATTTTTTTAAATCTTAAACGCGTAAGATTAAATATAAAACTCATTGTAACTCTCATTGGCTGGATTCCGATTCCGGATTGAGCCTGCCATTGCAAAATTATATAAGTATATATTCACCAGTTGTCTGTCTACCATAACACAAGTATTAATTTAATTACTTTGGGGACAGACGACCGTGTGTAAGTGTCTCATATATAAAAAATAAACTCTCTGAAATGTAAATCCATCAATAGTTTACAATTTTTTTTTTTTATTAATTACAAACTCATTACAAATTTATACAATAAATTTTATATTAATTAATAAATTTTACTAATACAGTATTTTAATAATACAGTAAAACTTTAAAAATATTAATTTTTATTGTCTGTTTTATTTTTGTTTTACATTCGGTTAGGATATATAATTATGATTAAGAACGACAATTTTTGTCTTTTACGAGGTTACATATGTCGAAGATTCCGTTCCCACGCAAAAAAAATGACTCACTGTAACGTATTCTACTGGGCTTTTGAAATACTTGTAACTGATAATTGCCTTTTATAATTATTTTATGTATTACAGGTATACTGATAATTTTAAAAACCAGATATATTAACTTGTAAAGATCATAATATACAATATAACGAGCGAGTACCTTGAGCAATACCGACTGCAAATTATCTCGTAACGAAGATAGTCTTAGACTGTGAATAGTCTAAGACTAGACTGGACTTATCGCGCTCTAAGTGAGGTTGACACAACGTATTTTGAACAGGTTGTTAGGTGATTTGACTAGGTATTGTACGACCGACCGCATGCCTGATATCAACTTACCTTAGTCACCTAAGACACTTCGTGTCGTAAAAGGTGTCTAAGAAAGTATGAAATGAGAATGGTCTATTTTACTCAGCCGGATACTACATGGCGGGTCAACTTACCTTAGTCGTCTGTTGCGACACCTCGGTAAGAAATGACGGTGATCTATTCTACTCAGCCGGATACTACACGGCAGGTTGAAGGACTCCCGACTATACCGAACTTACTCCGTTTCCACACTTATACTAATGCAAAGAGTATTTGTTGGTCTGTCCTTTTTTCACATACGAGCAACGGATCGATATGCTTTTTGGTATGAAGAAAGTGAAAGGCATAATATAAGTTTTTAATTCAAAGCTCAATATAAGTTGTAGAGATGTATATGATTTTTTCATCCATATACAGAAATTAGTTCGAAATATTTGTTTTTTAATTGTAATCGTAGCGAATATTACTTTTGATAAAAAATGTATAGTAATATATAAAGCTGAAGAGTTTTTTTGTTTTAGCACTTTAATAACTTTTTATGGTTATCAAAAGATTATATGTCGGTTTTAATCTACCCACGCGGGCGGAGCTGCTGGGTATTACTAGTTACACTTATTAAAGTAACAATTCGATAAATTATTTTAGGATGTTCGCAATTGCTAGTGACTCTGCAACCGTGTTCCTGTTTGTTCATTGGATCATGTTGTAATGAATGATTCATTACAATTTCAAATTCAGTGCAGCATATTCAAATCAGTAATTGCGCGTGTCGTGACACGACGATTAGCGACACTGAGTAGGGTTACAAAAAATTAAACAGACTATTATAAAAATACTAGATGCGCCGTGTGGTATCCGGTTGAATAGAATAGACCACCCTCATTTCTTACCGAGGTGACGTAAAGGCGACTTAGGTAAGTTGACGTCAGGCAGGCGGCCGGTCGTAGAAAACGCAGCCAAATCATGTGACAGCATGTTTATAACATGTTGTGCCGACCCTACTTAGAGTGGGATAAGGGCAAGAGGATGATATTATAAAAATACTAGTAGCTGTCCGGGCATAAAAAAGTTCATGAATTTAAGTTTTGAACAGAAAAGTAATTATAGTAAGTGAACCATAAGAGATAGAGACATGTTGTCCAAGCCTTTTTTATAGATCTATAATTCTCTTCTACATTACTTTAGTATGTCTTTGCTGGTTTATGCGGCGCATAGGTGTAAAACCCCCAGCAGGCAAATCATTTAAATCACTTTTAGGTTGGATGCTTTGGACTCGATGGATACACGTGCCAGAAGACTCATTGGCGATGAAACCCTAACTAATGCTAAATTGCATAGCTTGCAACATCGGCGCAGGGTTGCCTGTCTATCAGTCTTCTACAAAATATATTTCGGAGAGTGTGCTCAGGTACTTCATGAACTTATTCCAGCATCGCCTTTTTATTATCGCACCGCTAGGCACCGAGAAAGATTCCACCCCTACACTGTAGATATCCCGCGAAGACGCACGAATCGTTTCGATTCCTCTTTTCTGTAGCGCACAGCACGGGAATGGAATGCTCTCCCGGCTTCTGTTTTTCCCAATGAGTATAATATGAGTATTTTTAAAACAAAAGTGAATAGGCATCTTCTAGGCAAGCGCGTTCCATCTTAGACTGTATCATTGCTTATCATTAGGCATGATTACAGTCAAGCGCTCGTCTATATACAATAAATAAATAATTTTTAAGGTTTTTTTATATACCAAATGATACATTAATCCAATATGTAGGTATTCGAACTTTCTATGCCTCGTCGCCTACTGAGCACAATCGTTCCCGCTGCGCCCGAGCCGTATCGAGCAAGCGGCGATATTTCAAGTGCCCCAGCTATCGCCTGTCAGATCGAACAAGTGTTTCTGCGCACAACCCATTTTAATATCTACCTTTTACATGCAAACACCCGTCCGTTAGCGGTGTTCAGGAGTCTTGGAAAGACACGTGCTGTGAAGGTCTTGACAATAGATCATGATGGTAATAATTTACGGATGGTATAAATAAAATAAACGTGTATTAGAAACGTTGAATTTCATACTAAGTAGACAATTCTCACGACTTCCGTCTTTTATGGAGTATCATTAGACTTGCAGAAAATAAACTAACAAACATAAATATTACATCCTGGAGATATAAGAGAAAATTGAAAATGATTGAAATCTTTTAAAAAAGTCAACATAAATCACGTGGTATCCGGCTGAGTAGAATAGATCACCCTTATTTGTTACCGAGGTAACGTAAAAGGCGGCTAAGGTAAGTTCATGTCAGGCAGGCGGCCAAGGTAAGTTGATGTCAGGCAGGCGGCCGGTTGTAAAAAGTAGCCAAATCACGTAACGACGTGTTTAAAACATGTTGTGTCGACCCCACTTAAAGTGGAATTTGGGCAGGAGAATAAGAATCTATTCACTTCTTCCAATTCCAAAAAATAATATAATATATTCACACTATAAATTTTACAAATGTTGATGACAATTCTGACCACCTAATTCTTTACTAGCAATCGCCTGCGGCTCTGCCTGCGTGGAAAGATTGAAACCGTAGTATAGTCTTTTGTAACCATAAGAAATGGTAAAAAGTGGGTTATCACCTTAAAAGTTATGTATAAGCTGTCGCGGATTTTTATTTTAGAGGTGAACAATTTTGTAAACTATTCAGTTTTATATATTAGTAGTATATATAGATTTAAGCAGTAACATTTAAGACCAGCGCTGTTTCCTGAATGAAAATACTTAGACGTAGCTACTGTATACAGATGAATGAATATTAACCGTACGTGGATTCAACACACATATTATGTCACAGCGAGAAGACTCCGATTTACATACATTTACACACACTTGGAATCATAATACATATCGAATCAAAGCGCGTCATCGCGTGAGCTTTCAAAATCATGGTTCGACTCGTAGGAAACATAACTCTTTGTATGCAAAATGTCTATGGCCGTTGATATATAACACAACAGAAGGTAACTTACACCTGCAAATCATGCAAATAATAAAACAAAACAAAATATATTATTGAAAATTGTAAAAAGCATGTTTAAAAAGGGTAAATTTGGAACCCAAATTTAATCTGCTGCTTTAATTTTTATTAAATCACACATACAAGTATATTTTCTATTTTTTTTACGTATTCCTAATTTTATATACCACATTTGAACGTGTCTGCTATGAAATATAAGTCACATGGGTAACAAATTTGTCAGGAAGTGATGTAATGATTTAATAGTTTTAACGCGCTTTAAATGTTCGTGAGACCGTAAAAAATTGTGTAAAAAAGTGTTAATTATTCTTTTTCACGTATTTTGATGTCAGTCTTAGTTAACCATAAAAGTCATAAATAATTATATGATTAAATTTTATTCAATAAAGTTTATTCAAATGCCGTGTGGTATCCGGCTGAATAGAATAGACCGTACCCTCATTTCTTACCGAAGTGTACCGTGAAAGGCGACTAAGGTAAGTCGACCCACCCTGAAGTATCCGGTTTAGTAGAATAGACCACCCTCTTTCTTGATGAGGTGATATAAAAGGCGATAAAGGTAAGTTGACGTAGGCTAGCGGTCGCTGATAAATATGCAGCCAAATCATGTGACAATACGTTATAAACATTATGTCATTACATGGTTACTCTGCTTAAAGTGGGATAAGGGCAAGGGGATGATGGATGATTATTCTTTTGTTTAATTCTAAAAATGGTCAGAATTTTTTGGTATACAGACAAGCTTAGATAAGCTTTTACCTGCAACTTCGTTAGCAATAACTTTAAGACTGTCGTCGCGTGATAGGTTGATAATAGATGGCGCATTTCAATATCATCCTATTCCTGTAGAATTTACAGTATTTCTATATGTGACCCCGGGTTATAAGAAATAATTCTGCCAAATTTCATCAGTATTAGTTCTGCGGATTCGCCGTGAAAGAGTAACGAACATACATCCACACTCACTTAGTATTCATAATATTAGTATGATTTTCATGCAAATGCGAACTCTTGTTACAGTTTGAGTCATGTGTCATCGCTGTGAAAGGTGACGATATGGAAATAGGCATTGCGTGTTTCTCTGACATGAGGTTTGGATTGTTTTGACATTTCAAGGCCCGTTTCACTATTGATATGTTCTATATCGTATTGGTAGGTGTTAAACTTCATGTCAATAAAATTATTTTGTTTGATATTTAGGGTAAGTCACGTTGTATTGTAACATATGTATTATAGATGGACGAAATATGGATGTAATTTAAAGCTCTCAAAAAGCCTTAAAATCGCTCCACTGTTGTCATGTATTGGATAATTGCAAACGTCTAATATAAACGACATCCAATGTAATCACATCGAGATTAAGACAGTTCATTCCAACCTTTTTTTGAATAATAATTGTATTGTTTCTATAATAAATTGCATATATGTTTTAATTTTAAATGTTTTGCAACATGCGAGTAGTAAGGCGTCCAAGTGCATTATATTCGAAACGCTAAATATGTTTTTTTGCATGTATCTAGTTATTATGTTAGTTATCATAGCTAAGATAATAACTAAATCCATGAAAAAATTGGTCTCGTAAAAGGCAAGTAAGGTAAGTTGACCCGCCATGTTGATGATGCATGATCCAGCTGAGTAGAATAGACCACCCTCTTTTTTACCGAGGTGTCGTAAAAGGCGTCTAAGATAAGTTGACTCGCCGTGTGGTATCGGGCTGAGTAGATTAGACCACCCCCTCCCTTTCTTACAGAGGTGTCGCAAAAGGCGACTAAGGTAAGTTGATGTCGGGCAGACGGCC
Source organism: Morpho achilles (assembly GCA_947086495.1). Lineage (NCBI taxonomy): Eukaryota > Metazoa > Arthropoda > Insecta > Lepidoptera > Nymphalidae > Morpho > Morpho achilles. Next base: position 6,821,491 of record CAMTZB010000016.1, read on the forward strand.
GATCGAAAAATATGAGGTCAAATCATATGACAATGACTTCTGTTGAACTGTTGTTGCGTGATAAGTTGATAATAGATGGTGCTTTTTAGTATCATCCTATTCCTGTAAATTAAAAGAATTTCTATAGCCTATATGCTATTCAGGTGTATAAGGAATAATTAGAATAAATAATAATTAGAATTAAGGAATAATTATAATAAGAAGTGCCAAATTTCATCGATATTGGTTCAGCGGTTCCACCGTGATAGAGTAACAAACATACATCCATACTCACAAACTTTCGCATTTATAATATTAGTAGGAAGTAAGATAGGATAGTATTATATATGATCACAATGTCAATATGGCTACTATTCATATTTCTATCTTTTTACAAAATAGTTTATATTTGTGTTAGTTAAATACCTTGTTTTGTTCATTTAATCAATGTTAAAATATTATCTTTAAAATCAACCATTAACAAATTAGCTAATAAATAATTTAAACGTGAGAAAAGTTTGACATATTATTACGCCTGTTGCTATTGAAACAGCGATTTTTTGTTTTTCTTTATGGAGCTAAGAAGTTGTTTGATGTGGGAAAAATAGAACACCATCCATCATAAGGTTGACAATTGACATACATAAATATTAATTCAAAATTATAATATATCGCATAATAAATCGGTGAAGAAATAATAACTTAACATACAGTCATTTCTATGACTGTATGTCAAGGAAACTAACAACTTACAGACTTGTAGGATATATAATACTTCTGCATATCCTACAAGTATGTAAGTTGTTCGTTTAATATATTAAGTACCTGAGTGACGAGCCTTGCTCTGTAATTTTTTAAAGATATAAAATAAGCAATTACAAAGAAATAAAGCGTCGGGTGACATGTGAGAATTGATCACAGGCTTTGAACTTTTTTGGTCCGCCCGCTACCATTAGGCTATCACAGTTTTGCAGTTGGGGATTTATCACCACACTGCCCCATATCATCACAATGAATGACAATTAATCATTTTTTAAATCGGTCCAGTAGTTTCTAAGATTAGCGCATTCAAAAAACAAACAAACTCTTCTGCTTTATATATTAGTATATATTTTTAAGTCTAAACTAAACTTTAAAGTGTTTATAGTGTCCCGTCTACTGTAAAAATTTAAGTAATGCTTTAAGTAAAATATCTTGTCTAAGAGACTACATTCGCAATTCTCACTTAAGATTCTTAGTTGCGTACCAAAGGCTGTAATATATCAAGGTGCCGTCGCAACGTCTGTGGCCGGTCTTTGTTTCGTCCACTGAACATCAGTAACATTCTATTGAATGTGTAGCTTACATACTTGAGGCTGCAAAAGGTGTGTTCATAGTCTATACGCATGTCAACGGGCCCTGCGCGTAACATCTCAATAGCCAGAACGGTCCTCTTATTCGCTATCAGGTATTTATTGATTCAAGAGACGGCGGCATATATATCTACATAATAATGACAGACAATTTCATGTTACACTAGCTGTGCCAGCAGCTAGTATAACAGTTCGCCCGCGTGGTAAAAGTAATTTTTCCGTTTTCGCAGTATTTTTCATTGCTGCTCCTCTCCTATTTATCTTAACGTGATGTTATATAGTCTAAAGCTTTTCTCGATAAATGGACTATCTTAAACTCAAAGAATTTTTCACATTTGGTTGGCACAACATGTTTCAAACATATTGTAATATGATTTGGCTAGGTATTTTACGACCGACTATCTACCTAACTTTAAGTTACCTTAGTCGCATTTTACGACACTTGGGTAAGAAATGAGGGTGTTATATTCTACTCAGTATTCAGTAGTACTATACGTTATAACATGTGTACAAGTGTACGAATGTTGTAGATCTGATTTTGAGTCTATTGTTAAGTTAATTCCCGTATACGGTATTTAGACTCCGTAATGTAACAATTAGGTAACGCCGTGTGGTATCCGGCTGAATAGAATAGTACCACCCTCATTTCTTACCGAGGTGTCGTAAGAGGCGACTAAGGTAAGTCGACCCGCCGTGTGGTATCCGGCTGAGTAGAATAGACCAACCTCATTTCTTACCGAGGTGTCGTAAAAGGCGACTAAGGTAAGTTGACCCACCGTGTGGTATCCGGTTTAGTAGAATAGACCACCCTCCTTCTTACCGAGGTGTCGTAAAGTACGACATTGGTAAGTTGACGTCAGGCAGGCGGCCGGTCGTAAAAACGCTGCCAAATCATAGGACAGCATGTTTATTACATGTTGTGCCGACCCCACTAGAGTGGGAAAAGGGCAGGAAGATGATGAATGTAACAATTAGGTACTTTGCGATAAATATTGAAAACTTTCATGAAATGTCGAATAAAAAAGACTTTATTTTTTATAAATAACTTCAAAGGTCTCTTTAAATGGAGGTATGACCCATTGAGTAGCTACAAAGAATTAAATTTAGATTTTTAGCTAGTTTCGTAAGTATTTTCTTGACTTTGCCTTTTATTTATATACAAAAGGTGGTTAAAGTTTTAAGTGGAGTTTAAAAATTATTCAAATATTGTTTAAGCAACAAAATCAGTCTAATGGAACAAAATAATAGTGTTTTGTTACTTGCTATTATTCTTACTGTTACCTCTCAGACTATATGTCTGGGAGGACATATTTTGCGTGCTCACGGACTTCTTGCTAACATGTTACGGAGCATTGCGCAATTTATATTAGCTAAGTCCAGTTTATTAGCTGTATTGCCGCTCTTTGTCTATTTAATGCTCATTATTTAGCCTTACGTATCTTTATCTTTTACGAGCATAGAGGTCGAGAAAACAGGATGAGCTATTTCGCGTCCCGTTTTCTAAGCTTGTAGTAGAGATCTCAATCGAATATTGACGAATAAATTTAGATTTGTACAAAATTTAATAATATCAAATCATAAGTGAAATGGAAAGGCAGTTCTTATAACTTATTTTTATGTATACTAAAATATTTAAAGCGTAATTTAACATGTAACTGATAAAATGTATCTTTTTCCACATTTGGGTAGTCTTGAACGCTGAATCTGGTAACATGAATCGTCATCCTACTGCCCTTATCCCACTATAAGTGGACAAGTTTTAAACATGTTTACATGATTTGGCTAGGTATTTTACGACTTGTCGCTTGCCTGATGTCAACTTACCTTAGTCGCATTTTACGGTACCTCGGTAAGAAATGTGAGTGGTCTATTCTACTCAGCCGATACCATACGGTGTCAGACGTAACGAGTAATAAGAAAAAACATCAGTCTGAAGTATAAATGATACAGACACAGCAAAAGTGTTTCTCTCCCATCTCTTGTTTGACATTGTTGTGTTAGGTGTTTAATTCTAAATAAATAACTATATGCATTTCAATATCTTGCTTAGACTTTTTCAATTTATTCCAATGTAGTTTACCCGTTTATTTGATGGCATAATGTTGCGATTACTGCAAAGTAACGCCTGATTCAATAATTTTGAAAAGCGTAATAATCTTCGTATAAAAATTACGATCTTGGAAGAAGTTTGACTAATTATGTATGTAAGTTAACACAACAATACAATAAGAGAGGGCAATGCACTTGTATTATTATAATACGGTATAGATAAACTGGTTAAGTACTACTCGTGTGTTCTTTATGGTATTGTTTGTTAGGTATTTCCTAGTTTGGCCGGCGCTCGGGACAGATGTGCGGGACGGCGGGACAAAGGTGCGGGACTGAGGTAATTGCTTATTCTCGGGGTTATCATGTTGGTCTGGGTAACGAGCGAAATATATTCGTTACGTGTGAGAACTGTTGAATGCATTGGTACCAAGTGTCGATTTATGGGGACTTTGTATCGGATGAGTTTAGAGGGATTTATAGGCTATTGAGATGTGATAGCCCAGCAGTGAGACCGTGCTTGAGGGACATAAGTTCAAACCCCTTGCAGGTAGCAATAAGTTTTTTATTAAAACCTCTGTTTTAACGTGTCTAATTGATCATTGCAATTTATTACTCGTTTGTCGGTCAAAGAAAACATCGTAAGAAAGATCCGAGATTTTGAACATTTTTGGTCTACATGGCTATCACAGCTAAAAATATCATTTGCTTTCAATTCTACATTTTTTTTCAGTTCTAGCATTTTTCAGTGTCTGAAAACAGTGAGAAAATGACATTTTTTTAATTAACCCTAGCTTGATCGATTCAAAAAACACAATAAATAATACATGCGGAAAATATATATACGTATACAAGATTTTAAAATCATTTAAATATTAAAGATATTAATTAACAAATTAGTAGAAATAGCGCAAATTCTTACGTTCATAATATCTGTTATAGAAAAATGTAAAAATGGCTGAATAGATTTGCATGATGGCACATAGGTAGTTTATGCACACATAATACTTTCTACATTATAATTTTTTTTATTAACCTCCTGCCCTTATTAAATCTAAGTGGAGACGGTACGACATGTTATAAACATGTCACATGATTTGGCTTCGTAATTCACGACCGGCCGCCTGCCTGCCGTCAACTTACCTTAGTCGTATTTTACAGCACCTTGATGACAAAGAAGGTGATGTATTCTACTCAACCGGATACCACACGGTGGGTGAACTTAACTTAGTTGCCTTTTACAACGCCTTGGTAAGAAATGACGGCGGTCTATTCTACTCAGCCGGATACCTTTGATACTTAAATGAAATTTCGATCACATTCAGTTGACGTAGATCACGTAAACGCTTGTTAGAATAATGGATATTTATGTACCTACAATCGTATCTAAGCCAAACATACGACGCTTGTCTGATAGATTTATATCATCGCTTAGTGAGCAAAACGGTAAAGGTATTGACCGGCCAGTATTGTGGTTTACGTGATTTGAATTCTGATTTATTTTACAAATCTTGGTACTTAAGTACGGAACAGTGATGTATAAATCATCAACATTCCCCTTATTCCACTCTAAGTGGGGTCGGCACAACATGTTATAAACATGGTATCACATGAATTGATTAGGTTTTTCAAGACCTGACGTCAACTACTTACTTCAGCCGGATACCACCCGGCATAATAAGAAAAAATATATATCCGAATGCATATCATCACTCAGGCTTATACTACTCAGCCGGATACCACACGACGGTTCAACTTACTTTAGTCGCCTTTTACAACACGTCGGTATGAAATGAGGGTGGGCTATTCTACTTAACCGGATACCACACGGCGGGTCAACTTACCTTAGTCGCCTTTTACGACACCTAGGTAAGATATGAGAGTGGTCTATTCCAAGCAGATAGCACACAGAATTGACATATTAAGATTAATAAGTACTAGCAATCGCCCAGTGCTCCTAAAATAACAATATATTAAGTGAGTAAACCTAAGATACCAAAGAAAAATTAGAATTTTAAGACGAAGTATACACTCAATATGTAGAATATGGAATCCTTTATCTATTTTCCTTAATATATTCGGTTTTAACATTTCGTTAATATTTTATACAGAGATATAAATGTGCAAAATATTTTGTTTTAACTTACACAGTTTAATTTATTTAATTAAGGTAAATATATTTTTTTCATGACTAAGTGCCCTGTATCGGCTCTAAACTAGTCGGACTAGTCCGATTGAATAAGACGTGAGTATAGCCGGTTTCTATACATAAACATAAACTATTTTATTTTAGGTATTTATGCAAAATTTTATCTCTCTGCATTTTTTGTGTGTATGAAATATTTAATTTTGCCAAATTACACTTGTTAAATATATCATTTTGTTGAGAAAAGTGTGCGAGACAAGAAATTGCAGAAAAACGTGTAAGAAAAGTTACATGTAATTTTTTTTTCCATGTAAATGTTGGAGGATAAAACAAACCGAAATTCGGTCAGTAAATTGGAAAGCGACTACTATGTATAGAACAGGTCAGGCAATGAATTTATACAATAAAGAAGCAAGCCACAGATAATGGCCGCGATAGCGAAGCAAGTGTTCGATCTACGGCTATCAGATGACGCGCCATATCAGATGCTACCATATCCATACTATTATGGAAGCCTGGTACTAAATCTAAGTAATAACAGGAAGTGATACACGAAAAACCTTTTTTAGTCCAATTTTTTATTACGTAACGCGCAAGTGTAATATTAATTTAAGAATAACTCTAAAGTTGATATAATAATTCGAATTACCACCGATTTATTTGTTTTTTATTTCCTTGACGTTCAAAACGAAACAAAAAACCGTTAAGAATTATTGTTACGTGGAATCTAAAGGAATAAATAGTTCCATAAGAAATTTTTATCCCCAAGTCCACGATGAGAACGTCGTGGATAGAAGCTAGTATTTTCTAAAGACATATAATCATAGAAAATATTAAATTTATATTTATGTTAAGATTTGTACATACATGTAAATTTATTTAACTGTAAAATGTAAAATCTTCTCAGAAATAGTAAATAAATAGTAATATATCCAGTTTTAATTTGTAGAGAAAATTCTACGAGAATGTTATAATATTATGAAATGTAAGTTTGAACTATCGAAAATTATTTATGGTAAATTTTCGTACTTTTTAACAACATTACAATAATAAAGTTTTTTTTTTCAGATACCGTGATCCAAGAAGTAATTTAAATAAAAGTATAGTTCGAAACTGCTTTATTAGTGAATACATAGAAGTAGGTATCTAATATATATACTACCAGCGGCCTGCCCCTGCTTCGCACGGCCAAAAAATAGCCCATGTCACTCAGTGAAAAAAAATTATCAAAATCGATCCAGTACTTTTGATTTATGCATTACTGCCCGTGGCCCGCAAGAGTTAAATTTGGAGAAACAATTTCCCTCTCCCTATTCCAAGAAGATTTCCTGCTATCTTTGTATATCTAAATTCATATAGTACATATTTGCGTATTTATTTTAACATTTTTCCCTATGTATTTTATTTTTATAATTAACAAGCGGCCTGCCCCTGCTTCGCACGGGTATAAAATATATATCCCATGTCAGTCAGTGTAAAAAAAAATGATTAAAATTGATCCAGTTGTTTTGATTTATTCATTACTGCCCGTGGCCGTAGCGTTCAATTTGGAGAAAAACAATTTCCTTTCGCTATACCAAGAAGAATTTCCTGCTATCATTACATTATTACTTATTTACTTTTATATTTTCCCTATGTATTTTATTTTTACAATTAATTACAGAATGTCTCTAAACAAACTCTTGAAAGAGCGACATCGCTGCTAAAGTCGAAGTGTTAAAGGGCGAAGCGCGGCCTCCTCACGGCATTTTAAATCTGAAATATCTCCGAAAATGTTCACTGTTCAATATTCAAACGGCCATATTGATCTATATTAAATCAACTATTTATTTAAGGTACTTAATTGGATAAGGATTAATGCTGTATTGTATAAGAATTGCTTCAAAAATAAGGCATTATTTTTCGTAAAAAGTAAACGACAAAAAATGCTTTAGTGGGTTATCCATAAGCGATAGACATATACCATCGCGGACTTTTCTGTAGACCTTTTTAAGGTGTACAAATACTTAGTACATCATTTTGATAAATCTCGTAGGGTTTAGCCTGCGTTTGCAATGTTAGCGGAAAAAAATGTAATTATTTACAGAAACCTCAAAAATTACATTATTTCGCTACTTCTTATTGAATGTTATTATGCGTACAAACCTTCCTCTGGAATCACTCTATCTATTAAAAAAAACCGCATCAAAATCGGTTGCGTAGTTTTAAAGTTTTATGCGTACATACGGAAATATGGACTTTGTTTTATAATATGTAGTGATTACAGAATGTCTTTAAACAAACTCTTGAAAGAGCGACATCGCTGCTAAAGCCGAAGTGTTATAGGGCGAACGCGGCGTCCTCACGGCATTTAAATCTGTAATATCTCCGAAAATGTTCACTTAAATTACATGCTGTAAACGGCTATATTGATCTATATTAAATCAACTATTTATTTAAGGTACTTAATTGGATAAGGATTAATGCTGTATTGTATAAAAATTGCTTCAAAAATAACGCATTATTTTTCGTAAAAAGTAAATGACAATAAATGCTATAGTGGGTTATCCATAAGAGATAGACATATACCATCGCGGACTTTTCTGTAGACCTTTTCAATGTGTACAAATACTTAGTAAATTATTTTGATAAATCTCGTAGGGTTTAGCCAGCCTTTGCAATGTAAACGGAAAAAAATGTAATTATTTACAGAAACTTCAAAAATTACAGTATTTCTTTACTCCGTATTGAATGTTATTATACGTACAAACCTTCCTCTGGAATCACTCTATCTATTAAAAAAAACCGCATCAAAATCTGTTGCGTAGTTTTAAAGTTTTATGCGTACATAGAGAAATATGGACTTTGTTTTAATAATATGTAGTGATATTTTTCGGAAAATGTAACATTCCTTTTTTTATTGAAATTTATGAGAAATGATGCTTGTAAATATTATAGTGACGCCTATCTCTTAATGATGCCTAAGTACTACGGTGAAACGAGAGTAAAAACGTCTGTGTATTTAATAACTGTGTATGTAATAACCAACCACACTATAGGTGCTTAAAGAGCATGTAAATGCTCTTTAAGCACCTATAGTGTGGTTGGTTATTTAAGCCACATGGGATCATAGAGATTTTTTTTTACGGCGTAATAAAATAAAAAGCTTTTAATTGTATTTTTGTATTTAGCCTTGAAGTGTATAGGAAATTGAATTATATGAGTTATAACCTACATAAAATATGATAAGCAATTATTGAAATAACTATTGTCTGGAATTAAATAAGCCGATTATGTATTATATATTATAAATTGTAGTTCCATTTGCATAATGCCAATACGTAATTTTTTTTCTACATGTTACACCGACAGATAAAATATACATTATCTCTACGATCGCTCTTCCGTTGTCGTTGCGTGTTTATGCTCTAAATTAAATTAGAAAGCCGGACGTATCGGTTTTGTGTCTATTCTGCGTAATTAATGCGCGTAGGCTAATTGTTGTTGGCCGGTCATCTCTATTATAGTGATACATCCATATAAAGATTATCTGGAAGTGCTTCAAGCTTAATACTTTTAATTTGAAATTGACATCTAGCGATTTGAAAGCGATTATGAAAGTATAACGTAGTCGTATTAGGCACGTAGCAATTAAATTTTCGTACTTTAGTTAAACAAAAAATAGTTTTTATAGCGGCCTCTGCAAGAAGGAGGAAAAGGCCTCTCTGCAAAAGAAAGTTATTGGATGGCAGGCTATCCACATCCAAGCAATTCTGGAGGATTTCAATTTCGTCACGATGTTTTTTTTTTCACTTTTACTTGTTGCGTTTCTCATAGTTTGCCCCTAAACCATTTAAAATTTTCCCATTTTTTTAATTTGTATACTAACTTTATACATAAAATAATGTATATTAAAATAATCAATGTTGATGGTAACTTTGCATTTAATTATCTTTCATCCACGCAAATACCTCATATGTTATTTCATCATCATAATCACCATTGTCATATAATTCATTCTATCTTTTTTATACGCGCTAATCCTGAATTTTAAATTCACATATACTGTATCGGCGACTTCGTTTATGTCATTTGAATGTTAAAATAATTAATTTATATATATTTATTCATGATTCAAGACGGCAAATTTTAATCCCATATTTTAACTTTATTATCATTATTCATTTATTTATAATTTTATCCATATCGCTTCAGTGGATTAGCCGTGACAGAGTACCAGAGTGACAGACTTTCGCATTTATAAACTTTTAAGTATAGTCATATCTAGTAACTTTATACGCAATTTAAGTTAACATAGCCCACACATTTCGTTGATAAATCTATAGGCAGATTCGCTTAGAGGTAATAAATTTCTCAAGATTACCGTTCGCATGATTAATAAATCTGGTGGTTACAAAAATGAAGAGGGCCGATCGATCAACGTGGGTGTTTAATAGTATGCTCGGCAATTTATCTTAGACGTTTAACGTTGCCCTATGTTACAGTAATGATACGGTTAATAGGAGGGTACGACCTTATCGGTAGGATATTGCTTTAGCGAGTATCCTGGAGTTGTTTTATTTGATACACTTCTACTAGTAGTGCAGTTTTAAACAAATAGTTACTGTAGTTATTTTAAGAGGGGTCGTTTTAGTTGACGTATATTTTAGAATAGAATAGGAATATACTTTATTGTACACCATAATCCTAATATACAAAAGAAAAATAGTGTGAACATAAAAAAAAAAATTAATAAATAAAACATTTTTATATATATGATTAAGACCTACAATGGGCGGCCTTATCGCTAAAGAGCGATTTCTTCCAGGCAACCCAAGATTAAAGGACAAGGTAGAAATCACAAAAAGGGAGTGTAAGTAAACATATTAAAAGTATACATGTAATAAATAAATAATAAAAAGCTGTAAAAAATAAATAAACAGTATTGAGTACATATAGTCAGTAGAATATACCAAAATAGCTGCTAACCTATATTGTCTTTTCAAAATTTTCTTTAAATACGAAAAGAGACTGTGCATATCTTACAGAAAGCGGTAGTGAATTCCATAGCAGGACACCTTTTACAGAAAAAGAATAACCATAGAAACACGATGAATGCGTAGGTATTTTAATAGCTAGTTTTTGGATTAATGATGAGAATGACTATTGGGTTAGTTCTTGTTACATAATTAATAAATTGTGTAATACAGTTTATCCTGATTTTATTATAAACATCAAGGTGTGTGTGTTTGTGCAACTCCTACGCGGTATGTTTAAAAATATCAAAATCCATTCATATTTGCGTATATGTTGATCTTAACCTGAGGTTTGGTCTATGGTCCAAGTAAAACTATATTTTGTCTATAACTAAAAACATCCTTAGATTTTTTTATTACACTTTACGATAATTTTTTTACAAATTCCATTTAATTTTGCGTACAGGTGGATCTTAACCTGACATCATAGGTTTCATTCTATGGTAAAACTAGACTATAGACAACCTATAGATTTATTTATTACATATAATGACGAGAGTGAAACTGCTTAGCATTGTCATTAATTTATTGGCGAACTTCCATTGGATTTAAAACAAACACACGTGGCAAACACGAGTTTCAGTCGATTCTCCAACGTCTCAACAAAACGAAAAACGAGACCTTTGACCAGCAGTGGGGTACTGACAGATCGCTTCTTTATTGCTATTGAATTTGAAGTATTTTGCTAACTTTTAGGCTCTTATAAAAAAGGTTGGAGCTACTCAACTGGCGATAAAACTCAGTTTTAAGAATCGATAGACGAAAGGGGCGAAATTTTGATAGACTGAGTGGACTTCCGCTCAGTGGAAAAATTAGCTCCAAAAGGTCGCTGACTGAGAGTTACTGGAGCAAGAGAAGCGGTAACAAACTCATGTCCAATAACAGAAAAAAAAGTATCAGCAGAGCTTTTATCATTTTACGTCATCAAAAAGCCTGGTGTAAAGGAAAAACCGAATAAAAATTTATGAGTCATTCTTCCCCATTCATTGAAGGTTACGTTGTCGTTAAATTTAAAATTGAAAGTGCAATCGATGATAAAAATCTTTTCAACAGTTCATTTATCAAAACTATTTGTCGAAGCAAATTAATTGAAATACCCTTGTTCTGTCGGACGACTAAATGTTATTAACATTGAAGTGTCAAGCATTCTTCAGTATCAGAAACATTAATCGTAGAACGCATCGATAATCAAAACAAAGATAAGTTGAAAAGACGGAAATTAATCATCATTTAATTTATAGAATGATTTAGCTATTTTTACGATTTAGAATGATCTACTTAATATTAGCTGTTTACTGGGAGGCAACGAGAATATTTAACAATCTAGGTATAAACAAAGTATATATATCGTTAGGGAATCGTCAAAATTTTGTTGCTTAAATGAATTCAGTTTATCGATTTATCAAATATATTTGTTTTATCAAATAAAAAGACTCTCTTGAGTTCGTCATTTACATGCCTACATACGTCTTTAAGGAACTTTGTTTTATATTATATGTAGATATCCATTGTTATATGCGACTAAAAGTGTTATCGCATTGGTTTAGTTATAAAAATTTTGCGACTCTTTCAATTGTCATCCCTTGTTGTCTCTTTGATATACACGTTTAAGCTTTGTGCTTACGAAGATATTACCTTGGAATTTTGCAAAAATTGCTCAGCTGAAGTTAGTGAAGTTTAAATGATAAATTTGCAAATGCTTGTAGGCAATTTATACGCCGTGTGGTATCCGGCTGAATAGAATAGTACCACCCTCAGTTCTTAACGAGGTTTCGTAAAAGGCGACTAAGGTAAGTTCATCCACCGTGTGTTATCTGGTTGAGTAAAATAGACCACCCTCTTCCTTGCCGAGTTGTCGTTAAATAAGACTTAGGTAAGTTGACGTCAGACAGGCGGCCAGTCGTAAAATACGTAGCCAAATCATGTGGCAACGTGCTTGTAACATTGTGTGCTGATCCTACTTAAAGTGGGATAAGGGCAGGAGGATGTATGTTTGTAGATAATTTATATATAAAATAAACCTCTTGCGGTGACAATCGGCAACCACTTTTAAAAAGCCTCACTTCATCACGATTATATTGCATTTTATACTTTCTTTTTTCGTTATGCGTATTATATATAAACTACCTGAAATAGGTTAAGTGGTTATAGCTATACCAATATATCACGTACTTGTATTTCTTGTTTGAATCACTTGTTTTCGATAAGAGGTGAAAGGTTCAATTCATTTGTGTGACCTCAATCCCATAGTTCCAACCGATTTTAATGGTTATTGTTAAATATCAAGAAATCTTTAATTACGTTAATTTACCAATGAATATAAATTCATAAGTAAAGTCTGATTCTGTCACAATATTCCACTTATGTTTGGATATGAACGTTACAATGCAGTTTGTGTTGGTATTTTTAATTAAGTTTTACTTATTTATTGATATTGATGAGAATTTACTTTTCAAAATAACGAAGTCATACGGCTATATGTTTTTGACCTAAAAATTCAACGATAACAACACAAATTAATTGTATACGACAAAATTATTATAATTATTCCGACAAATAAGAGATACAAGTAAAGTACAGTAATCTATATTTATTATAAAACAAAGTCCCCAAAAACTGTCTGTGTGTATGTGATCGATTTTATCGAAATCTACTGAACGGAATTATGTACAGTTTTTACTAAATGATAGGGCAATTCTTTTGGAAGGTTAAGGTCAATCGTACATTACGGTTTAGTGTAATTTGTGTTAAAGAGATCGCGCAGTTGTTAAAAAAAACTCGCTCGCTCGGAGCTTTAGTCGCGTGTTCCGCATAAACCAATAGAGATGCAGACATACTAGACAATGGTAGATCTACAGAAAAGACAATATCACATGCGCGACAGCATGTCTCTATCTCTTTTGATAACTCACAATAACTTCTTTTATGTTCATCTATATTTATTATAAAAATTATCCAAAAGATTTCCAGGCGGGCGAAGCTGCGGACACAGCTAGTTTTATAATATTTTTTTTAATAATTTAATAAAGTAATACTATTAATAATATATAACATTTAAATTTTTTTTTTATCCTGTCATAGATTCTGTCAGGATTATAGTGTAGTGCAATTCTTCCGGAATATTTAGTTTAATAGAATTTACAGTTTTATGTAAACAGTGTTTAAGATGTCGCGCGGTTCTAAAAAAATAATATCTACGCGAAACAGCGCTCTTTTCTTAACAGGTAGCATTTCAGATCTTTGCTAGGCACTTAATTCTCAAATGAGAATTCTATAGACTTTAGATACAAAATGTTGCTATAGTACCGACAGGAAGGTTGCATACATTTTGATTTATCAATATTGCAAGATTATCCCTGACAGCACAAAAGATAGACGTTCGTGTTTATAATATAATATAGTATATCTACTCTACGACTTTGTTGCAGTCTGAGCTCTCTATAATGCTTTTGTGGTCAAGCTTAACTTGAGTCGTGTTTACGTAGGGCAGTGCTCATGCGTGAACGATTTCTAAATCTGCATTATATAGATCTGATTTCGTGTTTAATGCATTTGTAACCTAGGTAAGAAAGAGGGTGGTCTATTCTACTCAAACGGATGCCACTCGGCGGATCAACTTATCTTAGTCGCCTTTTATGACACCTCGGTAAGAAATGTGGGTGTTCTATTCTACTCAGCTGGATACCACACGGCGGATCGATTTTCCTTAGTCACCTATTACGACACCTCGGTTTTCTAACCGAGACCACCCTTATTTCTATGAGGGTGGTCTTTACTACTAAGCCGGATACAAGGCTTTATCATAAATCAATACTCTGAGTTAAAAAGTGTAGGTACCTAATATCCTGAGGCATATGAAGTGTTAAGATCAGTACCCTAATGAGAGGTTGACATTAGAAATTTAATGGTAAGTGTAGTATTACGTAGGTAAATATCCAGCAAAGCATCATTTTCTCTAGTCGTTATCGTATTTATTAGCGCGGCACGCACGCCCCGCCGGCTCGTGGCACGCGCACCGCTCTGCGCGCGCTCGCTCGCTCTAATTTCGCAACAAGTAGACGTACACTATATCAATGCCGATATTTAGCAGTAGGGTTAACCCTATCCAAAATTTTATTGTATAGCCTATGTAAACTTTAAAATTATTATAAATGCGAAATTTGCTTACGGAATCCCCGAACAAATTATTATGGAAAAAAACCATACTGTTTGAAGTAGCATAGTTATACAATAATTTGCCATATATTCTAAAGGAAACAAATAATATTACTTTGTTTAAAACTGCTAACATCCTATATTAAAAAAAAAATGATATCAAAATCTAAAGTTATCGCTCTCGTCTATATGCTATTTTTTTGTCTTTAAATATTATTTCTCTTAATATTAATAAATTGGTAGTTTTACATTTTACGTATTGTTCTTTTGAGAAATTAAATGTCTTTAAATAACTCTTTAAATAGTTAATATTGGAAAATTATTATTACTTTGAAATTTAAATCTTATACGCTTTTTATCATCATTCGCCTGCCGTTACTTCACTCTAAGTGGAGTCGGCACAACGTGTCATAATCATGTTGTGACTTGATTTGGCTACGTATTTTACGACTGGCCGCCGGCCTGACGTCAACTTACCTTAGTCGTGTGGTATCCGGCTGAGTAGAATAGATCACCCTAATAACTATGGTGTAATGATCATGAATCCCACCTAGAACTGGAATCATGGAAGTATGGAGTGGAATGGAATTCCCGTTATCTGTTCAGACCTTGATTAGCGAACGAGAATGTGTCGAGGAAGATTGAGTAATGTAAGTGGTATAAATGTGATTTCATATTATTTTGATTTGCGTGCGCGTAATTACACTTCATAAACCTACTTTATGAAATGGTTAGTAGAACGATTACAATTATTATAATGGTCGCACGATATAGACATTTTCACAAAACTTTATTGGGACGTTGTGACGGTGTTAATATTTTGCATACAGCACATTTCTCGAATAACTTAAAATCAATAGGAAGGTAGGACACGTCATTATGTAAATCAATAGAAGAATAGAAAGAAAAGAATATAAAAAAGAGAAAAGAAATATTAAGAAGAAGTTATTGATAGTGATGCTAACAAACCCCCTTAATAAATTGAATAAGCATAACAGTGAATAAAACAAAGTAAATATACTTGATTTATTTTATATGAATTTTTAACTACTATTCTTCTCTCTTTCTTTCTTGTTTTTAAACAAGAAAATTAACAATTTCTAAACTCTCGACTTTGATCTGCAAATATATAATATACAATTAAATATACAATTGAATATGTACTTATAAATAATAAATAAATAAATATATGGGTCATTTACCACACGGTCGTCCGTCCCAAAGTAAGTAACTCAACTACATACTTAAATACAAACATACACCCAGGCTCAAAGATCAACAAACTCATTTATAGAAAATGTTGGCCCTCGGCGGGAATCGAACCCGCAACCCGCGGAGGCGAAGGCAGGGTCACTACCCACTTCGCCAACGGGCCAGTCAATATATTATAAGAATTTTATAAAACTTCTAATAAAGTATATTAAAGAAGAATTGAATTCTTACAGTTTCTTCTAGATTGTCTTAAAGAGTTTCTTTTAAGTTAAACACACACAAACAAAATAACACACATAAAATCGACAAGAATTCAACTATTCGTTCCTGTATATTTTGTGTGTTAATTTATGTACGAGTATGTGGTACATTCATCCAATATCAGGCCTTAGTTTATTATAAGGCTTAAATATAATGAATGTTGTTATAAATAATTCTTGTTCCACTATTATTTAGTGAGGAAGCGCAAATATCAGGACGCCGCGGAATTTCAACATGCATAAATTTAACAGCAATCCAAGTTAAACACAATAAGAAATCAGCAAAATATTTTCTATACTTAATGTAAACCAAAGTCCCAAGAAGCTGTCTCTCTGTATGTGATCGATTTTCTCGTAATTTACTGAACGGACTGTTGTATTGTTTTTACTAAAAGGCAGGGCAATTCTCCAGGAAGGTTGAGGTTAATCGTACATTGCGGTTTAATGTAAATTGTATTAAAAAGGTACAAAAAACTCGTCTGTCGGGAGCATTAGTAGCGTGCGCCGCGTAAAACAATAGAGATACACTTAGGTAATGTATGAGAGAATTTTAGATCTCCAAAAATTCCACAAAAAAAATGAAACAGTATGTCTCTATCTCTTTTGGTTAACTCACAATAACTGCATTTATGTTCATCTATATTTATTAAAAAAAAAGTCCCCAAAAGATTTCCTGGCATGCAATGCTGCGGGCACAGCTAATTTGATATTATTTTTTTAAAAGTTTTTTATCTACATTCCATCAGGACTATTATAACTGTAAGTCAATAACTATATTCTGTTAAAAAAATATTTGTAAATTTTATTGTCGTCGGTGGGAACCCTAGCAAGTAGCCACCGCCCTGTCGTCGGTGACAGCCTTATCTGTTATCAATATATGGATATACCTCAGAGGTTGCGCTATCTATAGTACGCCCGCCAACCTTGAGAATAGTACATTCGGAACGGATTCAATTTACAGTGAACAGTGACTCGGTGTTTGTAGCTAGAATTAGAATTTTTATTACTTCCTAATTAGGTACTTTGTACTTGTCATCCGCGGTTGCGAGTAACAATTCGAGCTTTTGCAGGAATGCTAAGTATCCAGACTGAAATAGTTTGTTGTGTTCCGTATTTTCGTGATCTATTGAGCCGTGTATTATGTATTTGCTTAGATTGAAACTACTGATTGAATTTATAGTTTAAATTCAAAAGAGTTAAAGTTCAAGTATGAGAGAGTTAGTAATGGACAAATTTTAATTGCGATTCATTGGATTTTAGTCTTTATTTCATACTAAATTTTCATAAAAATTTGCTAAACTCAGCCAACCTCACCGAGCCGTGGTATGACTAGGCTGTTGTAGACTATGACTATTAGTAATTTAGAAAACTAATAAATATATACGTGAGTAACATATCGTCGTTTATAATTATAATACCTATACTTATTATAAAACTAAGTTCCCAAAAGCTGTCTGTCTGTATGTGATTGTTTTTTTCAAAATTTACTCAACGGATTTTTAAACGGTTTTTATTAAAAGATAGTATAATTCTTCCGGAAGGCATAGTTCCGGAAAGCTTAATAGTACATTACGGTTTTATGTAAATTGTGTTGAAGAGGTCGCGTGATTGTAAAAAAAACTGGCATGCTGGGAGATTTAGTTACGTGTGCCGCAAAAACCAGCAGAGATACACTGAAGTAATGTACTAGAAAATTGTAGATCTATAATAATACTACAAAAAAGTGCACGAGACCATGTCTGTATGTCTTATAGTTAACTCACAATATCTAATTATGTGTCTTTTGTATCACAATTTTTTCTACGCAGACTAAGTCGCAAGCACAGGTAGTAAATAATATTTTTGACTAATGAGTGCCAGGTTTCAGTATACGAATAGTATTTTTTACTATATTTAGCCTTAAATGAAATTCAAGTAACGGTGCCAGCTATAGTTGTGGCACTGTTACGCTAGTGAAAGGGAGGGTAGCCATCTATTTTACAAGAGGGACAACAACACCTACATCTTTTATCAGTGCGCGTGTGTGAGTGCTCTGGGTGCATATTGCGACAAGGGTTAGTGCCCTGGGCGTGTCCAAGGCAACGGGGGAATTGATAGCGGCTTGTAAGACTACATCACGTTCATTCCCAACTCTTGTTCAAAGTCTGTACCGTCTATATAGGGTTCGCTTACGCGGAAGCTTCGAAGGGAATTAACTAAGCGGTTACGAATATAATACTAATGTTGTAATTCCTTTCGATCCTAGCATACCTTTCAGAGCTAAACATGATGATAAATTGTGTTATCTTCCTGCTACAACGACAAGTGATAGTCTACAACATGATTTAGTTTCACCAAATAAGGTATTGATGAATAATGTACTGACTCATTTGAATGGAAGCAGATGTTCCAATGATGTTAATTAAAATTAGGGTTGCCATTAACATTCTTCGTAATATGAGTTTAATGCATTTAAAATTCCTTATTTTTTATTTTATTCAGCACTCATCTTTATTAATTAATAGCCTGCTACGCATTGCTATGGCTCATTCTGTTTTCTAATTGCTTGTCAAATATTATCGCATTTGTTATTTTTTAAACTTCTTAGATTTTTTAAAATTACATGGTGTAAAAAAGCATAACGTAAAGTATGAAATGTTTGAGTAAACTGATCAGCCAATGATATATATTGTAGGCGTTTAAATAGCTTTCCAAATGTGTAATTTGTGGGTGGAAGCAAGTAATCTTTACAACTTAAAAAAGCTTCCCCCTAGAAATTTGGTACTTTCTACACTAAAAAACAATAATGGTTTTTTCTATAAATTTAGCGAGTTCTATTGTTCTGTTATTATAGTCGCATCTTGCTTTTACCATACTAACGCAATTTTCGTAGTTGTTTTGCTTGACGAATCGATGTGTACCTAGCCTTACTATTTGTACCTATATTGCACCTAATTTATAAATAAATAAATAAATAGCCATTGATGAAAAAAGTAATAGTCGATTTTTATTTTGATGAAAGTAGAGATGAATCAAATTGGTTCAAACTTAATTGCAAAAGACTCATTTTTATTGTTTTTAAAGGCATAATGTTTGATCAATTTAAAATATTCATATAATGAGAATCGAAACCGTATGCTCTGGTTAAAAGACAGCACACGAACTAATGCACCACGGAGGTCGTTATGTATAAGTAGAATTTAAAGAAATTCTCCTGCATTATTGTTCCAATTGATATCCTTATTAAATTCTGTTATAAAGTATTAAGATGATGAGTTAACAAAGTTCACATATAAGAACATATGGCGGCTCTAAATAGGACAGATTCAGTGCCAATATTGACGTCAATTAAAGATTTCGCATCGAACATAATGCATGTCGAAACATCGCACAATTATCACGTCAACGTTACAATGTCAGAAACGCATAAATCCGGTTCAACCCTGGAGCGCCAAGGTTGTCCCTAATTATACCTTTCGAATGAGACGTCATTTCCTTGCGCTTACGAAATATTAAAAGTAAAAAAGATTTTTTCGCGTTCCGAAGGTGTGAATTTAAATAATTGCAATAATCTCACTGATGGACTGACATGCGATTTTAATGAGCGGGTGAGCGGTACCCGGTGTGAAGACGAAGCCGGCAGCGCAAAATTACTGCAAGCCATCTTAACTATGTTATTGAACCTCTGTGCCAAACGTTCTCGTAATAAGCAAAACCGTAACAAGGAATTTATTTGACCTGGAAGTATAACTTATATTATTAAAATGAAAAGTAAACTTTACTTTACTTAAGCGGTGAATCAGTTTTTCTGTTATTTATGTGTTTAGCCTTATATATAAAAATAAAAGTAAAATAGACCACCCTCATTTCTTACTTAGGTCCCGTAAAAGGCTACTAAGGTAAGTTGATGTCAGACAGGCGGCCAGTCGTAAAATACGTAGCCATAAAGTATGTGACAACATGTTTATAATGTTGTGCCGATCCCATTAGAGTGGGATAAGGGCAGGAGGATGACATTAAGAAAAGATATACTCGTAAATATATATTCAGATTGTAAAAGTCACAATTAAAATATGGCACTTTTTTTGTTAGGATTTGGTAAGTTACGATCTCAAAATACGATGTGTAGCTACACATCGTATTATTATCGTATCAGTCCAACACAAAAACTACCAATCTAATTTGTTATCATCATTGGCAGCTGTTATCAATGCCTTCTAAGTATAAGCAATAGTAGCAAAGCCGGATCTATTGTATTTTTCTATCAGTTTACTTATCATTATTAATCTACAAGTCCTTGAATATGAATTTGAATTATTGAACCACCTGAGCTATAGTTATATTAATGACAAGTGGAGTTCCCGTTTCATAGATCTCAAGATAACCGAGAAATATGACAGCCAATCGCATACATTTATACTCTTAAAAAACTTGGATCAGTAACTACGGATATATAACTTTACCTATTACCCACATAACTTTATCTCAAATCTTTTATTTTCGGTTTTTTTCCAAAATTTATTAACACTTTTCTTCTCTTTCATTCTATTTGCTTGGTATATACCTCGTAAATTAAATTTGGGTAGTCAAATAAAAATTTCCTTCACGGAAATTTCAAATAACAGTATTTTTAAATACTTGCTTTTACCTGCAACTTCGTTCGCGTGGACTGTTGTCGCGTGATAGATAGCGCTTTTTAATGTTACCCTATTCTCGTAGAATGAACAGGTTCTCTATAGCCTTCATGTTACCCCGGTGGACAATGAATAATTGTGCCAAATTTCATCGATATTGGTTCAGCTCATTCGCCTTGAACGAGTAAAAAAGTCATAAACTTTCGCATTTGTAATATTAATATTAGTAGGAGAATAGGACGTGTGCGTATTGAAATGTATGTTATGAATCAATGGTCAAAGATTTACAAGCCACCAAAGTTATGCGTATTTTGAAATATTTACGACTCTCCCCGGTGGTCACTTGCGGCAATTGAAATTCTCATTTAGACATATTCGAACCTCGAGAACCCGTACTTTTGCAATTGTAAAATTTTATAACCGCGAATTTACATCAATTGTGGCCAAATATTGTTTTATTGTAGTTTCTACGTGTTTATTACTCAAGGCCTTTGACCTTTCGATTTTTGATTTTGCGACATATACATCCAAGGGTTTTATAGTCGTATAATAGTATACTAAGACCTTGTAATGTTCTTTAATTTTCAATTTACATCTTCCATTCGGTATATTAAGTATCAGAGGTATTCGTAAATCTCAGATGCGCTGAGTGTGTGGCGGGCGGCCGATTACGAACATGTTCAAGTCAATAATATCAGTCAGTTCGTGATTACGTGTTTTTATCGACTTAATGGTTGTACGATCGGGTGTTTCTTTATTTAATAAACAAACTGTATGAAACGGACAATTATGAAAAGCGTTTACTATTTCCTAAAACAGATTTCTTTTTTTCATATTAATATAATTTACGATTAGGTTTTACTTTGCAGATGTCCATATACAAAAGTCATGAAAATATTATTTCGCTATAATCCACGATATAAGAAAATGCTGTGCGGTATCCGGCTGAGTAGAATAGACCATCCTCATTTCTTACCGAGGTGCCGTTAATGGCGACTAAGTTAAGTTGACGTCAGGCAGACGGCCAGCCGTAAAATACGTAGCCAAATCATGTGACAATATGTTTATAACATACTGTACCGACCTCATGTAGAGTGTGAGAAGGGAAGGAGGATGATAAATCCGCCATATAAGAAAATATATAGGTATATAATTCTAAATGTTGAGTGTACTATCCGTTCTCATACCTTATAAATGCAGAATTCGTAAAACTCATGTTCTACACGACACTAATAGCTCAACAATACACAAGAACTGCAAATCAGCAAACGACGTGTAGTTACTCGTGCCAGTTTGCTCCACGTGTTACAACGGTGGGGGTTAAACTTATTACTATATAACACTCATTGCATGAGTGATGCGTTGCTTTGCGATTTTGTCGGGTTATCTATCTTCTGATGATGCTTCGGTTACAGGGTCAAACGATTGTTGAGATTATGTTGTTGTAGATAAGCATATATTACTAAGCCTTTGCTAAAAATTCAGCTCGTTTAATCAGTCTGAAATAAGTGTGATGAAATTTTCAGTGAAAATTACCACTAGATGGACAATTTGCATATTAAATCTCTGAGTTTTGAAGTAAATAATCTCTCATACAAAATGTGTAAGTGAATACTTCGTATGCGGTACGGATAGGCAAGGGCCATAATAAATGTACAAAATCAAAAGTCTGAATATAAATCATTGGTTGAATAAGATATAAAAAAAACTTAGTTTCCAAATTAAACTAAATGTCAAACGAGAGATAAACCACTTTTGATTTTAGCTGTCACTGTCCGCTTAAGTTTAAAATGACATTGTCAACAACCGCGATGACAACTAATTAATTGATTTCTAAACGAAAAAACCAATATATATTTTTACTAGTGGTACCCATGATTTCGTTACGTCGACATTTTTATTAGAATACATGAAAGTATAAAATCCAAAAAATCCGTGTAATATTAAATGTTGATTGTAGTATCTTTTTTTATATCTTATACATAAGTTATAAAACTAATAGTCCACTTTGTTATGATTTGACCCATGATTTGTAAAACGCATGTACTAGAATGACTCAATATTTGTTCAAAAGCATAACAAATAAACATCTGATACAAAGATGAAAGAAGTCTCAAACCCTTCATCAGTAAAAACAAAACATTATTCATTTACTTACTTATGTGCTTATATTACATTCGCTTAAACCACTTTTACAAAATCCATGGTACCACAAAATAAATCATAATTCGGTTATAGAAGTGGGGGAGACCATCTGCCTAACTAAACAAACGAAGGAACTAAACAGAAGGATCTGTTTAGGATATCATTTGCATCATATCATCTGCAGACCTGTTTTTGACTTACCCTTTTTCTTACTTACTTACCTTCTTATGTAACATATTGTGGATAACACTGGATAACAGCAGTATTTAAGACCTAATATTAATATTTAAGTGAAGTTATAGGAGAAAAAGAATAAGAGAAAGAAATTAACATGAGAAACATTGTGAATACATCATTCATCTACTGCTCTTAGCACTCAAGAGAACAGTCCAAACTTGTCTGCACACACGACTGCAAGTGCCCGGACTCTTATGATGAATGCGCCGGTCTAACCGACTTGACAACTCATTTTCTCGTTACAAATTCCATTACCAAACGTTCAAATTACATAGTAGACGTTACCTTCGCAATCCCGGTCATAATAGTAGCCTTATTCATACAGCCATCATTATTTTCTGTCTCGCAACAAGGCGAAAACAATCAATAAAAATAAATCATTTAAATAACCATAAACACGTATTACAATGCGCCGACATTACATCTCCTAATGATTTTGCTAACGAATCATTGAAAGTGGTCTGATCGCGTGCGCGGGCTTGCGTCCGCCGCGATCTAATCGAGGTGGACTGTGTGTGTGAGCTGGTGTCTGTGTGTGCGCAATGCGGCCGTAATAATATGAAAGTGTTGTCCGGACCCCGCCCTAGCCTCGGGCAAGCTTGGTGTTCCATTTACATCTGCTCGGATACTTTATTGAGCCTTCTGTAGAGAAGTACGAAACTAGAGCACTTACTGTTGTCAAATGGCAAACAATTTATCACAGTTGCTATTATATTTTCGCGTTTCCCAGTTTTAAAAACCAAATGCATTCGAGCCCTCATTTGATATAGTATCTAGTAATCTATTTTTACAGTTCGTACGATTCCTGTTTTCGCAGCAGTTTGCAGCAATAAAACCTCTTTTATGTACCTTTTATGTGTGTAGTAATAAGGTAGAATAAATTTGCAACATAATTCCATGTATAAATCAAAAATCTCATTGGTAATGCAAATACAAAGATTCAAAAGCTTTCAAATATTGAAGTACATGTATTCATTTACAACTGAATACTACTTATACTATACTACTTAATATTATTTATTACTCATTCGTTATATTTGTAGAGAGATGGTGGCTAAATAAAAGGAACCTGTTCCCTGGACCCTAGTTCACTAATTCGCTTCGTTAGGTAATTTAAGTGGACTGTATAGGGGGGTTAAGGGCTTTATCTATTTTCTATCTTTCTGGGCAATGCATAATTTATCACCGATAATAAGTAACAACTTAGGACCACCCACCTTTCGATGCCTTGGTACTGCTACCATGCACTGGAAGATTCGAAATCCTCGATATGCGCCGGCGGCCGGCCGTTTCTTGTGATGCCAGGGGATTGTCATTCGAACGAACAGTAACACTATTACGAGTCCGAAACTCGACACGACACTTTACAGATAGGCACTGCACTTTATATAGCAAGTTCAAATGAATTGTTAATGTTTTACAATAAATTTTATACGAATTATGAATAGCGATCGAGCGGCCATTAACGAAGGTTCCGCGCTCACGTAGACACTCGCACGGCGACAGACGAACCGATCGGCGAGTGGCATTTTTATTGCTACCCACATATCGGGGAATAAAAAAATGACAATTGCCCAGAGACAAAAGATAATACGAACTAAATAAAATTATGACATATTTACGAACAATATTAAACATATTTAACAACCCTTTTTTTCTTATCTTTTTTAAACATATATTATATATTAACTATTGTTTACATTAAAGAACAAATAATGTTCATTTTTACAATAATTAATTATCACATTTTAGGGGAAGGGCGCTGTATACCGAGATTCAGGAAAACCTAGTTCGGTTACAGAGGTTTAAATTATGTAAAGATCAATTTGTATAGATCATAATATTTTTCTGTTCATTTATACTCATGTCAGAATGTTTTTTTTAATAAAGATTTGTAATTATAACTAAAAATAAACATTGTTATTTTACAGCTCGTCATAAGTTTTTTTACACCTTCCCTCGCCTTTTCACCTTCGAATACTATAATTGTCTTTTTCTACCATAACTTGATCGTAACATAACAAAGGGTCGTATACACCAAATAAATATAAATATTAGTAATAATCATAGCAACCCTTTAAAGTCCTTCCAATTGTGGGGGAAAAAATGGGAAATGTTACCCATTGTTATCCATTATAGGTATTTTAATCATATGGATTTACTCTTGCGCCATCAGAGGATGTAAAATTTGCGCGTATGTAATTTTGTTCTAATGCAAAATTTGAATTAAAATTGATATTTAAATTACCTTCAACATTAAATTAGTATCTGCGTACAGCTTATTATTTAGATCTTATAATACATTATGAATGGACTGCAGGTAAAATTATACATCAGTAACGTACCTCATTCAGTTATCTATACTTATAATAAAACAAAGTCCCAAAAAGCTGTCTGTCTGTATGTGATCGATATTCTCAAAGTCTACTAAACTGATTTTTCTACGGTTTTTACAAAAAGATAATAGTACATAACCGTATTATGTAAATTATGACATCACTACAAAAGAGTCCGCGACAGCATTTATCAATATTTTATGATTAGCTCACAATAACTACTTTTACGATTAAAATTTCATTTCGGGAGAAGTTTTGTGCGACATTGAATTCCACGCGGGCGAACCCGCTGGCACGTCCAGTTATAAAACTTCTTAAGTTTTGACTGGCCTATCGATGCAAGGGGTAGTGCCCTGAATTCAGCTCAGCGGGTCACGGGTTTGATTCCCGCCGAGCATCCACATTTTCTAAAAATAATTATGTGGTTTTACGAATCTGGGTGTATTTATGTATGTATTTAGAATATATATAAGTATAAATTCACCAGTTGTCTGTCACCCAATACACAAGTATTAAATTAGTTTGAGGACGGACGACCGTGACTATGTCCCATATATTTATCATTCTTAAAGCTTTGTTTGTCCATCTATACAGTTAGTACAGCTAGATACTTCTTCTTAATATTCACGTATCTTCGACATTATTTTTTGAGTTACGATGGTCGTGAGGCGCTGACAGTCTATACTCTTGTACCGGTTCAATTTATAATGCTATTACAACCAACAGTATAACGCTGTTGAGAAATTAAATGTTTGTTTATATTAATTATTTTGTAAAAGCAGTTTTATTTAATTACTCCGGAATCCAATTGGCATAAAATATATGAGCGTAATTATCGTAATAGTTTGTTTAGAAAATAAACATAGATAATAGATTAATTAAAGCAAGTTCAAAGAGCAATTAAAAAGACACTTGTCATAAAGTTTATAGCGTTGAAGACTATGTTGATGGTAAAAAAGCTTGGATTGAAATTGCGACCAGCTATGCACTAGATTATATTGTAATTTTTGATAAACAATTTATTTTTATTTATTTCTTTTTATATGTATAGTTAGGAAAGAGAAAGAAAAAGTAAAAAGCAAATGTATAAAGACGGACTTACCCCTAAAAGGGATTTCTTTCAGTCAACCTTTGAGTAACAGAAGGAAAAGGACATGAAATGAAGAAGAAAGAGAATACGGATAATATAGAGAAAAAGAAAATTATAACGATTATATATTATTGAAATATTTATTTTTGAAAAGAGTGACAGCCGAGTTTACTGCTGGTTCTTCTGGTAAGAGCACCTTATTGAACCAGTCGTTAATTATAATTTGACGATTCAAAAGTTCTTGTAAAAGCCAGCTCGAATAAAGAATTATTTGAATTTGAATTGGAACTTGGGTCTAAAGGCGGCAATATCTTATCAGGATAAATTAGATAGGTAGAAACTTCATACAAAATATGAATTTGTTTTATTAAATTATCTTCAACCTACGTAATGATATGGGTAATCGTTTTGATTTAGTGTTATATTATGTTTTAGTATATTACTCTACATATAAAATATTGTTGATATTTAAAATATGGAACGATCTTTTTAACTTAATTTAAACAAATTAAATAAACTTGAAATTATTTTTTCGGGTCTGAACATAGCTGTTTAGTAAATATGTTTAAACAATATTAATAATACTAAAAATATGGGACAATGACACACGGTCATCCGTCCCCAATGTACTTTAATTATTTGGTAAGCATATAATTTAAAATAAATTCTTAAATGTATATATACAAACAGACATAAGTAAATATATTTTTTTTATATCAAACGTTGGCCTCGGAGGAAATCAAACCTGCGACCCCTGTAGCTGAAGGTATGGTCACTGTCAATTGCGCCAACGGTCCAGTCAAATTTTTGAATTTAAATCTTCTTAATTTAATTTTGCTCGTGCCAAGTCATCAAGCTATGGTTAATAACTTTGAACATTCAAGACAAGCAAATTACAAACAAGAGCAAAAGAAATTACACGCTGAGAAGTAGCTTAATTATTGAGCCGCAGGGAATTCTAAGAGTCACTTCACACTGATTTTGTGCCATAACATACCGGGAAGGTTACCGAAATTTTAAGTGATAATTGGTTGCTAAGCTACCATAACAGATCTTGTACAGCACAGGTTGAGCGAGCGCAGAAGACTAACTGAATGTGCATCTTCTTCATCTTAACGTGCCATCATCTCGCGAAGTATGGCGATCATTAAGGCAATTTTAACTTTTGATACCGCTGCTCTGAATAGGGAACGAGTACTTTTGCCGAACCAATGGCGTAGATATTTTAGCCAAGATTTCTTCGACGGCCCACACTCCGTTTTCCTTGGATTTTGCCTTGTATAATAAGCCGCAGCAATTCATATTTAGCGTTTTGTGGCCAAAGTACTCAAGTTTTCTTTTTGTCACTAAATATATGACTTCTGTTTATTTGTTCATGCAACTTAACACGGTCATATTTTTTAACTTTATTTCTTCAGGATATCCTTAACATTCTCTCCTATACACCCACTATTCGAAAGATTGATGTGCATGAATGTGCATGTCGATAAGTTCAAGGAAACAGGTGTTCTTACATTTGCTTCACAGTATATTTTAAGCAATTTAATTTATGTACATAAAAATATAAAGAATTATAAAACGATAGATGATGTATACAATAGACAAAGCAGGAACCGACATAAGCTTGCGGCTCCTGCTTTGCGCCTTGCAAAAGTACGTAAGTCGTTTTTGGGGATTTTATAATAAAATTCCGCAATCAATTTCAGCTTTGCCATTACAGTAGTTTAAAAACACTGTTAAAAAGAGGCTGATACAGAAAGCCTACTATACTCTTGAAGATTATTTAGAAGATAAGAATGTGTGGATATAGCTCTCTTTGAACCTGTACAAGACAGTAACGACTTAATGTAAATAATATTAAGAATTATATTTTTAAAAGAGCAACCGCCGAGTTTCTTGCTGGCTCTTCTCGGTAGGAACAGCTTTCCGAACCAGCAGTAGAGTTGACGATTCAAAAGCACTTGTTTACAAGTTTATTTGAATAAAGAATATTTGGAATTTGAATTTGAATTTGATATTATATTGTAAATTATACAATTCTTGTATGCAGGCGAAAACGCTGTATGTATACATTCCGTGTTGCCAGTGATGACATACGGATTCGAAACGTGGACTTTGACTATGGGCCTCATAAGAAGGCTCGGAGTAACTTAGCGGTTGATAGAGCGCGCTATGCTCAGAGCATCTTTACGTTATCAAATCAGAAATGAGAAGATCCGTAGAAAAACCAGAGTCACCGAAGTGGCGATGGGCGCGGCTTATAGTGCGGAGAACCGATGGGCGTTGGAGTAGCGACCTCGCACCGGAAAATGCAATGTCGGTAGACCCCCTACGAGATGGGAGACGACCTCAAAAAGGTTACGGGGGCCGCTGGATTCAAGCTGCACGACGTCGTGTGGTAGTGAAATCCCATCAAGTGGCCTACGTCCAGCAGTGGACGTGTTGACAAAGAAGAAGTATACCTAATGCATTTGGCTGGCCCGTTGTCGCAGGGTGTAGTGACTCTGCCTTCAGCTCCGCGGGTCGCGGGTTCGATTACCGCCGAGGGCCAACATTTTCTATAAATGAATTTGTTGGTATTCGAGTCTGGGTGTATATTTGTATTTAAAAAATATATAAGTATATATTCACCACTTGTCTGTGACACATGACCCAAGTATTAAGTTACTTACTTTGGGGATGGACGACCGTGTGTGTCCCATATATTTATTTATTTATTTGTTTAATAGCAGGTGAGAAATAAAAACCAACTAGATGAAAGTTCATCTTCTAACATGAAATGTTAAAAAAAACTACTTAAAACTATTTACAAGATGCTATTTTATAATTTTTTATTTGAAACCAGTGGTAGATATCAGCGGTCAATAAACATATGACATTAGTGTGAAAGACCTTTTTAGATGATACATATAGCTTTAAATATGCCAACAATGAGCTTTCATTTGTAAAAAATGATTGTGTTTTGGCTTTGCTAATTTTTAAGTATTTCGACTATTGGACGAGTATTTTAAATAAGCGAGTACATAACATTTGTAACTTTGGTATATTTATCACATATGGATGGAGACCACGTAGTGAAAATAATACCTAAGTCAAATTGGTGTCGAAACTTTATACTGTGAGAGCTTTTTTCTGCTTCATTCTTGTAATCAGTACACAACAACAATTTTTTTTGCTTATTCAAACAGGCATACGTACAGGTATACTTATTTATAAAAGAACTTGAAGACTAATCTAGACAATTTATAGAATTAGACGTTACCTACTTTGTGGAGGTCCATAATGCAAAACTAATGAAAATAGTATTTTCTTTAATCCGCGATAAAAGAAAATATATGTAATGATAAATGTAGTGTACTATTCGTTCTCATACCTAATACGTGTAGAATTTGTAAAAACTCATGCACTACCCGCCACCGATAACACAACAATACACAAGCACTGCATACATTCACTACCACAATCTCAACAATTGTTTCGACCCGTAACCGAAGCATCGTCAGGAGATAGGCTCCACGATAAAATCGCTCTGGCTTATAGCAAAATAATATTTCCATTAGTTTTGGACTAATCTAGACCAAATATCTTAAGTGTCAACTTTAGTAGACTGCCTATAAGATTTTTTCCCAAAAGTGATACTAAAAACGTGTTTTAATCTACCTACCGTCATAACAAGATGGCTAAAAATATTAGTTAACCGATCAGATAGCGATTCGATACAATACTCAAGGTCTCTAAAACTATAATAGGTATCCAAAGAGACTGCGGCTTACACAATTTAATGAGATCGCCTTTGTCTTCAAAATTTGTGACATCTGTTTGAAAAAAACCCGATGTCGAGGCCGTAGATATTTCACAATGCAGTTCTGATCACCTCACGAACTCTGCAGCAGTGCATTATTCGGATAAAATCTACAATCATCACGCTTAAAAATTATAATGGCTTACGTTTCCGCACCCTATTATGTGTATAAATAAAATTATGTAATTCTATTATAAACTAATATAAAAATTGGTTTCACCTGATCAAAGATATAAATGGCATGTTTTATTTGGAACGAACTATTCATTCACGTTGGCTTATTAAGAGTTAAGAGTATATTTGATAAGATTTTCACAATTTTGCCTATCTGGGTGAATTTTGTTTTGAAGTTTGATTCTAACAAAGCTTCAACGTTAAAATCAGCAATTTTTTTTATGAAAATTGATCTTACCAAGTAAATCTAAATGCTAAAAATTACCGATATAGCTCAACACGACGAAGCTGATCTGGCAATTTTTCTGATTACTAAGAATTATTGGAAGTTGAAGGCCTACAACATTGAATTGATGGGCGAGAACTGAAAGTACAGGTTTAGTAGATCTCCTACTAAGTATAGGCTGCTGACGAGGGTGTAGACGTGATGCGTTCAGTATTCCTGTGCCCTTGTTACCAAGCAGCATGTTGGAACACCATGAGCTGCTTTCACCCCCCAGCGGATAGCAGTAGGTTTGCATGTAGAGTAGTTGCAGTAGCATGAAGAGTTTCTTCTTGTAAAAAAAAAGAAGGTGAAAAGGATGCATATGAGTGGCGCAAGATCATGTGTCGTAGACATTCAATAAAGAGACCTTCATCCTACAGTTAATACCTCCATCGGTATAAAAAGAAGAATATTATGTACATAAGCGTTTTTATATAACATGATAACCTTTTAATGTTCACATACAAAACATAATACAAATTTTATATGTCGTTGTTTCTGTCGAATACTTTTGAAATCACTACGTAAGACAGTGGCACTTTTTAGTTGAGTGTGGGCGTTGATGTATCGTAATGCCTTTTTCGGTGTTGACAGATATAATAATAAATAGTACTTTACTTGCCGCCGCTCGCTTGATAAATGACAAAATCAACTGGTAACATTAACACCTGTACTCTTGAGATCGTATTATCTCTATTATCTAAACTAATAACGTCTTATTCAATTCGTATCTCGAGACAATATTGTCTTTTTTCCATTATACAATGGACGGATTCATAAAGTTATCGTTGTTTACTGACACAGTTATAATTTAACTGTTATATAGTTTTGCTTGTTGTAAAGATTATCATATATGATTTAATTATTATGTTTTCTTTAATTAATATAGTAACTAATGAATTTAAATGAAGACAATAAAATGAATTTTCATTTTTACTTTATTACAGACAGATTTTGGCATTTAAAGCATCGCATGTATATCGCAGTAGACATTTCTGTTGCTACTGAAGAACTATCTAAATGGCAATAAGGAGGAAGGTCAAAGAACATTAGATTTCTACGTTATAGTATTTACCTATTATTTTTAGGTTAACTTAATGAGTAATTAAAATTAATATAAAAAAATCAGTTCGACATTATATTCGTAAATCGAATAGCAAAAATAAGTAACCACATCTATCTGCTCTATTTCACTGGTGGTTGTGCAACCGCTACTACGCATTTCGAGACAACCTCTGATGTCTCAACCGGCGACGTGATCCTGAGCCGACTTACTGAATCTATTGCGTGCGATAAAATGCAATTGTGTGCGCAGTAAGGTTCACCGCGCATGGGCCACACGCGCTAGCCACAAACGCCGCCGCTACAAGCTACAAACGACTACAAAGTTAGCTTAAGCGCGCTACAGTACTGACGACCGGTGGTCGACACTTATCGGTGGAGTTGTGACGAAAAAAATTGCTCTGTTTCTGATAAAATCACTTCTGAAAGCGCTGCCTTTAACTTGAACAGGTTAACTGAAGTAAGGGAGGGAGAGGTGGCGAATCGCTCGATTGTCGTGTGGTGACGTTTTGTATCGGCGCATAGTAGCCGGCGTGGGCCTCAAAAACTGAGCAACGGCGATTTGTAGCGTGTGACGGTCACCAGCATCGATCGTGTTCGTCGAATCCATATAAAATGTATAAAAACTACGAAATATGCGGGTGGCGGCGTGTTATAGTAATTGCCAGTGGCCCGTGTGCGGAGATCCTAAATTTGTTTTTACACATTTAGGATTTGTCGATGTTTATTATCATCGTCTCTCAAAGCTCTCTTAAAGCACCATATACATTACGAGTAAAAGTATATATCATTACTCTGTTTGACTTTTATTTTATTACCGTACATTTTTTAATCTAGAAACTCTTGTCAGGTAAATTGGTTCTAACGATAGACATGTTAGTTATTGACGTTGGAAGTTTTTAAGATAACTATCTGACTACTGCCACTTCCGCGACTGATAATGATATATCTATCTTACATAATTTATCAATCCACGTTCACACATAACAATATTAATAGGGAACTATCGAGTTGATAGGTATAAGTTGAATATGGAAAAAAATATACTATATATTTCGATCGTTCTTTGTGTACAAAATTCAAATACAAATTAAGAATATTCTTAATTCAAGTAAACTTGTAAACAAGTGCTTTTGAATCGTCAACTCTACTGTTAGTTTGGAAAGCTGTTCTTACCAAGAAGAGCCAGCAAGAAACTCGGCAGTTGCAATTTTCAAAAGATTATTTTTTTTACTAGTTACATGTAGTCATTACTGTCTTGTACAGGTTTGAAGAGTGGCTATATTCACGTATTCTTATCATCTTAGTAATTCTCAAGAGTATAGTGGCTTTCTGTATTAGCCTCTTTTTAAAAGTGTTTTAAATGACTGGAATGGCAAAACTAAAATTTATTGCTTAATTTTTTTTAAAGAATTTTACACCCAAACCTACAAACACCATATGTACTTTTGTAAGGCCAAAGCAAGAGCCGCAATTTATGTGGTATTAATATGTCCTTCTTCATCCAACTGATGGACACCTTTTTTTAGGGATTTTTACGCCCCATGATCTTTTACTGTTTATGGGAAACACTTGAACAGTCTTATGCCCGATAGGGGACCTCCAAAAGCTGGAAATGTAAAAAAATCTGTATCGGATAAGCGTTGTGGGAGTAGCCCTTAACCCTTTTCTCCAAATGGAGGAGGAGGAGACCTATGCCCATCAGTGGGATAAAAACTAGCGGTTACTTTCATGAAGAGTATGTTCTTTAAAAATTTTCGGTATATAGAAAATATATGTCTTATTTACCTGAGGTAAGTGGCTTAAACCTGTAAACTCTAGTTATGGATCACTCATTGCATAAGCTAGACAATAACGACATATATTATTATAATGTTGAAAGGACTAACGCCCACGGCATGCGCGGGATCGAGACGCTATCCTGACTATAAATTAGCTTGCACCACATCATGTTAACTTCACTATGAAGATAAAGCCATATTGCACGAATATAACATGATTTAGAGCTTAACAAATATATATATCTTTCCTATATTTTATCTCAAACTCAGAACATATATGTCTTTTTCTAATAGAAAAAGTACTTTCAAAATCTTACTTGATAAAATTTATTTTCATTTGATTTGATCATTACCCTGCACCGACTTAGAAGCTCCTGAGAAGAACCGGCAAGGAATTCGACAATTATTATACTTTTTTTTCTATTTTTATGTGGTTTTGGTCCAGAGGTTTTATTCTAGTACATTCTATGTTTTTAAAAGGTTAGATTTATGTTAGTACAGTTTTTTTTTATTGTAGAGAACATTACTCCCTTACCACCATTATACTAATATTTGGATTATTCAGTACTATTGATTATTCCACTATTTTGCGCAGGGGATGTATATCTTTTAGGAGCAACTTTCTCTGAAGTTAACTAAAAGGTTTTTGCTAATTTCTATTACAGACAAGATCATGCTAAGTGAATTTAATGAAATTATAAATATAGTAATGAAATTATATTCTGATACATCCAGAGATGGACTCATTTATATTGAAAATGTAGAAATTTGACAGCCGTTAAAATAATCTCCCTACATTATACATCGCATTAGTTAGTGAAATGGTCACTTAAGACGATGTTCTTCAACTTAAGTAGTTATTCTTCGATACACTCTCCGCATTTCACAACCACCACAATGCATATGGACGCTCTCGATTGCTATATAAAAGTCTTAAGAACTTACAATAGGTATATTAAAGACTACCTTATACCCGCAACTTCGTTCGCGTGGACGAAGAAGAAATAGATGGCGCTTTTCAATGTCATTTTTTCTATTCCTGTAGAATTAATAGGATTTCTCTATGACATAGCTTAGAGAAATCCTATTGTACCTCGATGTATAAGGAATAATTTTGCCAAATTTCATCGATATTGGTTCATCGGATTCACTGTAAAAGAGTAACAAACATACAGCCATACTCACAAACTTTCGCATTTATAATATGAGTAGGATAGGATTGGAAAGCATGACTTATTGCTTCGATTTTATGCACAACCCAGCGACAACCGTTGCTATGCAATTTATTTTTAAACTGTGATATTGTACTGGTCAATTAATTATTTCAGGGCGATTGGGTATAGGAAATAATTTAATATAATAAAACAATAATTAAATTACGTACCTTTTATAAGGTATAATTTAAATCGGACGTGATAACTTTCGAATTAAATCTGTCAAAAGTGAAAAATTTTGCGCACTTGTAACAGGTAGGTCATTGATTTTGAAATATATATTTATTAAATACCATATATCGAAAGCTAAATTAGTCAAGCCTTTTAAGCAATAGCGATTAAATCTTTAACATACCCGATTTATTGAATAAAGCATTAAATTATATACCAATGAAAATATATAGTAGGTCTGCTGGTTATACTTAAACTTTAATGTCATTTAATTAATCCTGAGAAAATAAAATATATGACTAAATAGTCCCATTGTCTGCCTTTATTATTTTAGCTATAACAAAAGTTATGATAGACTTATTTTGCTATAATCCGCGTTTGTTAAGAAAATAAATTTAATGCTAAGTGTAGGAAGCAAAAACCATTCTCCGTTTTTATACCTTATCCATGCACGATTAGTTACAACGATAAATTTACAATTCATTGCGATTTTGTTGTGGAGCCTATCTACTGAAGATACTTTGGTTACGGGGCGAAACGATCTTTGAGATTGTGGAAGTGTATGTGTGTTGTGCTTATATAGTGTGTTGTTCAGGAGTTGAAATACAATTGTTTTGCTGTAATGTCGCGTTTGTTAAAATAATATATGTAATGCTATTATTCCTAGTATTATTTATTTACTTTACATATATTTTGTTAGAAAAAAGGAGAAAAAATAGTACACATGTTCTACACTTTGTACATACGAAGGTGGACTTATTCCTCAAAGGGGTCTCTTCCAGTTATTTTTTTAGTTACAGAAGGAAAGAATAGGAAGTGAAATATGAGTAATATAGAAAGAAAAAAATACGCCGTGTGGTATCCGGCTGAATAGAATAGTACCACCCTCTTTTCTTACCGAGGTGTCGTAAAAGGCGACTAAGGTAAGACGACCCGTCGTGTGGTATCCGGCTGAGTAGAATAGACCAACCTCATTTCTTACCGAGGTGTCGTAAAAGGCGACTAAGGTAAGTTGACCCACCGTGTGGTATCCGGTTTAGTAGAATAGACCACCCTCTCTTACCGCGGTGTCGTAAAATACGACTAAGGTAAGTTGATGTCAGGCAGGCGGCCGGTCATAAAACGCAGCCAAATCATATGACAACATGTTTGTAACATGTTGTGCCGACCCCACTTAGAGTGGGATAAGGGCAGGAGGATGATGATAGAAAGAAAAAAATAAAAAACGAAATCTATGTACTTCAATCGCCCCATCCGAGGAATAAGGTTACATATATGAATATTTGCACTCGAGATAAAAGTATATGGTGACTTAGATATACTTTTTTATAAATATTTTTTTTGTAACTTTTTATGGTAGATAAATAAAAATAAATAAAATAAAAAGGGAAAAAATAAATAAAAAATGAAAGTAAGTTATGTATATTAAATAAACCTTTTAGGGTTTTATATTCCATAATTAAAAAGTTAAACGCGTTTCACAAATTTGAGTTCCTTTTTTACGAGTGCTATATAAAAGGACATATAATAAATCATTTGTATGTAATAATATTGTAATAGTGGGGTACGACCTTCAGACCGCGTATTAAAATGAGATCTTATCGATCAATGTATAAAATCATTACGAGTCTGTGTAAATGTGAATAATTTAATAAAAATTATTCGGCATTGACACCTACCGACGAAATAATTATTATGTACTAGCAGTGCCATCGGCTTCGCCCGCGTGGAAATCACTTTTCATGTGGAAAATTTTCAAAAATAGAATTATTAAATATAAAGTAGTTAAAGTGAGCCGTCTGGTATCCGGCTCAGTAGAAGAGACCACCCTCATTTCTTACCGAGGTGGTTTAAAAGGCGACTAAGGTAAGTTGACTCACCGTGTGGTATCCGGCTGAGTATAATAGACCACTCTCTTTCTTATCGAGGTGTCGTAAAATACGACTAGGGTAAGTTGAAGTCAGGCAGGCGGCCGGTCGTAAAATACGTAGTCAAATCATGTGACAACATATTTGTAACATGTTATGCCGATCCGCCTGACACAGGTGCTTTCTGGACACGGTTTTTTTGGGAAGTATCTCTGGAAGGTAGCCCAGTACGAAGAGTCCGGTGAGTGCCACGAGTGCGGCGCCGAATTTGACACGGCGTTGCATACGCTCGCAGCCTGCCCAGCTTGGGCAGTTCAGCGAGCAGAGCGCGTGGCACAGGTGGGGCACGATCTATCCTTGCCCACCGTGGTTCGTGCCAATGGTGGACAGGGAGCGATCGTTGGCAGCGATGTCCTCCTTCTGTGAGGACGTAATCTCGCGGAAGGAGGCGGCGGGGTGGATCAGGAAAGTCGAGTCCTTAGA
The DNA here is from genome assembly GCA_947086495.1 of Morpho achilles. Taxonomy (NCBI): domain Eukaryota; kingdom Metazoa; phylum Arthropoda; class Insecta; order Lepidoptera; family Nymphalidae; genus Morpho; species Morpho achilles. Next base: position 6,858,897 of record CAMTZB010000016.1, read on the forward strand.
TCCGATCCATCGCAGGCGAGCGGGGCGCAGACGACTCGCTGAAGTCCGTCGTATGCCGCCCTAACGGGGACCTCTGGGCGTTCCGAACGGGGTTCATCGGACGCCCATCTGAAAAGGTCCTCGAGACGGTCGATGCATCTGGTGCTCCCGATGCATCGATTAGCGGAGGGAGGGGCCACTGTTTAGAGAGGCCCCGACCCAGAGGTGGCGCACTCTGGGGTCAGAGTTGCTGCTGGCGGGGATGGGGGTAATGTGTACAACGGTACACTGTCCCCGCCACCAGCAGCGTGGTGGAGCACTGTCAGGTTTTTAGTCGGTGCGAGTTCCAAATACCCGCCACCCGTCCCCGTCGGGCGGTGACGACCCATAATGGGTTTTCCTGACATAAAAAAAAGACAACTGAGAGATGATTTAAGTATAATAATTTGATGTAATCGTTAAATAAAAGAAAAGAAAATTAATATAACCTGTAACAAATTACTAATAATCTAAACCTTCCTTCTTTCCCGAGAAAATCGATCACATACAGACAGACAGCTTTTGTGGACTTTGTTTTATAATAAGTATTGATTTGTGTTACTATCTGAGAAGGTTTAGCATTATATAGCTCACGCGGGAACCGACAAAATTTTTATCTCGTTGTCATTTTTGATTGAACATGCTGGTCGCAAGAGGCGCGGTCGTTTCATTAAAGTATTTGCAAGTACATGGTCCTTTTATTTTATTTGACTAATCAAATAGTACAAATGTATTTGTACAACTAGATCAAGCATATGTTATCATCCTCCTGCCTTTATTCTACTCTAAGCGGGGTTGGCACAACATGTTATAAGAATGCTGTCACATGACCTGGCTGCGTTTTTACGACCGACCGCCTTCTTGACGTCATTTTACCCTAGTGGAATTAAACGACACCTCGGTAAGAAAGAGGGTGGTCTATTCTACTAAACCGGATACCACACGGCGGGTCAACTTACCCTAGTCGCCTTTTACGACACATCGGTAAGAAATGAAGGTTGTCTATTCTACTCAGCCGGATACCATTCGGCTAATCAAACATTTCTTATATTAAAAATAAATATTCATTAGCACTGTAGTTTTTTTTTAATTGGAAAGATCATTGGTGGCTTATTACAATGGATTCGACTCCCTGGTAAGCTTCATACGTTCTCACCTTATGGCCATTTTAGCTTTTCTGTTTGTAATTCATTAAGCGCTTTTACCGAAGGACTTAACTTTACGGAACCTCCATAAATATAGGTCTTACTTGCCTTGAAGTAGTTTGGTCCCTAGAATCCTTGTATCCAATAAAAAGAAGTTGTCCAACCATGGGGTAGTAAAATACCGATACTTTATTCGTTAATGAAATTAGAACATAAAATTGTAACAATATAATAGTGACTATCCTGTTTATTCGATATTATATTTACTAGACGAGAAACTACCGAAAATCCTTTCAAAAATAGATAAATAAACGGTTGTTTTCAATAAGTGTTTTTTTTTGCATTTAGACATGGTCGTAGGATCACAACTTACTTTTTATTACAGAATTTCACTTTAGCGCGCGGTCAGTACTTGGATGGGCTAACAACTAAATACATCTAGCAATTTTTTTCTTTCCTGCCAGTGATTCCGTAATAGGCCTAATGATTAATTAATTCATAATTATTGACAGTTCAACAGACAGAGTCTGAGCGAAAATTATCACCAGTGAACAACAGAGTTTCTGCGAAGCAAGTTTTGCTTGACGATACCAACTTTAGGTGTAAGCATCAGGTAATCCTAAGTATATATTTTTACGACCAATCTCAATACATGCGTTATATCTTACAGTTTATACTTTTCATCGATACAAAGCCCTTGTACTTGTAGATAATATTGCAAACCGTGAAATATATTATCGGACTAGCATAATGGGCCATAAAATCAAGGTTACTATAAAGAATAGAAGATGTTATCAGATAATTGCCCAGTTTCTGTGATAATGGGTTAAGGTTTCTGTGTTATTGAAATACGGCAGGTCCGTCTTTCCCTCGCTCACAAATTACTGTTTGATTTGTAGTACAACTTGACGTCAACTTTAAAGTATCTATACTAATATATAAAGTTGAAGTTTGTTTGTTTGTTTGATTGTTGAACGCTCTAATCTCAAGAACTACTGGACCGATTTGAAAAATTCTTTGAGTGTAAGATAGTCCATTTATCGAGAAAGGCTATAGGCTATAACATCACGCTAAGATGAATAGGAGAGGAGAAGCAATCAAAAATATTGCCAAAACGGCAAAATTTATAGCTTTCTAAATAAAAGTTCGGGAAAGCATATGTCATATAAGCATATGTCTTTTGAGGTTGACCCACTTTAACCATTTTATGGTTATCAAAAGACTATATTACGGTTCTAATCTTTCCACGCGGGTGGAGCCACTGGTGAGTGCTAGTCTTAAATAAGAGGAAACAGAAAAGTTTAATGAATTTAGAGATCTCATGGGAACATCCGTTAAACTTCAATTTCACATTTAACCTTCACTTTTTAGCTAATATTATTTTATGTTTCTTATTCTATGTACAAACATCAATGTATTTTTTAAAATTAGAATTTGACTTAGATCATATGCTACATAAAAAGGAAAAAAACTGTTAATTTTATGGATCTTAAAATATATTTGATTATTTAATTGATTTTATTAAATTATCAGCTGAAATTTCGTCTCATTGAATATTGTAAAAAACGAACATTGTAAATGAGAAATTTATAATATTATAGATTTGTAAAAAAATTAGAAAAAGCCGTGTGGTATCCGGCTTAGCAGAATAGACCACCCTCATTTCTTACCAAGGTGTCGTAAAATAGGACTAAGGTAAGTTGACGTCAGGCAGGCGGCCGGTCGTAAGATACGAAGCCAAATTACGTAGTAACATGTTTATAACACGTTATGCCGACCCCACTTAGAGTGGGGTTATGGCAGGAGGATGATGAGGTTCATAAAAAATGAAATTAAAAGTGAATTATTTGGTATATATTATTTGTAAAAGTGAAAGGCACAATAAATGTCTTAATCAAATCGATAAAATTTAATGCTGCGCTCAGTGTATTTTTTTGTTCATTTATTATCTTCTAGATTTACTGAACATAAATCAATTTCCTAGAACGAACCTTTCCTACTGATTCGTTAGTATTAGTAACATGAAATAAAATCAGATCAGTCTTAGATTTTACAAGCGCCTTAAAATCGTAAGAGGGTAGTATTAGTTTAGAAAATATTGACAAGCTAGTATAATATTGGTAATTTTTTTTACATTAACAGAAATTATACTAAGATTGGGTATACCAATAACTAGATATTATAAAATAACAAGATTTTTTGCTTTAAATTTTTTACGTTCAAGTTACATTTTTTATAGAAAAAAGTGTTGCGTCGTTTTTTCATAAGTTTTTACAAACATTTAAAAACTGTGTTTTAATTAGTAAATATTGATTTTTGACATATACCTATATTCTTTTAAAAATTACCAGTATACTTTAGCTAGTATATTTTTTCGAGCAGTTGCAACCGCATCGTTTCAAACATTTAACAACTAATTTTATTTTATTATAGTTTGAATTTTTTAGAGTAAGTATACTCTAAGCTGTATTCTCATCACACAGGAAAGTCGCGTAATAGTAGTATTACCGCGTGATCCGTTCCCATCAAAGATTAGGAATGTCAGCGATTGAAACTATTCAATTATATGACATTACTGACCGCAAATATTTGATTTGCGGTCATAGTATATTGATTTTCGTTCGATATAGTTAATAGTAATATTCGCTGTATACATTACTAATTTCTAATTAAAATGTATTTTAAAGAGATTTATGTTAGATTGTAGATTACTTTTCTATCTAGAGAGCTTAATCCGCAAAAGAAACTGACACTAATTCGATGCGATTGACAAACACGAGTAATAACAACGAACAATTAATTATCATTAAACAGGCACAAAAAGAATAGAGATCTTCGTGTTTAAGACGGCATTGAGATGACAACGGTTAGTATTATATCATAGCCAAACACGATAGCGCCTTTGGAGCCTCCTTTGTAACAAACTTTAAAAGAAAACGATGGGTCTAGTTTAAGTGGACGATAGGCGGGTCGGAGTCACGTTTGTTCGACCGTCGCCCTGGCGCTGCATTCCTTCTGTCAAACTAACCATCAAATTAAACGGGTAAAAATACCTAGAACGAGCAAGGACAAGGCGAAGTTCTGAGAAAAGTGGGGCTCTAAGAAGTGAAGAAAGACGTGCAAAGGCGGTTTTTCCGTAATACATCTGGGAAATCGTAAAATGTTTGCGTACGTTGCAGAGTAATTGACTATTAAATGAAATAAGAGACAGTATACGGGAAATTTCGATGACGTATAAAATTCTTTTGGGTTTTGTGTATTTATTTTTGGACAAGAACTTCGATATAAATGTTTTTTCTATTAATATATTGTTTAAACATTTTCAATTCCTTATTTAAAACTACTTTTTAAATCTAAGGCGGCGGATATTAAAGGAGAGCTTTTTGTGACAATTTGTGATGAGGTCGTCTGTTCATAGTATAAGCTTACTAACACTGGCTTTCAATCTTTAATGAGGCGCCAAGTTCTAACTATGTGTCCTACCCAACGATGCCTTAGTATCGCGATTTATTAGGCTAAGTTGGAACCTAAGCATCTTGTATGAATTGTATCATTTGTTTTATAATCTTGTAAAGACATTTCTATCATTCCTTATTCCATCGTCCACTTAGGGATTCGGAGCTTAGTTTTGAGTCCATAACCGTAATATATCTATGCTTAGTGTTATATTTTCAATTTCTTTTAAGAATATGTTAAGAAATGATAAACTGATGAAACAGGCTATTGAAACTGTAACTAAAGAAAATTGCTCAAATTCAAAATGTCACCTAAAGACCTCGCTCCAATGCAGAACACTGTAATTATGTGTAGCATTTAACGACTGTAAAGCTTTAATGTATTTTAGAATTCCGCATCAAATATCTTAATGGCCTCAGTAATGAGTACTTATGTATGATTGACTCTTGGTTTATGCGACGATCTTACCACTATAATCAATACCACTCTTCTGTGGTCGGCGGTGAGACCAAGCGACTCTTTCAATGAGTTTCGGGTTCAGACCCTGAGCAGGCACCATTGAGGTTTTTATGTTAAAAACTTATGTGTCTAATTGATAATTGTAACTTGTCACATGCATTTCGGTGAAGGAAACATCGTGAGGAAATCTACATATCTAGAGAATTATGGAGATATGTGTAACCTAGCATTCCGCATCGGAGCAGCGTGGTAGGTCTAAACTCTAATCCTTATCTCCACAAAATGGCGTACGAAGGACCACTGTGTGTGCCCAACTGTGGGATGGTAGCAGATTGTTACTTTTTTTTACTTTTTATCCAGCAAGGAAATAAATTTAAGTTCTTTTAATACAGAACCCATTTTTGTTACCCTTCATTTCGCCCCATAAACATTTTCAGGTCTGTTACTTTCTATTTTAATTTATTTTACAACCAAATTGGGCAATCCCCAACTTTGCCCTTTGGCTTTGTGTAAACACGTTTTCGAATTGTAATAATCTCATAAAGCCTTAATTAAGTTGACATAAATGTCACATATTGAAACTTGTTAGTGAGCGTTATTATTTATGATCATTGATTATTGAAAATACTTAAGTTTTTTATTAATTACATTTATATGCATTTAAATTACTGTAACCAACCAGCAATTCACTTACATATAGTTATATAGTTACATATAGTTGTATGTATTTAATAAAACTGGGATCAAGATTACTCTTAACTAAATTATAGCCTATACTTTAAACTACACAATTATAAAAGAGAATAAATAAAGCTTTGGAATGTGCTCGGAAAATTTGAAGCGATATTTAATGTACAAAATTATGCAATAGGTATTAATTCTTCAGATATGGAGTAAATTAGATTGATGTATATATATTGTATTTTAGAAATAACACCCATTAAAATGGGTTTCTTTAATGAAGTTCAATCTGAAACGACTTTTCATCTCGAGGATCCACGCTACCAATACTGCATTTTTGATTATTTTTCTATTATACTTATCGGGTCTTCAATCTAAGGCTTGAGCAAAAAAAACTTGTCGTTATTTTGCGTTGTATGTAAGTCTTTCCAATGGGCAAACGGGCCAAAGTTCATTGCAATGGCAATCAGTTTTCTTAGTAATTTTGTTTGTTCTCAGGATCTTGTTATTTCGGTCACAAATAAATATTCTAAGCATAGATCGCTTCATCGCCCACTCTTTTATCACATTTCGTACATATCTTATTACAAAAATAACAATATTTTTACTAATGAAACAAGACTCCGTCAACCATCGCCACACAATAATTAGAAGCAAATAATATGGCCTTAATTACTTTATTTTCCGGTACGATCGGCCTCGCTGATCTGCCCGGGATGTCAACCAGATAATGATTATGATATGAAACAAATATTATGTCGGCGGCAAGGTCGCCAAATTTGAGTTATTGAGTTCGAGGCTGATATCAATGGACTTTTCACTATAAAGGCACATTCACAAGAGTGCTTGAGGAAGCGGCGTGTATAAATCAAGCTTTTAATAGATTTACCTTGATATCAAAACACGTTAAAACTATCTTTTTAATACTGTCTGTTGTAGAGATAAAAGTTTTTTTTTTTAATATTATGAGTGACCTTTGGTCATTAATTAAAATCATAAAACGTTATTTATTTAACATATATTGGACTAAACGAACAATGAAACAATTTATATCGATAGTATTAAGTGTTTATAAAAATTATTAGAAATTAGTAGAAACCTTGACGTCCAGAACTATTAAAAAAAACAACGAATCTGTAATGATTGCAGTTCAATTTTAACACATACCCCCCCCGTTGTCTATCATATATTTATTTTAAAATGTTGAATGCGTTTATTTATACATGACGTTAAAGATATATTTTCAATAAAATATATGTATATTAAGTAAATAAAATTTTACACCGAAGTTAAAGTTTAAAAAAATTGTTTTGCGTTAACAAATATAATCAAGAAATAAAACTTATTTAACGCTGCTGGATAAATTATTATTGTACACAGATTTCTACGGAAATTCCATTTACCGAACTCTAAAGTGCAGTTAAACTTTCCGCGAAGCAATAAAGGAATTTACGAACATATGTTACAAAGTGTGAAAAAATCAATCGCGTCGATGAGTGGAAGAATGCGGATTAACCGCTTTCTTTGTGAACATGGCCTTAACAAGATCGCCTTCGTGTACACAGACGACTTGTTATTATTTTTTCGTTATACGCAATAATAAAATTGGAATATTATTTTGTTGCACAATTGGTATTTAAGTTGCTTTTATAAGCTATTTATCTGTAGATTGATTTTAAATCCTATCTCTTCAACTTTTAAATCTAGAATTTTATATTACTACTAAATATTTAATAAGTATTGGTGTAAGATTTGAAAAAGATTTTCAACAATTTGTTTATACATATTTCAGTTTTTGTATAAGAATATCAGATTTTATTCCTTTCGTCTGTTCAGGTCTTATTAGTGTGAGAGTATTCTTCTTCTTCTTCTTTGTCAACCGATGGACGTCCACTGCTGGACATAGGTCTCTTCATGGGATCTCCATACCACACGATCTTGTGAGGCTTGGACCCAGCGGCTCCCCACGACCTTTTTAAGGTCGTCAGTCCATCTCGTGGGGGGTCTACCGACACTGCGTTTTCCGGTGCGGGGTCGCCATTCCAACACCTTGAGACCCCAACGTCCATCGGTTCTACGCACTATGTGCCCCGCCCATCGCCACTTCAGCTTCGCGACCCGCTGAGCTATGTCGGTAACTCTGGTTCTTCTACGGATCTCCTCATTTCTGATTTGATCACGTAGAGATACTCCGAGCATAGCTCGCTCCATCGCCCGCTGAGCGACTCTGAGCCTTCTTATGAGGCCCATAGTCAGCGACCACGTTTCAGATCCGTAGGTCATCACTGGCAACACGCACTGTTCGAAGATTTTGGTCTTCAAGCACTGAGGTATTTTGGACGAAAAGATCTCGCGTAGCTTCCCAAACGCTGCCCATCCGAGTTGGATTCGGCGGCTAACCTCTTTCTCGAAATTGGACCTACCTAATCGGACTGTATGTCCTAGGTATATATACTCGTCTACAATTTCGAGTGCAGAGTTCTCAACGAAAACCGGGTGGAGCGGAACATGTGAGTTCGACATGATTTTCGTCTTACTCATGTTCATTTTAAGGCCCACCTGTTGAGATACTCTGCTGAGGTCTTCGAGCATTGTGTTAAGATCCTCCAGAGACTCTGCCATAAGGACTATATCGTCGGCAAATCTAAGGTGAGTGATGTACTCGCCGTTAATGTTGATGCCGTATCCGTTCCAATCCAAAAGCTTAAAGACGTCCTCCAATGCAGCGGTAAACAGCTTTGGGGAGATGACATCTCCCTGTCGCACACCTCGCTGCATTTGGATTGGTCTCGTAGTTCTGTCTTGGATACGGACAGACATTGTGGCGTTTTCATACAAACACTTCAACACTTGGACGTACCGATAGTCGATTCGGCATCTCTGGAGCGATCTTAACACGGCCCATGTTTCCACCGAATCAAAGGCCTTCTCATAGTTGGACATAAATTTAAATTCCAAGTATCATAACGATAATTTTAATGACGAAATTCCAAAAGCATATTTCCGAATTCGAAATATTTCATTTATAAATAATGTTAAATAAAAAATGTCTTATCCAATTACGTACTATTAACGTAAAAGCCCAGAAGTTAAAGTTGACGATGGAATTTCAAATGGAATATTTCTTCGGTTTAATATTTATAGGGGAAAACCAAACGTTTACTTTTTAGCGCCGTCTTAATTAAGAATACAATATATACTAATATAAAAATAAATATGTATCTATCCTACTCTGCCTAGCTTATCCTTTCTTTGCATTTCTTTCATCAAATTATTCCAGAAGATTCGAGAGCAAGCCAAACTTTCCTTAGATAGACGTAACCTCAAATCTCAAGCTATTGGACTAAAGCTATCAAATTTGCAACGTATACTTTGCTGATGGTGCTATACTAAAGTGTAAAAACAAAATAACGTAAACTAATTTAATTGTTTTTTTAGCTAACAGATAATCTTATAAGTGAACGGCTTAGAGAAAAAAGCAATATAAATATTACTAATTCGCGCACTTAATCACATTCAACCAAGATTTGTAACGACACATTGAGAAATATGGATGGGTTCGAAACTCGTTGGGTACACCTTACAAGCTTACGACGGGAGTATTACCAGTAATTATAAGTAATGTAGCAAACTACATTACTTATAATACTATACTTATAATATACAATTGTATAAATTTATATAGGATCCTAGTTTACAAAATAAAATATATTTTATAAAACGAGGTAAAAAATTTATGAAGCCAATTTTTTATTTGAATCAAGCGATAATATTATATCCTACTTACTGGTAATTTTAAACAGATTGATACTGTCATTATTAGAGTCTGTTACATGAGAAAAAACCGATAAACAAGGCTGTTTTTGCGTATTACATTTTGTACATAGACCGAAACCTGACGCATATTTTTATAAAGTCATCCTTAGGAGTTTTTTATACATGTTTTTTTGCTCTTTGTATATAATACTTTGTATCTTTGACGACGTTTCCGTAATGCCAGCGATGACATTGTATATGCGCTAAGAAATATAAATAATTTAGACCAATTTGATTCTTAATATGTTATATGTAGGAGTTTGAATCGCGTCACAAAAGTGTTAATTTGCTTACTACTAGGATACGCCTAACTTCTTTGGCAAGCTATTAACAAAAGACAAGAATTATAGATAAGAAATCTATAGTTCGAACTAATAATATTTAAAGAGGTACGTCTAATGATTGCTTATTTAAGTTAATAATTATCTGAGATATAAATCAATGATACATAAATCAGAACGTCACCAGGTAAGGAAAAAACGCTATAAAGTGATGTCTACTTATCTTTCCATAAATATATATTAAAGCAGAGTCCATTGAGATGAGTTTTACGAGAAACAAATACTACGTAAGATCTTATCGCCCAAAATTCCACAGTGTCTGAGGACTAAATCTTTCGAACAAAAGTGCGTCTCATTAACTTGATTATCTATAGGCCTCATGATGAAACTTGAAGTCACTCAAGAGTGTAATGTTGACGAACAGTACACTTATTGGACCATACTTATTCATTGTTTCAAGTGTCTCAATACCCAATGCCGTAGCCATAATAAGACTAAGATGAGGCCTGCGTTCAACAGTAAGGCTCGGTATCCTCCAAAGCGGAGAGGAGAGCGATGTATGGAGAGCGATAGCTTCGGTGGAAATGGATCAAGCGGAGAAGAAAGGAGATGTCTCATTTTTGTATAGAATTTTGTACCGCAAGCGTCGGGGCAGAGCTGAGGATGAGTATAGTTGAGCAGGAGGAGTTCCTTAATTAAATTAAAATATAACTTCTGGCACGACATGAGGTCTTTTGTAGACAGCACTTGACTGATTATAACATCTCACAGATCACATCTTCGCTACGCACCGTTTACATTTCCTCTTCGCTACGCATATTATCTGCGCTTTGGTGGATACCAAGCGTTATAGTTATCCTGTGTAGAAGAGAAGAAATAACAAAGAAAAATTAAGCATCTATATTTGTTACTATCAATCCATTGATCGAAATAACGATCTGTATTATTGAAAGGTGTTTTGTCAATTTGTGATATATTCATGATTCCTCATATCAATTTAACATTATTTCTTAAGAAACCTCTTAAAAGGATTCCATAGAAATTTCAAATCAAAATATCACCAGTCTATGTCAACACCTTCTTAGGCTTTAACTAACTGGTAGATTTTACCTAATATGGATATGGATTATATTTAGATGTAAGTGATTGTCTTAGACAACCTAATATTTGCACACTTTGGGCGGATCGAGGTTATGACACGTCAAATTTGATAAACGCTTATCAACACCACGCTTATACACGTCGGCGATAAATATGTCTATCAATAATAATAACGTGCAAACGGCAACGGCTAAAGACAATTAAATAAATTCCTTCAAGCTTTTTGGGCCGATAGTGCCGCTCGACGTTAGACGTGTATCAATCGCATTGAAAAAGTATGGAAAAAAGTAGTGTCGTACAACAAACATTTGAAAACCCATTGCACCGCTCAATATTATTAATGGCCTGTTAACCTGTTAAAATATATTTTCTTACTATACTACTTAACTAGGTAACAGTTAAGAATATTACGTCATTGTGTTTTTGTGTAGTTTTCTTACACTAAGATTATTGCTTTCTAAGATTATTGCCTAAAAAAGTTAATTGCTAAATTGAACGTAATAAACACAAAAACCGATGGTTACACAATGACACTTTGTACTTTATATAGAGGCCCAAAAGTAATGGAATTTCTCTAGCTATTTTATTATGGACCGTTTTTACAGATTATGCAGGAGCTAAATTATTGTTAACCTTGAACGGCAAATTTTGAAATATATGTCAAAATATGTTATAAACATGTTGTCACATGATTTGGCTCCGTATTTTACGACCGGCCGCCTGCTTGACGTCAACTTACATTAGTCATATTTTACGACACCTCGGTAAGAAAGAGGGTATTCTATTCTACTTAACCGGATACCACACGCCCAACTTACCTTAGTCGCCTTTTACGACTCCTCGGTAAGAAATCAGGGTGCTATATTCTACTCAGCTAGATACCACACGACGGATCAACTTACCTTTTATGTATTTGCTAAATGTTATTAGCCCCTAATAAAAGTTGTATGAAACGTTCTAAGTACAATATATAAACCTTCTGTTATTTTCACCATTATATTATATATTATATATTTTTTTCTATATTTACATAAGTATATATAGAAAAAAAAATTAGGTTAAAATATACAAATTATATGAGAGTGGTCTATTATACTCAGCCCCATAGTTGTACACGGCTGAATAGAATAGACCACTAGACAGCATTAAACTAAATATATAAATATAAAAAAATATTAAAATATTTTTTGGTACGAATAATTCGTTAGTTCATTTTATCGATTACGATCAAATCGATTACCATCGTTTCCCGCGTAAGCCTAAGAAAAAAATCTCTTTGTACGTGTCAAATCTTCATCCTCTAGAATCGTAATTGAAATAAACATTTTATATTCAATAATATCTTATCTGCACCACTTTTGTGGCGGCTGTCAAAGTTTTTTTTTGAGTAACATGACATCTATTGCACAATGGTTACGTGCTAGAGTGTAATTATCGACCATCGCCTTCCGTGTACGACACTAACAATGAAATCGATATTGAATCGAAAACGACTAAAACTAGATTTCGGTCAATCATTTTATTGCACCAACACGCAATTTAAGAGTGGCCTCGCCTCCCCAAGTCAGCTGTTTCCACACGAACGAACGCACTTTGCAAGGAAGTGGTATTACATCACTTACAAAACTGCTGTACTTCAGTTTTATTTTAATTTATTTGAAAATAAAAGGCAAAACTATACAGAAAATAACAAAACAAAACGCTAAAAATAAAAATATCTACGCAGGTGTATAACAAATGAAATGTAGAGGACATTTCAGCCAAATTGATTTGTACATCACGTAAAACGTGAAAAAAATACGGATTCTATATTTAAATTATAATGATTTTTCTATGTACATTGTACATGTACATGTACATGTAAAGGATTAACGTTACGTTAACTACCCAGTATTAAATAAATTACTTCATAACAATAACGGTAAGGTAATTTCTAAGACCCTTTTTGGAACACAAAAATTTCTGATTTGGAAAATAAATAAATGACCTGAAGGGGCTACTTAGTTAAAATATTAAATTAACCTCTATTTTGATTTACTACTTTCTTTTGGTTATCCTTTTAATTTTAAAATAACAACATGTGAGAAGTAGTCAGCTAAGCATATGATTTAGTTATTGTATCTATTTTAATATACATTATACTCGTAGTACGTTGAGCTCTTTCAGGTATTATATGATGCATATTTACTATATATTTAACTAGTGGCCCGCTCCGGCTTCGCACGGGTATAAAATATATAACCTATGTCACTCAGTAAAAAAATGATTAAAATCTATCCAGCAGTTTTGTTTTATTCATTACTGCCCGTGGCCCACACGCGTCAAATTTGGAGTAAAACAATTCCCCTGGGGTGCCAAAGTGGCCTCCTCGTGGCGCACCCTGGGCAAGCTTAGTCTTGGCGAACGGACCACTGTTGGGTGGCCAATCCAGTTGTCTTTCTGATTAGCAGATGGCAATCTGAACAGGCCGGGGACTCCGGGGCTGCTGGGGTGGGGTTCCTAATGAGCGACCGGTCCGGTTGGGCTTACTCATAAGTCTAGCTGGACATGGTTACGGCCACCGTCGGCGAAACCCGGAAGCACAGCAATGGGAACAGGGACCTTCGGGTTGCGAGGCAGAAAACCTCTATAAAAAATTACCCGGTGGGGGCGGAAACGCCCACCAAGGCGTTGTGGCCCCTACTTGGGGCGCGGTCTCTCCCTGTTGACCGTGACATAACAAACACGGTGGGCAGGGAGCGACCGTGGGCAGCGATGGCCTCCCTTTGTTCTGTGGAGGGGGGTGAAGGGAGGCGGCGGAGCGGTTCCACGAACTGTTGTTCTGGATCCAATCTGCTGCTGGTGAATCCAGGTGTTAGTGACTCGCCCAAGCCCATCGTCTGCCGCCCTAACTGGGGACCTTCGTTTTTGGGGACGTTCGTGTTCCGAACGGGGTATACGGACGCCTGGCTTACAGGTCCCCGAGGCGGTCGGTGCATCTGGTGCTACCGATGCACCGGTTAGCGGAGGGGGGCTTCTCTTTCGAGGGGCCCCTACCCGAAGAAGGTGTTTGTTCTCTGGGATCAGAGCTGTTGGCGGGATGGGGGCAATATGTACAATGATACCCTATCCTTGCCATCGGCAGCGTGGTGGAGCACACAGGTCGTTTTAGTCGGTGCAAGTCCGACATAACTGCCACCTGTCGCTGTCGGGCGGCGGTACCCATAAGGAGCTTTTTTCTGTAGAAAAAAACAATTCCCCTTTCCCTGTACCATGAAGATTGCCTGCTGTCTTTGGAATATCTAAATTCATATACTACATTTTTACTTATTTACTTTTACATTTTCCCTGAGTATTTTATTTTTACAATTAATTACAGAATGTCTTTATATACAACATTCACAGCTTTTTTGTCATGAAGAAAGAATCTTCATTACACAATACAAACATGTTTTCTTTAGAGGTTACTCTTGATAAAGCGACATATAGTCGGCCATGTGAAAAAAAACCCGTCCAATCGCAGCTAAATTCGAAGTGCTATAAGACAAATCGCTATACCCTGCATTTTAAATCTGTAATATCTTCGAAAATGTTCATTTAAATTACAAATGAAGAAAATGTCAAAAAAATGCTACTGTGGGTCCATAACAGATAGACATAATATGTATACCATCGCGGAGTTTTCTGTAGACCTTTTCAAGGTGTACAAATACTTAGTACATTATTTTGACAAATATTGTAGGGTTCGGCCTGCGTTTGCAATGTAAACGGAAAATAAATGTAATTATTTACGACATCACATTGGAAACCTCAAAAATGATAGTATTTCTTTACTACATATTGAATGATTATAATAAAAGTTTATAATATGTTAGATTATACATATAAACCTTTCTCTTCAATCACTCTATCTATTAAAAAACCGCATCTAAATCTATTGCGTAGTTTTAAAGATTTAAGCATACAAAGGGATATAGGGACATAGGAACAGACAGAGAAAGCGACTTTGTTTTATACTATTTAGTGACGTTTTATAACTATTATAACTAACGACGATATTTCTCCTTTATTCTTATGCAATAATAAAAATCAATTTTCCCAAACTCATCTCATTTACTCTTTCTCAAAAACTACTCAATGACACATATGACAGCCACAATGCTTTTTCATATTAATGACTAATTCTGAAGGAGGTTGTATTAAAAACATGATGTAACAGTCGACCATCCTGACAACATTTGCGACCCCGCAAATCTCATAAGCTGACTTCTGGGAATGAATCTACCACCGATTCGGAATGCTGATTGTACTGAGAAGAATCGGCGAGAAACTCAATACTTGCTCTTTTAATCTGTAAAAGAAAAATCATTTCGCACCTTAAGCTCACCCTCAATCACTGTCATGGCATAACACAGCTCAATAAGTGGCAACCAACTCGCAGATACACACGTAAACAGACTCGCAAATGATAACGCTCAAAGAACAATCACCACATTTAGGCAGAGTCTAGCTGACAGTCGTTGCTGATGGCCACAGTCTAGAAACAATCGTTATTACTGGAACAAATCCAGAGAATAATCGTCATTCTAACTGACAGTTCTATAGAACAATAGTCACGGGCGCGTCTTTGGTCTCACATAGCACATCGTCACGTTGATCTTACAGAGTTAATAAACCGAATACCAATTACCATCATAATATCATCATAATAATCTCTCCAATAAAAACTCCATTTTTTATTCCATAGCATCGCATATCGCAACTATCTCTCAAATTATACGAAATTCGCACTCCCCGTGTTGTTTCAAGATATTGATCGTCATTTGTATTTTCTTTAAACTCTTTAAATTTCCAGATATTCCTTTTGTCCGCTCTATTTGTGAGTTTAGGTTACATCCTCTTCTGAATATAATAAACGACGATATTTCTCCTTTGTACTTATTATATTATTATACTTATTCAATAAATAAAAACAGTTTTCCCAGAGTCAACCCATTTACTCTTTCTCAACAACTTAATGACACATATGACAGCAACAATGCTTTTTCATATTAATGACCAACTCTATGAAGGAGGTTGTATTAAAAACATGTTGTAACACTATTATTTTGATAATTGTCAAATATTTTACCATACTTCACCAAAGAAAAATTACGTTTAGCTGTCATCTATGTTTTGTATTCGACTGACATTTGCGTTTTGTTATTCAATGTCATAGTCGTTTTTGTTATACCACGTTTTATAGCGACTTGACGGGATAAAATAAATGCGGTCGAACGGGATAAAAATATCCTATGTCCCTCTCCTGGTTCTAAGCAACCTCTCCACCAATTTTCAGCCGAATTGGTTCATCCGTTCTTGAGTTATAAATAGTGTAACTTAGACCAACTTTCTTTTATATATATAGATTATTTTCAAAAAAAAAGTAGTTATATTCGGCCTAGTTAATGTTGAAATACTAGGGTAAACAATGCAGTAAAGTTAAGTAAAAATGAAAAAAAAGAGATTAGATTATAACGAACTAGCGGCCTGCCCCTGCTTCGCACGGGTATAAAATATATATCCCATGTCAGTCAGTGCAAAAAAATGATTAAAATCGATCCAGTAGTTTTGATTTATTCATTATTACCCGTGGCCCGCAAGCAAAAATTTGGAGAAAAACAATTTCCTTTCCCTATACCAAGAAGATTTCCTGCTTTCTTTGGAATATCTAAATTCATATAGTACATTTTTACTTATTTACTTTTACATTTTCCCTATGTATTTTATTTTTACAATTAATTACAGATTGTCTTCTCAAAACAAACTCTTGAAAGAGCGACATAGCTGCTAAAGTCTAAGTGTTATAGGGCGAAGCGCGGCGTCCTCGCGGCATTTTAAATCAGTAATATCTCCGAAAATGTTCACTTAAATTACATGCTGTAAACTGCCATATTGATCTATATTAAATCAACTATTTATTTATGGTACTTAATTGGATAAGGATTAATGCTGTATTGTATAAAAATTGCTTCAAAAATAAGGCATTATTTTTCGTAAAAAGTAAATGACAAAAAATGCTATTGTGCGTTATCCATAAGAGATAGACATATACCGTCACAGACTTTTACATATATAAGGATATATGGACAAACAAAGAATGCGACTTTGTTTTATACTATGTAGTGATGGAAAACTATTACAATTAAATTACAATTAAGTTGAACGGGTCAGGACAAAGTTTTTTTTTAATTGAATAAAAAACTAATCATTTAAGACATAGATAGCTGACTATTCAGATTATAAAGTTTTCAATATATTACTAGATTGATCTCTACATTTTTTGAATAATTTAGATTTTATGTCAAAATGTCAGAGATAGATAAACCTTGGTAAATTTTTATAATATATGATTATAATCCTTACTAATATTATAAATGAGAAAGTCTGTCTGTCTGTCTGTCTGTCGGTTCCGTTTTCACGGCCAATCCGCTGAACCAATATCAATGAAATTTGGCATAAATATTACTTATATACCGGGGTAACATATAGGCTATATAAATCCTGTTAATTCAACAGGAATTAAATTCTGGAGGAATTAAATACGATGACATTCAAATCGCCATCTATAATAAACCTTTGGAACTAAGTTTTATTTACGATGTGTCAAAATCAAGTCAAATCTCTTTTTTTACAGAAGTATTTAGATTCCAAGTTTTTCGGCTTACGTCAAAAGAATTATCTTTAAAAAGTATAAATTATATTTCATTTCATTTCGTTTCGTTTCGTTTCGTTTCGTTTCGTTTCGTTTCGTTTCGTTTCGTTTCGTTTCGTTTCGTTTCGTTTCGTTTCATTTCGTTTCGTTTCGTTTCATTTCATTTCATTTTATTGGTTTACTGGACAAATTTAAGTGAGAAAATTTAACATTGTAATAACAATGGATTATTAATATAAGTATTACGGTCTATTTAGTAAAATAAATAAACTAATAATATTATAAATGCGAAAGTCTGTTTGTAACGTTTTCATGGCCAATTCCCTGAACAAATATAGATGAAATTTGGCAAAATTAATGTTTATATACCGGGGTAACGTATAAAAATTTTCAAAATAGTTATTATTATTTTTTTTATATATTTTAGTTTTTGTTTATTTCATAATCCGGAGAAAAACATTTATTAAAAAAGAGACCGCCAGAATGATGTATGTAACATCTTTTTGCCCAGACCAGAGTAATAATTTTAGTGTTGTTTAATAGAAAATATTTGTTATCTTAGTATCAATTATTATTTTATATAATATTTATTTATTATAGTTTGAGGTTATGTACATGTACAATAACTAGCTAAATACCATTAAAAAGATAGGATTTGTGGTGAAAATATAACAATAAGCTATAATCATTTAATTTCAAGTAAAATTTGATCATATATAATTTTTGTTGTCAAAAAAACAGACGTTTCATGAAAACGCATTCTTAAACGGCGTTTAGTTAGTAGTCTATGGCAACAAGTACGAAATAAATGAATATTAATTGACATGTATTGGGAAGTTTTATTTAATTTATTCCTATAGAAATTAAGCCATACTGGTGGTAATGAAAAAATATTTTATTTCTAAACACTAATATTTGAAATGACATTACCTACTAAGTTAATAAAGTCAAGTTTAATATATTTTCCGATACCTATTTTAAACTATTATGTTAACAAAAACATAATCTAAATTTAATTTTTCGTATTTATACTAAAAACGTTGGAATCCAGCGCCGTACGTATAGGTAATTAAAAAAAAAAGAATTCGACAGTTGATGCGTTACGTATAAACGTTATTATTAAATAAGTTCTCTAACACGTTTCCAAAGCTTATAATATTTATAGAGATATTTAATTCCTGAAAACATTATGAATTTTTCATGTATATAAAGTTTTTGTGCTTCTTTTACTGCGCTTTTTTAATATATATTTCATGTAAGTACGGGTTATTTACTAAAATTATCATATTAAGCTCTTGTAGCCGTGTGGTATCCGGCTGAGTAGAATAGTACCACCCTCTTTTCTTACCGAGGTGTCGTAAAAGGCGACTAAGGTAAGTTGACCCGCCGTGTGGTATCCGGCTGAGTAGAATAGACCAACCTCATTTCTTACCGAGGTGTCGTAAAAGGCGACTAAGGTAAGATGACTCACCGTGTGGTATCCGGTTTAGTAGAATAGACCATCCTCTTTCTTACCGAGGTGTCGTGAAATACGACAGAGCGGTAAGTTGACGTCAGGCAAGCGGCCGGTCGTAAAAACGCAGCCAAATCATGTTACAGCATGTTTATAACATGTTGTGCCGACCCCACTTAGAGTGGGATAAGGGCAGGAAGATGATGATCATATTAAGCTCTTGATCAGACGATAAATCCCTCTGATTCATCCCGAATCGATCTGATTTTTGTGATGGAGATATTTGAAGGTTTGGATGGTGACAGAAGCCACTCCTAATTTCCAGACTACAGTCCTCGCGAACGAAGTTGCGCGGGTAAAAGCTAGTATTTTATATATGATATTAAGATAAACAAGTTTCAAGATATACTTTTAGGTATTCTGCAGCAACCTTAACTACTAGATGTTGGTATTTAAATTGACCAGTTTTTGCAGACCCATCAGGCGCTAGGCAACGAATCCGTCTATTTGATTATGCATTTAAAAAACGAAATCCAATAAAGTTTTTAATTAAGTTTTGAATTGCAATTTTGATATGGGTCAACCTATAATAGGAGTAGTTACTTATCTACCGCGATATCAGTTTATGTAATATTAGTTATAATAGATGGCTATTGTTACGCGACCTTCAGCGACTGTCCGTTTGAACCTATTCTCTAACAGATTTGATATTCCAACGTAACTTATATTTTTTTACGTAAATGTATTCAAACTCTCTTTTTAATGTAACATGTAAATAAAAGAACCACCCAGGTTCTATTATAACAAGTCTAGCTAGGTCATTTAAAAAAAAAAAAAAAAAACGCAAAAGAAGAAAGGAAGCGCGCACTGGGACTCGACCTGGAGTTTTTTCAATTGTTTGGTCCACTCATTTCCCACTAAGGTATTACAAATTATATTACAGCAGTTTTTCAGTGCTTTAAAAAGGGATAAAAAGAACTTTTCTTTTAATGATACCTAAGTAGATCGATTTAACGCCCCCGAAACCCTCTACGTACTAAGTTTTATGAAAATTGTTGAAGCACTTTCCGAAATTCAGAAAAAAATATAGGGCTATATGCTTAGATTTTGAGGTTCAAATGCATCCACGTACATTTATGTATAGATGGGTGTACAAAAATTACGTTTTTAATTGGTATTTGCAGTTATCACTTTGCGGGGAAAATATCGTGAGAATATAAGGAATAATGAACAAAATTATCAACCATTTTTTTCGAATTGACTGTATGCTGTTAGCCCTTACGGCTTTACAGCGTCACCGGGTGGGACGGGCGAGTGCAGAAACATCGTCGAGGTTGCGAAATGCCGAGAGTAGAGCGCGGACGCTCTACTAGCGTCGGGGAACGTCGTCCTAAGGGTGCCGACTGTGAGGCCGGACCCCAACTTAGGCCAACGTGTAGTGGAGGGCTGATGATACGACTTCGATTAGTCATTAAGACGACGGAAGAGTGGCAAGAAGCCACAACCAACCGACGTCAGAAACCTGGGACCTCGTCTTCGCCGGCGAAGACAAATTATTTACCTAAGTTTATTTATTGTCATAGCCTCAACTTTTGAACGTCTTATTATTGTCGTCAATCGACAAAAAAATTGTAAGCTTCGATTCATACAAAAAATATCGTATTTACTAGGTATACTCAGTAATCATAGTACACGACAAGGTTATTGCTTATAAACAGTAATTCCTATTATTCAATCTAATTTACTTTTTGCCTTACAAAAACTGCTTCATACCCACTATATACGTGATTTTGTTTAAATAGAATAACGAGTAAAAATATGGACTCCATTCCAAGAACATGTTATAAACTTAGACGTTGACGTGATTCTACAGCTAAAACGCCGTGTGGTATCCGGCTGAGCAGAATAGTCCACCATCATTTCTTACAATGGTGTCGTAAAAGGCGAATAAGCTCCATTGATAGCCTTGATTCAACTTGATAAGAAATTAGGGTAGTATTTTCTACTAAGCTGGATACCACATGGCGAGTCAGCTTATCTTAGTCGCCTTTAACGACACCTCGGTAAGAAATGAGGTAAGTCTATTCTATTTAGCCAGATACCAAACGGTATCCCGGGTAGAAACTTGTCATATAAAAAAAAATAGTTTTTCCTTCTCTCCATTAAGGCAGATATTTAGAAAGCGTGGGTAAAGCCGTATGCTTAAGATAAAATGATTTCATCTTGTATACGATATTCCGAGATTTACGTTCATACTTGTGTAGGAGTGATTCTGAGTAAGAAATCTTTCCGGGTAACGCGTAATGACATTACTAGGGTCAGTCAAGGCCAATGCTTAGACAAATTAATAACTAAAATTAAATTCAAAATATGAATTAACCGTATCATGTGAGCAAACGAGTGTAAAATTTAAATGTGTATCGTTGAATGTCGATGGATATGTGTTTGGAGGGAGGCCTAAAAAGATGGTTGGATTGTGTGAAATGTGATATGCAATATAAAAGGAGTAGCACCAGAGTTGACGAATAATAAGAGAGAATGGAAGAGAAAACACACATGGGAATATACATGAATTAATCGTATCTATGCCATATATCTTCTTCTTCTTCTTCAACCGATGGACGTCAAATTCAAATTCAAAATATTCTTTATTCAAGTGGACTGTTTACAGTACTTTAGAGTCGTCAAATGTTTTAAAGAAGCCACTAACTAAACCACTGATTCAGAAGTTTGCTCTTACCAAGAAGAATCAGCAAGAAACTCGGCGGCTAATCTTTTAAAAAATTATTACAATTTGATGGTTACAAGATAATCGTTGCAGCTGGATGCGTAGCTGACTGCAGTTAAGATATGCTATCTCTCAAATAGTCCTCAATAGTATAGTAAGCGTCCACTGCTGAACATAAGTTTCTTCATAGGAAATACAGAGCACACGATTTTATGCCGCTTGTATCCAGCAGCTCCCCACGACCTTTTTGAAGTCGTCAATCCATCTAGTAGGGGGTCTTATGACACTGCGCTTTCCGGTGCGGGGTCGCCATTCCAACACCTTGAGACCCCAACGCCCATCGGTTCTCCGCCCATCACCACTTCAGCTTCGCGACCCGCTGAGCTATGTCGGTGACTCTGGTTCCTCTACGGATCTCTTCATTTCTGATTTGATCACGTAGAAATACTCCGAGCATAGCGCGCTCTATCGCTCGCTGAGCGACTCTGAGCCTTCTTATGAGTCAGCGACCATATGCCATATATAAAGCTAAGTAACAGGCTGTTACTATCCCACAGCTGGACATAGACGTCCTCTCTCCGTTTTTTAAGACAATGGTTGGAGATAAGACACACCATGCTGCTCCAATGCGGATTAGTTGGAGATATACATGTTTCCTCACGACGTTTTTCTTCACCGTAAAGCGTATGATAAATCGAAGTTATCAATCAGACACATAAGTTTAAAAGAAAGAAGTTCCTGTCCGGGTTTTGAACCGGTGAAATTTACATAGTCTCATCGCTGGGTTAACAACTTTGCTATGCCGTATGCTTAAAGTTAATAACAAATGCAAAATTATGTTTTTTTGTTGTTTGTTAATATTGACGTGATTTTTAGTACGTAGTCAGTTAAGGCGTCAGATACGTATATGGTTTTACTTCAGTTTTTATTTTGTGGACAGGCGAAGTAGCGGGCACGAGTCGGTTAGAATAATATTTATCAAAGTTATATAAAAAAATCAATTTTCTCATAACGGATGGATTTTTGGATGGACTACATGAATGGATGGACGGCATGGATTTTTGTATACTTTTTATTAAAAGATTGCAATTTATGAGGGAGGTTTAAGTTAATAGTAATTAATGATTCCCCGGAACGGCTAAATTTTGATGGAACTTTCACTAGAAAATAGAGAAGTTTGTGAAGACTACTTTCTAAATATCCTATTCCTAAAAATCCTGTTGGGTCGGGATCTACGTGGGAATTTTTTTTGACACACTAATTTATAATAGATGTAATTTATGTAATACATGTAATTTAATTTAAGTAAATTTGCATTTTATTTTAAAATAGGACCGATGACGTCACAATTTAAAGTCAGTATCAAATTACGACAGACAATTTTTTTACATACAGTTCCGTTTTCATCACTTACCCACAGGCTCCTGTAAAAGAATTGACTCATCGAGACACAAAGCATCAGACATTTAATTAGAGTGCCAAAGTCGATTTAATTACTTCCTAATATTGACAAAGCCACTTTTTGTCGTTCCCGGATCATTAAGTTAATGAAAAAAAAAGCTATCTGAGGCCTTTTGATAGCTTGTTGTTCTATTTTGCTTACAACAATCCTATAAAGTTATTGCTTTTATACTTTTAATTAATATATAATATGCTTTTAATTTTATAGGTAATTAAAAGATAAAAGATTGTAATTAGTTGTCAACGTTAGTATAATATTAGCTAGTAATTAATAATGAACGGAAAAGTTATCAATAACCTCGGTTTGTCCATGGAGTTGATATGTAAACAGTTAACGTGACAGTTTGATACTACCTTATACTGAGGTTATATGTGTATATACCATTTTTTATATATTAGGAAAAGCCCCTTATGGGACATCGCCACTCAAGGGAGACGAGCGGCGCTTAAGTCGGACTCTCACTGACTAAAATACCTGAATGTTCCACAGGACATGGTAACATTGTGTACACCCTAAGATTAATACCGTTATCCTCAGGGTGTACTGATAAATGTTTGCTGCTTCAATATTAGACAACTTGAGAAGCAAATTAGATATTAGGAAAAAAAAGGATCGTACCAACGTGTTTCTAGAAAATTTGAAACGTGTTGTATAACAAGGAAACAGAAAGATTTTCAGTTATTAAGTACTAACGTCCTTATGGTTGTCGGATATAACAAGTTTCTTGTTTAATTTATACATCAAACGCCTAGACAGCATATTTAAAATGCAATTTTATATTTGCATATATTTTGCATTACATAGACTTTCTTTAATAGCGATTTAAAGGAAAATAACATAATAAAAACTTAAGGTATATATATATATTTTTGAATTTTTGTATTATATAAAACGCCTTATTCTATAAATCACTCATGAAAGTTTAAATTTCTAAATCTATCGATTTCTTAGTATATATTTCTTTTTGAATATAAAATATGTATTAATAGAATATATCTTAATGAATAAGTTACCGAATGTAATTGTAAATCATAAAGAGCTGTCCTGTGATTATTAGATATAACTTGACTTACATTTCATTTAGTATAGTTACATAGTAGAAAGGAGATTGTCTTTGTGCCGGACATAAATGTATGCAGATTAAAACTGCTTTTAAGTGGGTCACATTTAGTAAATCTTTTAAAATATTACTCGCATATATCTTTCAATTTTAATAATTACGTTTTTAATCGTAATCAATGATCAGGTTGAGATCATTTTTTTGAGAAAGGGGCATCGTTTGAATTCAAAAAAGATGTTTTATGTAATAAGCTGGTTTTGCTTTATCTCATTTATTTTAGATAATATGTAGTATAGTTTTAAAGGTTACGATATCTTGTTTAAGTTTAACTTTGCAGTCTGTATGTATGTTTTTTTATTATTATATTATACAAAAGTAACGCGGTAAGCCCACCTGACTATGTAACCTAACTATAAATTTTATAAGTAATTAAATAATTAGGCGTTGCTTTTTCGAAGATCTGTAATACATACAAAAGACATTATAATTTTATTTTTCTATTATATTTACCGCGGACTATAACAAAAAAAGTACTTAATTTATTCTCTGTGATATGTGTATAAAAAACTTCATTGATATTACCAATTCACCATATACTATAAAAGTAACGGCCTGTTACTATCCCACAGCTGGGCATCCTCTTTACGTTTTTTGGGAGAAGGATTTAAGGTAATACCTACCACGCTAGGCTACACATATTCCTAGAATTCTCCTAGAGATATGTAGGTTTCCTCATAATGTTTTCCTTCACCGAAAACCTTGTGATAAATTGCAGTTATCAATATTTTTTAAAGAAAAAACTCATTGCCTACCATTAGACCCATAATTTTTACAGAAAAAACTCATTGGTGTCTGCTCGGAGTTTAACCCCTTGAAAAAGAGAGTGTTATAGACCGTGCGACTGTACGGTGTATCTCAGCTTACATAATAGCGTGAAGATAAACATCATGGTGAAATCTTCATATTTCCATACAATTTAGGGGATGTCTCTAGCCTGGCAATCTACATATATAAGAGCAGCGTTTAGTGAGTATCAATTTAAACCAAGAAAGCTTTCAAGTAGCAGTTGGGTAGTATTAGGCCGTTATTACGTTATCAACGAAACATATACTCTTTAAGTAATACCTGATGTCGATTGAAAATTTAATTCCAAAAATAAATAAAAACGTATTTGTCACCAATATATATAGTATATTGGACTAACTGTTGTAAAGAATTGAAAGCGAAATCGACGCTGAATTGCTAACGATATAATTGAATTAGATCCGATTTTAGAGTGCCGTAGAATAAGAAAATTAAACTCTTGGATACGCGGCACGTTTTTCCAACGGTAGGTACTATATCATATCAAATTAAACGTTAGATTTAAATGGTATCCCTTATTCTGCTAAGCGCATCGAACCGAAACCAGTGTATCTAACCAAAAACGTTTTTAATAAATGATGTATCCAAACAATATTAAATATTATAATAAATTAAAGCTGTGTTTGTGTATAATTGTGTATATGACTGTGTGTGTGCGTGTTTGGTGTACGTGTGGTGTGCGTGTGCTTCTGCAAGTGCACGCGCGCCTGTTCGTTAATGCGTGCGTATCAAACGCATCAGCGTGTATTCTTGGTATTTTATATTTAGTGATTAAATTGATGTACATTTCAAATTGAAAATTGACTAAAGAAGGTTAAATATACGGAACACTTCACTTTAAACTGACTTAGTCTTAGATGATATTTTCCTTAAACCATTTCACTTTCCCATGTTGACATTTAATTGGTACAAAAAATAAATCGCGAGCGATTTCGTGAAGTTATTCAATCTAAAAAATAAGATACGATAGTCATTGTTAATATCAAATATTTTCGTGTGATACGCATGACTGATTATACAAATTGAACTTTCATGTAACGGACGTTTTTTTAACTAAAATTTGAAACATACTATAGAGAATTTTTAAAATACAGTCACAATCTTTATTTACACTTTGAAGATGTCTACGAATAAAGCCGCATGCAGCAATGCAAAAAAATTTAAAACTAAAAAATATATAGATATCAAATAAACCAAAAATATCGTCTGTTTGGGACTTAGAACGAAAATAAGTACCTAATAAGTGATAAGTTTATATTTAAACATTGCTTTGCTTTTTTGTCGTGAAGTCTATCTCCTTTTGATACTTCGGTTACGGGGCGAAACGACTGTTGAGATTGTGGTAATGAATGTGTGCAGTGATTTTAGAGCATTACATAGATTTTCGCTGATAGTCGATTAATGCTAAGTAATATTATCATTGCTTTTACATTATTTATTTAATCCCTATCAATCGTAAAGATAAATTCACTATGTATTTTTATCTACATTGAATTTGACGTAAATACATCAAGCGATGCATGCAAAGCACTCTGTATTAGTTATAAATGGCTATCTTAATACAATCGCCTGGTTATATTAGCTTTCTTCCAGCGCCCACCTGTAGCTCGATAGCAGACGCATACGAAATGTAAAGTATCTTCTTTTATATATGCAATGATTACATAATTCTCGATGTGACAGCAATCTACGTTCTTTTTCCTCAGTCCGGCATTCTTTTAAATAAACATAGTTCTAGAGCAGGGATCGGCAACATGCGGCTCGCAAGCCATACGCAGCTCTTTTGATGTAAAATTTCCAGTTTCGCAACAAAAAAATTATACTAAATTTTTTACGACAATTAGAATATCATTTGTGATAAAAGCTGAAGCTGTGGTAGCCCAGCGGTAACACCTTGCGCCTCTTTCGAGGAGGTCTAGGGTTCAAACCCCGGGCAGGCACCAATGATTTTTCTAGTAAAACTTTTGTGTCTAATTGATAATTGCAATTAATCACACGCTTTTCGGTGAAGGAAAACATCGTGAGGAAACCTGCATATCTCTAGAGAATTCTGGGGATATGTGTAACCTACCAATCCGCATTGGAGCAGCGTGGTAGGTCTTAGCTCCAAATCCTTTTCTCCAAAAAAAAAATAAAAAAACGGAGAGTAGAGGCCTATGCCCAGCAGTGGGATAGTAACAGGCCGTTACATTACATTTGTGATAAAAATATGTTTATTATAATATTAACATATTTTTTATAAATATTATTTTTAATTAATTTGTTCTTAATTAGAAACAAATACAACTAACGTACTAACATACTACGAAAACATACTATATGATTAAAAAAAAAATATTACCTACCATAATTCCTTGACATTTCAATTTATACTTTTACTTTACTTCTTAGTATTTTAATGTTATATTTCCTTAGCATTAAATAATTTTAAAAATAAGATTTAAAAAAAATAGAACAATTTGGGTCTCATTTCTATGGCTTTAGACCGTATTGTGTAGATGAACCATAGAGTTATTATACTTAGGTAAGGGAATCCAACCTTAATAGTGATATATTACAATAAACAGAAAGCAAAGTAGGATGTTCTATTTGTTTCTCTTTTTATGCGTGATTAGACAAAGATAAAGAATAAGGTGGATAAAAAATCAGAGGTAAGATCCTCTCATCTTTTATTGTGTCATTATCACTTACAGGCATATGGCTCCCCTACTTTAAGTATAATAACACTATGGAAATAACCCCTGTAATCTTAAGTCCGACATAGTCTTCCACAGCGCGTCGCATTAAGTCGAGGTCTTAAGGCGATGCCACCAGGATGCTGCGAGGCTCGCTCCATACCCGCCCTCCACTTTTCAACACCCGACGATGCTTCTGTGCTCGCCCGTCCTCCCAGTGACGCTATAAAAGCATTCCAGACTAAAAGCATTAGTAAATGTCCGAAAAACACCCCAATAATCTCCTATGAACTGTTCGTAATTAATTATCCGAAAATCGGGTCGTGTAAGATTTTTCCTATTTATTACAACGATAAATGAAATTCATTATTCGTTTCGATCACTCTTGATCTATCTTATCAATATTATTGATACATATTCGTAATCCTATTCTACTTAATCCTCTAATCTTTAAAATCAAGTTCTAATTCTTGTGAACGGTGTCTTACTAAATTTATCTGATCGATTACACATATTATTTATAAAGTTGACTTTGTGTGATATTTTTATAGACAAAATTTTATAAATGTCGCATTGACTTTAGTCAGCTGTTTTGATTTATTATTTTTATATAAGTTATTAGTGAGATGTGCGTAGTCGTGTGGCGGGCATGCCTAAAACAATCTATTCATATATATATCGCTGAAGAGTTTGTTTGTTTGATTTTTTGGACAAGCTAATCTCGGGAACTACTGGATCGATTTAAAAACGCACAGTTCACATCTCCTCTTAGCTCCGCAACTAACCTTCGCTCTTTGGTGGAAATAACCCGATAGCTCTCCTCTCCTCTCTTTTCCGATTTGGTAGATACTGGGCCTAAAGCTTGACGTTTTTGAATAAAAAAGTAGAGATAAAATTTTAATTCGTATAAATTTGATCCACCTTGATCTAGATTCTAATCTAAAAATGGTACAACCTTGTTGTCATATTTTAAAAAAAATATTTATCTTTATCTCTGATTACATCAAAAAGGTCGTGCCTTATTTTAATAAGGTTATTTTAACTTTAAAAGAACCTATAAAAAAAGGGCTACGTTAGGCAGATGCAAAAAGATTCCGAAGGAATTTGAAAATTCTAACAAAAAATCATCTTTTGCGATACATAAAGTTTGCTTACTTCATTGGTTTAATTGTCTACACGTTTTCTTTAATCAGTTTATGCCGAACTTCGTGTCCACCTTTTTTTATTGATCTAGTGCCTTCTAATTGTAATGTGTAGCAAATATAAACTGTGTATATTTAAAAGATCTGATTCCTATAATTAATAAAACAAATACATATCCCAAAATTAATAGTAAAATAATTTTGCTATAATCCGCGATAAATATTTGTTGCGGCTTATAGGAAAATAATTTTATTATTACTTTTGTATTATGGATCTCCGCAAAGTAACGCCTAATTCTATAAATTATTTAAATACATATCTTATGAAACTTGAATTCTCTGGAAAGTAAAGCCACACTATGTCATAATATAACCCTGTTACATGTTATTTTGAACACTATGTCAATCAAGTGATCCAAATTAATCACACTCTCATATGTAAATCCTAACACGATATAAATATTCGATACCTTGTGATAGTTCAGTTCGTATCAGGTGTTACATGTATATTTATGAATTTAAAAGATTAACATAATCGGATTTGAAAACGTTTCCGATCATATAACTACGCAATCTTGCTTTACTGAAATAGAAATACAACCTTTCGTTTCGTTCAAAGGTTTTGCTTTTTGTATGTTTTTCTCTGCCTAAGTCTGTTCGTCAGTCTATTTGTTAGATTTTCACCGGTAGACCAATTTTGATGAAACTTGACACAATTAAAGCTTATACACCGAGCTAATATACTTATTACAAAATAAAGTCCCCAAAAGCTGTCTGTCTGTATGTGAACGATTTTCTCATATTTTACGGAACAGATTTTTGTGCGCTTTTGTACAGTATATTGCGATTTTATATAAATTGTATAGAAATGTCGCGCGGTTGCAAAAAACTGAACTTGAGTCGCGTGCGTCGCGTAATCCAACAGCGATACACTCAAGTAATGCACTAATAATTGTAGATCTATAAAATACTATAAAAAAAGTCCGTGACAGCATGCCTCTATCTTGTGTTGAGCTCACAATAGCTACTTTTATGTTCAAAATGTCAATTAAGTACACTGATTTCCACGCAAGCGAAGCCGCAAGTACAGCTAGTACAGGATAATAAAATCATATTTTTCTTTCGGGAACAGAAAAATCTCTTCTTGCATTATTGAGGGTTCTTAAACGCTTATGTTTAAGTTATCACAAGTTTAATATAAAAAGAAGTGCGATAAGCTTCTTCCGGGCTATCACTCAAAATGACAGCCACATACAAAAGTAATAATAAAATTATTTTGCTATAATCCGCGATGAAGTAAAATAGAAAAAATATATATATTTTACCCTGACGGCATGGTATCGGCTCTCTGCTTTACACACAGCACGCGCGTCCGTCCTTTCCCGTCTCGTAGCAATAAGTGGGTAATTCTCTCCCCCCGCCCCATTACTATAGCGCGCTGTGTGTAGGCATGAGACGACAGAACCTCTACTATTATAAGTCTTTCTAGTATCAAGACTTCTACATTTATTCACATACACTACATCTCTCCTTTATTTTAATGAAAATAAGTTTATTTTCAATAAATCAGTGATTATCATGCTAAACACTTTATTACATCATTGATACATCACCATAACACATCTTCATTTCTAAATTCTAAAATTTCTAATCCCACAACTATGTAGTTCACTAATTTCACTTACTACATTCTTCCTTCGCTTCCCACTAACTAAAGATATTCCTTTTACTTAGAGTTCTTTTTGCTATTAGATTTATTTGTACCTCATATCTTAATTTCTTCCTTCACATCTCATATACAAGCTTCATTTAATGCCTCATTCATCTATACTCTCTTTTTTTTTACCTCTTTTTTTTTTTTTTTCGCACAATTCTGTTACCTCTATATCTTCATTATATCTACCTTAATAAATCTTTCATTGCTCCTTATTGTACCCCTTTTCTGTTGTCGTTGCCTGCATCTCTTCGTTCTCTACTACTTTTCATTTTCCTCTATTTTTTATTAGGTGTACAAATATTTCATCTCAACCGTTGTCCCGCTTCATTACTTTTAGCTTCTACAAAATTTCCCAATCGTGACTTAATTGTGTATTAAATGGATACCAAATTCGCATTAAGCTTATTTTCCTCATTTGTGCTCACTGAGTCCTAGATTTATATCTTGCGCTTTTCTTTTTTCGTTTGCATATCATTTCCCTCTTCGTTATGTTCCCTATCCTTATCGCAAATATCCTTATCATCACCTCCATGGGTAGCATCTTCGAGTCACCAAACTATTCATTCATGTCATTTCATTCAAATGCTGGGATGGCCCCATATGCTCTACTTACTACTAATAATACTCCAATTCGCAATCCTTTTGATAGAACTGTTTTATTCCCTTTCAAAAGATTTACAAAGGAATTCTTTTGCCGAGTTAATTTGTAATCAATTTAAAATATTTGACAGTTTCACCTATTTTTTGGGAAACCTTTCGTGATTTTTTTTTTTTATTTGTATATCTAGTACTTCATTTGAGTTCAGCTCCATGTTATTTAATGAAACCGTTAATATGCTCAATTAACTTTTGTATATAATAAATTTTTGCAGCATTGTTTTCTAGAATAAGATTTCATAGTCTTGATAACGGGTCAGCAATATTATTTTACTATGAGTGATAAATAACGTTATATTTCTACTACTTTTATCGTAGCATTCACCGTTCAAACCTAGCATTTTCAGTTTCATTTTACATTATAATAACCGACGTTAGGTATGATACCAAGATCGACTTTTATAGTATTAAAGATGGTTTTTTGCCTGTCTTCTCAAAACTCTTGAATATCTACTTTTCGTCTAAATTTCTAAAGGCTTATTTCTTTCAGGGGTTATGTTTTTGTATCTAAGTTAGAGATTTATTTACCCCCGTATTTTATTAATCCTCGGAAGCTTATTTCTTTGGAATGCTAATGGCCGCTCTGAGCTTTTGATAGGTATTCAGATATTTTGCTATTATGGCCTTATTTCGAGTTATACAAGTTTGTGGAAGCCTAGGAATTCTATCCAACTGATAATAAAATCCTTTTTTCTTTCCTTAAGACTTAAGGACTTAAGACCTTATAGGTCTGTTATACTTTAATCACTTCTTAAGTCTGGCATCATGTTCTATTTGGTCTTTTCTGAACACAAGGATGTCATCAATAAAGTTGATCACTCCTTCACATTCCAAGAAGATTCGTTAAAGAGTTTTCTGAAAGATCCAAGTAGTTTTAAGAAAGCATAGCTTCCGTATGAGAAAATGTTTTATTGGGGTTTTGCGTTTGATCTGTAACTTTCTATCTTATTTTTTTTTTTTTACCTGTCCATGATTCACTAGTTATCAAATTGGACTTAACCAGAGTTGGTTAACATATTCACTTTTATTTAACCTATATTATAGCTTATCATGGCTTTGTCAGTTATGTTAAACACTTGGTTTGTACTCTGTTCTAATTGGTTAATTTCCTTGTCATTTTTATCTATACAACCAAAGTTACGTAATTGTCTGTGTATAACCACAAATTAATTAGGTCTTTAATTGTCATCTTATCTTTTAATTGCAATATCTTTTTCCTTAAGTCCTCTGAGCTGCATTTTCAGTGATTTGGTCTACAAGTTGGTCATCAATATCCGAGTATTTATCTCAACAATTCGTTGTCATGACCAAACAATGAGTTTTTCATTCTAACTTACACGCCATTCTATTTATGAATACGGCAGTTCCAATTTCTGGAAACTTCGTTGTACGTCTTAGCTTCATTGTTACATTTTGACGATTCGAAAGAAGCTCTTTCAAATCCTTTAAAGTTATTAAGTTTTATCAGAGATAGTGTAAAATACTCGTAATTCCAACCCACTCCAATGCAAAAGATGAACTCACTTTTGAGCAGGTGTAGTAATATTTGCATCTTCTAAGTAAATATTCAGACTCCTCATCTCGCACGTACCAAAGTCACATTTCCTTCGCATTCGAACTTAACCAGTAAGATTTACCCTATTTATCTTTCATAGCAAAGTATGTTTATTCAAGAAACAGTCATCACCCGTTTTTGACATGCTTTCTTAATTGTCAAACTTCCATGCAACTTCCCACAAGAAACATTCGTCATTCGTTCGTGACATGCTTCCTCAATTATCAAACTTACCATCAAGAAACGGTCGTCATCCGTTCTTGATCTACTTCCCTAATCAACAAACTTGACACCAAGAAACGGCATCATCCGTTCTTGATCTACTTCCTTAATCAACAAACTTCACATCCAGAAACGACATCATCCATCTTGATCTACTTCCTTAACCAACAAACTTCACATCAAGAAAACGGCATCATCCGTCTTGATCTATTTCCTTAATCAACAAACTTCACACTAAGAAACGGCATCATCCGTCTTGATCTACTTCATTAACCAATAAACTTTACATCAAGAAACGGCATCATCCGTCTTGATCTACTTCTTAAATCAACAAACTTCACATCAAGAAACGGCATCATCCGTCTTGATCTACTTCCTTAACCAACAAACTTCACATCAAGAAACGGCATCATCCGTCTTGATCTACTTCCTTAACCAACAAACCTCACATCAAGAAACGGCATAATTCGTCTTGATCTACTTCCTAAATCAACAAACTTCACATCAAGAATCGCATCATCCGTCTTGACTTACTTCTACAATCATCAAACTTCACATCAAGAACGGCATCATCCGTCTTGACTTACTTCTACAATCATCAAACTTCTCATCAAGAACCGCATCATCCGTCTTGACTTACTTCTACAATCATCAAACTTCACATCAAGAACGGCATCATCCGTCTTGACTTACTTCTACAATCATCAAACTTCTCATCAAGAACCGCATCATCCGTCTTGACTTACTTCTACAATCATCAAACTTCACATCAAGAACCGCATCATCCGTCTTGACTTACTTCTTCAATCATCAAACTTCACGTCAAGAACGGTATCATCCATTCTTGACCTTCTCCTTATCTATCTTCCACTATTTCTAAAATAATTTATACGATAGCTATATATTTATTTATACACGTGTATTTCTTTATTTATACACGAATGAACCATTTACGGAATATATAATACGGAATTGAAGTGACATTTTCTTATATATAGATATAATTCTAGTTTATTCACAATACCACCTACAATAATCCATCAAAACCGATGTTTTTAACCGAGGCTTGACCGATATTTATGAAATTCTCTATATGCACATTCAGTGGATCTCCGAATCAACCACTATCTATTTCTCACACACTCAAACGATAGCAGCTGTCCACCCCTAACTCTTTTTTTTTTCAAAACCCTTTGTGTAATACTAAAACCTAAATTTAATTGTGAGTATTAAAATTATATATTTTAATTATGTAGTCACTTCAACTAGATGGTACTAAGCTGTGTCACGCTATCGACTGTTAATTTAAGAAAGTATAAGAGTTAAACATCAAGTGTTAGAATCGTGAGTGAATAATATACGTGTAAAAAGTTAAACAATAACTTCATTTCTAACACCCCTTTTATTTAAATAATGTAAGTCCCGTTTTTATAATATAACTCCATAGAAACAACTCATATGACAAAACAACGTTTGCCCGGTCAGCCAGTAATATTATAATATAAGTAATATTAACATATGGTTTGTGAAACAAATTTAACCATTTTATTTATATGAATTCAAAAGTATATCTTATAGAACGCACCGCTAACAACCACTACAATAAATGTCCCGGCGATTGACGGTGCCGCCTTCAACTAACAATAACAAAACTGATTCTAATGACACTAACGTAAACAAAACAATTAAACAGGTCACGTTAAAGCTGCTCTGAATATATATAAAATACGATTGCGATTTCTATATACATTTTTAATTGTATTTTACATGTAAGTTATTTTTATTTAATTTTCAAGTAAGTATAATATTTCAAATTTACTAGTTACCGTCATCTTATTTTTTTTTGTTTTTTGTTTTAGTTACTATTAAACGTATAACATTTCGAAATGAAAATTTTATTATTGGTAGTATCACAATTAAAATAAAATTTCAACAGTACTCACAGACTCGTCGCCAATGTACTGTTCATACTTTACCCTGACGGCATGGTATCGGCTCTCTGCTTTACACACAGCACGCGCGTCCGTCCTTTCCCGTCTCGTAGCAATAAGTGGGTAATTCTCTCCCCCCGCCCCATTACTATAGCGCGCTGTGTGTAGGCATGAGACGACAGAACCTCTACTATTATAAGTCTTTCTAGTATCAAGACTTCTACATTTATTCACATACACTACATATATAATGCTAAATGTAGAGTGGACAGTCCGTTTTCATACCTGATACATGCAGGATTCGTAAAAACACAAGCACAAACCTCCACCACAATATACAAGCACTACACACGTTCACTATCACAAACTCAACAATCGTTTCCCCTCGAAACCGAAGCATCATCAGAAGATAGACTTCACGACACAATCGCAAAGACAATCACATCTACAAGCGATATACGCCAACGCCGCACCGATGTATAATAATAATAAAAAGTAAAACTCAAAAAATCATTGACCAATAGCAGACGATAGAACTATCAATGCGTTAGGTTCAATCAATGCGCTAGCCACACGTAGTGATTACTGAAATTAACTTTCATGAAAACAACATTTACAGATGTGTAGTGCATATCCGGTTAGAATGACAATGGTTGTTTCATTAATATCTGCTTGCTCTTAGATGATTCAAAGTTGTTCTAAAAGTTATTTTAATTAAGATTATTATTATATCAATGAGAACGTATTTCACTAAACAATTTCATTTTCCTGTTACTTAATTTATAGCATTAGGCGTTACTTTGCGGAGGTCCATAATATACAACTAATGAAAATATTATTTTGCTATAATCTGCGATAAATTTGAGATTTTATATAGATATTAGATAGATTAGATAGAGATAAAGATAATAGATTTATCGCGGATTATAGCAAAATAATATTTTCATTAGATTTGCACCTACCTCAATTAAAACACAGTTTTTGTATTTAACTCTAGATTAGCTAAGTTCAAGATATCAAAAATGAATTTTCATTTATAATAATCTTTCACTTTTTGTGACAAAGTTTACAATATCTTACATTTGATGTGTTGTATCAACGCAATTTTAAATTTTCTAGAGTATTACGTATACCTAGTAGAAAGCAATTTTAAATTTAATTGTAATAGAGCAAAAAAATCCTTAAATCACCTTTTATATTAACAACTGCCCAGCGGGTAGGAAGCTTTGTTGTGTAGCTAGCTCAAATCATAATAAGCCTCTGTTATCAGATACTAAAACACTTTTAATTTTGCTCTGACCTTAAGATGTCGGCCGTTCACGAACAGTGAAAACGAGCGGCAGATAAACAATCTCTCGATTGTGCCCCACCTACTTATAAGGACACTGCAAACATCAGACAGTTTTATGGCGACAATTTAGTCTTAAGGTTTTTTACTCGTTAATATTTAGTTTTCGAAGTCGTGTGCTATCCGGCTGACTAGAATACTACCCTCATTTCTTACCGAGGTGTTGTAAAATGCGGCTAAGTTAAGTCGACTTACCATGTATCCGGCTGAGTAGAATAAACCACTCTCATTTCTTACCGAGGTGTCATTAAAGGCGACTAAGGTAAGTTTACCCACAGTGTAGTATCCGGTTGAGTAGAATAGACCACCCTCTTTTTTACCGACGTGTCATAAAAATATTTCGACGTAGTGATTTAAAGTAAAATTGGATAACGACTATACAATCATATTGACATCGAAAATTGAAAAATATCGTAATATTATAAAAAAAAATGCATTAATCATTTTATGCCTTTGAATCTTTTATTTTCTCGTAAAATACGTAGCCAAACCATATGACAACATGTTCATAGCATGTTGTGCAGACCCCACTTAGAGTGGGATAAGGGCAGGAGGATGAGGATGAAATTTTTTATTAATTTTATATTTTTAATTATGGCAAATCACTTTTTAAGCCATATTGAGAATAAAAACATTAAAACATATAAATTAAGTATTACTTTTATAATTTAACTATTACTTTTCACCTATGACATAACGAATATTGTGTTAGACGCATGTTAAATAAGTTTTACTATAGAGAGAGTTATTTTTCTTTTATTGAAGGTTTAATATTAATAGACTAAAATGTATATTGTTAAAAAAATTGTAAAATTTAAATTCTATAAACTGCTTTTTATTTGCTGTATCAAGGGAAAACTGGGTCATTTAAACTATTTTATATACTGATTAGTCTTGAATCTGCGCTCGCTTTATAGTTGGATGACTGTAATGTTGTACAATGAAGGCAAAAATGTTATAAGTTGTTATAACTTCTTTTTTATTAGACAATAGTTAAGTCGTGGACTGTGTGTGTCCTTTAAATGAAAAAGATAAATATTATGTATTAAACTGTAATAAAATGTGTGCCATTGGAATAATTATTAACCTTATGCTTTTTTGCAATCTAGGGCTTATGTTCAGTGTTTAAGAAATTAATTTTATTAAGTTTACTGAAAAATGACCCTGTGATCATTCACCGCTTTAATTTAAATGTCAATTTAGAACAAGTTAATATAATGCACCTGCATGCAACTTTATTGGGTCCACTTTAATATTATAAATCTAAAAATATGAACAGAAAAAATTATACTGAACTGTATATAAAAAAAATGGGCTGTGAAATGAGCTGTAGGACTGTGCGACTCTTTCGAGGGAGTCACGAGTTCTAAACCCGGGCAGGCACCAATGAGTTTTTCTGTTAAAACTTATGAGTCTAATTGATAATTGAAATTTATCACACGCTTTTTGGTGAAGGAAAACATCGTGAGGAAACCTGCATATCTCTAAAGAATTCTGGGGTTATAAGTAACCTACCACTGAAAATTTGAGAGAGTCAAGCTATACCCAGCAGTGCGATAGTGACAGGCCGTTACAATAAAAAAATTAACTCCATAGCGATATTATTTGAATGATTGAATTATATCAAACATCCTTGCCATGTGGCTAAGGACATGATATCGTCATATAATAAAAAGGTGTTGTCATCATGTAATAAAAAACTTAACGGAAAAATTTGGATTCCGATGAGCCGCTAACTTATATAAACTTCTCAGATTGATTGTTAATCATTTTTTTCATATGCAGTTGAGGCTATGGAAGTATTCAAGTTGACCAGTTTTAGTTATTCTCTGATGATATTTTATTGCTTATTTCAAATATGTTTGCAATAAATTAGACTAATTTAAAGCGGAAGCGGCAACAAAATTTTTGGTGTAGATATAGGTCGTGTTCATACTTAAAAAAATAAAAGCAGTATCAGTTGTAGATTTGTTTTAATATCCATTCATTGGGTACCATAAATCGAGACACTCAAGATTTTTTATTTAGCAAATAAAAAATCTTAATCTTAAATCGTAACTTACAACCCAAAAGAAAAGTAATACCGGTAGGAAAATGAGGAGAGCGGAAGAAGAAGAATTTATTTATTTATACAAGTTATAGTGTTCAAGCGGGGCGCATATTTAAAACCCTAGAACGCAGTAGTGAAATCGACAGATTAACATTTTGTATGGGGACTTTCATATTCCTACAAAAGGACATCCATAGCGCGGAGTAAAGGACTAGTGGCGCTATCTGTTACTTCAGTGAATTATATGTGTTACGAATACGTTATGTTACACTTGTTATTTAATGAATAAGCCTAAAGGAAAAATATCGTCGTTTATAAATGTATCGCACTTAGTCAACTTTAAGAGTTAGTTTTGTAACCCACGTAAAATACCCGACAAATTAAAAGTATGTGGCCGGGCATAAAATCAGTGAATTATTTGGCGATAATGACTTTACTTTTTAACATTTATCGCATGCAAGGTTGATTTAAACAAGAGCAGACCGTTTTAAATAAGGATAATAAAACTACGTAGAACGGCCTGACCTCTGTTCTGTTGTAATCTTTCACTTGAATTTATATAGGAGAGACATTTATTTGCTAATTCGTTGCAATTGCGTTACTAACTAAACTTCGTGACTTTAACTGTACCTACTTGAAACACCGTTGTATGAAGCTATTTGAACATTATTCTTATCTTACTAGCATAACCAGAAAATTAAAAAAATATATAAAATTTAGCGGAATTCAAAAAATAAAAGTAATGATGAGATTTATTAGATTTAATCCGTGATATAAGAATATCTACCTATCTAAAGGAAAAAAAATAAATATTTAATGCTGCTTCATGTAAACCTGCATATTCAAATTCGAAATCAAATTCAAAAGATTGACTACTCAAGTAATCTTGGCAATAAGTGCTTTTAAGTCGTCAACTTTACTCCGCATGACATCAGTCATATACAAATTGAACTTTCATGTTACGGACGTTTTTTTAGTAAGCTTAGCTAAATTTTGAAATATAGTAAGAGTATATTTAATATCAAAATGTAATAAAGAAACATCTTAAAAAAATACGTTTGACATAAAATTACAGACGCATATAAGGCGCGGTCGCTTTACCCTATTCAAATTCAATTTTTTTTAATCAAGTAAACTTGTAAACAAGTACATTTGAATCGTCAAATCTACAGCTGGTTCGGAATGCTGTTCCTATCGAAAAGAGCCTGCAAGAAACTCGGCGGTTGCTCTTTTTAAATTATAGTTCTTATAACTAGTTACATTAATTCAGACAACCGCTACAAACAAACGTCACCGCCATCAAACTACAATAGCTTTGCAACAGCGCACCAAATTATTGAGACAATCTCAACACCTCATTTTCCCCATGATGGTGTGGTTTTCAACCCTTTTTGTGCCTTGCCCCACCTTAGCCTTTCTACATTTATTTTTCTGTCATAATATTTAAACTATCCTCCCCGCATGTAACATACATAACTTTTTATATTAAAAATTGATTGTTTACTTAGGTTTATAGATTTTAGGAAGAATTTTATCTTTTTTCATTAAATTTGTCACCGAAATCTAACATAGCACTTAAATGTCCCGCAGCTAAAGGGTTAAACTCGTGTCGAGTCTATTTCGAATCCCTACTTTTGGAAACACGGATAGCCGAAGCATTATAGTAGATAGAATCCATTACCAATTTACAAAGAAAAGCATCATCCAAGAAATACTATCATACTGTACAATCTGTTTGATTGATTTACCATATCAATGTCATAATAAGCTGTGATACCGTTATTTGATTTTTATATTTATATAAGATCGAAATATTTGCATACTCGTTATAACTACTTCGGATTAACATGGTCTTAAATTGGACTGATTATAGGCATAAATTTGAATTGCCACGGATTAATTACATGAGTGGCCTAATTGTTTGAGATACTTTTGAATATTTTTCTAAACTTTCGTTATTCTTCTTTTAAATTTAAATTCCTTAAACGTATATAGTGTAACGACTACGTGTAATAAATAGTTTAAGACGCTTGACGTATGATGCAATAAGTATAATAGTGATTGGGAAATTCAAGAAAAGCTTCTTTTCCGTATTCAACGAATTGACGTTAAACATTGTACAAAGGTCTGATTACGTCACAGAATGTTGTTCTTCTGGTATCAAGCATGAAAGCTGGTATTCCTGGGATATACTCATATCCCTGCCATGATCTTTAAAGGAGCGAAGTTACAATACTTCTGTCTAAAATCACATCCGACCTTTGCTAATCAAGAGTATAGTAACGATCCGCTACTTAGCCGTTCTATAAATATATAAAAATAGTTTTGGAAAAATCCGCTTATGAAACAACGCGAAAATATGAACCATCTTTTAAACCATTCTACGTTCATATATGAGGATTTAGCACTCCTCTATTTCTATATTTTATGTTATAACGAGGTTCGTTTGAAGTAACGATTTTCTAAAGACATTTATTCTACAGTTAGTAACCTATTAAGTAATGAAAAATAGGTCAGTATTGCGCAGCGGCAGCGCGTGCGACGAGTAGGCGCGGTCGCCGGTGGCACGCTCGCTCTCCACTGTGGTACCGCGACCGGCCACTCTTGATACTTGACATTTTATTATATTTTGTAGAGCGGGCATTAATGAAAGAAAGGCTGAATTCAATTCATACCTTGATACTTGTATAAAAGTCTATCTCTGAAGCTTTCACGACTGTGACGAATAATTATGTAATTTAGTAAAATTAAAGCTAATATTATGTAGAGAAGATTTTGTGTAGGAAAGTGTGCGAGTTGAAGTTTTTTAAGTCTACATATGAAAAAAAATGTTTTTATAAATACAATTATAAACATATATGTATATTAATTAATAAATAGGTACATATATTTGTACTGTCATACGAAATATTTTATTGACGCCTCTTTACATTGTGGTGTCGGACAAAGAGAAAGGAATTAGATTCCTGTTATAGATTGCATTTCAATTTAAATATAATATATTATTTTAATTATGAGGGAAATTTTAAATATTGAGGGATATATTCCACGCTGAAAAGTTTATTTTTCTGATCCAAAATAAATTTATGTTAATCAATAATTCATGCTGGAAAGCCATATCCTATTTCTATATCGCTCTTAACATAGGTAAGTTGATTTCACATTAAATTACATTTAACACACAAAACTATCTAGTCTAAGTGGGGTAGGCACAAAATGTTATAAACATGTTGCCACTTGATTTGGCAAGATATTTTACAACCGGCCGCCTGTCTGATGTCTTACCTTAGTAGCCCTTTACGACACTTCGGTAAGAAATGAGAATGGTCTATTCGACATACGGATGCTACACGCTGGATCGACTTAACTTAGTCACCTTTTACGATACCTCGGTAAGAAATGAGGGTGGCCTATTCTATTCAGCCAGATACTACACGACGGACAAAAGTATCCAATTATTTAGACTGCATTATAATTTCCCTCACTTCCATTATACTAAACCTTCCCAATTGCATTTAACCTAATAACACATGTAATCTCAGTAGAACCTAACTAAATTGCGGAGTCATCTATCCGGGCACTAATTGAGATAGTTTAACTTAAGACACTGCCCGGTCGGCAGGCATCTCTAAATTGGCCGTTTATGGTGAAAGTCGAGACCATCAGCTCGTGGAAATGTTAAAGTTCAGAATAACTCTTCAATATTACCGACACTTTATTGGGTTCAGCTTGAGGGTGTAAAATGACATTTAAATAACACTTTTACAGTTTAATAAAAATTATACTTGCCCGCATATTTGTAAACCTATTATTTATGATTTCAGTATTTAAATGTAACTTAGTGAAGGGAATAATCAAATAAAATTTGGAATCGTCCAAATCTCGTTGATATCATTATATAAAAGGGTGAATATATCCTGTCCTGTATGATTTGCTGAACTACGCCGTGTGGTATCCGGCTGAATAGAATAGTACCACCCTCAATTCTTACATTCGTCAACGTAAAATTTTCGATTTAATATAAAAATAATAATACATTATTTATTTCATAAGAAATAATTTATAGCATTTCTGTTTTTATTATCCCATAGCATTTCTGTTTTAGTATCAAAGAGGTCCAGTTTCTTAACTTCACAAAATAAGTACACAATCAAATAGTATTGTAAGGATTAAATATAAATTAAACCAAATTATTGTAAATTTTTACTGAATGTACTTAACAATTTTTTTTAAATCATAAGACTAAGAAATAAAATATGAAAGATACTACAAAGTTACTGTAAGTTGATACCATTTCACCCAGTAGTCAGAACGATTACAATCTTTACTGTCTTACTCGTACATATATTTGGACACTGTATATTTTAGAAGTGATTTATTTTCTAAAATACAATTGCTAATCACTGTCAATTATTCACGGAAGACAATATTTCTCATGGTAATGTATACGTAACACCTAATGACGTAATTAGATATAATAAATTTGCTGTAATCTAAATTTTGATGTGCTATCAATTGTAGTCGAAAATACTATTCTAGTCAATCAGAAAAATACCAGATGGAAGCTTTGAATCAGTCAAAGAAATCACAAACAAATGACAAAAGAAATGGCAGTGTTAAGACATATTTCTTCTTTATTTGTATAGTGGGATGAAAATATTTTATACGTCTGAAATTCTGTTTTGTATATACTTTGTACATCATTAACGCCCCAAAGGTTTAACAAATATAACCCGGAGTACGACGTAGACTACTTTTATATGCCGTGAAAATTTTGTTGTGGTCTATACCTACATGACTTCTAGAAATGAAATGCTTACATGGCTTCTAGAAATGAAATCGCCATTGAGTTATTTTACTAGAGTATGGGAGTCATACGTAAGTCTTTAAGTGAGAGTGTTGCAGCAGATTATGAGAGGCAACATGTAACTTTTTTGTCTAATCAAAGTTAAAGAAGAGAAACATAATAAGTTTCATTTGCTTTCTCTTATTGTCTATTAAAATATTTTAGGCTCTACTCTAGTACAATAACTCTATAGAGAGCACGGTCTATAATTTATAAAGCTATCAATAGTTTAAAAGGGTTTTAATCAAATATATATAAATAGCAAAATATATTTATAAACATATCTTTGAAGGTAAATTAATATT
The DNA here is from genome assembly GCA_947086495.1 of Morpho achilles. Classification (NCBI taxonomy): domain Eukaryota; kingdom Metazoa; phylum Arthropoda; class Insecta; order Lepidoptera; family Nymphalidae; genus Morpho; species Morpho achilles. The sequence goes on from CAMTZB010000016.1 coordinate 6,902,542, forward strand.
TTCTGACTCCGATATTTTATTTATATCGAGCACTGAATCTTAAGTTGGCAATGGTAAATCTAAGATATCGCAAACTAATAGAATGGTACATTGTCCAGGCAATCTGATTTACGCGCCCAAGTCCATGTTCAAGTCAAGTCTCCTATAAACTTTACGGTTACCTTTTTAGAAATGCTAATTCCTTGAAAGTATACCCATTGAATGCATTTCAAGACTAAATAGGTTTTTTTTTCAAGAGTTCGGTGCTTAACTTCACTTGACTTACTTAGATATATACAAGTAAAGGACCAATTCTTAATTTAAAACATATGATCGTGGTATACTTAAAATTAATTTAAAAAAAACTGATTTTTTGTGATTTTGTTATGTTTATATTTTTTAATGTGTCTAAAAAATTAAACATAGTCCAAAAGAAGAACTTAATGTTACATAATTTATAGAATTAAGCGTTACTTTGCGGAGATCCATAACACAAAAGTATTAATAAAATTATTATGCTATAATCCGTGATTAGTTTTTTTTATCGCGGATTGTAGCAAAATAATTTTACTATTACTTATTTATTGGAATTTGGAGTTTTCGAAGGTTTGCTTATGAAACGCTTCTGTTCAGTATGCCTATACCCTAGTGGAGAAACTCATTGCTTTACAGAGCTGATAACACGTCTTCCCCAGCAGTTGTCGGTTCCGCGACAAACGTGACCAGCCCACCAAGGTATGCATCCCATAATTTTTGTAATATCTAACCTTACAGGTTGTCTTGCCTCTATGGAATAATGCAATTCAGTATATCCCCTTTTCGCTTCGAAGGATATTGTAACCTAACAAGGTTTCTTACTTTAACAAATCGGCTAAAACATCAATGAGTATTTATATTTTCAAAGTCCACGAATCACAGTACTAAAATAGATCGAATTACTATCGGACACCTTTGTAATGTCTGGCAAGGTTATTCTTAAAAGCGCTGATACACTTTCAGTATTAGTTGCTATTCAATTCATTCCAAACCAGTTTAAGGTGGTCTAGGACTTTTTACAAGTATCTTTTTATTATGTTCCAAAATAACTAAAAAAAGTTATAAAATCGTTATTCGGGCTGCGTATTTTGTTTATTTCTGAGTAAGAATAGAACTATTGCATGCTATTGTTTTTTGAGTTATGTTTTTTATAGGTTTGCGTAATTTTTTTATCTAAATTAATTATTGTTGCTGTAATGATAACCTTGAAAACGTTTTAATTGAAATTTAAAAAGAATTTGGTCTGTAATTTTCTTATAAAAAAAGGTGTACTGAGTACATGAAGGTGTCTGAACAAATTTTAATAAATTAGCGTATAGGTGAGCATATTCTTATTGATTAGAAGCACAAGTAATAATAAAATTATTTTGCTATAATCCACGATGATCATCGCTGATTATAGCAAAATATTTATATTATTACTTTTGTATTATGGATCTCCGCAAAGTAACGCCTATTTCTACAAAAGATACTGATACTCGTAATCTGTAGATTAGAAGCAAAATAAGGTAAATCTAAAAAAACGTAAGTTAGATAATTTGCGCTATATTGAGAAATTATATGTAACGGGATACTAAAATTGTTTTATGGGTTAAACTATAATGTACATTCAATATTTTCGCAGAACATACAAATAGGTATTAAAAAAAATTGTTTCTACTCTTTGGTTTATGCATGTAAAGCCACTGACGATGAGGTCGAATCCTTAGCGAATTGGAATCGTAAAATAAGGTAAGCTGACCTCACCACCATGTGTGTGTCTATGTGTGAATAGCTGAGATGAGAGAAAGAAATCTAAAAGTTCACTATTCGTTTTGCATGAAGGAATCGTTAAACGCCTGCACTTCACGCCACTACCAGTAAAATATTTGAAAGTAGGAAATTAGTATATGTGCTAAAAACACACTGTTAAAAAGAGTCTAATTCAGAAAGCCTACTTACTATACTGATGAGGATTACTTAGAATATAAGAATTTGTGGATATAGCTCTCTTAAACCCTGTACAAGACAGTAATGACTAAATGTAACTAGTAATAAGAATTATAATTTGAAAAGAGCTACCGCCCAGTTTCTTGCTGGCTCTTCTCGGTAGAAACATCTTTCCGAACCAGCAGTAGAGTTGACGATTCAAAAGCACTTGTTTACAAGTTTATTTAAATAAAGAATAATTTGAATTTAAGTTTGTGCCTTAATAATATTAATGTGAGTGTGTGTTTGTGTTGGGTGTGCGTGTGAGTAGTAGGGAATAGCCGGTTCTAACTCACTCCCAGCACCTTGAAATAGGCTAACTTAGCGGTTCCTAAAAAAAGCTCGCCAAAGCAGATTCCAATCAGAATAAATTCCAATTGACCGTCAAAGGTCTTTTCGGATTTTCCAATTGGATCCTGGGTTGCAATAGGAATTTCCTAACTTACCCTCGTAACGAATCGGTTTTCTCGTATTTTATTAGATTAACTTATCGGACTCCTTGACCAATTGGATTTTCCATTTGATCCACGACTTTCCTTTCCAACATTAATTAATCAAATTAACTGAATTCTAATTACAGTATGAATGTCTGATATTTAATGACCGATTCTAACTCATTGGCTTGGTTTTATCAAACTTGATTAGGTTTCCAATCTAAGATTTTTCTTAATAAATAACATCAATCGTTCAATTTTGTTTTTATCATTAATTTGATATCAAACTGATAATAATTGAATAGGATGTGTGTCAGATATAAATTCAATATGAAAATATAAATAAAAAAAGTCTCGTACAAATAACTCAAAAGTTTTATTTTTTCGAAGAAACGCTTTGACTTTTTGCTGCTATTTCAAAGAAAGTGTCTCATAAAATAATATTTTAAATTAGACAGGGTCGTAGTAATTTATTATAATAGACCCTAATAAATCAATGGAAATAATGGGCATCGACCATTCGCCCTCTTCCTTATAATATTCTTTTATCCAGCCTAAACGTTGTATTCTGTGGCGACAAGTTTAGACACGATCTCGCAAAAAGCAGATGTAAAAGGATCACATGGCATCATGTATATCATAATTTATTATAATAGACCTTAATAAATCAATGGAAATAATGGGCATCGAACATCCGCTCCTTTTTTATAATATCCTTTTATCCAACCTAAACGTTGTATTTTGTGGCGACACGTTCAGACACGATCTCAAAAAGCAGATATAAAAGGATCAAATGCATCATGTATATCACAAGATATTTTAATACCACGCGGCTAGTATCCAGGCTGACGTTGTGTTCAAGTGAAGGCAGTAACTAGGCAATTATTAATCATGGAGGTAAGATTACGTACTTATATAGTATAATTTCATGATATATATGAATATTCGTATTAAATTTTAATCCCTGTTGACCAAGTGACAAGAATACGTGTTACAACGATATCTTTGTTACTAGTAAAGTTAAAGTAATAAGACCAAGATTAATATTTTTTATAATTAAAATCTTATGTTTCTAACCTAACCTAACCTATAACGGTCACAAAAATCTATAGATTCATTCTGCAATAAAAATAATATTAATGTATTAGATTTTAATAATAATAAAGGTTCTTACTGTATATGAATAATTTTGATGACACTAGTGATTATATTTACTTATTTCTATTTTTTTTTTTTTCAGATCTCACCGAATCTCGATGAATTCAATGTAAAAAACTATTATTATCCTATTAACTTAAGCGATGACGAAAATGCAAGCAATTCTTGCATATTGAAAAATAAAAAAATCGCAACGAAAAGAGCTGGTAACAATATCGACATATTCTTTGAAAAGCCTAAGAAAAAGAAAAAAACCATTCCGTCTTCATGTGTGGCTCAAGCGTGTGATGGAGGTGTATCATTTATTTCTTCCAATGATAATGACGGAGCGAATGCTTCATACCTCATGAAAATAGAAATTTATGACATGAAGAATCTGAAAGAGGTTTCGCCTGTAGACTATTGGAAACATGCAGACTTGCGATTAAAGTACTACATACAATCCAATACTGATAAACATTATCAGAACACACGAGATATAATATACAACATTACAAAGCAGATCGCCTGCAAGGAAGACTGTAAAAAATATTTCATTGATAGAGACAGTAAGAAACAATAGAACTTTCTCTAACTCATCACAAATCAAACCCATAATATAACTTTACTTACAAAAACCTTTTAAAAAAATACAACCCCCACTGCCGCTCTCGCCTCGCAAACAAATTATAAAGAGATCAGTCATTCGCTACAAGCGTTCATACTAAGCACAACGAAACACAATGGCTGAGCTTGACAACTCTGTATACGACGAAGAAATGGTCGCGATATGTGAAGAAATTGAAGACAACTTTTTGCACCTATGTAAAAAAATTGAAAAGGACCATGCAGAGATGTGAGTGATCAATCTTGTTTAAACTTGACTTTTATGGAGGGGTTGATTTTGTATATAAATATACGGACATCTAGAACGTTTTATTCAGTCACGAGTACGCAGTGAATATATAAAAGTTACTATGGAATTCTTAACCAGTGATGATATTAGTTCATTTACAAAACAGTTTTTGATCGATAAGATGCATAAATTCATACGTTTGTGGTATATCAGTGATAGACTTCCAGGGTGGATGTTACAGGATCCTGATATAAAACCCTATTTTACTCCTTGTAGTGGACATTTTCAAACGTGTTCTGTATTTGATGATATATATGATGAAATTGATGGAGTATTCCCGATGGAAGCTTATTGTACTTTATGCAAAAAGTGTGAAAAATAAATAGTTTATGTAAGTTGAATATTTATTAACATCAACTTAAAACGTAACACGGAATATTATTTGAATTTTATATATTTATTGGTTTACTTCATTCCAGTACGGATCAGTTTGGAGCAGGAGTGAGACAAGTTGGAGAAGCAGTCAAAAGAAATGCCACAGAACATGGAACTTCTCAATATTCAAGGAAGCGTTTATACGCACAAAAGTCTACATCACCTGGGAAGGCAACAGCTTCACCACCGAACACAGAAACAGAGCCATCTGTAAGTTCTGCAAACTTAAATAGCATTAAATGCCCAACTTGTGAAATATTTGTTAACAAAAGGTACTTTACCAATCATCTTAAAAGTAATAGGCATAAAAATAATGTTTTCACGTTGATACCGAACTTAAATAATGTTCAGTTAATAGAAAAAGCGTTCGGTCAGAGATTAGTAACATACAGAGTATTCTCTAACTCTGCTACAACTGATACCGACTTTAAAACTCCTGAATCATTTCTTGGTTCAATTCGAAGCACTGTTCAAACATTACTGGAAAAAGTCTTGAAAGAAAATACCACAGTTAAAGTTAATTTTATTTTAAATGGGGATTTTGTTCAGGCAACGAAAAATTTAGAGAACTCCTTTGACTTTCAAACTTTTAATTACATGTTCTGTTTAGGTGATGAATTTGATGATATTTACTCAAATATAAGTTCTGAAATTTCAAACAAAATAAGTAATTTTGAAAAGAAAGATAGTGGTTGGAGTCTAAAAAAAATGAGATATGTCGATCTAAACATTAACAAATTCAACCCATTAAAAGGATCTTCATACATAGACCTACCGATAGATATCAAACGTAAACGAGCAGTAGTTAATGTTAAAAACAATGATTATCAATGTTTTCTATGGGCTGTTCTATCCGCTTTATATCCTGTGAATAGAAATTCAGACAGAGTTTCCTCATATTTATCTAAACAAAACTTGCTAAATTTCAAGGGTATTGCTTTTCCAGTAAGACTAAAAGATATTATAAAATTTGAACGCTTAAATAATATTAGTATTAACGTTTTTGGAATAGAAAAATCTAATAATAAATCTACGAAGATAATTGGGCCTCTGCATTTTACCAAATGTCGTAAATTAGTTCATGTAAATTTATTATATTTAGATAATGGTTCTAACGGTCATTATTGTTATATTAAAAACCTTTCTAGACTAGTCAGTCGTCAATTAACTTCACATGAACATGCAGTCTATATCTGTGATGGCTGCTTGCTTTATTTTCAAACATATGATAAATTGATTTCTCATAGACAATTTGATTGTAATCACGTTAGAACAGATTTGCCTGATATCAGTAAGGCAAAAATTTCATTTAACAAATTTGAACGTGAACTAAGAGTACCTTTTGTGATATACGCAGATTTTGAAGCATTTTTAAAGCCAATACAAGGGTGTGATAATAATCCATCTCTATCGTATACCAGTAATTTTCAAAAACATGATGTGTATAGTTTTGGATATTATATCAAATGTGCGTATAACGGTAGCCTCTCCAAATATATAACTTATACAGGTAGTGATTGTGCAAAAGTGTTTATGGAAAGTTTGAATGAAGATTTAAAATATATATCTAAAGAGTATTATGTCAAAGTTGATCCTCATCCGCTTACAGATGAAGCTAGGAGAAGAATATCTTTGACAACTACTTGTTGCATATGCAAAGACACTCTGAAATTAGATAGTAGCTTAAATTTTGATAAATATACTGGAATCTTTACAGGTGTTAGTCATAAAGCTTGTTGTAAAAAGTTAGAAACCCCTCGATTTATACCGATTATTTTGCATAATCTTAGTAATTATGATGCTCATTTCATAGTGCGCGCATTAAATTTTGCTGAAGGTGACATTAAAGTTATACCACAGAATAAAGAACGTTACATTTCCTTCTCAAAGATATTAAAAATCGAGAATCAAAATTTTGAGTTAAGATTTATTGACTCTTTTAAATTTTTATCATGCAGCTTGGAATCTTTATCAAATAATTTGAATGATGAGGATTTTATCGAGCTGCGTAAAAATTTTCAGCACCCTGACGATTTTTATTTTTTAAAACGCAAAGGCATTTATCCATATGATTACATGACCTCATTTGAGTCATTAAAGTTAACTTCACTTCCCACACAAGATCAGTTTTACAATATACTAACTAATAGCGATGTTACAAATGAAAATTATAAACACGCTAAAGATGTGTGGCATCATTTTAAGTGTCGCAATATGGCTGATTATTCTGATTTATACCTGAAAACTGACGTGTTACTTCTAACTGATATCTTTGAAAATTTTAGAAACGTTTGTATCAAAACTTACGATTTAGATCCTGCACAATATTACACTGCACCTGGCCTAAGTTGGGATGCAATGTTGAAGCACACAAAAATAACATTAGATCTATTGACAGATTTTGATAAAATTGCTTTCATAAAGTCTGGTATACGTGGTGGTATTTCTCAATGCAGTAACCGTTATGCTCATGCTAATAATAAATATATGTTCAATTTTAGTGAGACAACTCCTACATCTTACCTTACTTACTTAGACGCGAATAATTTGTATGGCTGGGCTATGTCTCAATATCTTCCTACGGGTGAATTTCAATGGGTAAATTGTGACACAAATTTTATGGTTCCAATTGACTCAGAAATAGGTTATATTCTTGAAGTGGATTTAGAATATCCACAAACTTTGCATGAATCACATTCAGACTTTCCACTATGCCCAGAAAATATATGTATTGGTGGTAGCAGAGAAACAAAATTAGTTCCAAATTTATATGATAAAACTAAATACGTTATTCACTACAGAAACCTCATACAGTGCATAGAAATGGGATTAAAGTTGAAAAAAGTTCATAGGATTTTAAAATTTCGTCAAAGTCCATGGTTACAAAACTATATAGATTTAAATACACAATTACGTATGTCTGCAACATCTGATTTTGAAAAGGATTTTTATAAATTAATGAATAATTCAATATTTGGGAAGACTATGGAAAATGTAGAAAAACGTGTGGATGTCAAACTTTGTACTCATTGGGAAAATAGGGGTAAATGTCAAGGTGCTCAAAATCTAGTAGCACGACCTGAATTTCATAGTCTGTCTATATTTTCAGAAAACTTAGTGGCCGTTCAACTTAAAAAAACAAAAATACTCTATAATAAACCCATCTATCTAGGACTTTGCATATTAGACATATCCAAAACGCTCATGTACGATTTTCACTATAATTATATGAAAAATAAATACGGTTCACGCTGTAAAATGATGTATACCGACACTGACAGCTTCATATATCAGATTTTTACTGATGATTTCTATGAAGATATTAAACCGGACTTGAACAAATACTTTGATACCTCTGACTATCCTTTTGATAATCTTTTTGGTTACCCTCAGATAAACAAAAAAAAGATTGGTTTTTTCAAAGATGAAAATAACGGTAAGATCTTTACAGAATTTGTCGGTTTAAGGTCAAAAATGTATGCGATGAACGTACAGAATAAATTTATAGCTAAAGCAAAGGGAGTTAATAAGTCCGCTACAAAAAAGTTTAATATGCGAAATTACAAAAACGTCTTATTTAAGAAAAATAATCAAATATGTGAAATGTACAGATTTAGATCGATAAAGCATGTTATTTTTACTCAAAAGGCTAACAAAATTTCTTTATCGCATTCTGATACTAAACGATTTTTAATTAGTAATTGTACTGATACTCTGGCTTGGGGTCATTATAAAATAAAATCATATAAAAGTGATGAATAAACTAACATACACTATTAAAATGACTTTATGTTTAAGAATTGCTAAGTATTATTATTATTTCGTCAATAGTACCTAAGAATGTAAATATGTAATTATAATATAAAATACGAACTTGTTGAGTTTTTTTTAATTGGATTCCTACCTCTTCCAAAAACACACGTATTCAAAAAATGTATCACTTTCTTCATCCATTTACTGCAATCGTGGCAGGTCCGAGTGGTTGTGGTAAATCAAACTTTGTTACTAATTTTCTAAAATATTGTAATGATATATGTAATACAAGTTTTGCACAAATTTTATGGTGCTATGACGAAATGCAGCCACTCTACAACCTAGAAAATGTATCTTATGTTCAAGGGTTACCAGATATGAGTATGTTCGACGGCATACAGCCACGATTAGTTATAATTGATGATCTTATGAGAGAGTCCGATGGTCGTATTGTTGACATTTTTACTAAAGGTAGTCACCACAGAAATTTAAGTGTGTTTTATATTACGCAGAACTTGTTTCACCAAGGTAGAGGACAACGAGATATATCTCTCAATACAAGCTATATTATTTACTTCAAAAATCCTCGAGATCGAACACAAATACGTTACTTAGCACGTCAAGTGTTTCCAGATAATTGTAAATTTGTTGAAGAAGCTTATAAAGATGCTACTGTCGAACCACATGGTTATCTAATGATCGACTTAAAGCAGAATACACATGATCTCTGTCGCTTTAAAACCAAAATCGATCCAATAAAAAATCTATGTGTTGTCTATGTACCAAAGAAGGGACTTAAATACAATATACATCAACCAATTATAGTTAGTGATAAATAATGGTCGAAGATAGCACAACGTTAGATGAAAAATCGTTAAGGTGTGCATTACAAACTTTCAAACCAAAATATCGTAAAATATTGCTAAAGTCGCTTAGTAAAAAAGAGATAGATCTGGTTTGTAAATATATTCAAGAAATTTTCAAAGATAAAACCCCAACAGAAAGAGTTAAACGATCGTCTATTGTTAAATTGAACTGTTTTCTTTCAACTAATATTATATAAATATTAAGTTATTTTAAAAATCGCTATCAGTCGGATATAATGCCTGGACGAGTGACAACTCATAAGGATTTATTAAAATCGTTACACACTCTCAAACCTAAATACCGCACAGCTTTATTAAAAGCTTGTAACGAGGAAGAAATAAATTGTATTTGCGAATGCATTTATAACACCTTAAATGGTAAAGTGGTTTTAAAAGAAAACGAGAAATCAAAATTAAGAAAACATAAAAATATTCTCAGAAAACTAATAGGTAAAGGTAAAAATAAAATAAGAAAAAGAATTATCATTCAAAAAGGAGGAGCATTTCTGCCTATCATTCTAGGAGCTGTGTTGAGCGGATTATTAAAAAAATTTTTATGATCAATTATTTTAATTAAAAAAAATGGATAATACTAAGAAAATGATTCTCATTGAACAAGATGTTATTGATAGACTTAAATCAAGAGACACAACGCCTGAAAGTAATTTATCTAGATTAGATAAAGAAATGCAAAATATATTAAGTAGTAAAATGGACGATCGCGAAAAATGGTCACTGTACATGCAAATCTTACAAAGATATCTCCATTTCGCTAATGAAAATCGAAAACCAATAAAACTACCCGTGACCGTTAAAGGTGAGCATAAATATTCAGAAGATTTGACTCCTCATAAAAAGACAATTAAAGACGAGGACGCACCAGTTAACGAAAACTCCGTACATGATAAGGACGCACGAGATGTATCAAATGAAACATTGTATACACCTATTTACATAAATAAATTCATTCCAAAGACGTATCGGAGAAGAAGTGAATTATTATTGGACACTATTCTCAATCATAAAGATAAAATTAGTTGGAACGAGGAGGGGTTGGTGTTCATCGATAATGAAGTTGTAGACGACAGCAACATTGTTGATCTCGTGAATTATACTCTTAGGCCTTTAAAGCGCCCGAAACCTAATGGATGGAAAAAGTTTACAGAAACTATTAAAGATATAAGGGTTCCTCTCACTTGTATTGGTAATCCGCAAACTCTTGAGTATATTAATAATCTTTCTCTGAAAGGACAACAACATCTAACACCAAGTGATGATAGTAATCCAAAAATCAAAACATCATATAAACTGAGAAAGAGAAAAGACATTTGGGAAAGATGGAATCCGTACTAGACATTAAAGATATATATTACGACGTATCGAATCCAGCGGGATACAGCAGTGTTGACAAGTTAACTCGAGCGTTAAAAGGTAAAATGAACAAAAAACAAGTAAAGGACTGGTTGCAATCCCAGGAAACTTATACACTACATAAACCGGTACATAGAAAATTTCAACGAAATAGATACATATTGTCAAATTTTAATGAACTGTGGCAAGCTGATTTGAGTGATATGCGGACTTATTCTCAATATAATGATGGTTTTAAATATATACTTTGTGTTATTGATGTTTTTAGTAAATACGCTTTCGCTAGGCCGTTAAAAAAGAAAAATTCAGAAAGTATAAAGGAAGCGTTTGAAAGTATATTTACTGAAGCTAACGCGACCCCCACACACATACAATCGGATAAAGGAACAGAGTTCGTATCAAAGGATGTTGCACAATATTTTAAAACTAAAAATGTAAACTACTATACTACAAATAACCCAGATATTAAAGCTAGTATTGTCGAGAGATTTCAACGAACTCTAAAAACTAAAATGTGGCGTTATTTTACACATAAAAATACATACACTTATATTGATATTTTGGATGATTTGCTTTATTCTTATAACCATAGTTTTCATTCAAGCATTAAGATGTGTCCATTTGAAGTTAGTTCTAGTAACATCATGAACGTTTGGAATAATTTATATGAGAATAAAAAATATAGATTGGATGTTATACAAAAAAATAAGTTTGAAGTTGGTGATCACGTAAGAATAACTAGACATAAGCATATTTTTCAAAAAGGCTATGAAACTAATTGGAGTGATGAAATTTTTATCATCACAGCTATAAAAAATAACATGCCTAAAGTAGTCTATACACTCAAAGATCTTCAGCATGAGCCCATTATAGGAACATTTTACGAGAATGAATTACAAAAAGTAATTTATAACCCCACTACTCATTATAAAATAGATAAAATACTGCGTTCTCGTAACTCAGGAAACAGAAAAGAGGTTCTTGTTAAGTGGAGAGGTTATCCCAACAAGTTTAATAGTTGGATCTCTGTATCAGAACTTGAAAAAATATGAGAGAAGACAGCTTTTATCTCACTTTGCTAAGTAACAGTTCCATGACATACTTTGCTGAAAACACTACAGCAAATTTTTTTACCAAGTTACCAAAGACTATGAAATTAGAAGGCGAATGGGAAGTCGCTATTGTGGAATTTCATTACCCATGTAGTATGTTTAATCTGGAAGAAAATGAAAATATTATTTACATCACGTCTAAAGGCGATAAATCGCAGTTATTCACGCATCTGGAATACATGACACCAACCAACTATATTAGTGTGGATCAATTCGTTGTCGATTTTAATGAAAAATTAAAGGATAAAGTTAAGCTTAGATATGATACATTATCGAAACTCGTTACAGTGAGTAGTTGGGCAATCGACGTTACATCTGTGGTATGTAGTCCTAGACTGAGTGTGCAGTTAGGCTTTGCACCATTTACTAATTTAATAAAACATAACTTCGGAAAATATCCCGCGAATCTAAACTTGGGTCTACCTTCACAACTTTTAATATATTGTGATATAGTAGAACCACAAGTAGTGGGTGATGTCATGACACCTTTATTGAGAATTGTTTCGTTGGATCCCACCAAATATGTATATGGCGCTTCTAAAATAAATATCTTTTCGTCCCCTCATTATGTACCTGTTATGCGCAGGGAATTTGACGTTATAGAAATAGATATAAGAACAAGTACAGGTCAAAGAGTACCATTCCAGTTTGGAACTACGTGTATAAAGGTACATTTTAAAAAAGTCAAGTGAAAATATCAATCATGTCTTGTCCATATTTACATTATTATACTCATCAAGCTGGTTCTGGTATGGGGGTAATTTACAAAGGTGCACCACATCAGCGAGGTCATGGTATAGGGAGCTTTTTGGGGGGTTTGTTCCGATCGGTTCTTCCACTTTTAAAAAATGGTGCGAGATTTGTAGGCAAAGAAGCTTTAAATGCAGGTGTAGGTCTTCTATCTGACATGTTAAATGTTCAACCAATGGGTGAATCTGTCAAATCACGCTTGAAAACGGCAACTTCAAATTTGAAAAGGAAAGCTGATGAAAAAATAGATTCAGTAATGTCTGGATCCGGATATAAAATAAGAAAGCTAAAAAGGAAGATCATCACTTCTAAAAAACCTTCCAAACGGAACGGTACTAAAAGAAATAAACGACAAAATATTCAAGATATATTTTCTTAAATTACTTCTCGTAATTAAAAAATGGCGTTTTTACATCATCATTCCTGTGAATGCGTAAAATCAGAGTTGGATTTATTTGCTCTACCATCTACGCAAACGAGTATTGAGAGTGGTCAATGGATACATTACAATCCCATTTCATCATTGACTGACGATGGACCGATTGAGTTTTTAGTACCGGGCAATGGAGACGATTACATTGACTTGTCCCACACTTTACTTCATATAAAAGCTAAAATACAGAATGGTGATTCAAGCAAACTTTTAGCAGGAATTCATGTCGCTCCAGTTAATAATTGGTTGCATTCTCTTTTTAGTCAGTGTGATATTTATCTTAATCAAAAGTTAGTGTCTCCTCCAAATAATACCTATGGATATCGCGCATACATTGAAACGTTACTCAATTATGGAAAAGCTGCTAAGGAAAGCCATCTTACTTGTGGACTTTGGTACAAAGACACTGCTTCGAGCATGGATTCATGTGATGTTTCAAATCGAGGATACGTTCAAAGAGAAGAACTGGCAAAGGAAAGTCACACTATTGAAATGATAGGTCACATACATGCTGATATTTTCAATCAAGATAAGTTTTTAATCAATGGTGTTGAAATGCGCTTAAAACTAGTTCGTTCAAAAGATACTTTTAATTTAATGTGTTCATCTGTAGATAAAAAATTCAAAGTCCATATTTCAAGTGCTAGTCTCATTATGCGTAAAGTTCGTATCAATCCTTCAGTATTAATTGCTCATGAAAAAGTATTAGCAACCACTCCTGCAAAATATCCAGTTACGCGTGCCGAGGTTAAGGTTTTGACTATCCCATCAGGAATCCAGGGTAAAATGCTCGACAATGTATTTTTAGGTCAAATACCTAAAAGATGTATTGTTGGGTTCGTTAGTAATGCTGCATTTAATGGTGCTCTTAATGTGAATCCGTTTAATTTTGGTAACTATGGTCTCAACTTATTTGGTTTGTATGTCGACGGTCAATCTATACCATCGAAAACGTTGGTTCCATCTTTTCATGATAATACATATATAAGTGCATATCATACCTTGTTTTCGGGAACGGGAATTCATTTCCTGAACGAAGGAAACGATATTTCCAAGGCAGAGTACAGTCATGGTTATTGCTTGTATGCATTTGATTTAACTCCAGATCTATCCGCTAACTCAAACTCTCATTGGAATCTTATAAAGCGGGGTAGTGTAAGGTTTGAAGTTCGATTCGATAAAGCTCTAACTACAACACTTAATTGCATTGTGTATGCAGAGTTTGATAATGTAATTGAAGTCAATAAAAATCGAGAAGTCAGCTTAGATTATAATAGTTAAGATAAATATAAGTGGAGATTTCTAATGTTCAAGTCATTCTTTGTTAGGTCATGCTATTACAAAGATATGGATACAAAAGAGATAGAAAATTATTTAAAACAAATAGATAAAAATATTGAGTTCAATGTGTTTGCGGCGAATCAAATGCCTGTGTATTTTACTAAGCCAGTATATCTCATTTCAAATTTAGATCCTGATACAAGACCGGGATCACATTGGGTTGCTATATATGTAGATATTTACGGATTTGGAGAATATTTTGATTCGTTTGGCCGTAAACCAGAAGGATATCATGAAATGTTTTTAAAAACCAACTGTAAAAAGTGGATTTCTAATAATAAAATACTTCAAAATTATTTCAGTGCGCAATGTGGACTCTATTGTTTAGTTTATATTTATTTTAAGTATAATCATGTTTCAATGTCTAACTTTATTGATTTTTTTTCTAATGACACTGTAACAAACGATAAACTTGTACAACAAATGTTTATTTCTTTATTTAAAACTTGAATAAACAATAACTATGTGAAATGAGGTTGTTTTATTTATTTCAATTATCCATTAAATTCTAAGCGTAATAAATAAAAACTTAATATAAATTTAAAGAAATTTATTACAAAAAATTAAAGTAAAAGAACATATTTGACTTAAAATTATAACACAATTATTATTTAATCTCCCATCGATTCCCAATCTATCTCCAGAGTATTCGATAGATTCTCCTGAAGAATCACGAATGGAATTGGGACTTCGTAATCTCTGTAGTCAGACACATGGAATGAATCAGGGCTATATAAACTTGGACTTGGAGACAGGATCACTAGTTCATCCGTTTCGTCTTCTTCAAATAATGGTTGAGACATTGGTTGGTACTCAACCATGTACTCGAAGTTTAATGGAGCTATTGGATTGGAATAACCCCTTTTAATTTGGTCCTCCACGTCCTCACATATTA
The DNA here is from genome assembly GCA_947086495.1 of Morpho achilles. Lineage (NCBI taxonomy): Eukaryota > Metazoa > Arthropoda > Insecta > Lepidoptera > Nymphalidae > Morpho > Morpho achilles. Next base: position 6,917,908 of record CAMTZB010000016.1, read on the forward strand.
ACACTAATTGTTCTTCAATATCACTCTCTTCGTTCTTATCCAGGACACGACACATATCATTTTCTAATTCAATTTCTTCACATATCGCGACCATTTCTTCGTCGTATACAGAGTTGTCAAGCTCAGCCATTGTGTTTCGTTGTGCTTAGTATGAACGCTTGTAGCGAATGACTGATCTCTTTATAATTTGTTTGCGAGGCGAGAGCGGCAGTGGGGGTTGTATTTTTTTAAAAGGTTTTTGTAAGTAAAGTTATATTATGGGTTTGATTTGTGATGAGTTAGAGAAAGTTCTATTGTTTCTTACTGTCTCTATCAATGAAATATTTTTTACAGTCTTCCTTGCAGGCGATCTGCTTTGTAATGTTGTATATTATATCTCGTGTGTTCTGATAATGTTTATCAGTATTGGATTGTATGTAGTACTTTAATCGCAAGTCTGCATGTTTCCAATAGTCTACAGGCGAAACCTCTTTCAGATTCTTCATGTCATAAATTTCTATTTTCATGAGGTATGAAGCATTCGCTCCGTCATTATCATTGGAAGAAATAAATGATACACCTCCATCACACGCTTGAGCCACACATGAAGACGGAATGGTTTTTTTCTTTTTCTTAGGCTTTTCAAAGAATATGTCGATATTGTTACCAGCTCTTTTCGTTGCGATTTTTTTATTTTTCAATATGCAAGAATTGCTTGCATTTTCGTCATCGCTTAAGTTAATAGGATAATAATAGTTTTTTACATTGAATTCATCGAGATTCGGTGAGATCTGAAAAAAAAAAAAATAGAAATAAGTAAATATAATCACTAGTGTCATCAAAATTATTCATATACAGTAAGAACCTTTATTATTATTAAAATCTAATACATTAATATTATTTTTATTGCAGAATGAATCTATAGATTTTTGTGACCGTTATAGGTTAGGTTAGGTTAGAAACATAAGATTTTAATTATAAAAAATATTAATCTTGGTCTTATTACTTTAACTTTACTAGTAACAAAGATATCGTTGTAACACGTATTCTTGTCACTTGGTCAACAGGGATTAAAATTTAATACGAATATTCATATATATCATGAAATTATACTATATAAGTACGTAATCTTACCTCCATGATTAATAATTGCCTAGTTACTGCCTTCACTTGAACACAACGTCAGCCTGGATACTAGCCGCGTGGTATTAAAATATCTTGTGATATACATGATGCATTTGATCCTTTTATATCTGCTTTTTGAGATCGTGTCTGAACGTGTCGCCACAAAATACAACGTTTAGGTTGGATAAAAGGATATTATAAAAAAGGAGCGGATGTTCGATGCCCATTATTTCCATTGATTTATTAAGGTCTATTATAATAAATTATGATATACATGATGCCATGTGATCCTTTTACATCTGCTTTTTGCGAGATCGTGTCTAAACTTGTCGCCACAGAATACAACGTTTAGGCTGGATAAAAGAATATTATAAGGAAGAGGGCGAATGGTCGATGCCCATTATTTCCATTGATTTATTAGGGTCTATTATAATAAATTACTACGACCCTGTCTAATTTAAAATATTATTTTATGAGACACTTTCTTTGAAATAGCAGCAAAAAGTCAAAGCGTTTCTTCGAAAAAATAAAACTTTTGAGTTATTTGTACGAGACTTTTTTTATTTATATTTTCATATTGAATTTATATCTGACACACATCCTATTCAATTATTATCAGTTTGATATCAAATTAATGATAAAAACAAAATTGAACGATTGATGTTATTTATTAAGAAAAATCTTAGATTGGAAACCTAATCAAGTTTGATAAAACCAAGCCAATGAGTTAGAATCGGTCATTAAATATCAGACATTCATACTGTAATTAGAATTCAGTTAATTTGATTAATTAATGTTGGAAAGGAAAGTCGTGGATCAAATGGAAAATCCAATTGGTCAAGGAGTCCGATAAGTTAATCTAATAAAATACGAGAAAACCGATTCGTTACGAGGGTAAGTTAGGAAATTCCTATTGCAACCCAGGATCCAATTGGAAAATCCGAAAAGACCTTTGACGGTCAATTGGAATTTATTCTGATTGGAATCTGCTTTGGCGAGCTTTTTTTAGGAACCGCTAAGTTAGCCTATTTCAAGGTGCTGGGAGTGAGTTAGAACCGGCTATTCCCTACTACTCGTGTGTGTTAGAAAAATATTCAAATGTTCCTTCAAAAGTTTTTACCTCCAAAAATGTATGCCTTGTATTAAAAGAAAATATCAAATTATATTTTATCGCTTATATTCCATATACAATTAAAAGAAAATATCATATTAACAAACATAGTTTATTACCCCAAATTCTCAATTTTATTGAAAACCTCCTCTTGTTATATTCACTGAGGTGTGAAGGGTCATAATATAATGGTACAGCGATATCAGCTCGTTAGTTCTAAAACTGGTATAAAATATAGGACCACACGCTGCGAAGTCAATTAAAATGCAAGTTCTTTTTCTCTACGATTATGCTCTACACAGTTTATATAGCCGTTTATTTCAAATTAGTTTTTAATTGAAGCATTCACGAGGTGCGATTGATTAGAATGAAATATTTATGCAAAGTTTTACATAATGTCTTTACCGTTTTATTTTTGAATGGCCTCTTCGTTACGGTGATTTTTTATAAGATACAACGCGGCTAGCTTGAAATAATTATACGCAGTTAAAGCAAACAAAAAATTGGATGGGCATAAATTATATTTATGTATATGTGTAAGTAATAATTAATGTTATTCGACTGGCCTGTTGGCGCAGTTTGTAGTACCTTTAGCTCCGCGGGTCAACAGACTGAGTTTACTTATTGACAGGTACTTATTAAATCATGATCATCCTGCCCTCATCCCACTCTAAGTGGGGTCGGCACAGCATGTTGTCATTTGATTCGGCTAAGTAGTTTACGACTGGCAACCTGACTGACGTCAACTTACCTTAGTCGCGTTTTGCGACACCTCGGTCAGAATGAGGGTGATCTAGTTTACTCAGCCGGATACCACACGTCGAGTCAACTTACCTTAGTTACCTTTTACGACAGCGCGCTAAGAAATAAATTATATAATATGCTTTTTAAATAACAATACTATTGATAAATAATGCTAAAATATTTGTTTCGCTTAACTTATTTTCGCAAACAATAAAATGTAGCGTATCCATTATCTTTTCTTTAATCTTAAAATGAGCTAAGCTTGTACATGTAATTTGAATTTCGGAAACAGCTCTAATGATTTTTATGAAACTTAGTATGTAGGGGACGATAAATTGATCTAATAAAAATTAAAAAAATGGTTTTATCCCTGTTTTAGGCACTGAAAAACGTGTACAATATTATTAGAAAACAAAGGTTAATTATGCTGTCACTAGCAAAGTTATAATAACTCAGTTGGGAATTAGATATCAGCAGCCCTTTTTTATATTGATTTTTTTTATCTTCTAAAAATACTGGTCACCCAGATATTTATAAGTTAATGATAATAACCACCACAAACGGATTAACGTCAGTTACACAAAGTACGCGATTAGTACCACAATAGCCTGACAAGGTCGACGTTTCGTAACGAACTGCATTTTTGTGCTATACAAAAAGTTTTACTTCATAAATATTTATTTTATAAAGAAAAGATGAAGTAACATTTTTGTATTTTGCGAGCTGAAAATCGGTCGTGTGACTGTACTTGAATGTGAACCCATTGCTTCCAATCATTCAAATTAAAAATATTCTTTATTCAAGTAAACTTGATAAATAAGTGCTTTTGAATCGTCATTGCTGCTACTACTAGTACTGGTGCTACTGCTGATTCGGAAAGCTGTTCTTACCGAGAAAAACTCGGCGGCGGCTCTTTACAAAATATAATTTTTATAACTAGGTACATTTATTCGTCACTATCTTGTACAGATCTGATAAAACCATCATAGGTCTGAATATTCCGTTCAGTAATGCGAAACCTATCATTGTCTATAAATAAATTACGTAATATGTTATTTACACATTATTTTGAGTTTAAATTCTCGTGAGCAGTATTCATGGTTTTTGTATAGAAACCGGCTGTACTCACGTCTTATTATATTGGTTTAATCCGACTAGTTTCGAGTCCAGCCTGGGCCATTGTTTTCATGAGCTGTTGATGCGGCGTTATTGCGTTGGGAAGAGTTTCCGCCGGTTCTAGCCGGTTTCTATACATAAACTATTTACACAGTATATAATTCGGTTGATTATAGTATAATTTAAATTATGAAAACCGCAATTTCGTTAACATCATCAACTTTATTGTTAAGTATGCACTATACTGTTTTATCCAAAGAAAAACGGGTTTTTTAACGTATATGTTACCCCGGTATAAACTTCAATTGTAAAATATTTCACCAATATGGCTCCAACCGATAAACTGTGAAAGTGTAATAGACAGAAAGACAGACTCATTTAAGTTGCGAGGTTTCCATTCTAGTCTTTTTTAACACAAATGTCAATAATTCTGCTCTTTCCACAGATATATTCATTGGTTAATGCGAAGCTTAAATATTTTGAGCATTGCTCCTATATACTTATAGAGTTACAGTATATCCTAGTTGTGCCAGCATCTTCTCCCGCATGGAAATCAGTGTGTTATAAAGTTTATCCCGAATTGAAATTTTGAACATCGGGAATTCGTTATCAAAGACTTTTGAATAACTTTCACCGTGTACTTAGCGCACGCAAGAAGAGCTTTAAATTTTGCTGTTTTCGCAATATTTTTACTTCCTGCTCTTCTCCTATTCGTCATAGCGTGATGTTATTTAGTCTATAGCCTTCTTCAATAAATGGACTATCCTAACACTCAACATCAGAATTTATCAAATCGGTGCAGAAGTTTCTGAGATTAGCGCGCTCATTCAAATAGACTCTTCAGCTTTATATATTAGTACAGATAACTCTTCGTTTCCTTAAGACGTCTTTCTATCTATCTATCTAGGTTGTGGAACGATGCAGGACGGGAGGTCGGCTACTGTGTCGGATTATTCCACCCATTTCCCCATTAACCCCAGTAACCAAATTTCGAAGCCGACAATACTAATGTTTACAAATGCTCTTTATAGTTTGTGTCTTCTCCCTTCTACAAAGAGCAATATATAATTGTTGAGAGCTAATTGTGGGCTTGGTATTCCTCACAAAGGCTCATATTTAATTGCAATGTTAGTTATTCGGCCGCGCGATAACGATCTGCGTTGGAGGTCACTAGACCGCTCCACCTTTGAGCAATCAGTTTGCATAAGTTTGTCGTGATTAAATTTACTGTTTGTATTATCTTATATATTGTAGGGACAGACCTGCCTGTCACAGATTCCCGCAGACTTATTCGCGTGTAATCATTTTTTCAATCATATTTTTAATCAATATACAATAACATAGAAATATAATTTTTTTTCAACAGATGAAGTGAAATGAGTTTTATTCTTTCATAGTAATTTTTTTAAATTAATTATAATACACTCAAAATAAGTTACTAACAATACAATCTTATAGCATGATTTTTTTTTTTTTTTAAACAGGAAAAAACCCCTTATGGGTACCGCCGCCCGACGGGGACAGGCGACGGTTATGTCGGACTCGCACCGACTAAAATAACCTGTGTGCTCCACTACGCTGCTGGTGGCGGGGATAGGGTACCCATGAAGACATTGCCCCCCATCCCCGCCAGCAGCAACTCTGTAGCCCAGAGTGCGCCACCTCTGGGTCGGGGCCTTTTTGAAAGTGGCCCCTCCCTCCGCTGGACGATGCATCGGGAGCACCGGATGCATCGAACGCCTCGGGGACCTAACTCCAGCGAGCGTCCGATAAAGCCCCGTTCGGATCGCTCGGAGGTCCCCGTTAGGGTGTGGCATGCGACGGACTTCGGCGAGTCGTCTGCGCCCCGCTCGCCTGCGGCGGATTGGATCCAAGGACTCGACTTCCCGGATCCGCCCCGCCGCCTCCTTCCGCGAGATAACATCCTCGCAGAAGGAGGCTATCGCTGCCCACGATCGCTCCGTGTCCACCATGGCGCGAACCACAGTGGGCAGGGAGAGATCGTGCCCCACCTGTGCCACGAGTTCCGCTCGCTGAACCGCCCAAGCTGGACAGTCTGCGAGCGTGTGCAGCGCCGTGTCAAAGTCGGCGCCGCACTCGTGGCACTCACCAGTCGCTTCGCGCTGGGCCACCCTCCACAGATACCACCCAAAACAACCATGCCCGGAAAGCACCCGGCCAAGGCGCAGGCCGCCTCGCCAGAGATGGTCCGGTAGCCCCTCACAAGTCTGACCGCCATGACCCTCTGCGCCCTGCGCAGCAGAGGCAAGGATCTCGCGGTCAGTCGCCCCGCCCATACGGGGGCGCCGTACAGGGCCATCGACCGAACCACCCCGGCGTATAGGCGCCGGCAGCCTGCATTAGGCCCTCCCAAATTCGGGAGGAGCCTGCTCAGGGCTCCGGCGGTCGCCGTTAAAGAAGATAAGCATGATAACTTATCTTCTTTTAACAATAATAAATGTGTAATAAATGTACTAAATAAAAAATACTTGTGAACTTCATCTTAGCATATAATTGAATTGTCTTTAAATTTGTAGGCTAATGAAAGCAATTTTGCACTCACTATGAAAAAAGTTCCTACAAAATTAAGTAGCGGCATCAAATCTCAACAACCATTAGCCATAGTCTGACGTCTCAATCTATGTGGAAACATTTGGCGATAGTCATAAATATTTCTATGGTTAATTTTTCTATGCCGTGACTCTGAGGTCAAGCATTGTAAATAATTACACTTGCGAAAGACTACATTCAGCACAGACTTTAGACAAGACAGTTCAGGCCTAATACGACAGCCCTCGCGTGTCATCATCGAAAAGACATTGCTTATCGTTAAGGTATGGTTAACTTAAATTAAACAACAGCTAAAGTAGGTCACGCTTGCTCAATCGGTTGGCCTCCTCGTGGCGCACCCTGGGCAGGTCCTTGGAATGCTGCATTATGTTTTTCCTGGACTTGGCGAACGGACTGATGGGGTAGGGGGTAGGGTTTGCCGATTCTGATTGTCCATCTGGTGACAGAAGGCAACTTGGATAGGCGGGGGCTCTTGGGGGGGAAATGAGTCTCCAATATGGTTGGCGTGTTCTGTTTCGGCTTAGTCTAAGTCTTGCTGGACACGGCTTCGGCCTCCGTCAACCAAACCCGTAAGCCCAGCAATGGGACCGGGGACCTTCGGGTTGCGAGGAAGAAAACCTCTCTAAAAAATTACACTAATCCCAAGGTCCGAGGCCCGCCGAGGGGATGAATGGCCGGGGGGTACCCGGTCGTTAGGGTCTCTAAAGCAAATAGTAAATATGGCAATGGACAAACGAAATGAAATGACTACCCAGGAGGGTCCCGGTTCTTCCGGGGAATCCCTCACCGTGACTGACAGTGCTGGTCACGGTCGCCCCATCGTATCTGGGGGGGCAACCACTGCTATGGAGGAGACAGGAGGGGGTGTCAGCGGAATTGAGACCGGCTCGGCTGGTATTTCTGCTGACACGTGTGCAAGATCGCGGCGCAATTCTTTGCGCAACCACGAAGGGGAGAAAACCGTCAGCATCCGAACTGCAAGCTGTCGATCCACCAGGAGCTCTAGCAGCACTCCATACGTTTCTAGGTGTGCTTCGATGGAGAGCGTGGATGGCACGACGACTCGTGCACGGTCAAAGAAGCGGCTCTGGGCCGAATGTGGGGATTCTAACGAATCAAGTGACTTGGACGCTAAAAAAGCGGACACCAGGACACATGTAGAGGGTTCCCAAATGGGGTTGAAAGAAGCTCGTGAGGCGTTTCGGCGCGGAGAGCTGATGGACGATGAGATGGGTGAGAGTAACACTGAGTCGAGCAGTCGGAAAACAAGGCCGAAGCCGGCTAAAGTGCAACTCAAGAGCGTTGACACGTCACGCGCATGTGATGTGCTGGCGCAGAGTGTAGCAGCGATGCGAGAGACCGTGGGCAAATCGAAGAACCTGAAGGGTGATTGCCGAGGCACTTTGAATGTGGTCGCTCGAAATATTGAAGAGGTGGCAAAATGTTTGTCAGAAAGGACAGAATCAGAGGTAGTCCGCCTTTTAAGAGAGGAAAATGCGAGACTTGCGGCGGTGATCAACAATCTCTCAGTGGAGATCGCCACATTAAAAGAGATGATGATCACCTCCACTAGCAAGGGTTCTGGGAACCCAGGGGTTCCCGTTGTAGTTTCTCCGCAGCCGGAAAGAGGTTTGACCTTGGAGGAGGAGATGGTCAGACTTCGTAATATTTTTACGGCACGGATGGACAATTTCGAAAGGCGACTACCACCAGAAGAAAGAATTAGACCACCGCTAGCCGCTGACAGAAAAAGAGCAGTAGCAGCCAAAGAGAAGGAGAGTCAGACACAGCAGACTCCAGAAAAGGTGGTCTCAATCCGCCCAAAGAGACCTTCGCGGTCGGAAATTATAGTTGTCGACCCTGTACAATTAAGGTCAACCAATTCCGATCCCAAGACGAAAAAGAAGAGCAAGAAGGGGAAAAAGGCCAAGAAAGAATCGGTAGCCCAAACCGAGACCCGTCCGGAGCCTCGACCTTTGCCACCAGCCCCCACTTCTATGAGTGAGGCTTGGAATGTGGTGGCACGCAAGGGCGTCAAGAAAAAGCCTGCGTCGGCTAGGAAGCAAGGGCCAATTAAAGTGCAATCGGGGCAGGTTGTTGCCTCAATGAGTCAAGCGCAGTCGAAACAAGGGAGGAGAAAACTCGAAACCCCAAGATCGGCTGCCGTAGTCGTGACTCTTGATAAAGAGGCCAACGAAAAGGGCCTCACATATACAGAGGTTTTAACCCGGGCTCGAAATGGAATCCAGATCAATGACCTAGGTCTTAATGAAGGCATGCGCCTCAAAAAAGCGGCAACCGGGGCCCGGATGTACGAAATTACCGGTCCCACAAAGGTTGAGAAGGCGATTGCTCTTGCTGGCCGTCTAAGGGAGTTCTTCCGCGACGAGCCAGCAATACGTGTGTCTACACCCACAAAGTGTGTGGAGATCCGGGTCGTCGGTCTGGACGACGCAACGGTCGAGGAAGACGTTGCCGACGCAATCGCTCAGGTTGGCGATTCGAAGGACGGGGAACGCACTTGGGTCTCTTTGGCTCAGGGTCCCTGTCGCGGCTGCCAAGAAGGTGGTGGCAGCTGGCAGATTGCTAGTTGGCTGGATCTCAACTAGGGTTCACCTTCTTGAGGCGCGACCGCAGCGTTGTTTTAGGTGCCTCGAAAAGGGGCACCTCCGGGCGGAGTGCACATCAGCCATTGACCGCAGTGATGAATGCTATCGCTGCGGTAAAAATGGCCACAAAGCCCAATCCTGCCTGGCAGCTCCGCATTGTGGGAGCTGCGATCGGGCAGGTTTGAAGGCTGACCATCGGATGGGGAGTGGGCAGTGCAAGGCACCGTCTGCTCCTAAGAGGAGGGTAAGGGAGGGTGATGGCCTGAGGGTCCCCTCGCCGCCTGCCACTGCTCCGGCTACCACGAGCCGGGTTATGGAGGATCCAATGGAGGTCGCTAATTGATGGCCTCCATGAGATTTCTCCAGGCGAATATTATGCGCTCCGGCAGGGCCCAGGACCTCATTTTCCAGACCTTGGCGGAGCGCATGGTGCATGTGGCCGTGGTCTCCGAACCCCTCTTCATTCCATCGGGTGAAGAGTGGGTCGGAGACCGTAAAGGGGATGTAGCCATCACGTCCAGGGCTGCAGTTGGCTCCCCAGTCCTGGAACGCGTGGTGAGAGGTTGCGGGTACGTTTCTGCCAAAATTGGAGACGTATTCGTAATCGGGACGTACTTCTCACCGAACAAACCGTTCTCTGACTTCGAGCTCTTTATGGCTGAAGTCGAAGACTTGGTCGGTAGGCTACGCCCTGGCAAGGTGATCCTGGCCGGAGACCTCAACGCAAAATCCGCTGCGTGGGGGTCTCCGGTCACAAATGTCAGAGGAAGGTTCTTGGAGGGTTGGTTGGCCTCGGCTGGGATGGTCGTCATGAACAGGGGGACAGCTGACACATGCGTACGATGGAATGGCAGCTCCAAAGTCGACGTTACCTTTGTCAACGCCGCCATGTTACCATGTGTCAGTAATTGGGAGGTAATGGTGGGTGTGGAGTCACTCTCGGACCATCGATATATTTGGTTCGAGGTGTCCGCACGCCCCATTTTCCCCATTCCCCCTGGGTCAGGAAGAGTTTACGGCCCTAGGTGGTCCATAAGGAAGATGGATCCTGAGTTCCTAGTCGAGGCCGCAATCGTCCAGGCGTGGGCCGCTGGGCCCGTGGGTGGGGGGGTCGCCGCGGAGGTCGAGGACCTCCAGCGGCGGATGTCACTCGTCTGTGATGCCAGCATGCCGAGAGTGCGTGGCACAGGGCCGGCACGCGGGGTGTACTGGTGGTCGGAGGAGCTGGCGCAGCTGCGCGAACAGTGCGTGTCCTTGCGCCGCCAGTACACTCGGTACAGGCGTCGTAGACGACGCGACGTCGAGGAGGAGAGGCGCCGTTACGAGGCTTATCGGGCTGTCCGCACCTCCTTGCGGATGGCGATCGCCGAGGCCAAGGACAGGGCTCACAAGGAGATGGCCGAAGAGCTCAATCGGAATCCGTGGGGGAGGCCGTACATAGCGGCACGGAAGAAATTTCGTGCCCGCGCTCCCCCCCTTACTGAGAGCCTTCGGCCGGATTTCGTTGAATCCGTTGTGGAAGCCCTGTTCCCGCAAGGAGCCGAGGTGGAGCCGCCTCGTATGGCGCCTCTCGAGGAGGAGGATGGCACTGGGTCGGGTGCGCCGGGGGTGTCAGAGTGGGAGTTAGCCGGGGTGGTGAGTCGCATGAAAGCGAAAAATACCGCCCCTGGCCCCGACGGCATCCCTGGGCGCGCCTGGTCTCTTGCCCTGGGTCCGCTGGAGTCTGGACTCAGGGCGACGTTCAGTGCCTGCCTCGAGCAGGGCCTTTTTCCCCGTAGGTGGAAAACGGGGAAACTGGTCCTGCTCAGGAAGGAGGGAAGACCGGCCGATACACCCTCCGCGTATCGGCCCATTGTCTTGCTGGACGAAGCGGGGAAGCTGCTCGAACGCGTAATAGCTTCCCGCATAGTCCAGCACCTCCGCGAGGTAGGGCCTGACCTCAGTTGCCTCCAGTACGGATTCCGCCAGGGTAAGTCCACCCTTGACTGTATTGAGGGTGTGAGACTTCTGGCGGAGGAGGCGACAACCCGGCGCGAGGTAGTGTTGGCGGTGTCGTTAGACATCGCTATTGCATTCAACACCTTGCCCTGGGGAGTGATCAAGGAGGCCCTACGCTTTCACCGCATCCCCATGTACCTGCAGCGTGTGGTCAGTAACTACCTGACTGACCGTGCTGTCAGGTACCCGACGGCTGGGGGTGGGTGGAAGGAGCGGAGGATGACGTGCGGTGTTCCGCAGGGGTCGGTTCTAGGCCCTCTCCTGTGGAACATCGGCTACGACTGGGTGCTGCGCGGGCAAATGCTTCCGGGGGTGCGTCTCTTTTCCTATGCAGACGACACCCTCGTGACTGCCCGCGCGAGCACCCACCGGGAAGCCCGAGTGCTGGCGACCGCGGCCACGGCTCACGTTGTGGCCCGGATTCGCCGGCTGGGACTGGGGGTGGCCTTGGAGAAATCCGAGGCCATTTGCTTCCACAGGCCTCGGATGGCGCCCCCAGCGGGTTCCCGGCTGGTGGTGGGCGGGACGTCCATCGAAATCTCGGGTACACTACAGTACCTGGGATTGCTCCTCGACAGCCGATGGACGTTCGAGGCCCACTTCCGGCGGCTCGTCCCCAAGCTAATGGCGACCGCCGGAGCCCTGAGTAGGCTCCTCCCAAATTTGGGAGGGCCTAATGCAGGCTGCCGGCGCCTATAGGAGTGGTGCGGTCCATGGCCCTGTACGGCGCTCCCGTATGGGCGGGGCGGCTGACCGCCGGATCCTTGCCCCTGCTGCGCAGGGCGCAGAGGGTCATGGCGATCAGACTTGTGCGGGGCTACCGGACCATCTCCGGCGAGGCGGCCTGCGCCTTGGCCGGGTCCCCTCCATGGGACCTAGAGGCCAAGGTGCTAGCTCAGGCCTACCACTGCAGAGTCGAAGCCCGTTCACCGGGGGGAGACTCAGCGGTGGTAGAGGTGGACTGGCGGAGGGCAGCTCAGGAGGAGCTCCTCCGCCAATGGAGGCGGCGGCTGGAATCGCCCAGTGCAGGAGCCTGGACGATTTCAGCCATCCAGCCCATTCTCCAGGGCTGGGTCGCCAGAAGGCATGGGGTCCTCACCTTCCGCCTGACACAGGTGCTTTCCGGACATGGTTGCTTTGGGAGGTATCTGTGGCGGGTGGCTCAGTGCGAAGCGACTGGTGAGTGCCACGAATGCGGCGCCGAGTTTGACACGGCGCTGCACACGCTCGCGGACTGTCCAGCTTGGGCGGTTCAGCGGGCAGAACTCGTGGCACAGGTGGGGCATGATCTCTCCCTGCCCACTGTGGTTCGTGCCATGGTGGACAGGGAGGGATCGTGGGCTGCGATGGCCTCTTTCTGCGAGGATGTTATCTCGCGGAAGGAGGCGGCGGGTCGGGTCCGGGAAGTCGAGTCCTTGGATCCGATCCACCGCAGGCGAGTGGGGCGCAGACGACTCGCCGAAGCCCGTCGTATGCCGCCCTAACGGGGACCTCTGGGCGTTCCGAACGGGGTTTTATCGGACGCCCATCGAAAATGTCCCCGCGGCGGTCGATGCATCTGGTGCTCCCGATGCATCGTCAAGCGGAGAGAGGGGCCACTGTTAGAGAGGCCCCGACCCAGAGGTGGCGCACTCTGGGGTACAGAGTTGCTGCTGGCGGGGATGGGGGTAATGTCTTCATAGGTACCCTATACCCGTCACCAGCAGCGTGGAGCACACAGGTTATTTTAGTCGGTGCGAGTCCGACATAACCGTCGCCTGCCCCCGTCGGGTGGCGGTACCCATAAGGGGTTTTTTCCTGTTAAAAAAAAAAAAAGGTCACGCTTAAAAAATTGTATTTATGAGTTTGATGAAGCAAAGACAACAGAAGATACACACTAGGTATAACATATTACAAACAATCTATTACGTCGTCACTTACATAAGCATAGATATATTAATCTCCACAGTAAATATACTGTGGAGATTAAGGTAATTGATCTTCTCTTGATGTCCATTATAGAAGGGTTTTCTGAATTCTTTAATTTTAAAAGAAATCGCAAAAAAATTTAAGACTTCTGACTTATTCATTAATACCGGTATATGCAAATAATGATATAATTTTCTTATGGTTTATAGATTTCTTGATATCTCAATCAACCTCTTTTTTTATATATTTTTTTTATGAGAAAATAGTGAATATAAATACAATACTAGAAAGTGCAACTTGAAAACAATGCTTTGCTTCTACTAGCTTCTTAATCAAGGCCGTTTAAATTTTATTCATACCTGGGCGTTGATTATGCATTTGTTTTTTTCCTAGTTTCCGGGAATAATTCTATTTTTACCGCATTACTTTCATACTGCTGAATTTCATTAATTATGGTTTGGAGGGTAATATGTGAAGCATAAAAGATAGATAGACTTTTGCATAGAGTTTTAGATACATATTATAAAAAAAGGTCCCCAGAAGCTGTCTATCTGTAAGTGATCGACTTTTTTTAAATCTACAGAACGGATTTTGGTACGGTTTTTACTTAAAAAAAGGCCAATTTTTGAGGAAAAGTTTAGAATAATAGTACAGTACATTAGTATTTCCGCGAGTTCGGGATTTAGGCGGAAAACAATTGTGACACATTAATTTCCAGGCGGAACCGCGGGCACAGCTTGTTAATGTAAGTAATAGACAGAAGAAATATTATCTGATAATGGATCTAAAACTTTAATTTCACATATTTGGGCTGACAAGTTTGCTTTTAATTAATTTGTTTTAGAAGTGTTTTTGTAATCTACTGTATGACATGCGGACGTTTTGTCGTTGTCTCAAATCTGTGCCTAAACTAATTGATTAGGCTTTGTGTGGTCATTGTTTGATTTAGTGATTCTACCGACAGTATTTCAATAATGTACTGCAAAGTCCTTGAAAGTAACATTCTTTGTTTTGGTCTGGAACGCTAGACCAATTTAAGTAAAAAATTGCAGTGTCAAAGATAAATGCATGATTTTAAATAGCATTGGTAATGACTTCACACAACTTAAATATGTTAACTAAGCGACTTTTTACGCAATTCGTGTATGAATTTAGAATACAAACAATATCATAACTACACAATAAACACTATCAACTGATCAATCCAGAAGCTGTGATAGCGCAGCGGTGACACGGTGTGACTCTGAAGATATGGTCATAGGCTAAAATCTCGGGAAACTACTGGATTTTAATTAATGATTTCATGTTATTACACGCTTTTTGATGAAGAAAAACATCGAAAAATGCATATATCAAGATAATTATGGGGATATATGTAACCTAACGATCCGTATTAGAGCAGCGTAGTTGGTCTTAGCTCCAAAAGTTACGAAGAGAGGAAGGAGGCTTATTGCCAGCTGTGGGTTACTAACAAGCCGCTCGTTTTACACGATCAGAAATTCGAAGTCGATTGCCTTATCAACGAATTAAAAAAGGATTATGTAGTATTTATACAGGAAGTTTAATTTTTAACCAGCTAAGATCTTCATCACTAGGTTTCGTTAATGCCATTGATGTTTGCCCACCTGAAATAATATTTAAGTTTTTTTATATCTTTTATTCAACTTTAATTCATGTGAAGGTGGAATCTAGCAAGTTAAATTTGACCCACTTCCCGGTGTCCGACTAAGTAGAAATTTTAAATACTGCTCCAGTATGCATGTTTATGACAATGCATGTTTATGACAAGCATGATTCCACTGCCATGATTGGCTCCAGAAGAGGAACAGTTCAACAACTGTTGAACTGTTCAACAACTGTTGAAGAGTTTCAACAGAGTTATAAACATGCTGTCACATGACTTGGCTGCGTTTTTACCACTGGCCGCCTACCTGACGTTAACTTACCTTAGTCGTATTTTACGACTCCTCGGTAAGAAAGAGGGTGGTCTATTTGACTCAACCGGATACCACATGGTGGTTCAACATACCTTAATCGCCTTTAAGGTACCTCGGTAAGAAATGAGGTTGGTCTATTCTACTCAGCCGGATAACACACGGGAGACGACTTACCTTAGTCGCCTTTTACGACACCTCGGTAAGAAATGAGGTTGGTACTATTCTATTTAGCCGGATACCACACCGCGTAACTCACTCACGTAAAGAGACAATATTATATACAATAAATTTCACATTATTCTTGTTAATAGCTTTCAAAAAGTAGTGCAGTAGAAAAATGTATAAACTTACTCTTTTTTAAAATACTCAAAATGTTTAATTCCGCTGGGTTGTCAGAATGTATTGAAGATGGCTTAACATTGGATAATGCTTCTTGTTGATTACAATTTTCTACAAAATTTATAGTTTCATATTACTTTCATTTTATTTAAATCCTGTGATTACATTGTCGTATTAATATGAACAATTTTTTAAATCAAATCGTAATTGATCGATCAATTACGGTTTTGCGTTATGATTTTGTTGTGGGGCCTATCTCCTAATGATGCTTTGGTTACGGAGCGAAATGATTGTAGAAATTGTCGTAGTGAATGTGTGTAGCGCTTGTGTAGTGTGTCGTTGTTGGCAGTGTTAGGTTATTCGTAACTAATCCTGTATGTTTAAGGTATGTGAATGGTTTCGGCTTTCTACACTTATAATTATATAGATTTTTTAACAAACACGGATTATAGAAAAATAATTTTAGGATAACTGTTGTACTATAGGATTCCACAAAGTAACGCCTGCTCTAAAAAAGATTCTGTATATTGGATACAGAATATATACTTTACGAAAAAAAAAACTTGTACTACATTAATTTTAATATAATATTACAAAAAATACGGTAGTAAATATGTAACTATAAAATAGAAGTGCACTAACTTGTCAAAAAAGTATTTTTAAAATCTTCAAAAGCCTTCTTCAAATCTTTCATATAAACAATTTGTTTGTCTGGATCTATAAAATTATTACATATTCAATGTTAAAATTTAATGGAAATAAATTCATAAAAAATATTGTTGTTTGAATTAAGTTAACAGTTCTGTAACCATAAACCATTGTGAAAGAAATCTACTCATTTAATATTTTAGTAATAGCAGTAAAAAAAAATGTTAACGAATAAAAATTCTTGTATATCATGCAATTTATTTCATACGTATACCTACTTGCAGAATAGTATATGTAAACTTCACATCAGTCTCATTTTATCTTCTTCTAACTTTATGATTTAACCGTCACTCGCAAGAGAAATAAAAAGGAATTTATTACCTAATGTGGTTAATGGCTCATTAGACATCGTAGTCGTTGCTGGAGATTTGGCTGTTTAAAAAAAATGTAATTTTAACTATATTTCTTTTAAAATACAGTGCGTCTTAAAAAATATTATATATACTTACTTGTTTCTTCGATGTTAGATTTTCCTACAAATATAATATATTTTTAATCATATTCTAGTACAAATATCCAATTTAATTTTTTTATACGTATTATAATTTCAAATTGAAACTTAAATTATATTTATTTTATTAAATGATTTCCTACATCTAAATAGATTACTTCAACGCACGTCAATTCTACCAGATTTGCTTCAATAATTTAAAAAAGTTCAGTTCACTTTTGTCCATTATTCTTTATGCCTGAAGACAAACCTGTAGTAGTCACGAACGATGTATATAATTCAAAGAAGTGATAAGATATTGAGGTCTCAAAGTTTTAGAAGGACTTTGTACTGAAAGACGCAATGTTATTAAATGGACGAAACATCGACAGATGGGGGAAACTAAAAAGGGGTAACTGTATACAAGCGGAACAAAACTGTCTGTTGCGAAAGATTCCATAAGTAACCTATGTCAAATATAAGATATCCTACTATAAAAAGTTATTTTTCGTTAAGATCTATGATTTCAAATCATTGATAAACAATCAATTACATGGACTAAGAAACTAAATAGTAAATACTTATTTCTTTAAATGGTATATCTTTGTAATCAATTCGTCTTAATGCTCTTTTCGGGATTGCCCTTATCGGTATATATTCTTTAATAACACGCCCTAGGCCTGCAATGTTAGTTAACTCTCTTGGCATGTTAATGTGGGTTGGATCATCTATGATGGCCTGATTGGGTAAGTTGATAACCTTTACTGGTCCGGTCGTTGGGTGATATTGTGTCTGTTCTATATCGAACTGAACTTCAATATCGTGGTTGGGAAATATACCTGAAACAGCTGATGTATTAAAATCTTTAACATTTGCCATTGATTATGAACGTGTTATTATTATAATTATAAAATTTTATTTTATAAAGCTGTGATAGCCGAACGGCGAGACTGTGTGACTCTTTCTAGAGGTCTCAGGTTCAAGCCCTCGCTGACAATGAGGTTTTTTGTAAAAAAATATATGCCTAATTGATATTTACAATTTATCACACGTTGTTCGGTAAAGGAAAATATTACGAGGAAACCTGCATACCTACAAATAATTCTGGGGATATGTGTAACCTACCAAACAGCATTGGAACAGCGTGGTGGAGCTAACCTTCAATCCTTCTCTGCTAAATGAAATAGGCGGCCTTAAAAAGAGAGAGGAACCTATGCATAGCAGTAGGATAGTAACAGGTCTGCTACCAGCATTTACCGTGACAGCATCAAAGAAAACGATCTCATCAGCATCATCTTAGATCTTATCATTAAATAATTTTTAAATTAAAAAAAATATTTAATAATTCAAATTGAATGTTTTATTATCAATCATTAATTAATTTTTTTTTGAACCTCTAAACAAAGACGATAGTGATTCACCACTGTTGATCAATTACAAATATATAACAATATTAACTTACCGGATAGCTTTTTTATCGGTTTCATATATATTTTCATATTATTTCCTATTTCATCTAGCTTTATATTATTATCACCTATACGAAACATAGTTTGTCACTTTCATAAATTAATACTATTAACAACATAGAAATGATTTCAAAGATTTATTTTTCTAACTTTGTTTTCAGTATATTACTTACGGAATCGAGCATAACAGTGGTATTTCTGTAAAAATGTAACTACCGCAATAAAATAAAATATGGTATGCATTTTTATTCTACTATTTGCACATAACCTTAAACCTGCATATGAAATGAAGTAATAAAATGCAGTAATATTTTGTTTTAGATCATGTTTCAATAACATTTATTCATACAGGAAATCATAAATCTTTTGAAACGGTATATGACATGATTTCGTCTGAGACAAATCATGAAATATTCTAATCATTTTAAAAACAAACTTCCTAATTGGCTGAGCTTTGAATGACTTGCTCAAATAGCACTTTTGATTAATTATAAAGTTAAAGAAAAAAAAAATTAAATCATTAAAAAATTCAAGTAAAGAAACATATGTTAGTTGTAAGTAGAGCATACTACTAATAATACAAGAACAAGAAGAGAAGATATAGCGAACACCATCATCTTTTGTCCTCTTAGCATTCACTACAAGGTAATAGAACAAACCATTGCAAGCAGGATAGCAAAGCAATGAGACCGTGCTACTCTTTCAAGAGCGTCACGGGTTCAAAGCCCAGGCAGACACCAATGAGTTTTTCTATTAAAACTTATGTGTCTGATTAATAATTGCGATCACACGCTTTTGGGTGACGCTTTGGGGGTTGGAGTTACTCGCGTCCGTAGGTTTAAACTAAATACAGGATCTTGTCTTTACAATCCTCAAGACCCTACACGTGATCCCCGGGTAGTGCTAAACGAGTAACCATTTCTAGGTGGTAGGCTTCGGCCGTGGCTTGTGTTACCACCCTACAGGCAAAGCCGTCCCGCCAAGCGACTCGTCGCGTTCCGGTACGATGCTTGTAGTAGCTATAAAGATGGGAAACGGACTTGTACATCTGCGCTGCATTTGATAACAGGTTCCGAATTGCACTGTTATATCGCCGGACGGCTCAATCTGGAGAGCAGCGGGATCCGAAGCACGGTTCATCGCTGGCCGACCGCAGGTTATAGGGGGCCCAATTAGTAGGAAAGCCACCTACGAAAGGCTGCCCCACTGCCTCGCGAAAAATCCTGGAATTGCTCCATCGTGCCGGTTGGCGACCGGAGAGAGGACCCGATGGCGATCTCCAGGGGGGTTCGGGCGTCCCCGCGGTCTCCAATTGAGCCTTCCATCAGCGCCTTAACAGATGCCATCGCGTTGTTTACAAATGCAGTATTCCCTACAAATTCGTTTTTCCGTTCCTATTCGCCCGCTCAATATAAAATGATAAAAAAGAAAAGCAAAGGTAAATTTATACAGCGGCTGCACTTCCTCTCTTTAAAAATCCATCAAGCCAACATTCGAGGTCTACACTCGAATCTCTTTGCAGTCCATCACCACCTAGAGACTGACAAGCCGCACTTGCTTTTCCTTACGGAGACGCAGATTAACACCCCAGCAGATTTATCATACCTGCTTTACCCGGGTTATACCTTGGAGCATAACTTTAAGCCTCATGCAGGGGTTTGTATGTATGCTCGTAACGACATCTGTTATCGGCGTCTCCGTAATCTAGAGGTACCCAACTTCTCCATCTTGTGGTGTTTGATAGATACAGGGATGGATCAAACGGTTTATGCTTGTGTCTATCGCTCGCACAGCGGTGACCAGGAGACAACCAAATTATTTAAACATCTCAGTGAAACGGCCGACACTGTTCAACATCGGTATCCATCAGCCCAACTTGTGCTTCTAGGGGACTTTAACGCCCATCATAAGGATTGGCTGTACCCTTATTAAAAAAACCGACCACGCTGGAAGAGAAGCTCTTAATTTAGCTCTCTCTCTGGACCTTTCTCAGCTGGTCAAAGAAGCTATAAGAATACCGGATGTTGATGGTCATACACCCAGTTGTCTGGACCTTCTGCTGACTACCGACCCCGACAGTTTCTTGGTGTCAGTTGCAGCCCCCTTGGGCACTTCTGATCACTCTCTGGTAAAGGCGGTTTCGAACCAGTATCCGCCTGATCTAAGTTTAACTGGGACCAGACGGGTTTGGCGATATAAGTCGGCAGACTGGGACGAGATGCGGCACTTTTTCGCATCTTATCCTTGGCAGAGAATATGCTTCTCTTCTAATGATCCGTCGAGTTGTGAGAATGCTATATCGGAGGTGATTCGTCGAGCTATGGAATATTTCATAACTTACTCGGATGTACCTCTGAATAGTAGGACTCCCCGATGGTACAACGCTGAGTGCGCCACTGCAGAGGCCATTAAAAATTCGGCGTTTGTAGCCTGGGTTGAAGCCCGCTCTCACAAAACTCCCGACATAACAGCTAAGAAGAGAGCATATAACATTGCTGCTAAGTCCTACAAGAGGGTTCTTAAGAAGGCTCGATTTAACCGCATTAATCGAATCGGCATCAAATTAGCATCGTATCCTCGTGGTAGTAAAGCTTTTTGGTCGCTTGCGAGGTCGGTTGAGTCGAACTTCTGCCGTTCAACGCTGCCGCCATTGCTCAAGCCCGATGGGGCTCTGGCCTTTTCTGCAAGTGACAAAGCAAATTTGTTAGCTAGGTTGTTTGCAGATAATTCGCGTCTTGATGCAGGAGATGCCTCTCCACCTCAACTACAACCATGTGATACTGCCATGGCAGAAATTCGTATCCATCAAAAGGAGGTGTTGAGAGCGCTTCGCAACTTGAATGTGAATAAGGCCAGTGG
Source organism: Morpho achilles (assembly GCA_947086495.1). Classification (NCBI taxonomy): domain Eukaryota; kingdom Metazoa; phylum Arthropoda; class Insecta; order Lepidoptera; family Nymphalidae; genus Morpho; species Morpho achilles. The sequence goes on from CAMTZB010000016.1 coordinate 6,938,811, forward strand.
TCCGGACGGCATACCAGCAATCGTTCTGCGGAATTGCGCCCCAGAATTGTCTCCTGTTTTGACTCGTTTGTATCGCCTCTCATTAGAAACTGCTCATGTCCCAAAAGCATGGAATACTGCCAACGTACAGCCAGTACCAAAAAAGGGTATTCATGCTGATCCGGTCAACTATCGACCTATAGCGATCACCTCGGTGCTTTGTAAAGTTATGGAGCGTATAATAAACAAAAAGCTCCTGGCATAGCTAGAAGAAAACGATCTTCTGTCGGATTACCAGTTTGGTTTTCGACAGAATCGTTCTGCTGGAGATCTTCTAATGTATGCCACTCATATCTGGGGTAAAGCTATTGAGAGACATGGTGAGGCTCTCGCCGTGTCCCTTGATGTCTCAAAAGCTTTTGACCGTGTTTGGCATGGTGGTCTTCTCGGCAAACTTCCGGCTTATGGGCTGCCTACTACACTCTGTAACTGGATATCTGATTTCCTGAATGAACGATCGTTCAGAGTAGTCATTAATGGCTGCTCTTCTGATGTAATGACCACCAATGCTGGTGTTCCTCAGGGATCAGTTCTTTCCGCGACGCTATTCTTGCTGCACATCAATGATCTCCTAAGTCCCGCTATCTTTGGGTACGCAGATGACAGTACTGTCACGGAGAGATATATGTCCAGTTCCAGAGCTGGTAGGGCAGAGATTCTCCAACAAAGAGAGGCCATGGTTGAGCGCATTAACTTGACTCTGAAAGATGTTTCCGACTGGGGTGAGGCCAACCTAGTCAAGTTTAATGCTGCCAAAACACAAGCGTGTCTGTTCACCGCCAAACGGAGTTCCTTCACCTTAACTCCTACTTTCCGAAATATATCCGTACCGATTGCCGATAGTACAGAGCTTCTGGGTATTGAAATAAGTTCCAAGCTCAACTTTGGTAAATGCATCGAATCCAAAGCAAAAACAGCTGCTAAAAAACTTGGCATCCTCAACAAAGTCAAGCGGTACTTCACACCGAAACAGCTTCTAACATTGTATCAAGCTCAAGTACGTTCGTGTATGGAGTACTGCTGTCATTTGTGGGACGGATCTGCCAAATACCAGTTAGATGCTTTGGATTCGGTGGATCGACGCGCCAGAAGGCTCATTTCGGACGAAACCCTGACCAATACCAAATTACATAGTCTTCAACATCGGCGCAGGGTTGCCTGTCTATCGGTCTTCTACAGGATATATTTCGGAGAGTGTGCTGAGGCTCTCCATAACCTTGTTCCTCCATCGCCTTTCTATTATCGTACCGCAAGGCACCGGGAGAATTTCCACCCCTACATCATCGATCTCCCACGAAGGCGCACACAGCGCTTTGCGTCCTCTTTTTTGTTGCGTACAGCAAGGGAATGGAATTCTCTCCCGGCATCAATATTTCCCACTTCATACAATATGGGAATCTTTAAAGCTAGAGTGAATAGGCATCTTCTAGGCAAGCGCGCTTCATCTTAGGCTGCATCATCGCTTACCATCAGGCATGATTGCAGTCAAGCGCTCGCCTATTCTGCAATAAAAAAAAAAAAAAAAAGGAAAACATTACGAAACCTGGATATCTCTAGACCATTCTGAGGGCATGTATGTGGAACCTACCAATCTGCATCATAGAGCATAGAGAGGAGGCCTATACTCAGCAGTGGGATAGTAAAAGGCCGTTACTTTTACAGACTATAAAAACTAAAATAATCATATAGCATTCGTACCAGTAAAATTCTCTAAAACATTTTCATATACTATTCGGAACTAAAGTTTTTACGCTTTATGAATTTCTTAAGTCATATCCCTCTAGTTAGTAATATTAGTATTAGAAACATTGAAACATTATAGAAAACCAATAAGTGAAATTAATTCTTAACAGATAACATAATCACTTTGCATCAGACAAAATATTTGCCAAGCTTTCTACAATGATTATATGATAAAGAAATACTTAAGGATTATTCATTCCTATCACGTGCGTTTGGGTACTGTTTTATACTATAAAATTTAATAAGAGAATCGATTAAGTTTATTACGGGAGGAATTATAGTTCTCGTGAATCTCGATAGCTGGTCGACTCTACCTAATATTGCTCTTATCTTACCGTCGCGGCGACAATCGTGAGACTGCAGCCATGTGTGATGCTGCGATTTGTTAAGACTTGCAATAAAACTTTAGAATACTTCTAAAGAAACTTAGACCCTTTGACTAGGGATGTTGAAGACCTCTGAGATCTCATTAGCAGATAAGATGATGATAATCCGAGGCATAATTTCTGTTGGGCCAAATGAGATATTTTAACTACACGCGGATTCTTTCTTTTTATCTTTAGCATCATATAAAGTATAAAAAAAATCCTGTGTGAAAATCCCAATTATTGTTATTTTCTATGGTAATCCATAAATATTTTTCCATCGGGATACTCTTGAATGTGGAAAAGTCAGACAGACTTTGGTATTTACAATAATTATGGGTATTTAGTCGTAATTCTTTTTATATGGGTTATTAATTTAAGTGCAATTTAAGTTTATTCGTCCCACTGATTTCCTAATCTATTCAAAGAATTTTAATTTTCGTAATTGTGTTTGGGTGGTAAATAGAGAAGAGACTCTATGTTTTTAGAAAATACTGAATTGCAAAAGCAGGGTAATTTGTACGTTTCCTCACCTCAATGATCTATATCGCGCTCTTTATGTTTATGAAGTGCTTAAACAAAAATAACTGTCCTAACTTAAATATAAGTTACTTAGTTTAATAAGCGTCCAAGTCATAATTGTCCTAGCATCATCCCACTAGAAGTGCGGTCGTCACATCATTTGGCTAGGTGTTTTACGACGGGCCGCCTGCCTGACGTCAACTTACCTTAGTCGTTTTTACGACACCTTGGTAATGAGGGGGGTGGTCTATTCTACTCAGCCGGATTCCAAACGGCGGGTAAAGTTACCTTAGTCACCTTTTACGACACCTCGCTAAGAAAGAGGGTGGTCCATTCTACTCAGCCGGATACCACACGGTGAGTCAACTTACCTTAGTCACCGTTTACGACACCTCGGTTAGAAAGGGGGTGGTCTATTATACTTAGCCGGATACTGTGGTATCCGGCGGTCTAATGAACATCCAAGTAATATCCATTATAAGAGACCACGAATAGTCACACATTGACGGTAACTTAAAATTATAAAAACAACTTTTCTGGTTTCCTATAATCACGCAATTATGTAACAGCTGTATATTTCAGAAAACAAATATAATCATAAAAATCAACGGAGCTGAGAAATCAATAACCGCTATATCAATCATAGTGTCTGAAATAATCGTTAAATCATTAATCAGCTGCTCGTTAAAGCAGTCCCAACAGATTAGAAACACATGATAAACAAATTAAAACAATTAACAAACAACAAAAAATAATCATATTAGCTAAACAAATACTGAATTCTATTTAGCTGGCGGAACTTGTGTCGCATTAGCACACGGTTTTGGTTATCACTGACAGTTTTATGGCGATACAAGTGCATCCAAAACGGTCAGGCATGGTCAAGATCGTGACGCCAGTTGACCTCATTGCTGCGACGTATGCGATATAGGAGCCTCCCACTGCAATACTCCTATATCATATTCAATTGTACACATAGCTCTGCGATTTTGCTGCGGTGTCTATCTCTTGATGAAGCTGCAGTAACGGAGCGAAAAAGGTTCAGTGTTGTTGAATTGTTTTGTATGCATATATGAATCCAGCAAGCATAAAGTATGAACTGATAGTAAACAATACTATAATAAACGATATTTCTCCTTTATACTTATTCAATAAATAAAAAACAGTCTTCCCAGAGTTAACCCATTTACTCTTTCTCAAAAACTCAATGACACATAAATATATAACAGCCACAATGCTTTTTCATATTAATGACCAACTCTATGAAGGAGGTTGTATTAAAAACATGTTGTAACAATACTTTTAGCATTCCATAGATTTGTTCTAATCAACTATTATGCCAAAATAAATTATTATTATGTTTATTAAACTCTGCAAAGTAACATCTAAGTTGTTGTATTGCCTGTGTGCGACAAGGTGTTGTAGGATAAGGACAGAAGAATGATGAATTCTTGGAAAGGATGAATTTTATTCCAAATGTAAATTATTTTTTCCTAATAATAATGTAATCTTTTTTTAAGTACAGCGAAACATTCTACCAGTGTCACGTAAAGTTTTTAAATAAAATAACAAATTTTAGGTGATGCTTACTGTACCTACACTTTGTCAATATTATCTTTGACTGTCAAATTAATTCAGATTCTTATTACAAGCCCATAACGAAATTAACTTTTATCTTGAATTAACCTTTAAAGAGTTATCGTAAGCTCCAAAGTGGTACTAAATTACTTAGCCAAATAAAAATAATTATGACGTGAGTATACCTTTTTTTTCATTAAATAGTTACTATACGAGTATTAACCAATACAGAGAAAGATATTTCTTTATTCGTACAAGAAATTTATAGACTATAATAATATAACCTATTTATTAGCCATGTCAAGTGCATATAATAAAGAAATTCTGTATAATAATGAATATATAAATTTTGTATACTTAGATACATTTGATAATAGAAAAACTTTTCCGTTTTTCAATATTTGTACTCATTATCTATATATATAAAAGAAAGTTGGTCTTAGTTACACTATTTATAATTCAAGAACGGATGAACCAATTCGGCTAAAAATTGGTGGAGAGGTTGCTTGGAACCATGAAACGGACATAGGATACTTTTTATCCCGTTCGACCGCATTTATTTTATCCCGTCAAGTCACTATATTACGTGGTATAACAAAAACGACTAACGTGGTATAACAAAAACGACTATGACGTGGAATAACAAAACGCAAATGACAGTGAAATAATAAAACATAAATGACAACTAAACGTAATTTAGTCTTTGGTTGAGTATGGTAAAAAATTTGACAATTATCAAAATAATAGCTAAACGGCACCACATAGTATAAAACAAAATAGCTTTCTCTGTCTGTCCCTAAAAATGTAGTATATAAATTTAGATATTCGAAAGATAGCAGGGAATCTTCATGGTATAGGGAAAGGGGAATTGTTACTCCAAATTTAACGCGTGCGGGCAACTGGCAGTAATTAATAAAACGAAACGACTGGTTCGATTTTAATCATTTTTTTATCTGAGTGACATAGGCTATATAATTTATAATCGTGCGAAGCCGGAGCGGGCCGCTAGTTAACAATAAAAGGAAGTCATTTTAAAGTTGCTACATAGACAGACCTTAAATACCGCTATATCAGAATATACGGAAAATATTTTTTTACTCACTTTTGTGCCTGTGTGGTGTCTGGTTGAGTAGAATAGACCCATCGTGTAGTATCCGGTTGAGTAGAATCGACCACTCTCATTTCGCACAGAGGTGTCGTAAAAGGCGACTAAGATAAATTGACGTCAGGTAGGCGGCCGGTCGTAAAATATGTAGCCAAAACATGTCTATAGTAAATTACTCAGACACATAGAGCTACACCAAATGCAAAAAAAATATTCTGGCCAACTACTCGTACCACTGGCGAAGCCAAGTGTAATACACAACACTTCGAAGCTTTTAGCTTTAAGAATCTAAAGAAATTAAGACTCTACACTGACATACTAGGCACACAAAACTTATAACACATAGGTACACAGCAGAATAATATTATCTCTTACTAATTAACCATCATTTTTTCTGCCTCTTTCAGTAAATTTTCTTTGTGTCAGTTATTGTTATAGGGAAATCTCTTAATTCACATTTATTTTAATTTGTAATTCTTTTTGTTGCAAATTCCATGAGACTCGAACTAGCGAACTATATCATACGGCAGTAATTTTTTTAGGGTCGTAAAAAGTAATTTTTCTACACATTTTTTATACGTATAGCGGTATTTTAGCTGTATCTACAAAGAAACTTTCAAATGACTTTCAAACTTCACACATAACATTCCACCTTAAATGCAAACATATATTTGCTTAATCTCTTAACTGCATCAAGCTTCACCAATCTCCATAAACTCACATCATTACATCCGATAACATTTAGATATAGAGGCAGCTGTGATGGCCTAGCGGTGCGACCGTGTGAATCTCTAGAGACGATCATGGGTTCAAACCCGGGCAGACACCAATGAGTTTTTCTATTAAAACTTATGTGTCTAATTGATAATTGCAATTTATCACACGCTTTTCGGTGAAGGAAAACATCGTGAGGAAACCTGCATATCTCTAGAGAATTCTAGGGATATGTGTAACCTACCAATCCGCATTGGAGCAGCGTGGTAGGTCTTAGCTCCAACCCTTCTCTCCAAAAATGGAGAGAGGAGGCCTATGCCCAGCAGTGGGATAGTAACAGGCCGTTACTTACTTATAGAGGCATAAACAAGATAATTTCTTCTCGTTTCAATAAGCTACTTAAACCAAGTTCTATATAAGATATGAACTCAACTGTTTGATTTATAATATAGTAATTGTTACTTGATTTTGTATTACATAGAATAATTACATCTATACAAATGTTATAAAGAGAAAAAATTTGTACGTATGTTTGTAATGTTTTCACACAAAAACTACTAGACCGATTTAAAAGTTTCTTTCACCAATGGAAAGCTGCATCTTTACTGAGCAACAGGTGTAAAAATTAATAATGAAAATCTGTAATCGCATGCCCTGCGGACACTATTGATGATATATTTAACAAAAATAAATCTATAGTTAGACTTAGTAGATTTTCCACTGCCATGAGATCGGTATGTACGCGGGTGAAACCGCGGGATATCACTAGTAATAAAAAGGTTTATGTAGACTATTTTGTTTGTATAAGAGGTGATAAATAAAACAATGTGTTGCTGTAATGATGCGCTAAATTGTTCGTTAAATTTGCTAAAGTCGTACTGTGAAGAATTCACTTAGGAAGATTGAAGAAAATTTGAATTAAACAATTCAAAATTGGCTTATTGTGGGCACTAGTCACACCATTTTGGTAGGCACAGCCGTCGACACCATGTAAGTCCGGCGGCTAAGTCGCATTAGATACCACTTCCTTAACAAAAGAGGCTCCGAGCCTCCCATTCCAACAATTGTATGAGCTATTTACCTTATCTGTAGCAAGCCACAATCACACCGGCTCCCGATGTGTAGTGCATTCCAATATTTTGATAGTCGTTAGAAATTGTTGACAATACCATGGTATATGTAAACTTTTGGACATAAAAATAATCCGCTAGTAACAGTTCAATTTTAGATTTAAACTTTTGCGATTCATACTTATAAACACTAGTTGCGCCTGTATCTTTACCCAAACGGAAATCAGTGTGTCACAAAGTTTTTCTCCTGTAAATCCCTTTTTTATCTTTGCATTCCCACAGGAATGCAAAGATAAAAAATAAAAAAGTGTATATGTTGCTCCACAACCTCCTCGCAATCTGCTAGTGAAAGTCACATAAATCGGTTAAGCCACTCTGGAGAATGAACTATAAACCTAAACCTTCCTCAATAATTGCACTATCTTTTAGTAAACATTATTCAAAATTCCATTTTGTAGAAAGCTTTTGTAAGAAGCTTCGCGATTTTATCGTGGACTCTAACTCCTGATGATACTTCGGTTGCGGGAAGAAACGATTGTTGAGTTTGTGATAGTGAACGTATGTAGTGCTTGTGTATTGTGATGGGCAGTGGTGAAGGTTTGTGCATGTATTTTTACGAATCCTGTATGTATCAGGTATGAAAACGGAATGTCCACTCTTCATTTAGCATTATATATATATATATATATATATATATATATATATATATATATATATATATATTCTATTTTACTTCATCGCGGATTATAGCAAAATAATGTTATTATTACTTTTGTATTATAGATCTCCGCAAAGTAACACCTAATTCTATAAATTTTAATGTTTTGTAGAATTTGAGAAAAACGATCGCATACAGCCTGACAAGTATTAGGGACTTGGGGGGATACTAATGCAGTCATGTTGATTTGAAATCCATAAAAGATACATGAGTTTTATTACTACCATTTCAGAATTCGTCTTAATATACTATTATTTGAAAATTGTAACATAATGCAATTATCAAGACCCGTACTGTTCTGTATACGGCAATATCAATGCAGCCGGTAGAAGCCGCAGGCATAGGGACTTCGTTATTAAAGTGATAGCGCGATGTGGCCATAGCGGGACACTCACTAGGAGCCTAGCCATAGTTAATATACACTCTATGATCAAGAACCAAAATATTCGTATAAAGTCCACATTTTCATTGACACACGCGGGATAAATGGGATGAAATACGAATTACAATTTAGTTATGTATGTTTAAATGTGTACATCAATATAAAAATGTATTTGTTATTAATTATTAGTAACTAAAATTTAAAAAATAAATTGTTAAAAATAATTTGAACATCATGACTTTTGATTAAATTAATTTTTTTTATTCAAAATTTTTTTATTATTTTTTAAGTGGTTGAATTATGATTTTTTTTTAATATTGATAATTTTAATAAAATGTTGAAAATTATCATCTTTGCTTATTATTTTTATACATTTAATATGAGAAATGCAGACATTTTTCAAATTCATCGAGTCACGGAACTCTCCAGTAAAAACGGGACTGTCCCGTCAAAATTGGGACGTGTGGTAACTTTAGTATAGAGCAATATTACTATCGGTATGAGATATATTCAACAGATTGCGATATTACAGCTATTATGGTGCTGTAAAGATATCAAAATCTAAGAACTGATTACAATGCTCAATATGTCTAACTATTTATAAAGATATATTATTTTTTTTTATTTACAAAAAAGTTTACAAGTCATTTACTACTTATTACCTAGTACTATACAGATCATGCTGATCGCTATGGTCCCAAGAATTATTTTTTTGATTTATTTAATTTTTCCAATAAGTTTCCATGAAGTTAACTCGAGGTGTTAAATTTTATTTATATTTTAATTGCGAATTACTTACTTGTTATTACTATGTCACATTTTTTATTGATTTTAACGAAAGCACAATTTTAATAAATTAACATGTTTTCATTATTAACTAAATATTAATATTTTAATGTAGGTAGTTAGATATTTGTTAACTACGTCAGTATTATTAACAAAAAATGTTGGTAAATATTACTAATTAATACTTTGAATACCATGATATAGTAGTTTGTTTATTTTTATTTAATTTTTGTTAAATGACAATCATTAAAACGTATTTCCCCAACTGCCTGTCACAGATTACATTAAATCTTTTTATATCACATAATTCATAATATCTTCCGCGTATTGATGTGATCAACCAAAAATGAAAGTGAACAGAACATTCAATCATTACAACAATTTATTTTACTATACCCTCACAATAGTAACCTTCCTGATTTGAATCTTATACCTGAAGGCGTTAAAGGTTTAATATTTCAATTGTATTTTATTTCTGATGTGCTTAAACGGTCACTTATCTACAAGATTTATCACAACCAGGTTTTTGAGACTATATTTAGCAAATACGCGTTTTAAAAAGTAATATTATCGATTTCAAAAAATTTACATTTTATGGTCAGTTAATATTTGCAATTCATAATCGTATATATAATTGTTAAATATTCTTTTAAATTATACATATATAAATTGTTATATCCTACAAAAATATAGGAATAAGAGTGTGGATCTACAATATATTTTATTTCAATTAATATGAAGTACCTGGTTCACCGATCCTTGCTCGGTAATTTTTAACAAAATAAAAAAATCAAAAAATAAAGAAAAAATTGGGTAGGTGGGGCTCGATCCTAGGTATTTTCATTTCTAGAGACCAACCGTTCCCCGAATAAGCTACGCTGACTTGTAACTCATTTAAATATTAAAGATAAAAATCGTTGTCTCCAAGACTAAATATGTTTAAGCTATACGGAAGTAGTGAGATAGCGACAGAACATCAACATCAACATAAATATGTTTAAAAATCCTATAATTTATGAAGTGTAGATTCATAATATTTTGGCGTCACGAATTCAATGAAGACCTGGTTAGAGCTAGAAGCGGAGCATTTATGACGTATACCAACAATTCGCTAGTTCAAACCTCTTCCATCAGTTTCTATACAAATTTTTTGTACTTACCACTATGAATTGAGAATATTCATAATTCATAATGGTAATCATTGTGATGAACAATCGCCAAGAAGCCATCATATATCTTGAGGATTTCTGATGTATACGAAACCTGCAAAAAATTCAGGGGAGCTAGGTCCAGGGGCTAAGTGCCGATAGTGCTTTCATTTTCACCACATTATACCCATAACTATTGAAATTACCCATTGAAATATAACAAAATGTACTGGTTAATTTATAGCTGTTAAGGCTTTCATATTATATGGTTCTGTTTAAACTGTGTTTATTTAACCAAAGACAATATAAACCTGGATTATGAAATCCGAAGCACGTGCTGTTAAGCCCAAGTAAGGGCAAGTACAGACGTAATTTAGAAAGTTATTGTCTTGTAGATCCCAGAATTTATTTTCCTATAGGAACCTGCAATGTTTTAATATGTGTTTTAGTAGAATATTGGCCGTATCCTTTATTACAATTTTATACTGTGTTATTGGTGCAATATGTTTGTCAAACGCAAAAAAAATATCTTTTGGATTTTGTCTATTTGTTTTAATATTATAAAAAAAGTGAATAAAATTGCTACCTTGCCTAATATAAATATGTTCTTCCATCAGAATTATTGAGGACCTATAAAATATATTTTAATGACCCCTGTTTTATCATACGGTAATGGTATATAGTAATGGTGTTTTGAAATGTATGTTTTTGTCCATGTCGCAAGAAGCTAATGCAATATAATTGACATGTATAATGTAAAAATCATATATTTTTTATATTTATGCGTATCAATGCTGTTTGTTATTTCCGATGTTAACTTGTAGAGATCTCTGACTTAGGATGGATAAGTTACCTTTATACACTTTATAAATAATTAGTTATATTTTTATAAATAACTAGTTGTCCGTCCACGCGTTACTGTGGCTCAGTATGGTTTGGAACTCATCTCAAAACAGAACTCAAGAGTTCCGAAAAAAAACTCAGATCGCCACCGAATTTTAAAGGATCATCCGCTAGATCGTTGTAAAGATTGTCTGAAAATTTCTTTAAAATCGGTCGAGCCGTTTCGGTGTCCATAAAGAATATAATACAGACAAGCATTTTTATATATAAGACGTACTTCTTAACTCTCAGTGGGGTCGGCACAACATGTTTATGTTGTAACATGATTTGGCTACGTATTTTACGACCCGCAGCCTGCCTGACGTCAACTTACCTTAGTCGTATTTTACGACATCTCGGTAAGAAAGTAGACGTTCTATTCTACTCAACCGGATACCACACGGTGGCTCAACATACCTCAGTCGTCTTTTACGATACATCGGTAAGAATGAGGGTGATCTATTCCACTCAGCCGGATACCACATGGCATCTTATATAACTGTCTATCGTGGAACATAAATAATAGTATTGGATAAAAACTATTAATTGGATGAAATTAAAAAATACAATTTTATATTAGAAAACTCGTTTGCAGTGGCCCCTAATAAAACAGAAGTGTCTGGAGCGTAAGCAAGTCGTGACATAACTCCGGCGGGCGGGCGTAATCTCGAATAAATTGCGTACACTTAGAGACTCTTTATAGACCTTTTAAGGCAGAAATTTTGAGATGATAATCAACACGCTTATAATTAAGATGATTTTGATTGTGGATTCGTGACGGGGTGTGGGTGGTTCCGCTTCCGAGGTCATGGGTGGCCATTTTTGGCTAAATCACTGATGTTTCTCAAATTTATGATTTAATTAAAGTAGACACTACATTTTAAAGACTTTAGTATACAAATTACACTAAAAAAGATGTCATAATTGTCATATCCCTATCCCACACTAAGTGGGTTCGGCACATGTTTTAAAAATTTTGTTACATGTTTTGGCTAGTTATTTAACGAGCAGCCGCCTGCCTTATATCAACTTACCTTTTCGCCTTAGTCGCCTTTTACAAAGCTGAATTACTAAATTCAATATTTAATTTGAATATCACAGCAATTGCTTATATATGAGTGACTACAATACAAAAATATATTTATAAAGAATATAAAAACTAAATCATAAGTTTACACGAAAGTTATTTGATAATCACAAAAATTACTTACCAACCGTTTGTTATTTAAATTATCGCGGCGTGTATGAGTTTACGTGAAGTTAATTATTGCAGAATTTAAATTTTGCAAAGACTCGACTTCGTCCAAATAAAGGCATATGTAAATTTTCGTATAAATGTTTTCACGAAGATGTTAAAACCGAACTTGGCTTAGAGTTTATACTAACTTGAATCTCTTATCGTGCCACTCCTCCATACGGTAGCATCGTGTGTGGCGTCTACCGATACTTTAAATAATATACGAGCACCGGACGATCCTCATATCTCAGAGGGAAGTATTTTGCATGCAGCCACCACCTATCTTTTGGAATAATCTGGAAATGAGAGCGACTGATTCAAATGAACGTCGTAACAAAAAGTCAAGTTCGATTCAAATAGAGATTTATGCTATATATAATAGAGTCGAAAACTCTTTAATATTCTTATGGATGTATATAATTTATGAACCGCGAACGATATGTAACGCATAATTTATCGTAAATGCATAATTGTTTATCGAGAACGAGGAAGAGCATCTTTGAGGAATGTAATGCTATATATTAAACTACACGCACGTTATTGATTTAGGCTTTTAAAAAATTTAATTGGACCCATAATGTATTTTTAACTATAGACCACTGTCTACGATTTTCTTTTGAATTATTATGTCCTGTTGATGCATTAATCGCGGGCGAAACGATTTTTGATAATGTGGCCGTGAATATGTGCAATGCTTATGTAGCGTGGCGTTGGTGGCGCTTTATTGTACAGGTGTTTTACGAATTATGCATACATAATGTATGAACACTGATTATACACTCTACTTTTTGCGAATTACAGAAAATTAATTAATTTCTTTTATTATGAAACACAAATTAACGCTTATTCTGTAAAAAAAATCTAATTGAAATGAGTTTTGCTTCTTGGAGTTCTTATGTATAATTCACTCGCTCTAATTATTAAGTTCATCATTCAATTCATCGTTCAAGGGGAGGAGCCCTTATACCACTCCAAGTAGGGTCGGCACTTGTTTTGGCTAGTTATTTTACAACCAGCTTGCCTGACGTCAACTTACCTTGGTCGCCGTTTATGACACCTCGATAACAAATGAGAATCGTCTATTCTACTCAGCCGAATACCACACGGCGGGTCAACTTACTTAGTCACCTTTTACTACACCTTGGTAAGAAATGATGATCTATTCTACTCAGCCAACAACTACAAAAGTAATAATAAAAGTATTTCGCTTATAATCTGTGATAAAGTATATAGAAAACATATATAATGCTAAATGTAGAGTGGACGCCGTGTGGTATCCGGCTGAGTAGAATAGACCACCCTCATTTCTTTCCGAGGTGTCGTAAAAGGTGACTAAGGTAAGTTGACTCACCCTGTGGTGTCAGGTTAAGTAGAATAGACCACCCTCTTTCTTATCGAGGTGTCGTAAAATACGACTAAGATAAGTTGACGTCATGCAGGCGGCCGGTCGTAAAATACGTAGCCAAATCATATGACAACATGTTGTGCCGACCTAACTTAGAGTGGGATAAGGGCAGGAAGATGATGCTAAATGTAGAGTGGACTATCCGTTTTCATACCCAATACATGCAGGATTCGTAATTTAGGATGCACAAACATTGAGTTGAAAATCAATATATTCATGACCCCTTAACAATTAACGTTAATTAATAATCGTCCAGTAAATGTTAGTGATCGTTTCAACAGATGACAGCGTAGAGAGGTCAGCGTTCAGCGACGCCTTGCTAATGTGGCTGATGTATTGTTACGATTGTCTCACTGCAACTACTATTTCTGCGACAAGGAAACGCTGAATCGTATTCATCCTAGCAATTACGCAATAATTAAACAATGACTTTATTCTTATTTTAATCGGCGTCATAGGATATACGTCATTGCTCTTTCTTTGTCAAGTGAAATTTAGAATGAGTTACATTAAGTGCATGTCTTCGTTTCACATAAGGAAGAAATAAACAGTTTTCATTTCATTTCATCTTTATATATAGGTCAATTTTTTAAGGACAATTAATTGGCACACGATTTAATAGCCCTACAAATATGTTTTAAAATGAATTGTTTATCGGTCATCCTTTCATTCTCCTGCCCTTATCCCACTCTAAGAGGGGTCGTCACACGTTTTTGACCTGTTGTTGTATGTTATGGCTAGCTTTTTTAAGACCGGACGCCTTCCTGACTTCACCTTACCTTAGTCGCCTTTTACGACACCTCGGTAAAGAATGGAGGTAGTTTATTCAACTCGGTCAGGTACCACACGGCGTTGTCTCCGTAAGTTTAAAAAAAAAATTGTAGATCTAACAGTGCACCAGATGCAAAATAAAATGTGCTTTTAGTTTATGATTAGTAATATCCCGCGGTTTCACCCGCGTACATACCAATCTCATGGCAGTGGAAAGTCTACTAAGTCGGAGAGTCTATGTTGCTCAGTAAAAATGCAGCTTTTCAATGGTGAAAGAATTTTTGAAATCGGTCCAGTAGTTTTTTGTGAAAACATTATATACAAAACAACATACATAACATACAAACATGATTATGATTGATGATTATGTGATATTGGTTACAACTTTCTCATAGATCTCTTGATGATAAGTAGTTATATTGTTTTTTTTTATGTTGCCGAAGACAAAACAGGGTGCAATCTTTATCTAGTATTTGCACTTTATGGCTCAATTGAAGAAAATTTATTTAAAAAAATAACGTTTTATCCCTGTTTTCGGGCATTGGAAAAATGCTAAAATGTAGAGTTGAATGCAAATAATATTTTTGAATATTTAACGTAATGGTGTGATAGCCTAATGGGTAATGGGCGGACCAAAAAGGTCGGAATCCGGGTTCGAGTCCCCCGTGCTACCGGTGCTTCCTTTATATATATTTTTTTAATTTGGTTATACCTTTAATTTTTGATATCTTATTCTAAGAAATTAATGAGCAAGTTTCAGTCACCCAGTTACTATTATATAACTTTTATATTATACATATAGTATTAATATGACTAAAGGCTGTAAAAGATTCGAAGCCATTGCAGTTAGAATAAAAATAAAATAAAACTTCTTTTAAAGACAGAGTGAGATTGATAGCTTCCTTAACCGTTTTGAAATGGGCTTAGCAACAAAGTATGCGGCTTTAATTAGCATTGGTTTTACTTCACTTCGCTATTTTATCGCGTTAACACTTTTTACTGAACAAATTCCACTCTCAAGGGGGCAGTTATCTGATTTAATGTCTTCACTTTGTCATTTGCTCTTTTTCTGATCTTTTATTAATATTTAAGTTGAGCAATAATAAGGCGACTAAGTGCCGTGTGGTACCGGCCGCCTATCTGACGTCAAAGTACCATAGTCGACTTTTACGACACCTAAGTAAAGAAGGGGGTGGTCTATTCTACTCAGCCGGATGCCATACGGCGAGTCATCTTACCTTAGTCGACTTTTACAACACTTAAGTAAGAAATGGGGTAGTCTATTTTACTCAGCCGGATACCACACGGCATGTCAATTTAACTTAGTCGCCTTTTATGACACCTCGGTAAGATATGTGGGTAGTCTATTCTACTCAGCCGCATACCACACGGTAAGTCAACTTAGCTCAGTCGCCTTTTACGAACCTCGGTAAGAAATGAGGGTGGTCTATTCTACTCCGCCCGATACTACGCTGTATATATGTACGCTGTCAATACTTGTATATAATGTGATATTATTAAAAAAAAAACAATATTCAAATCACATTAGGAAACTCATTTAAATAGGTCCTTCAAATACTTACACGTGTCCAAACCGTTAGACAGTCCTTATCAGTTTTTTTATTCATCAACTATAAAAAACTTATTAAGATACAACGCCTAATCTAATTTATGATATACTGTCACTGCATTCATATATGATGAATTATGACATTTCCGATGCAACTTTCACCATAAATAGCTACAAGCGGAGACATCTGCCCCGGGAATCGAATCAATTTAATCTTGTGCCATTTCCCGCCATTAAATACTTCTTAGTGGACAGCCGTATCTATACTAATATATAAAGCTGAAGAGTTTGTTTGTTTGATTGATTGATTGAATATAAATTATTGGTTTGTCTGGGTGTATATATAAATATATATTAAATTATACTTGTATATATTTATCACTTGTCCGTCACCCATAACACAAGTATTCAGTTACTAGGGGATGCACGGCCGTGTGTGTAAGTGTCCCATTTATTTATTTAGTTTTTTTTTTTCAAGTTTTGGGTACAGAACGTTTTCGTTCAAATATATAACTCATTGCCGACTTTTTTGTAGCCCAATAGAAGACTAGTGTCCTCACTATACATTATTTTACTATATCACAAAAAGGCTAGGCAACGATTTCAAAAGCTCCCGAAAGGATTAAAAGTTTTAAAATGTATGTCTTAACTAATTTTTCATAAAACTATTCACTTAAATCTACCGCGTGAATCAATAAATGATTTATGGTGAAAACTGTATGAAAATCTGTTTAATATGCTTATAGTTTATTATGAACAGACAGACATACGCCACGTGGGACTTTATTTTATAATATGTAAATATTTATTAACTTAACCTGTTTTGCTACTGAAATAGTTCGTGCTACGAAATTGCTTACAATAATAGTATAATTAAGTTATACATGACGCCGCATGTGGGCATGATATATCGGTACTTTTATACCTGTACAGCCTTATTTGTTTGTCCTATCTCGTATACTTACGTTTTAATTAAACTTGCCGAGTCACGGAAGCTCACGTGCGCTGATTAAGAGACAGAGATCTGTCAGATAAAGTCGTGTCCGCCAGTACGACATTTGTCGCTCAATCGACTGCGACGCTCCTCTGCGTGCACTAATTGACTCACTACTCGTTATAAAACTACCTTACACTATACATTTTGCATGACCTCGTTATTTCTAATGGAGCCTCATCCAATCGTTTATTGTTGGAGATAGATCGCTTCAAAAATTTTCACTGCCACACGATCTTGCATCGACTGAACCCAACGACTCCTTACGACCTTTTTAAGGCCATTTGACAATCCAGTGGAAGGTCTACAAACACTATATTTTCACCAGTTGTAACAGTGTTAACAAAACCAAAACAAAAGAGGTGGCGTGAACAATAGCGGAAGCCGTCACACCTATCTCCTTTGTTGGCGTTTCTCGACAGTGTCTTAAATAAACTATGGAAAAATGGAAAAAATAACACTATTCCCGCTTCAAGTAGTATTTTGAGAATCCATCGGTTCTTCGAACAATATATCCCTCCATCACTGTTTAAGTTTCGCAACCTGTAGAGCCTGATAAAAGCCTTAGGTTGGGCTAAAACTTAGTGTCACACATAGTAGATGGCTAATAGTTTACCTTTGACCTATTCCTCAAGCTATTACGTGCATGATGGAAATCTTCCACCGTGATTGAAAGAATTTGAGACCTTGCCTTTGCTGGTAAAAAAGTGTGTATATGAATTATACATGCTTGCTTCTACGTCAAATTCATAGAGAACGCTTTACCCTGTATTGATGGATGATCAACTTAACTGAGTGTAGGCGAATTTTAAGCGGGATGTGATATTGCTTTCGAGCTATCTCCTCTATTGCTTCGAGCTAATAGCTAATAATAATAGCTAATAATAAAAGCTAATAGATAACTTAAAAAGACACTTAAAGCTAAAAGCTGAAATGCTGGGCAAGTCCAAACCTTACTATGAATTGCTGCACCGATTATCATTTCAGCCTTTTTTTATATGTACACTGTAGTCTTTGATTTCAGCTTAGCAACCATCGAGTTATTATACTACACTAGGGCAACCATAGGCGAGCCTGAAAGTGAGTGTCACAATAAATAGTGAGAGCGAAGATGAAACTCCTATACTTATCTTTGTGAAAAAGAGAGACAGATACAACCTCATCTGTTTTCTCTTTATTGTAATATGGCGTATTTTAAGCTGGCTTCCCTCCTCTAGCATAATAACTATGTTCGCGACTCCATGAATGATTCCGATGACTATGCGGTTATGTACTGACTTAATTCTGACACCTGTCATTGATAAAATAAATTTAAATATCGGTATCACAAATATTATGCAATAGATTCATTAGTAGTTATAAAAATATACGTCGAATCAAAAATTAATTGAGTATAGAGCCGGAGGTGAACAACAAACACCCACAAATCACAAGGAATGGATTTGACAAACAAAAAAAAACGTACACTACGAGTATATTACTTTCGAAACTTGATTGATTCAGATTTACTTTTAAAATGCGCAGTCAACCTATATTTTATGCGTCTCTGATAAGATAGCGGCCGTTCGATCTAACTACAATACACTAACGGGTTTTATTATTTTATGAGTGTTCTGACGTTGATTAATTATATAATTATTAATAAATATATGTGTACCTGTGTTCCGAGTCCTATAAAGCTACGACCGTGTGTGTAATTGTACCACATAATATTAAAAAACAGCCTCATTTATGTGTTGAATTCTTCAGATTCAAGTTTGATGTAGTTATTGTCTTATTATAACGTCGTCGTCCTCGTAAGTTAGGTACTAGTCGTATTTTACGACATCTCGGTAAGAAAGCGGGTGACCTATTTTACTCCACTGGACTTACCTAAGTCGCCTTTTAACGTAACTGCGATATGAAATGAGGGTGGTCTATTCTACTCAGTCGTATACCATACTACTAATAATAAAATACTACGCTAGAAGAATTCTTCGTAGTTATCACTATTTTTAACATAGTTTGGCAGCGCCAAATCTAATTGATTGAAAAAACGATTTCCTTCGCCATTTGTATTCTAATAAATTTTTATTTTGTAACACATATTTTTCTGATAATTTATATCTCATAATTAAAGACTCTTAATTTTTTGTTTGTTTACATTAAGGTGAGGTGACAAATATTTCTAATCTCAATGAAAGATCAAGAATTGCTACAGGTTTGATCGAAATCAATGGTCACAATTGAGTAGCCAGTCAACTAGGTCGAGAATTTTGAAAGACTGTTAAACATTTTTTTAACGATATTGAGGCTGAATAAAAATTATATCAAAATATATGTCGATCACTGAAGTATTAAAAACTGAACTATGTATGTAACTTTGTAACTATGTAACTTTCTTTAATATTTTTCGAATCACAGAAACGGCTCTAACGATTTTCATGAAATTCAGTATATAGGGGGTTTTGGGGTGGAACATTTGATCTAGCTAGGTTTCTTTAAAAAAAATGTCTTTTCATCCCTGTTGAATAGAAAGTATATGATATTTTAGCTGTCACACGTAAGCTGTGATGTAACGAGTGTAACGGGTGGCCCAAAAAAATTCCGAACTCGGGTTCAAGTCCCACATATCACCGGAGCTTTTTTAGCATTTTAATTATATGTTAAAAAAAAATACCGAGTAAGGCTTAGTCACCCAGTTACTTTACAATAACAGTGCAACATATTCAAATTCAAATTCAAAATATTCTTTATTCAAATAAACTTGTAAACAAGTGCTTTTGAATCGTCAACTTTACTGCTGGTTCGGAAAGCTGTTCCTAACGGGAAGAGCCAGCAAGAAAATTGGCGTTGCTCTTTTACAAATATATTTCTTATTATTAGTTACATTAGTTATTACTGCTTTATACAGGGTCGAAGAGTAGCTACGTCCAGGTATTAGTCTCTAAATGTTTAAAAAAAACAATGTATTGGTAATAAGAAGTAAAAAAAAACCTTTCTTGAGGAGTTTTTGCTTAATAGATCGCTCTGTCACATTGCGTTTAGTTTTTTGGACTTCACACAACGCTCCACCAGAGATAGTTGAAAGAAAGAACTTTTTAATTTTTTAATAAACAGTTTTTTTCCATTATATTTTATTTCCATTATTCAATACACACACTTCAAAGTCCAATACAAGTTATAAACAATCTAAGAAATACGTATTAAATTATTCTATCGTCTATCAAGGACTTACTGCTTATTTTTTTTGTTCAAAACAAAATAATTATATTGTTATGAATCATGTACATATGTACAATACTAGCAATAACCGAGACTTCTTTTGTATGGACTTAAATGTAAAATTACCGTCATTGAAGTAACATATTGTTTTTTTCTATTCCCAAAAGAAATACGGGATCTTTATAATCCTACGTCTTAACCCGGTATATAAATAACCTTTGTCGTACTAAATTGATCAAAAAATTAAAAATAACTTAATTTTACTCTCTTGGGAGGGCGATTCCAATATTAATGATTCACGACACATTGTATTAGTTCTGGAAGTAAACTAATTGTAATGTATCCTATTCCTGTTGAATTTACTAGATTTCTATAGCCTTTATAAGCCCCGGTGTATGAGTTTTAATTGTGCCAAATTTCATCGATATTGGTTCAGCGGATTTGCTGTGAAAGCGTAACAGACAGACATACTTTCCAATTCATAATATTAGTATGGATGTTTTTAAATATTCAATAACGGCGTCAGTCCAAACCCACACATTCACATCCGTTACCTTCAGACCATTTTAGTGACATGAATGTAGAATTAATTAATTAATGTGTAATATATTTGTAATATTTTTTCATTATTCAATACAATATATTTGATGAATAATTGCATGAATTTAAATATGTAATAGGATTTATATTATAAATCCATATTATTAATTCAATAACTTATTATATTCATTAATAATTTTATCTATACTATATTTTACACTTCCTTAATTTGAATACGTATTTTTATTCTGGCAACGCTATATGAGTAGTTATATTCATTTATGATATTGAAACTCTTTTAGAATGTCCATCGTAGTAAGAACTACCCCAAGAGGACGGAAGTGCTGATTTTTTTTGTATATAGGAGATCTGATAATACATTAAGCCAGTGTTTCTCAGTGTCGCCCAAAGTGGGGCAATTTGATTGTTAAGAGGGGCCATTCAAAAATGGACTCGACACTAATTTAACCCTATTGCTTCGGGTTATTTAAATGCAATGCGAGATCTGCTAAAATTTAACGAAAAAAGCATATTCTTTTTCCTAAAACCTATCATTTAAGTTTCTTCAGTGAACAATTTAATTTTTTATTATGTATTAACATACAAAGGCTTATTGAGAGAGGAGACCTATGCCAGTCAACTATCTAACAGTGGAATATTTAATAAACTAATATAAACCGAAAATTTAAAAGTTTTTTACTTAGCATACTTAAAATTTAAGTAACTCGTAAAATTTATTTTATATTTTTACAATTTGTCATACTATTTTAAAAGGAAGAAGAAAGTATAACGCTTTATAGCCTTAAATTCAGTATAACCTTACTCGCAAATTGCTATATTCAAGTTAAACGCTAGTGCATCATCTGTTACGATCCCTTAGTTCCCGTAAGTTGGTTTCCAGTTATCGCTTCAAGCGAAGATTTAGTCGAGCCATTTTCAAGTGAGGTTTTCACAATCTAAGTGTTTCTGCACCAATAAATAAATTCATGGAACGCTTGATGGCTCGTTGCAGCGCAGACATGGAAACGGCAAATCGTCAATGTTTATTCCAAGCTAATGTCAAACATATCCGCGGGCGTTCCCGGCCGCGTCTATAATGGTCATAAATAATAAATATTTAAAATAAATATATGATACTAGATTACAGAACCTAGTGTAATCAGGACTTCATTGTGTGGATTTTTGTTACTGTACATATATCCCAAGAGACCCTCAGAGAATTTATAGCATTTAGCATTACTTTACGGAGATCCATAATACAAAAATAATAATAAGAAATATAAAATTATTTGCTATAATCCGCGATAAATTAAATAGAAAATATATTCTTATTACTTTAAATCCTCTCACACTAAGAATCGATTACGCAGTTCAACGCGGACATGCTTTCAGCATTCTAGGAACAATTGCACTTGGACATGGTTTGCTTAGTATTAGTAGAAAAAAACTAACCATTATATAATTTGAAGAACATATATAGAGTCAATAGGTTTCAATAATCATGATCAAATTATAAAAAACACGAGCAAGAAATAACAATACGAAAAAATGCATACAGTATAAAATCAATTGTTTACAAGTTTATTTGAATAAAGAATATTTTGAATTTGAATTTTGAATTTTGAAACGGTAAAAACTATGCTAAATATAAGAAAAATAGGTAAACGACTTTGCAACTTACTATGTTAAGGAAAATTCAAACAAAGGCACTAGCCATAGTTAGATTGTGAGGGATTATGTAAGTAAAGACTACGTGAAATGTAACACTCAAATTACATACATAGAGAACTATGAATTAAACTTATTATTATTACTTACTTCCTCCTGCCCTTAGCCTACTTTAAATGGGGTCGGCACAACATGTTTTCACATGATTTGGCTATGTATATTACGATCGGCCACCTGTCTGACGTCAACTGACCTAAGTCGTATTTTACGACACCTCGGTAAGAAGAGGGTGGTCTATTTTACTCAACCGGATACCACACGGCAAATTACTAATTTATGAATTAAATAATGCTATATATTAAAAAAAGTGTACGTTACGAATTCTTTTCCTATTCAAAATAGAAATAATACAATAAGGCTGTTTTTAAATTTGGACACTAAATACACTAATGTATATTTGGTATTTATTATTTGGTATTAATTTATAATACTGTGATTTGTTTGCATTGTAAACAGACCCTAAGATTGGCAGCGATGCAAGCAATAGCGCCAGCCGCGAGCGCGAAGATAGCAGCAACAAGGTGTAACACTCGAATCCGACTCAATTATCATACCCTGGGGATCCGTTGCGTCAATTTGACCCGCGATCATAGGGATAAAAGGTAAGTAGAGGTTCGGTGGAAATGCAGTAATAACAGCTATTTTATTTATTACTGCATATAAAGTTGTTGAACAGGTAAAGGAATTTACTTGTTCATCAGTTCAGAATTAAATAATTATTGAAAATAAAAATAAAATGTACTTATTTAGACTCGATCCATAGAGACATTATTTTTATCTAATAACTAGCTGCCCGGATACACGTTGCTGTGGCTCAGTAGAGCTCGAATCCCCCGCGAAACACTACTCGACAGTTAAAAAAATGCTCCGATCGCCACCAAACTTTACAAGATGATCCGCTGGGTCATTCTAAAGATTGTCTGAAAGTTTCATTTAAATGGGTCTAGCTGTTTAGGTGTCTGTAAATTACATATCGACAAACATTATTTTTATACATAAAGATTTATTCTTATTTATTCGTCATATTGGTATCAGGCTGAGTAGAATAGACCATCCTCATTTCTTATCTAGATGTCGTAAAAAGCGACTAAGGTAAATTGACGTCAGCCAGGCGGCCGGTCGTAAAATAGTAGCCAAATCATGTGACATGTTTAAAACATGTTGTGCCAACCCCACTTAGAGTAGGACAAGAGCTGAAGGATGATGATCATTTTTGAATTTGAATAGAATAATAAATAAATATATCTGTAGCACTTTCACAAGTAATATTATTAAGTAAATTTGGTACAATTAAAGCTTATAAAACAGGCTATATAAGAAGGCGAAAACATCATTTATTACAGGAAAAGACAATAATTATTACACAATGGCGGATAGTTTAACGCTTAAGTTGACACCAACGAAGTCGCCGGAAGTCTCAGTAACAGGATCTTATAATAGACAAGAAACACCCATGGAACATTCAAGTCTAAATTCAAACAGTGGGTGTTCACCAGAACACGCAAACGATGTACACGACATGTACCTACTGAAGAATATTAGCATGAGCCAAACTGCTGACGCCCACGAGCCGTGGAATATAAGACAATCGTTTAGCGCATCTGCATCTCATTAAATGTATTCCTCACCTCTTCCATAAAGCAAACCAAAAATGATGCTAAAATAAAATGTATCGACCAAGTCAGTCAAACTATAAATGATACTTAAATAAAAGTACAAGTAAAGGTATAAAAAAATACAATTTAAAAAAAAGAAAGAAAGCGCTGGTGACATGTTGGACTCGATTCCAAGTTATAAATTTTTGGTCCGTCCGTTTTTACCGTCCGTGGTTAGGTTTTGCGATTGACAACCAAAAATATCATTTACTTTCTATTGAACATTTAAGCATTTTTTTCAGTGCCAAAAACTGGGATAAAACGTCATTTTTTTTTAAAGAAACCTAGCTAGACTCTACATACTAAGTTTCATAAGAATCTTTTGTGTAATTCAGAATATTTAAATGAGATTTTAGTCGTTCGTATCGTTGATAATAAGGTTGATAATGAAGTGAGAAGAGTTTATAATAACGCTTTACCTATACTATGTTTTCCATGTCTGAATCACCATTCCAACTTTGTAACGTCGTTCGTAACGGCTCATCTATTAAAAACACGATGTATATTTTAAAAATGTATACAGGAATTGAGATGCGAACTTGCTTAAACTTCTAAAATGCCCACTCAGACCAGAGGTCCCAGTATACTATCGACAGCAGAAATAGCAAACATTTGCATGCACGCGAAGTTTGCGTGTTGCCGCCCACGGCACGTGCAATACCGGACAATCATCTAGCGCATCTGCATTACATTAGCAATCGTAATCCAAACGCGGATTCAAAGGCTTAGCTTTTAAATATTAAAACTGTAACAATTTTATTGGGAGTATGGAAAAGTATTCTGTCAATTACAAGTTTGAAAAGTTTTTAATATAATTAATATTTTTTACAGTAGTTTAAACAGTGTACGCCGAGCTTTGACTGTTAAGCTCTTTTAGTAATATTTACTGGTATCTAAATTTTAATTTGTTTACCAATCTGTGGAAGCTTGTTATTAGGTTGTAGCTAACTATAATTTAGGCTTAATTTTTTGTAAATAGCTGTAAGCATTCTTTAATAAATGAAATAAAAATAAAAAATAATCATGTGTTTCAATTTCCGAAAACTTCTACTCTTTCTTTAAAATACTTTACCTGATAATAAATAGTGGAGACCTGAAAATATACTTACAATATGCGGTATCGCTATAACCCTGTAAGTTGTGCAAAAATAAAAGGTACCATTCAAACACCTATGTACCAGGTTCAAACATACATATAAAAAATCCCATTTTTCCTTTCGGAAAAGGATTTAAGGCTGCGGCTACATTAAGTAGCGATTTGCGACGCGACGAGTAGGGCGAATCCCAATTCAAGCGTAAATTGTAAAAAACCAGTATAACCACGAGGCTCTTTGACAATGTATTTGTTTTAATCGCGCACCAAACGCAGTTCGCGTTGCTGTCTTATATAGCCGCAGCCATACACATAGAGATAATTGAGGTTATTTTAAAATTTAAGTAGACATGAACGATGTCACGCGTACCACTAGTATTGCATATGTAGACTATTTCCAAAGAATGACAGCTAACTTGATACGCATGAGACGGGTATTCCGTAAGCGCGAATCCAAGGCCCCTTGTGCTGTATCGTCGCGGACACCGAGCCGTATCGAGTGACAGATGCGATCGCCTTACCCATCGACCGATCACCGAGTATTTCGATACACTTCGCTAGTTTGAATTAAATATGAGGATGGTTCAGTTAACTGCTCATACTTGAGTACACGCGAGGCACGATCTTGCAAGCCCTTGTGGTATGTTTATAGTCATAAGTTTATTTGAAGAAGAAGCAGTGATATATGAGTATACAACGCTCGATTTATCTGATTTAGTATTTATTTACATCATGGGTATTTTTTGGATGAACGAAAAAATGCAATAGATTTTTCATATGCCAGGAAAAGACTATACTTTGTAGTCACATCAAAAAAGCTCTTTGATAAAAATCGACTTTTTCTAGCAGTGGTAAATTAGAAGACAGAAGACTGACAGAAGATCTCAAAAAGTCGAAGTAAGTACGAGATATATACGCTACGTGAAATGAGTACCCGGTGG